>FPAK01000009.1:7542003-8142003 GCA_900116095.1 Euclidium syriacum | reverse complement strand
TAGGTTTTCAACCCATAATAAAAATACCAAATTAAACTCATTAATCACATTGAAGCTCCTCTTAAAAGAAAGAAATTTTCAATAATTCAGTTTCAGTTTTGAGAGAGAGAGAGAGAGAGAGGGAGAGGGAGAATATGGAGACTGAAAAATGGAAATTGGAACAAAGTAGATAAGAGAGATCAATAGTACAACATAAACTTATCATCTGTCTTGTTTTCATCAAACCACAAGCTATTGCTACTACTCGTACAACTACTACTTATCAATTGCTTGATCTCCTCCATTCCGTAATCGTCCGGACTCATTGATCTCTGCTCGTCCTCTCCATTATGATGATGATGTTCCATCTTCACTCTTGTTGTTTTATTTGACCCACTTGTTACATCACTCAACAACATTATTCCCTTGTTTGTACTTAGCTCTTGGCTGTTTTCTAGATGCCTCATTATCAGCTGATTGCTGTTTGGGGAGTTTACCAAACTGCCCATGTCTTCATGATATAATACTTCTTGTTGTTGGCCCATCATTGTCATCATGACCTCCTCATGAGGTGTGAGCAGCTGGTTTGTTGATATTGATGGGTTATACGGAAGAAGACTACTGGTCATGTTGTATTCGAATGATGAATTTGAAGCACTGGGTAAGATATGATGAGGTGGAGGAGGTGCCATAGTGGCAATGAGCTTCTTCTTGAGCTTAGTGTTCCAATAGTTCTTGATGTCATTATCAGTCCTACCATGCAAGTGAGCTGCTATTACTGACCACCTGCATAATTTAATCCTATATGTTAACACCTTTTTTTATAAAATGTTATCATAGTAGTTTAATAATAATTAAAGAAAAGATTTGTTGGCTTAGTTCATCAATAATTGTCAAAGCTAATTGTCCTTTTTCCTAATTTATGAACAAAATAATATACCCACAAAAGGAGGCAATTATACTACACAAAAAGTGTTATGTATAGCTATTATCATTGAAAAAAATTAGTTTTTAGACTGGAAAATAAGGAGATTGAACCTTCCTTGAAACATGCAAAGTCTCCATTTATTTCCCAGGATTTAAATAAGAGTTAACTTTTTACATCTTTAAGATCGAATATACCAAGGTCAAGGTTATAAATATTGGAATTCTTATAGTTAACTATTAAGAGTCGAAAGTTCAAAAAAAAAAAAAAAACTATTAATAGTCGTTTCTTAACCTGCTTCCAATGGAGGCAAAAAGGCTGCAAATAATCTTATCTTCTTCCTCAGTGAAATCTCCATGTCTTATGTTTGGTCTCAAATAGTTCAACCATCTCAGTCTGCAACTCTTCCCACATCTCCTCAAACCTTTATTTATCAGATGATAAAAAGAGACATAAAAATTAACCAAGAACCATCAAAGAGAGAAAAAAATCCAAAGAAAACTCAAAACATCTCAGACACATATATCTATATATCTATATATATATATAATCCAACTAAAAATCAGAAGATAAAAAATTACCAGCTTTTTGAGGGAGAGCGATCCAGTTTCCACCAGTCCCTTGATTCTCTATGTAATCTTTAAGCTTTGCATCTTCTTCAGGTGACCATGGACCTCTCTTCACATTTGCCTTGTCACAACATGGAGCCCTCCCCATCTCTCTTTTCCTCTCTTCTCTTGGTCCTTAGTTTATCTATATGTTTTTCTTGAAGAATCTTTGTTTTTGTTTTGGAAAACAAGAAGAGGAGAAAGAAAAAGTGTTTCCTGGTTCTGTAATTATCAAAGA
The DNA here is from genome assembly GCA_900116095.1 of Euclidium syriacum. NCBI lineage: Eukaryota > Viridiplantae > Streptophyta > Magnoliopsida > Brassicales > Brassicaceae > Euclidium > Euclidium syriacum. The sequence continues at coordinate 8,140,253 of FPAK01000009.1, read as the reverse complement.
TAAAGACATCTATTTATTGCTACATGTATTGGAAACGCCCAAGTCAATGAAAAACATATTTTCAATTTTCTTTCCTTTCTGCTATTCCTCCTCTCCCCATGTGGATTAACTTCATTATTATAATATATATATATATATATATGGAGTATATAAATATGTGGAGAGAGCGAGTGGGTATTTAGTAATATGTAGAGAGAGTGTGTAAATATAAATAATATAGTTGTGTTTTTGGTCACCAAAGTAGAACAAGAACAGCTGGTCTAAGTTGTGAACAGAGAAAAAATTATAAAGAAAAAAAACAATTCGTGAAAATGAAATTAATCCTTTTCTTAAATATTAACTCTTTAACACAACAAACAACCATCTTTTTTTCTACCTCTCTGCATGGTCAGATTTGAACACAGTTCAATAAGATATTTGCAGTAACTCACAAATTTGAGAGACTCATATATATATATATATATATATATATATATATTGTTAAATATAGTGTAAAATTGTCTAATTGTGTGAAACCAAACAATAAAAGTGTGTTATATATAAAAGGGGTTTGGTGATGTTGTGAATTAAAAAGGGGTACGGTTGAAAAATTCGACTATTAAATTTTGATTAACGACTTTGAAGAAAAAAAGATAAAAGTTATTTTTCAAAACAAATAGTATATATTGTTAGTTTTTTTTTCTTGAAAATGTGATGTTTTAAAAAAATTATGTTTTATTAACGCATTTTAAAGTTTCAGAAACACTTTATGTGGTTTTTTACATTAATTTCACAATATGAAAAGTGGTTTTTTTCTGTTTTGTATGCAACTTTAATTATCTCAAGTACGACCTTAAATTTGTATACAAAGAACCCGATAATTTTAAGAGGAAATAAATAATATATCAAATTTCTATTTTGAATGAGGAAAAGACATGTTGTGGTACTTACTAGAAGATTTTAATGACATATTAAATGGATATGAAAAGTCATGAGGGGCTACAAACTCTAAAGGTTCATTCTCTTATTTCAAATCTTTTATGGCAGAGAATGATATGTTCGATCTAAAGAATATCTTATTATGGAGAGGACAACAACACAACAACTTAATTTTTTTTCAACTAGTTAGACCCATGGCTAATAGAAATTGGTTCGAGAAATTCTCAATGGGGAGATGCGAATATTTGAAGTTTGAGAGGTATGATTACAAGCCTATCATCTTGTTGCTACTGGATTCAACTTCTAATTATTTGTAATTAGAGGGATTTGTTTTTGGGAATGAACTAGATAAATATCCGCGCTACGCCGCGGATTATTCTTTTCTAATAGATTTAATATCATATGTTAATGTAATTTATATTTAGATAACTATAGATGACAGAGGATAATTCAATTGAGTCTATTCACTTTTGCATTTACCATTAGGAAAAATTGATATCATAATTTTCGTTGGCATTATAATGTTCGAATTTTATGATATGTTACTTGTGTGAAAATTTATGTTTAAGGTAATCTTGTTTATGTTTGGTAGTTACAAATTTAACAATGACTTTAGAAAATCTAAAATCACAAAACGGATTCTCTTTTTCTTTTAGGTTTAAACGACTATGTTGTTTTCTTCTTTGCAACTTTTTGGGTTCGTCATTCTTTTTTTTATTCCTACATTTTATCGGACAACTCACCGATGAGTTTTTTTATTTGTCGATTTTACATTCATCTTTTTAGTCCAATTGCTTGGGATCTTTTGGGATCCTTGTTTTCATTTAGTTTTTTTTAATAATTTTCTTGCTCTTTTTCGCTCCCATTTTTTTATTCATCTTTTCGTAAATCCTTTACATGTAAGCACCATTAGTTCATTCGAAATGAGTTATATTCCTTCAAAATGATTTTTTTATTTGAATTTTTCTGAATTAAATTCTTTAGCAATAGAATCATAAAGTTTTTGAGCTAGGTAATAATCATAAACAAATGGAGAGATATTTCGATTTGTACCAAATGTGAAAATATACTGATAGTAGGAGTTGACAAAAAAATAAAAATATTGATAGTATGTTATCTCGAGTATAACCAAACACTATGGAAATATGAATAAAGTTATAAACAATTATTTAAAACTCAAAATAACGATTATTATTTATTTAAGATATTTTTAGAGTAGATGATGTGTTAAATTGTTATGTTTTCATTGGTTATTTAATTCAGCTTATTTAAATGACGTGGCAGCTCCTCCCAACACAATAAGACTATTGTGGCAAGGTTGGAGAGACTTGGTTTTGTTATTATAGTATTGATTAGACAGAAGACAAAAAGAGAAACCTCGGAAAAGAAAATTTTATTAATTATTTCGGTTACAAGGGTGTTAACTCGGAATGCCGAGTTAACTTTATCAAAGAGAAGTATAAAACCTAGGGGAGTGTGTATTTATATATTCTTAGTAGTCGGTCATTTAAGCCCATGAGCTAACCTCGGAAATATGGAATATTTCCATTTTTCTCAGATAAGGGAATATGTGATAAGATTTGATCTTATTCTGTCCGAGCTTTAGACTTCGACAATGGGACGAAATTGTTTACACCCCCGCTTCGGACACTAAAATCCGATCATTTTTCACCGAGGTATCCCTCGGTCATCTGAGCAGAGGGTTCTAATCCTGTTGAAGGTACTTATGACCTAATAAATTATCAGGGAAAAGTCGGCAAGAACCGAACCTTAATTATCGCCAAACTATTGATAAGGGGTAGTAACCCCACCATCAACAGTAAATCCCCCCCCCAAGTTCGTCCGAGGATGTCTTCGGGCAGAGTTGGCGAATTTCCAAATTAAATAGCTTGTCGATCAATGAAGCTCGGTGTAGGTCGATCTTTATCTTCAAATGTCTGGAATCTTCATCTTCCTTCTTGATCTTGATCCTTCAATATGGCGGGAAAAAAACCAGTCAGTGAAGAGCCTCATTTGTTTCACGCGCACACTCCTCGATTATCACAAAACCTTTCAACTCCCCATAATGTGTCGTCTTGAAAATAGACAAAAATAAATGAAAAAGTAAAGCGTCTCCTTTCCCTCCATATATTAGCTAGTCAAATCCTCTCGACGCTGAAAACGAAGCGTCATTCATTATTGTTGCTTCTTATATATAACTCTCAATTCACGATCAATTCTTCACCGAATCAGTTTTCCACTCTCCGAGGTAATCTTCGATTCCCCTCTCTGAATCACTAACATTCTTTCTTTATCAATGACTGAAAGAAATAATCCCGAGGTTTCGGTTTGTGGAAACACGATCTCGTGGCTGGATATCTCAGACGCCGGATCCTCTCTCTTTCCTAGATCCGAGATTAGACAAATCAAAAGGAAAGCTCAGAACCCCGACGAGATTGAAATCTTAGCTCCGAGATCCGACCAGAGACCTTGGACCTCGCCACCGGGTTATGTCTGTCTCTATGAAAGCTTCTTCTCCGAAGCTAATCTCTGGTTTCCAATCCCGAATCTAATGGTAAGCTATTACGCTCGTCGGGGAATGCCAATGTTTTAACTAACGCCCAACTCGGTCAAAATCATCACTGGACTCCTAGTACTTGCTGCCCGATGCGATGTTAGACTAAATTCTTGGAAACTAGAGGAGCTGACAAACTTCTCTTCTTCCAAAAGCCCAGAGGGAACCTTCAAAATTAACATTAAACCAAAAAGGAAGATACTTACTGGATTTCGTTTGGGCACGAAATCATGGCTACGAAGTTACTTTTACGTTCGAATCAACCAAGCTTCAGTTTATAATTCTGACGCCACAATCTTCCAAAATTGGAAGACCATAATTGGTAGAAACTAGGTCTTTTCTTTCGAATTCTAACCCTATCTTACTATTTTTCAGTTAAACCAAGCTGCTTCCGAGCTCTCCCGCTAAACTTCTCTGAAGAATTCGAAAAACTCAAAAGGGAAGGAGAACTTCGGTGGGGCGACATTCTCCATGTTCATTTCTATAGAGCCTGTTCCTAGGCCGGTATGTTTTCTCCAAACTTCTCAAAGTACTCTCCCAAATCATTATTGACTTCGCAAATAATCTTTTCAGGACAAGAAGATTGGAAAAGATTGACCATATTCCTAAAATGAAAAGATCAAACCCCGGAGGAGCTTCTGGTAGTAATCAAGATCTTCATCCGAGAAAGAGACAAAACTCCGAGGCCGCCAAAAAGCAGAATGATGAAGCTGCTGAAGCTCCAAAGAAGAAGAATCTCGAGAACATGAAGCTTATCTTACCGGTAAAGGAACAACACGCGTTCCAATTTGAATTTGATGGTACAGACATGCTTTTTAAGGATAAGAAAAAATGCACCGAGCTTCTGCGAAAGGCGAGTGGTTACGATAGTTGTCTACCCGAAGCTTGCTGTGAATCAGACACTCTAGAAGCTCTATCATGTTCACTCTTTAGAGTAAGCAACAAACCCAAACATTTTCCTCTCCTAAACATCTTCCATATTTAATTTCTTTATTTTCCCATACTTCAGTCGGTGGGCTTCATCGGTCAATCATTTCTTCGGTATGAGAAGAGGCTCACCGATTCTGAATTGAAGATTGGTTCCCTTCTCTCCGAGAATGAAGGCTTAAAGGGGAAATCCCTCGATGCTGAGAAAGCTCTTTTCGAAGAAAACTCTCGGCTAATCACCGAACTGGCAGAGGCTAAGCGTCAAATACAACGGGACATTAATAAAGCTATTTCAGACTCCAACTGTACTGAAAGCTACCAAAAGGGACAACTGGATGGACAACGAGCGGTTTTTGACGCCTGTCATAAGAAGTTGGATAATATCCGCGGATCTCTTGGCAAGTATTCTGAAGCTTTCAACAGGGCTAACGAATATGGACAAGCTGTGGTTATTGCACTAAATCTTTGTCTTCTTCTAGACAAGGGACTCCCTATCTCAGAGAAGGATGTTGTTGAAGCCGAGAAAGAAGGTGACCGACTGGCCGAGTTTGCGAATGTTATTTCGGTTTCGGAGTTCCAAGATGAATATTTTAATATTTAGATTAGTAATCTTTGTATTAAGACATTCAACTTGATTCCAGTCTTTCTTATACTTGTATGTCTCGAATGTTAATAAAATTTTGGTTTCTCGTATGTTTGGAATAGAATTCTCTTCTTTTTTTTTCCTTTTTTTTTCTCGTATGTTTGGGTTGTTTACTCGAAACCTCAAAATTTAATATTTTGAAATCCGGAAATAGCAAAACTAAATAAGGCGCGCTTTCCCTATTCATTTGCTTAAAATTTTACAATAAGTCCTACTTTATTGGACTAATTGTCGAACTTTTGCATTCGGTAAAGAATGTGTAACAATTTGTAATTTCGTACCTTTTAATCTCTCGGCCTTTTTTTTTCTTTTTTTGCCTTCGGGGAAGACTAAACACTTCCCTTCCGACCTTTCTTGGTGGTTCTCTCTAAGTATTCCCCTCTTTCGAAAAGTTCTGCCAAAATTTCGGCAGATGTCGGCTTTTTGATCCGAAGCTTTTCCTCGACTCCGAGTTTCTCGTCGATGTTTATTATCTGTTACGAAACACCTCCGAGCCATCTTCTGGTCACCTCGGACCGTAAAATATCCTTTTGGAGTTGGGAATTTCAGACATGAAATTAGTGAAGGGGGGTGTGTATTTATATATCCTTAGTAGTCCGTCATTTAAGCTCATGGGCTAACCTCGATAAAATGGAATATTTCCATTTTTCCCACATCAAGGAATCTGTGATAAGATTTAATATTATTCTGTCTGAGCTTTAGGCTTCGGCTTTGGGACAAAGTTGTTTACACCCCCGCTTTGGAAACTAAATTCCAATCATTTTTCACCGAGGTATCTCTCGGTCATCTGGGCCGAGGGTTCTAATCTTGTTGAATGGACTTATGACCTGATAAATTATCAGATAAAGGTCGGCAAGGACCAAACCTTAATTATAGTCAAACTATTGATAAGGGGTAGTAACCCCACCATTAACACATATCTTACCTTGCTTCTACTAAGAGACAAAGATTCTGCCTTTTCAGATACGACCAGAGACTGAAAAACAATCCATAAGTGCATAAATTGGTATGGGAGGCGTGGAGATCATGGGACAATATGTCCATTGAAAACTATTGTGAGACAGAACAAACTAAAAGCATTTAACATGATGAATCTAATTAAGGCTAAGAAAAATCGTCTTTCTAAAGGCTTAACTCAAATAATTATGAATGATATTTAGATCCAACTACGTCACATGAGCTAAGAGAAGCATATAGAGCTGAAGAATCATATTGGAAATAACGTATCACATAAATTCGGCTTTAGTTGGGAGACAAGAGCTCATTCTACTTCCATTCAACGACTTGGGGAAGGTGGATTATGAATAAGAAACAAGTTATCGGAAATGTTGAGGGTGAGGTTGTGTTTGAAGAGAAGCATATTCTATAAGTGATATCCAATTATTAATCAATACTTAATAACCCTCAAACAATAGTTCGGAACGCAATATGGAACTTAATTTCAGATGAATTAAACGCCAAGAAATTCTAGACATAATTGAGATTAAAGACGCGTTTTCTTTTTTATTCATGCAGATAAAGACATCAAGACAGGACATGTTCTCTGTATGATTATTTTTTCCATTTTGGGATTAATTTGGCACAGGCCTAGTAGATGTAATTCAATTTTTCTTCAATTGCAGTCAACTCCCAAAAACGATAAACCATTCCTACATCCAGCTTATTCTGAAAGTGAGAAACTTGAAGAGTGTAAAGGACTACAAACCATTGGCCTTGTGTAATGTGTGCTAAAAAGCAGCGTTCAAGCTTATTACACGACGCATCAAATCAATTCTCAACTTGGTCATGGCAAATAACCAACATTCATTCATCTAAAGGAGAGCCATTGAATATAATGTGTGTATTGCACATGAAGTTAAGCATCATGTGAAAAATTCAAAGGCAAATAAATAAGTGCACAATGGCTGTAATAACATATATGAGCAAGGCCTACGATTGGTTATAATGGGGGTATATCAAAAGCAAGACCAAGTCAGGTTTGATAACAAACTCATTGAATGGATTACGGTCTGCATTTCGACAGTTTCATTAAGACGATCCATTGTATTCATTTTATGTAGTAACTTTTTATCAGGCTTTTGCGAGAAAACTCATAGAGAAGGAAAAAATGTTTAGGTAAAAGTAGGAAAGATATGCATGAAAATGAACCATCTCTTATTTTCTAATGACACAATCTTTTTCTTGAAGGAGAATCAAAGAAATTGTGATAAATTTAATTATATATTAACATATTATGAAGCAGTGATGTAAGATCGAGATGGATCTCACAAGGATAGATGCGAAATCAAGTGGTTGGCCGAAGGGGCACTCTTCATCTTATCAGAGACTGATCGAAATGGTGGCGGAGAAGGGATCTAATTAGATGGTTGGAGGGGCACTCTCGGATTAGACGGTCGAATGGATATGGATAAAAGGTGGAACGAATGACGTTACATAAGTGATGATGAACTTGTGATAAGTCTACTTCTAAAGTCACTTTAATATCACTCACAAGAAAAACTTAGAACACAAATCATTGTCTTAGGACATCGCACCCAAAAGACAAAGATTCAAAAATTATTCAAGAACTCATCTTGATTAAACAAAAGAGAAAAATCTCTAATTCTTTTACTAATTTGGGTAGAAACTTGTTTTTTTACAATGAAACAAAAGAAGCTTTATAGCCATTACAAATGTACAAAATAGGAAACAAATACATCTACTTGATTACAAATAAATCAGTATAAATATATAACAAATTAATGGATTGATTGATATCACCATTATAGCATTGATTTATATCTTGGCCAGATATGAAAACTGCGAGATTATGTGTATATGGACATCTTTGGTATGAATCAATGAATCCTTGTGAATCTTTGGTTGTTCTCGAAGCTCTCCAAGTCATTTAGTCTCATTAAGCAATCTTGAGACTCCGTCATTGCTTCCTTTTTCACTTTTTTTTTTTACTTTTGTGTTTTTTTTTCTTTTTTTTTTTAAGAAAAAAAAACGAATTTTTTAATATGAAATAAAAAAAAATAAAAAAAAACTTAAACAAGATAAGAACAAAATTTGAAAGAAAAAAAACAAAAATAGTATATTTTCGTTTGTGATGTGATCATGGCCAGCAAGGAGGTTGAAGCAGCTGTAACCAGAAGGCAATAAAGACCAAAAGGGATCAATGGAGCAGTTAGAACCTGAGGAAGCTAAGGATGTTGAAGAAGAAGACCTTTACATCCCTCTTGGACCATTGACAAGAGCCAAGTCACAGAAACTCAAAGAAGCTATCCACTCTCTACTACACTCAATTAGGAGCCAACGTGAATATGCTTATCCAACTACTCTGGTTGTGATTCAAGCTACTTGAGTCTCATCAAGAGAGGTGTTTGGGATTGCACTCTTTTTCCCTCCTCTTGGTTTTGTCCCAATGGGTTTTCCAAGAGAGGTTTTTAATGAGGCAAAACCCAACACTCTTTCAACAGCTTCTTGATGAACCAAGGCCCAACTCTATCATATCTACACCAAAGCCACACTCACAAGGAGCTTTAATAAGAGTCAAACTTTGTTTTAAATTTTAGTCAAAGTCTTATGTATTTTAATTATTCTACAGTTGTGTGTTTAGTTTCCCTAAGAGTTTTCAAACACTATATGTACGCTCCTTGAGCCTTCTTTTCAATCTATCAAACATCTTTTTATCAAAACTTCTACAAACTTGTTTGATCTGGGTAGTGTGTAATATCTACTCTGGATGGTGTGTAATATCCATCTCTCTTGGTTTCTTCTTTGGTGTGTAATATCCTAAGGAGATCTAAGTCTGAAAGTCCTTGGAGAATTCCGCAACTCCAGGAAATTTTAATCATTCCATAGCCGTTTCTCATCATTCATTCAATCCCAAACCTTTCACATAATCATCCTCCATCATTATCACATTTGTTCATCATCATCTCCTGCGTGTTCATCACTGAATCACCTGTGAAATCATCAACCTATCACAAATGACATCAAAGGGACATGATCCTATCACCTAGGATCACATCAGTTTGTGTTACATAAAGTTGAAATATATAATTAAAAAAAAAATGAAGGATATGAACTTTTAACTCTGATATCAGATAATGTAAGATCAAAGGGATGATCTCACAAGTGGATAGACGTGGGTCTAAGAAGCTGGACTAAGATCACTCTCTTCTAAGACAAAAGATGATCGATGATGGATTGATGATTCTATTCAATTGGACTTAGTTCTTTCCTTGAACATAAAGTGGTTGGACGTGGGATAGATGATGGATTGAAGGTTGCCACACAAGCTATGGATTATTTGTGATAAGACAAAACTGAGGTCGTCTTGATATCATTCACAAGGAAAGCTTAAAACTCAAGAGCAATCAATGAACTCTCACTTTTAGAAGAAATGTGTTATTTTATTAATCAAACGGTAAGTGTTACACGGCTGCTACTTTGAGAAGAATTGTGTTATTTTATTAATTGAAAGGTATGTGTTACACGGTTTCTAAATAAACCTTATAAAAGAGTTTAATGCAACTATAAGAAACCTAATACATCAACTCTAAAATGACAGAAAAATCAGTGCGTAATAATTATTACGGCTAAAGAAATTATTCTAGTTTCAAAACCTGTAAAATGAGCAAACACAAATATCTAAATAAAAAAAAATATTAGCGTCATTTTAGGAAGCTTGCGGACATCCTAATTTGGGCCCATAAGTGGTTGAATTGAGAATAACTTCACTTGGCATTCAAATGACTCCTTTCGGGCTTTATTGTGTCCATTTTGTGTCTAGCCTCTTCTTCTTGATTTCTTTGGGCCAGCAAGCTTTAAATTGACTTGTTGAACATTTTTCTAAGTCTTCTAGCTCCAGATCTTTTCTAAGGAGAACCTTCCATGTTTGTGAACTGACATGCAGCAAACATGTCTTCTAGGCTATCCGGGTAGGTGTCTTGATTGTTTGGGTCGATGTTCTCATCAAGCGGCCTCTAGCCAAATGATTAAAAAAGAAAAATCTTTTGTGATATTCTCAGCTAAAACACTAAGAAAGATACATACGAGTGTGGAAGATCAACTAGGAGTTGAGAAAGATCGATGAGCGGGTAAGTCCATATTTATGCGATACCTAGCTATCCTATGTCTTACTTCAAACAAGCAGTGGGTCTTTGTAAGAGAATATAGTTTCATGATGCATGAAGTAATTCACCCAAAATATAATACAAGTGCACAATGTACAATTATAGTATTTAGGCTATCGATCCCACATAGAGTTAGGATTAACTAACAAATCTAAGAAATCTTAAGTAAATAATCAAACCAAACATGGAAAGTCTTGTGGCTTGTATCTTAAGCAAATCGGTCAAAACATGAAAAGTCTTGTGGCTTGTATCTTGAGAGCTTGGGAAGGTAGGTGCATGTCTTTTAATCATTATGGAGACAAGGAAGAGTCTCCAATTCGAGGAAAATCCAAAAGGAAAGATTTGTTGGTGATTGAATACTCCAATTGTGAACGCGTCAAAATATGGTAAGTTGGGAAACAAGAGGATTTGCATAATCCTCTGGATCCTGGTGCATTGTAGGATGTCTATAAGTATTTTTAGAATCTTATTAAACTCTCATGATCTCCACATGTATGTTTGATGTTGACCAAACTCGTGAGACTCCAAATAAGGTAAGCCGAGAAATCTTTGGTTTAGAAATTGAATATCTTCTACGCAAAATCGATTTAACCTTATTCCAACTCAGCATGACTCTATGATGTGTTAGTTTTATAAAAAAATTAAGTTCTTGGTCTAATTCTTCTTGGGCTGGACAAAATCGTCTAAAGATTTTAGTTTGGTCCAAATCGGGTAAGTTCACAAGTCTCAAATGTGCAAAGAGCAATCTTTTTCACTTTTTTATAGTCTTAGAACAAAAGACAAAAAGTAGTACCTAGGGAACTAGTAAGCAAGAGAATGAATTGGAAACAAAAGCTATTAAATTATGTGATTGATGATGGTTGATTTCGTGCCTCCCTTTGCTTCTTAAGGCTCCTTTTATATGTGTAGAGGTCGGTCTTAGGGTAGAACCTCTTTAAAAATTAAGTCGGTTTTGATTGGAGCGAAACGGACCGGTCTTGGAAATCACGTCATAATGACATGTTTTCAGTAAAATGGGTATATCTTAGACTTCATAAATTCAATGGGTTTGATTCAAATTGGAAATGAAAAATAACAACCGCACTGCACAAATTGTTATGTAGCTCGTCTCCTGGGTCACCCGTTAGTTGGTTCAATGGTCATCAAACTTCTGAAACTCAGATTCTGCCTCTGCACTTCCTTGTACTAGTTTTGCTCTAAATCTCTTCAATTTAACTCCAGTTGCTCCAAAACATTTTTTTTCTTGTAAAAACTGTATAAGTAAACATGTTTTTCTTGCTCCAAATACACATAAATGATGGTATTCCAATTAAAATATAAGTCTTTCTCACATAATAGGTTGTTGTAACATCCAAAATTACTCTGCAAAAAATCTGAATTAACACTAGAAGACTAAAGATCAAACCGCAACTAAACTGTCGCAAAACTAGACTTGGAGCGGACCATAATACTGGTAGAGGAACCGGCGCACGCGAGGTCCGAAGAAAAATGCTAATAAACAATACGCCTTAGATGTCAACTCTCTGAGGGACAGAGAAGAGTCCGACGCAGAGCAAGTTTAGTTTATGCTACCGCAAACCGTCAAACAACTCGTCACCTCATCAAGAAACACACCCATCCAACACGCCAACAATAAAAAGGACTAGATAAACCCCAATCTAACTGGTAACACATTCAAACCGCATGTGAGTGAACCAAAATCCTGAAGCAAGCCGAAAATAATGGAAATATTGGCTAGAGTCTTCAGACGCTAAGACTGGAGCCAGACTCGAGTCATACCAGATCTTCAGAAAAAACAAGCAACATCCTTAATCACGCAAGCTCTCCTATACCACCCTTCAAGAGTCAAAAGCAGTCCCCGCACAAGAATCACCTCGATTAGTAGGAAGTATGGTCAGGAACACTCCACCGGAGCGAGCAAAGCCACCGACGAACCACCGTCACGCACCAATGGAACGAGACCACCGCAAACTTCGCCTAATCTAGCATCGCATCCATATGTCTCGTCCTCAAACGCCTTGGGTAATCCACCGATAAAGAAACTCACAACCAACCCACGCTCCACCGCTTGTCACTTCCAGCGAGAGTAATCGCCAAGCAAAACCGTCATTGTCCAAGTTGGACTTCTCAAGCTGACATGAAAGGCCAGAGAGAGAGGGAAAGGGCCGAATAAAGCAAGAAAGGGAGAGAGGGGAGGCCCTCCCCGGCTATGGCGAGGACTGCCGTTCATCAGAGAGGTCGATCGAGATATGAGATTTGAGGCAGATAGGATTTTGAGTTTTGGGAAGAGAGAGACGAGGAGCTTTTTTAAAAAAAAGAAAAAAGTATTTTCCGTTATGAATGAAATTATTGAATGACTATAACTTTTTTTGCTCTTTAAAGTTAAATTATTGAAATTATATATATAAAAGATGATCAAATTATGTGAGCTGAAACTTATTTTCTTGTGAATCCTCCGACTCTTTCAATATAGTGCGGGATCCAATTCATCTCTTATGCAAGGTGAAAATTGGTAATGATGTGCCATTTAAATCTTCCATTTTCCATATCTTATCACCTTCAGCGTCTTACTCACCGCCATATCCAAATCTCACGATGATCATCATTGAGCGTTGTGTCAGAATTGGTGTTCACTAATCTTATTTTCTCACTTATTTATCTCCCACCATTCCCCTGTATTGAGATTATTTTTGTTTTTGACAATATTTCGTCTACCATCTTTAAGAATTTACATTCTTGTTATTATAAAGTCGCTTAGTCATTAAATTATTGATGTATGAGTTTGGATGAGAGTATTAGTTAACATATTTTTTGTTCAAACAATATGTTTAAGATTTCCAATGATGTGATAGTCTTTTCTATATTATTCTTTGTGCACAAATAGAATTTAATTATATATGAAATTATTCGCATATGAAATGTAATTATTATAAAGTTTTTTCAATTTTTGTTATTATTAAATATGAATTGACTTATATTTTTTTTAAAAAATTGTATCTATAACAACTTTAGTTTTATTTTTGTCTATAAAAAATATCAAATGTTTTAGGGATGACATTCTTACAAATTTTATCTTCTATATAAATTGAAAATTGACAGAGATATATAAAAATATTTACACCATCGCGCGCAAATATTCACATAGTACAACTAAAAGTTGACATTAAACCAAAATCAGAGAGAAAGCATGAAAGTGACATGTACTTATTTTCCAGAAAAACAAGTGAAATGTTGACTAAGTCATTTCCCACAAGAAATTGTCAAAGTGATTGATCCCGAGGCCACCACAGATACATATATTCTTATGGGAAGACATGCATCATTGATTTTCATACAAAGATACAGTGCAAGTGGCAACAAAAACTTGACTTCTTATGGGCAACGGGGCAGCGGTTTGAGTTGGTAAGTTTTGTTTTTGGTTCTAGTAGTTGGTAAGTTGTCGTGTCACTTTTCAAAACAATATTTAAGAGGCTTTCCGAAACTACAAATATTCTTACACTCATTTCTTATTATAGAGAGTTAACACTTTTCAAATCTGTAAATTTTAAGTGTGTGCTTTGGTTACACACAATAGAGGAAAACTTTTAGCATATTTTATTTCTTGATGGGGTTTATAGTTGATTTTAAATTTTTAACCAATCAAGTTGAATAAAAAGGAAAAGTAGTGGAATGGAGAAGAAATTGACATAAAAGCATACATAATTTTCATCCACTTATCTCTATACTAGTATTATTTTTTAATGTATAAATTATAAAATAACATTTGTTTTGTAAAAATTACTTTATATGTTGATAAACACAAGAACTACTCTAAATATCTTGACATATTATCAAAAATGCTCTTCTTTTAATATATTGGAAATGAATCCGTATTTTATCAATCTTAAAAACTATCAAATATAAATATAAGATTTAAATATCCATTTCAAAATATATTGATTTTTGAAATATTATACAAGAAAAATGAATTGGAAAATAATTATTTTAAAAACATTTAATTCGATTCAAAATGGAAAGTCGTATTCAATTAGGATATTGATTTTTTTTTTGTCAAAACTACATTTTATTACTTAAATCATCAATAAAGAGTCTTCAAACTCTCTTAAAGTTTGTTTCGCACAGAGTTGACTACATCATTGACATCACACCGAATAAACAAAAAGGAAATTGTCTCAAACAACATAGACATAATATGAATATCGAAAATCAAACTATATTCTTCTGAATCGCTTTCATCGGAGTTTAAAACCCGTGTTTAATGTTGGCAATCCGAAAAAATATGTATCTTCGGTATGTCCATCGTCAAGGCTTGTTCTAAAGCTTTCCTTATAGACCAACATTCCTCTACACATGCTGAGCCTAAATCTTGCTTAGAAACATAGACGATTTCTTCCACATCCGATACACAATCCCGAAATACAATTCATGCACTTCCATTCCTTGAATTTTCATTCCACATATCATCAACAAAACAGAATATACCTGATGACGGCGTGATTGTGGTTGCAATCGCTGGTTGTCGTGACTTAATCATCGCAACTTGTGCTGCCTCCAAAGCTCTTACATCCACTATTGCTTTCATCACTACTTTCACTTCCGAAAATCGTCTCTCCGAAAATATCAAGTAATTACGACTACACCATAAGGTCCAACACAACCATGGATACATCAGATTAATCAATCCACATGGAGGTAGATTTTGTACCTGTCGAACGTCATTAACAAAGGTCTTCATAGTCGTAACGTTAAGATTATGTTTGTGCCCAAAATTGGTGATAGATTCCATACTGTAGCTGCAAATGGACATTCGAATAGAACATGATCCATCATCTCAAAAGCATTGCACCTGGGAAATAAGGCTGCAACATTTATTCCTCTTTTTCGAAGTTGTTCATCCACCGGAAGTGCACGACTCACCGTCTTCCACAAAAACGATTTAATCTTTGGAGAAACCTTGACTTTTTTAAATATTTTATTCCATAAAAATTCGTCACAGGAGCTTTTCTTTGTCCAATCTCCCAATTGTATTTCTAGATTTAGAGGAATACATACCATTTTTATTTGGTAGCCAATTGGATATTGATTTTCAAAAAGGATTTCAGACCTAATTTTCTTTTAGCTATTCTTTAAATTTACCTTATCACTTACTCTTATTACTAGATTATAACCCGAGTCCGGTTCGGGTATTATATATTCATAAATCAATTATATAATATATATTTAAAATAATTTATTTTGTATAAAACTAATATTTAATTTATGGTGTAACGTTCTTAAAATATTTATATGCAAAATACAATGATTTATTAACATATAACATGCTATTGCATAGTTGTGTTTTCTATGTAATTTGAAAACTAACAAAAAAAAATATACAATATAAATATACATATGTACCAATTATAGTCTTATTATGTCAAATAAATTTAATAACTATGTGACATGATATATTTTATATATGTTAAGAACGAAATCATGATAAAACAATATTTCGTCATGAATAAAACTATTTTAATACTCTTTTATAATTATATAGTATATAGTGATCAAATAAGCAGCTAATTAAGAAAAATGAATCTAACCAAAATTGTTTATGTTTTTCTTTGAAAACTTATTTAATGACTCATTTTAAAAAATAGATTAGTTAAAATATTTTGATTACAATATAAGTTGGGTTACAAAATTATTGAAGGGGCTGCAGTAAAGTGTTTGTGAAATGAGCATGTTTTTTAATTTTTAATGATTGTATTAGTTTTTTTGTTGATATGTCTAAATAGAAATATTTCATTGGTTAGTTTTCCCTCAAAGTACTCTTTTTAATTTTTAATGATTATATTAGTTTTTTGTTGATATGTCTAAATAGAAATATCTCATTGATTAGTTTCCTCTCAAATTACTCTGAAAGGGACACATGTCTTAGTATCTTCTCAATTAATATATAGGAAAAAAATCACCTAAATCTTGAACATGTATTTATTTCTTCTTTGCCATTTACAATTCATGTTATACGATCTCCTTACATCTTACTTGATTTTTATTGATATCGCTTAAATGCTAAAAAAAATTCTGTATCACACAATTTTAATGCCAATATATTTATAAACTCTGATTTTTGAAATTTCCTATGTAATCCATAATTAAGGATAGTGATGGACATTCGGTTATTCGGTTTGGTTAGAATTATTAGATTTTTGAGTTTTTTTTGGGTTTTAGAAATAAGAAGAATAGCCAAAAATAATCATAAAACTGATTTTGAATGCAAAACTAAATTACAATTGCTCCTTTATAACCAAATTTTTTTTTAAAAGAAAAAGAAAAGAAAGAAAAGAAAAACAGCGATTATGGTTGAAATTGTATGAATCTTTCACCTTACATTTGTAGAAAATTCCAACAAATCAATTGTTTTTCCTTGAGAACAAATTCAACTTCCCCAAAAGATCTGAAACCGATGTTATTTAACTTTTAACATGAGAGTATGAGACTATTAAATAAATGGTTGCATATCAATTCGCCAAGAAATCAGAGCGTGTTGAGTCCACGCGAAAAAGGGTAAACGCCAGCGTTTCAATGGAACGTCGTGTCACTTTCTTCGCCTTTCTTCCAAATCCGAGACTTGATATCTTTTTGTCCACCCTTTCCTTCACTTTACCAACAGTAAGCTCTCTTCTCCAATGGCGGCCATTACCGGATTCTCTGCTGTCTCCAGCGCGGTTTCTCCCCCGACATCACTTCTGGCATCACCTTTACTCAACTTCCCTCCGTGTCTCTCCAGATTCCCAAATGTGTCTCCGTTTCCCACGCTCTCTACCTCTCGCCGGAGAAAAATCTCATTGATACAGGTGTGTTCTTCGAAAGGCGAAGGAGATGAAACAAGAGGTGATGATGAAATTAGCGAGTCTTTGATGTTATCCGTCTCTCCTTTACCTCTCCTCCTCCTTGCTTCTCTCCCTGGAGGTAACCCACAAATTTATAAACTCACATCTCCAGTAATGCTCTGAGAGAATTGTATCTCCATATCCATGTTGATTTATGAGCTTTAAGTTATCAGCCATTGGTGATAGATAATGTAATTGTTGTTGTAGTGAAGTCCAATCGCTTTCTCAGATATGATGATGCTAATCTTGCTTTGTAGATGACATATGTTTATCCTAATCTCTATCCCTCTCTCTTCCTTGTGGCAGCTGCATCTGTGAGATCTGTTATTGGACCTTTTGTGGAGATTGTAAAATCCTTGAATCTACCTGAGTGGCTTGTTCACTGGGGACATCCAGGGAACATGGTATTCGTTTACTCAATAGCTTCCCCCATAACAATTTCATTTCCACAAACTATGTGATCCCCAAAACTTCTTCTTGTTTTTGTTTATGAACATTCATCTATAATTTGGATTTTGCTCTTACTTTCTTTCAGGCAGTGGTACTTTTTGCTATGGGTGGATATGGAACATACCTAGGCTTCAGGATCCGTTACTCAGATGACATTGTTAGACAACTCAACGCTATAGTAATTGCAAGAAGTGTTGATTTCTTTTTACTAAAAAGAAAAGGGTCTTGTGGCTTGTAATGTCAGGAGGAGAAGGCAAAGGCAAAAGACCTGCACCCGAAGCTTCTAGCAGGAATGTTTTTCTTTTTCGCTCTTGGAGCAACTGGTGGTGTCACATCCCTTCTTACCTCCGACAAACCCATCTTCGAAAGGTATCTTTTGTTTTAACTTAGTATAATAAGTGTTGGGTTTTCAAATAGACTCTGACTAATATGCTTGCAATGTAGCCCGCACGCTGTTACTGGATTTATAGGTCTTTCCCTTTTGACTATTCAAACAATCTTGCCTTCTCTGTTCAAGGTAATACTACATTGCAGGGTTTTGTGTTGTATAACGTTAATGATTTTACATAGTTTTAGGAAGGATCGTGAATGAAACTCATTGCTACAAAAAAATGTGCAGGACAAACCTGAACTGAGGAATGTACACGGGATCCTAGGGAGTGGGATAATGGCGCTTTTCCTCATCCATGGGGCTCTCGGCCTTCAGCTCGGTCTCTCTTACTGACCATTCTTTACTCTTCTTTCTATTCTTCAGCTGCAGCCATTACCATTTTTCTTTTACTTTTTTATTTTTATTTTTTAATTAATCGTGTAACGTCTTTAAAAATTATATAAAGAAGAAATATAGATGCTGGAAACATGTAAAAATAATGTGAAACATTCATGCCTCAGTTTATACAGGTTTTTTGTTTTAATTATTTTATAAACCACTCCTTGATCATGCCACTTCTTGATACGATTCGGAGTTCTAAATTAGAATGTCGATGGCGGGTCGGGTTGTATTGTGTCGGGTACTCTTTTCACCAACCACACCCACACCTACGACAACAAGGTTGGTGAGAATATAGCCGACTACATCCCACCGTCCATGTCTTCTTCATTCGAGATCAACGGTGCAAAGGCATTACACTAATTTACACCCAAAAACAAGTGATTGCAGCTTCGCCAACAATATAAACCGAAGAGAGGCGAGGCACGAGAAGAGCGGGCAAACACAGAGCGAGTCCAACTCCGAGTTTTTCTCTTTCTCTCACTCGGTCTCATTAAATCTCTCATTTCTCTCTTCTTCTCTCTCTCGGTTTCATTCCTTCACCAGATCCCGATTCCTCTACTTCGTAAACAGGTTTGTTTTCTTCGAGTCTGGAATAGAATCTTCCACCCATTGTTGCTCTTTCTTCGTTAGATCTGTTCATTGTATTGGATGCTTATATAATAACTGGTTTCCGATTTGAAATTCTTTTGGTTTGCGGTGATAGATCTGACCATCGAAGTTGTTGCTTTAGATTTTATTGCTTAAATTTTCAAATCCCGATCAGAGTTTGATAAAATTAGAATTCAGAATCACAGATTAACTAGTTTTCTTCGTGTTCAATTGTGTCGGTAGAACTATACAAATCTTTGGATATAGAATGGTTGCTTCTCTGTGTGTTAATTTGGATTGTTTTGTGTAACTACAGAAATGGAAACGTTCCTATTCACCTCTGAATCCGTCAATGAGGGACACCCGGACAAGCTCTGCGACCAGGTTTCCGACGCCATCCTCGACGCTTGCTTAGAACAAGACCCCGAAAGCAAAGTCGCCTGTGAGACATGCACCAAGACCAATATGGTGATGGTCTTCGGTGAGATCACAACCTCTGCCAAAGTAGACTACGAGAAAATCGTTAGAGACACTTGCAGAGAGATTGGATTCATCTCCGATGATGTTGGTCTTGACGCTGACAAATGCAATGTCTTGGTGAACATTGAGCAACAGAGTCCTGACATTGCTCAGGGAGTTCACGGTCATTTGACCAAAAAGCCTGAAGATATCGGAGCTGGTGATCAGGGACATATGTTTGGATACGCCACTGATGAGACACCTGAGCTCATGCCGTTGACCCATGTCCTAGCCACAAAGCTTGGTGCCAAGCTCACTGAAGTCAGGAAGAACAAGACCTGCCCGTGGTTGAGGCCTGATGGTAAGACTCAAGTCACAGTGGAGTACAAAAATGATGGTGGATCCATGGTCCCGATTAGAGTCCACACGGTTCTCATCTCAACACAACATGACGAAACTGTCACCAACGAGGAGATTGCTGCTGACTTGAAGAAGCATGTGATCAAGCCTGTGATTCCGGCTAAGTATCTTGATGAAAACACCATCTTTCACCTGAACCCATCTGGTCGTTTTGTCATCGGAGGGCCTCACGGTGATGCTGGGCTTACCGGAAGGAAGATCATCATTGACACGTATGGTGGTTGGGGAGCTCATGGTGGAGGAGCCTTCTCTGGAAAGGACCCGACCAAGGTTGACAGAAGCGGTGCCTATATCGTTAGGCAGGCTGCAAAGAGCGTGGTAGCAGCTGGACTCGCACGCCGATGTATCGTGCAGGTCTCATACGCCATTGGTGTGCCTGAGCCGCTCTCCGTGTTTGTTGACACCTACAAGACCGGAACCATCCCGGACAAGGATATTCTCGTGTTGATCAAGGAAGCGTTTGACTTCAGGCCTGGAATGATGGCCATTAACCTCGACTTGAAGAGGGGAGGCAACTTCAGGTTCCAGAAAACCGCTGCGTATGGCCATTTCGGTCGTGATGACCCTGACTTCACTTGGGAGATCATCAAGCCACTCAAGCCAAAGGCTTAAACAACAACAAAAGAGGCTCGCAATTGCAACAATTGAGTTGAGACACAATCCCCCACTGCTGGGAACTTATCATTATACCATTATTATTGCAAAAAGACTGAATAATCCACAGATTTGGAGTTCGTACACAAGGCCAACGATTCACATATTTGGTAAAGTAAGATTGCGAATTAAAGATTTGAGTTTCTTGTTTTGAATTTCCGCCTCTTTTTTCTTTTTTTTGGCCTTGCCCTCTTGTATTGTAATTTTGATTGTGTAATCAAGAAATCCATCGTTGTGGGGTTAAACATTATCATTTCGTGCACAATGAGCAATCTTTTGATCCTTCTTCTCCAGCCAAAGTCGTTGTGTAATGTATGTTCAGGACACTGGTATATACGTGAAACAAAAACGAGTCTGGGAAATTGGAATTGAGATTGTGGAAAAAAGGAGAATCTGGCTACAACCCTGACATCTGAAAGCTTTTACATTTTAGTTGAGCAAGTAAAATTGTCTAGATTTTGCTCAGCAAGACATTTCAACAAACAGGTTTTACCCATTATATGGTTTTCTCGTTGGATGACGCTAAAAACCAAAGTGAAGTCTTACCATGAAGCACCGTACGTAGTTAATAACAGCTTGCATATAAATGAAAAAAAATTCAGAGCACAAACGAGATTTCGAAAATACATAGCCTGTGAAAGTATGCGATACTCTTATTTCTCAAAACCAAACGTAACCTACTCTCAATTATTTTACATATTCTCTTCCCTTTAATAAACAAGGTTTATCCCATGAAACATATTTTATTATAAAAAATTTGAATTAAAAAAATGAAAATTTGAAGGACAATTGTTCCCCTCTCTATTCTTTCCCAAAACTAGGGTTAGTTGCCAACCATTTTCTGGCTACCTCACAAACGGCGTTTTTTCTTTCAAAGTATCACCAGAGGATATATTGGTTGATATGTCTAACGACACATCCATATCGACCAGGTGTGTCGATGATACAAATCTCTTGGACAAAAAATGATACATGAAGTAGAAAGGTTTTTGCTCATGTAATGCATATGTAAATATAACTAGATTTTGATCCGTGCGTGGTTTTTTCTGCTTAATTTTCTTTTCTAACGACTGCAATAAAATTAGATGTATTAGTTTTAAAATAATAAATTATGGGTGTAGATAATAGTGTAAAATGTTTGGAAATATTATGAATTTGGTGTCTTTGTAATATTTGGTTTTTGGACCATTGTATAATGCGACGACATTGAGTGAATTAACTTATTTGACCGTGACATATAGTGGTAGATATGAAAAAAAAACAATTTCATATTGAATGAAAAGTTTGTGAAATTGAAAGATACGAAAAAAAAAAAAAAAAGATAAAAAATAAGATAGAAAAGAAGATGTTAATATTACATCATTAATGAAAAATATGTAGTAAAATAAAGAAATTTCATGTCTCACTTTATATTATTATATTAATAATTTTAAAAAATTAAAAGAATCTATGTTTGTGTGAATCCAAAATTGATTTTGAAGGTATTAATACCCGCTATTCTTCTATCCGTTTGTAAGGGTATAACTTGGTTAATGAGTTTTAATACCTTAAATACTTTCAACCGATCTTTATCTCTCATCATCTTACTTTTTATTGGTAATGAACATGTAATTTAAGTTACTTTTTTCATAGTTTAGAGGAATTTATCTTTAATAATTATAAATAAAAATTAAAAATGTAAATAAAATAAAAAATTAAGGATTTCGACAAAAATAAGTTTGGCGAATGTATATAAAAAAAGAATTCAAATCTTATCAAGTTTTGGTTTTGGATTATTTTCAAAATTATTATTAATTAGCTACCAAAATTAAATATAAAAAATGGCAATATTCGTATTAAATTTTAATAATTTAAATACAGTCGACATTACTAAAAAGGGAAATTATAAGATTTTGCATTAAATAGCTAATGCAATTAAATGTGGTAACTAAATAAAAAAAATGGTAATATTACCTTAAAAATAGGAGTTTAAAAAAAAAAAGGAATTTATAAGATATCAAATTCTGCATTTTGAATTACAAACTGATTAATAAATTATGACAAATAAATTAATAACTAAAAATGAATTTAAATTATCAAATTCCCCGCATGCAGAATTAAATGTATGTTAGTTCCTAAAATTTTGTAACCTATTATGTCGCCACTAAACCTATTTTTTTTAATGTTAGGTTATTTCCTAAGAAATAAACTAAGTAACTATTTATTTCACTTCATTTTTATGTAAATATATAACTAGAGAAATTCATGTGTAGGTCAAATTAAAGAAATCATATGGATTTTTAACCGTATTATTGAATATTAAAAATTTGTACTTAATGGGTTCAACTTTTGATCTTGTTAAGAAACTACCAAATTTCTATCAAATCATTTTTATTAGATATTACGGTTGGATTTGAAGAGATAATCTCCAAAAATATAATAATAAATATTTATTTGTTGTTGCTAATGAACAAGAAAAATATAAATAAATACAAAAAAGATTGATTAATTATATTTTCATACAAATATAAATGAAAAAATTATAATTTAAAATTGTTTTGCACGTTTTCGGGTTCATAGATAGACATAGAAGCATAAATTTACCAATAATATTGTAAATTATAGACTATAATGTAAAGATATAAATGTATTGATAGAATATGTAGAAGTTATACATATGAAATTACATTCTCAATTACATCTTCAAACTTTTTTTTCCTACCTAAAGAAGTTATATTTATGAATCAATTAATTACTTAAGAATTAAGATAAAACCGAAAAATTGAAATAGAAAAAATTGAAATTATTGGATAAAAAGGAGATAAGAAGAGAAAAAACGGTGAAAAACAAAATGAAAAATACCGTCTAAAAAAAATACCGTTCAAATTTTTAAAATAAAAACATACTAAAAATATTTTAATCTATTTAACTCAAATAATATATGCAGTGGTATAAGTAAATAGAAAATTTATATCAACATCTAAAAACCTAATATATGTAGTCTCAATGAAAGAGAAGATGAAGTGTGAAGCTATGGTATTGGCACATGTCTTCTCCTTCTCTATCATTTGCCTAATTTTTCTTCTTTCATAATCAAAACCTATTGTTTTTCTCTCTCATAAAAAATTTTAGAGAAAAAGTTCTAATTTTTTGTCAATCTCAATGGAGTATGCTACATAAGAGTGTTCATAAGACGTTTTTTGTTAATGGTATCAAACGAATTGATTCAATCTGATTTTGCTCGCTTTTGGGACAACATCATAGACCCGACTAAAACAATCTCGTTAACAAAATAAGTGGAAAACATAAACAAACAAAAACTGGGACGACTAATGATGAAAGCTAAAAAAAAAAAAAAAAAATACTAATTGGGATCAAATCCAAACTATTTAAGAAAAAAAAACAGTGGAGGAAAAGATTTGAAAAGAAAAGTGTGATTGGAGTAGAAATGATATGACCATTAAAATTTTGGACGATTTGTTAATTTATTAATAAA
The DNA here is from genome assembly GCA_900116095.1 of Euclidium syriacum. Taxonomy (NCBI): domain Eukaryota; kingdom Viridiplantae; phylum Streptophyta; class Magnoliopsida; order Brassicales; family Brassicaceae; genus Euclidium; species Euclidium syriacum. The sequence continues at coordinate 8,116,395 of FPAK01000009.1, read as the reverse complement.
AATCATACCTAATTTTGGAGAAAGAAACAGTGAAAGATTTTTTTTTTTTTAAGAACCCATTCATTCTTTTTTTTTGTGTGTGATAGAGAATGGCTCCATTAGTAGGAATATACTAGGTTTTGACCCCGCGTTGTAACGCAAGGTATTATTTTTTATTTTTTATTCTTAAATAGTATATTTTTAGTTATTTTTGATTAGGTTTGGCTATTTCGCCACTCGAATCCCGTCTCATTTATTAAATATTCTCCGCTTTGGATCATTTATTTTATTCAGATGAATAAGAAAAAAAGAAAGAGTATGAGAACCAGTTTCCTAAATAGTCTGTTTAATATCTAATACTTTTTTAAATGAATGAAAAATTACCTAAATATTACTCAAAAATTTCCTAAATTTTCTGAAACATTTTGAAATATCCGTTCCGAAATAGAGTCTTATCCGAATTAATGAGAGTTAAGATCTTAATCTTAGTTATCCAAAATTTCACGTTCTCATCCATTTTCCGTTATATCATTTTTCGTCCCGTTTCTTTCTCGTGAATACTATGAGAAATTTTTTCAATACCGGAATTACCCGTTCCCCTCTCGTTTCCATTACAATATTTTCCTTTCTGTTACCCCAAATAAACATGCCTACTTCTTATAGAATAATACAATATTTGATATTTTTAGTGTTGTATTTTTAATGCGTATTTTGGTAAAAAAAGAAAAATAAATAATAAATTATGTAAATATTTTTATTATAAATTTTTGGTACATGCTATCCATAATTTAGGTAAAAAAAATAATATTAACAAATGTTGAAAAATCACGTTAGTTGTTATAGTAAACTAATGATTTGGTAACATATACAAATTCTCATTAAATATTGAGATCATAAGTAAGTAGAGTATTTTGGAAATAATGGGCCACGTAAAAAATGTATATTCATAAGCCCAATTCTTATTATCTATTGTAATTAGTTTTTGTCAAAATTATCCTTAATAAATATATACCTTTATAACTAATTTCCAATGGCATTACATGTAATATAACACATCATAATAAAATTATCTCTATATTTGTATTCCTCAATTAATAGTATTAAGATATAGGAAACCAAGTATTTTAGGGTTTCGAAATTTAAGGTTAAATTTTTATAAAAAATTCAGCTGGCCTCTATTTTTTTTAAGGAAAATATTGAAATTTTTTGGAGAAAATATAGGAGTTTTCCATAATTTCGAAATTGAGTTTTAAAATATTTTAAATTAGAGAAAAAATTAAGGGAAGATATTTTCGAAAATAAATTGAGACAATTTAGGAGTTTCCATTTTTTTTAATAGTGGTAAATTATTTATTGCCAAAAAGAATAACCCAATATGTATCTTAATTAAGATTTTAAAGGCACAAATTAGTTCATAAAAAACGGATTTGATCAATCATTGTGATAAATTAAAAGAGATATTGATTTTTATGTACGTTCGAAACTCTCTCACGAAGGAATATGTTTAATGGTTGACAACAACCAAATGGATCAAAAGTGGGCCAAATGTCAAATTCTATGTAAAGCCCATTAATATTTTCTTCTTTATTACAAAAGATGATGGTCATCGCGTGTGTTATGTGGACGGGTAGGATTAGATGAATTAAATTTCAACGGCTTCGATTTTAAAAAACACAGACCCGCGTTTTTTACCGGAAATTTGCGGGTTTGACCCGTCTTAATTGGTTTGCACGTTGGTAATTAGTGAGATTTATATTTTCATAAATACAACATTACCCCTTAAAGCCTTTATTAAAAAATTTAATGACAGTGGTAAAAGTTGTAATATTATGTGTAAGGACAGGGGTAATTTATTAATTGTACTTCATTTTTAATAGTATTAAGATTAGGATAGAGTCTTAGCATATAGGTTACATCATATGAGCATAGCATAAATAGTTGAAATTTCCCAAAAAAATATTGATGTTTAGAAATCCACTTGAAATTTTAAAATATTCTCACCTTTTGATCAATGAACTTATAAACCTTTTCAATATTTGAAACATTGCATAAAGGGAGCTTAACCTCACAAGATTTGGTTTTAAAATTTGAGCATAATATTTCTTGCATCGAGAACTTAAAATCAAATTTTGGATACCAATATACATATTTGAATCCTCTTTCTCCTTTTACCACTCTCTTGTGGATCCAAATGACCATTTTCTCCATTGGTTATCTTCTACCTCTATCCAAAACATTTTCTTTGAAGCCAATACATTACTCGCGAGCGAATTTGTGAGATCTTTTTAATGCTTGCTTTGCAAAACATATTGAATTTGAGAACGAAAATACTATGATCATTATATGGAGCTCATTCTCCATTAAGCTTAATTCTAGGTTTACGATTAGAATATGTTGGGGTTTGTGAATTTGGGGTTTGCTTTTAACTTTTAAGATAAGAAGGTTAAGAAAAGAGACAACTAATTTGAAAAGCTAGTATAAAGAGGAAATCACAAAAAAAAAAAAATGAAAAGGACTTTGGTTTAAGACTCTAAGTAAAGAAAAAGTTCTAAGTTATTAATATAAGGTCCTCTAGTACTTTGAAATAGCAAAAACCTAACTATCTAAGAAAAGGAAAGTTGACTTATTAAGAGGATAAGTGGATAAAACCCAAAGAAGAGCTAGTTTGAGAAACATAGTTCTTAGATCATGTTCACAAGTGTCTAAATAAATTTTCTAGTGCTTAATGAAAGGAGAGATTAAAAAAAGAAGAATGGACTGAAGGCATAAAGCCTTTGATAGGATGGGAAATAGAGATTGAAATGAACTTAATAAATGGAGTATGATGCAATTTGGGAATAGAAGGTGAGGTGAGGATTTAAAATTTGTATGCATCAGATATTCTTAACTTTTAGTATTTTGCGCAAGTACCATTTTTTTTTAGAGAACCCTTTCTAGTTGATAGAACTTCTTAAACCACTTTTCAAAAACATTTTATCACCTAACCAAACAAGTTTGTTTTAAGGACTATATTTGCAAAACCCCACTTTGATCTTAAATTGATTTAAGATGTTGAATGAATGGATTATATCTGAATATATAGTGAGGACAAGTGGAGAATAGGTTCTTTATAAGAGTTGATTATTGCATTTAGACACTCTTAATTTAGAACCTTTAAGCCATTTCTTTGATGGTCTTTTAGGACATTCTTTTAAGACATGAGATTCAACTTCTACCATTTCTCTTGGTCTAATATAAGCTTGCTTGAGGGAAAAAAAAATGGATTGATGATATTAAAATTTAATGGTTTTAACACCTAATTTAGAAAGGTTTTTGGACCTTTAAACCAATACCTACCACCATAAACATGTATTTTAAACTAGTTTTATGAGCAATGTATCTTGTAGTCTCAAACAAGTATGTAACCCTCTTTTTTGTACATATTTATGCCTCTTTATGTATTTTTAAAGCACATGATGCTCAAGGGAGCAACCAAAAAGAATTGAAGGTCAATAGATGAAGTTTGAGCTTAAAACAGGGACGAATCGAGTTAGTATCAGTCGATATCTCAAATTAACAAAAAATGAGGAAACTTGATGACCACGCTTCAGTATCAATCAATACAGCATATCGATCCATGCCTCTTTAAGTGTTTTTGAAACACATTGAAAAAGATATTATTTGTGTGTCGTTGTTTATAAGAAAACTCTATCTTATCAACTTATTTATAACCTCAATCCTAGTCCATTTCACTATTATTTAAGATATTTAAGTGGCAAGTTCGAGTATCGTATCACAAGGAGACTAATACTTCGATATTAAGAGTATTCTTAGACGTTGGAAAGCTAGAAAATTAGGTTTATAAATGTTTCAGTTTCTAAGAAATAAGCTAAGTTAAATTAAGATGCAAGAAAAGTAATGAGTTTTAGAAACAAGTTATGACAATGATATTAAATGAAGTTGAGTGTTAAGACTTTTATGATTAAGATGGGTTTAGTTTTGAGGGATCAAAGATAAGCATTTAAAAACCAACTAAAGCATCAAAGTTAATCCACATATTAGGACAATCTATTGGTCACTAGTCATTTCATTAGGTTTCATCGAGATCATAAGTAGGTATTAGCCAAATAGTCTTTAACATCCCCTAACAAGCATTGTAAGTTCTCTTTTGACTTCTTTATTAACCCCCTATCCCCTACAATCTCTTGTGATTATAAGGTTAAGTTTTTTGAAAATGAAACTAGCATTTCATCGAGCACCTTGCGGGAGATGAAATGTCTAAGTACTTAAGTATAGGTTGATCAATCATAGCCTAAACATGCAAAACCATAAACAAGATAGTTCTTTAAGTGCCATCGATCTCAAATGCTTCTTTTGCATCCCATAGCGGCTCTAAAACACCTATTTGATGCATGCATATGACATCCTAGACCTAAATGCAATTAGATGGTAATTATGCTAAGTGTGGTTAATTGTAGCTTAAAAATGGTTGTTGATGCATTGATTCAACTTTTAATTATTACTAATTAAAAGGTTCGCAAAAGTAAATAAGTAAAAAAAATCAAAAGCACTCGGAAGCTTTTATTTTATTGATAAGGTCGGATTACAAGAATGTGAGTTTGGAATGTCAAACTCACTTTAATCAAAGAGAATAATAAGGTGCTCAACTAAATCTCTTGGTTCCTCTCTCAGATTATAAATACCCTCTAATGGTGAATAGGGGGGGTATCCTTTTATATTTCTTGTGGTCGGTTACCCTGAGTCCATAGACTAAATAGAGGATAAAGATAGTTTCATTATTCTTCGAGATTTAGGGAATCTGTGAAAAATTAATCTTATCCATTTTCTGAGGTTAGGGGCCGACTTAAACTATATGTTTAATACCCTTTGGTCAAGGGGTCGATCTCGGCGGCGGTATTAACACCTCCCTCGGTCAAGGGACCGAGGTAGATCTTATTATTAACAGCCCCTCTATTGGGCTTATAACTTGAGTTTGGATCAGCATGAGATCAGCAAGAGCCAAATCTCAAATATCGCCATGTTGTTGATAAGGTGTGCTAATCCCACCATCAACAATGGTGATTTAGACCTTAGATTTATCTAAAAATGAGATTGAAAACTGCCAAATTCGGGACTCATCACACATGAAGCTCAAGGGAGCAGTCAAGAAGAATTGAAGGCCAATATATGAAGTTTAAGCTTAAAAGGTATCGATCTAGTATCAGTCGCTACCCCAATTGACACAAAAGGAGGAAAGTTGGTGACCACGCTTCAATATCAGTCGATATACCTTAGTCAACACTAAATGGAAAAATTTTGGAATCACCTCTAGAGCTTTATATCGATAAATATCGATCGATATAAGTGCATCGATTGACATATCGGTTGATATATCTGCATTGAATAAAAAATAAAAGATGAATTTTTCCCTACTTACTATCCTATATAAATAGATCTTCAACCCCGAGTTTTAAAGATTTTTCTAGAGTTCTTATATAAGCCTCTTTTAGAGACCTTGGAAGAATATTTTCTTTTAGTGGTTTAAATTTGTCTTTTTCATTCACTTTCCTTTACCTTTGTGAATTTTATTTCATTGGTTACAATTAAGTTGGGTGAATTAAAATCTTAATTTAGTAGAGTAGAATCACAAAAATAACTTCACAATCAAGTTCCTTAGAAATATCATTTAAACCAAGTGGTCATATCATTAAAAGAGATTTTTTTTAGGAAATTAATGCATTTCCATAAATACTTAATGTGCATGTGAAAATATTAAATTAGGATTGGTTGGATCTATTATAATCCTACTAATTAACCTACAACCCTAACTAGCATAACCCAAACATTGATTCAATTAGACCTATCCAAACTCGTTGATTCAATGGCTATTGTTGAAGTCATGGTGAAGAAAAATCATTCTCCAAACTAACCATTATCAAACTCAAAAATCCATAGAGATTTTATCAATTTAATTTTCATCTTTGACTTTCAAGTTGATCATTTGTTGACTTTTGACTGACTTTCTTTATTTTGCACATTTTCATTTTCCTTCACTTTTGGAATATAATCATTCTCTTAGTTTAGAAAATTATATCTTTATTTACTATGTTATCTCAACATTGCATCTAAAATTGTTAAATATTACACCAAACATCTTATCCCCTATTTTGAATTCTAGTTTCAATATATATTTCAGATTACTTAATAATTTTTTTCCCTTGGGTTCGATCCCTTGAGTACTACGATTGACAAGTTACTTATACTTGGATGAAATCGAGGTGGTAAAAAAACAGAGGTGTTAATGCGTCAAAGTGTGAGGCATGTGAGGACGGTGCCGAATCTAAACTTACCCATCACATGTTTATTTCTTCAGGGCTTAAACTAGTCTGATTATGCTTGAGATACCCTCTTCGATCCCAAATCCGGCTAACATGTTACTCTTAGTGTTGAATCTAAGTAGATCAATGGCTTATGAAGTTCATGTGACCCAGGGTGGTACTTTGGAAAGGTCAGTGCTTTGTCGGTGTGGGTGGGGGGGATAGCTGTCTCATAAGGGTTATGTGATGGGGGGGGGTGTGAGGACATATTTCCTTCTGGGCTTGAGGATGATTTGTCTCAACATTGACTCTGCAACGACTGGTTTTGGCCTTTCTCAGTGAGGAGCGAGTGGAGTATTATGGGGATGAAGCTTCCATGGATTAAGGATGATGGCCTGATGAGACCGAAGATCTTTACCATAGTTTTCTAAATGCACTCAATCTACCAAAGGACTACGCCAGACCTTCATACCCGTTTCTTTTAGTTTGGTTCTTTCTATTTTTCACTATAATTAACTTTTCCGGATTTTAGATTTATGATTTTAAGGCTTTTGTAGTTGATTCGAAAATGATATCTTACTAACTTTAGTGGTGGATACCAGTATTGATTATGGTTTTAAGCTCACAACAAGTCCTTTTGACCTGACAACGAAACTAGGTTCAGCGGTATAAGACGGGTTTCAAATCCTATGGTACGGTTCTTTAGTATTAGAATGACTCCGCCCAAGCTATGGATTGAGTCTTGGTTTTGGTCTCACTTGGTTGGGTTTGTGGGTTCTAAAATCGGGACTGTGGTTTATTTTCATTAGTGAGTGAAATAGCTTAAAGCCTCTGATGTGGGAGGTGTTTTTTCCTTAAAGGGAAAGTGCCATTTGGTTATAGGGCATAAGTTTGGTGTTGTGGCATTGGTTTCATGGTTCTTGTTACATTGACGTCTTTTGCCAATATGTCATTAGTTTTTTACGCGAGTTTGATGCATTTGAATTCTCTATTGTAGTCGTCATGACTTGAGGTTTTTGTGGAAGCTCTAAATACGCATGGTCTCCTTGGAAAGATATGTGTAACAAGATCTCGAGACTCAAATTAAAGTTGTAGATATATATTGAGTCTTCCTTCTTTTCTCGGTATGGTTTGGAGGTTCCATCCGCAACTCTCATAACAGTTCACTGGATCTAATTTCACTATTTTTAGATTTATCTCGCATCATTTGTTATCATTTTAGTATATATTCTCAATAATTGTTGTTATGGTGAATATTGTGTTTTTAATTGTATTAACGATACAATCCATAATGTAGTTTCACGATTGGTACTTTATGCTTTTTGTTACCTAAAATTCTATTACATAAATTTAATTAGACGAAAAAAAAGTGGTGTATCGCCTAGTGTTGTTATTTATTAGTGCGTGGGACTTATCGTGAATGTAATGGATATTTAATATAACAGTCTATATAAATTAAATCCAAAAAAAAAGCAATTCCGACCTTAGCTCAGTTGGTAGAGCGGAGGACTGTAATGGTTGCAGATAATCCTTAGGTCGCTGGTTCGAATCCGGCAGGCCGGATTTTTATTTTAAATCTCAATTATGTGCCGAGACGTTGAGATGTTTCTTGAACAGTCAAATTTAGAAAGTAGCGAGTACTAATGTTCCAAGTAGGAGCACGCGGTTTCACATAGAGAAGACGGCGACGTTTTAGGGGTGAAGCCGTGTTTTTGACTCCGACGGTTACATTGTAAACCCCGTCCCGCTGGAACGCCTCGAAACGGAGGGTTAATATTGTCATTCTGTGCTCCACCTTTTTTCTTTTTCCCTTTTCTTTTCAGAAAACCACCTTAACGAAGGAATCATCACTCGTTTCATAAATCCGCCATAGATCCGACACAATACCTCGACATCTGGGTTCGAATCGTCCAGCTCGGTTTTCTCGTTGAAGCTTCTTCTCCGTCTACTCGTCTTTTGCCATGCTGGTTCAGACTCTTTAGGGCTCAAACTTTGATTCGCGAATTTGAATCCCCCATAGGATTTGAATATGGCTAGGGTTTATAGTAATTGGGACAGGCTGGTTCGGGCCACCTTAAGAAGAGAACAGTTGAGAAATACAGGCCAAGGCCATGAGCGCGTTAATAGTGGACTTGCCGGAGCAGTTCCGCCATCACTCGGGCGAGCTACCAACATCGATGCCATCTTACAGGCTGCTGACGAGATTCAGTCCGAGGATCCTAACGTCGCCAGAATTCGTAAGTTTTTCATTTTTTGAAGTTTGAAGTTTGTGTCTGAATTGGGTTTATGGTGTGGCATTCATTGGTTTAGTCTCTTCGATGCATTTTATTTTTCTTTTTGCTGTTTTAGACAATTTTGTTTGCGTTTAGTGGTGCAACTGTAGCGTTCTTCACCTTCAGGATCTTGGAGAACGTAGAGAATATGATGATGGTTATGTGGTTTTGAAATCTCTCGGAACAAACACTTCTGGTTTAAGTTTTTGCTATTCCATGAACTGGAAGAGATACGAGACGGACAACGCACCTTAGTTGATATAGGTTATAATTATTTATGCGATTGCTTTGGTTCCACTTGTAAAGAGTGTTTTCCCCAATGAAGTAACAGGTGCTAGGGACAGAAATTTTTACACTATCTGATTCATTTCTTTTCACGTACTGTAATTTTGCACCTACGATTATTTGAATCGATGGAAAAAATTGTTAACTATCCATTTCGATAGAAGCAAAATTTGAATCAATCGACAAAATCTGGCCTCACTTTCTTCGAGTGTTTTATGCCTTTGTATTCCGCTTTCTGTTTTACTTAGCATATCTAAGATGAGTTTAATCTTTTAAGATGAGTGTATCTCTACATATTTGTTAAACATTGAGTGTCTCAGTGGTAACGTTTAGGAATTACTTGCATACCCCCACAGTGAACACGCTAATGGTTTCATTCTTAAGCATGCATTATATCCACACAAAAAGAAAGCTTACTCTTGACACTGTTTTTGTCTGTTGTAGTATGTGAGCAAGCGTACTCTATGGCACAGAACTTGGACCCTAACAGTGATGGTAGAGGTGTTCTTCAATTCAAAACTGGTTTGATGTCGGTGATTAAGGTACTTTTTAATCATCTTGTTTGGTATTTGTTGATCTAATATCTCGATTAGTCTCGTTGCAAATTGAAAAAGTTTAGTTGTCTCACCATGTTATATCTGTCTATTGGTTTTGGTTGCATGCATATAAGCTGTGTAATACATCCTTGAGCTTTCTAATATAATGTTGCACTCTCATTTACAAATTGATTTTTTGGAACAAAATTATCCTTTCTTGGTTTGTTTTTATCTTATGCCAAATGGTATGTTACTTGTTCTTAAACAAAGGGGTTTAATTACTTTTGCAGCAAAAACTTGCCAAGCGAGATGGTGCATCAATAGACCGTGATCGTGATATTGAACGCCTATGGCAGTTTTACCAACTTTATAAAAGAAGTCATAGAGTGGATGATATCCAAAGGGAAGAGCAAAAATGGAGGGAGTCTGGAACAACTTTTTCTTCAAATGTGGGAGAGTATGTGCATCCTTAATCCTTGTAGTTTTCTTCTTTTTGGACATTGTTGGATTCCATCCCTATAAAATAGCTGAAATCCTGTAAATCTGAATCATGCGTCGTGTAGAATGCTGATGCGTTTTTCATTTGGGAATAGTTTTCTGGATCTAGATTAGTTTATTTGGTATGGGCATCTTTATAAGTGATCTTGATACATGTAGAGTATGATTGCCTCTGTTCACTTATACAGATGAGATTCTCTATCGTGAACATGATTTCTGGGAAGTACTATTTTCGTTTTTGATTGACCAGTGTTTTTTTTCTCTCGTTCATAGGATCTTGAAGATGAGGAAGGTCTTTGCTACATTGAGAGCCTTAACTGAAGTGTTAGAGGTGCTAAGCAGAGATGCAGATCCAGGCGGTGTTGGGAATTCTATCAGGGAGGAGGTGCTTTTCTCTTACTTGTTTTATCTTGTAACTCAAAAGAATTAATGTGCTTCCCGCTTTCTGTTTTGGTGATGCCAAGCATTCAAAACATAACAGAGTAACTCCGATGATATGAAGATGAATCTGAATGAACTGATCATAAAAGTCAAGCATTAAAATTTTCATGCTATATACTTATCTTATCTTTGTATGAGCTAATTGATATTTGTTGTTTATGTTTTTAGCTTGGGCGAGTGAAAAAAGCTGATGCAACTTTGTCCGCGGAACTAACTCCTTACAACATTGTCCCTCTAGAAGCGCAGACCATGACCAATGCAATTGGTGTTTTCCCTGAAGTGAGTCAAACAAGAATAAAAACTTTTAATTTTCATTTTTATTAGTATATTTTAGCTTTTCAAGTTTTCCTCACTCATAAGAAAACTCTTTTGTCTCGATTTAGGTGCGTGGTGCAATACAGGCGATTAGATATACTGAACATTTCCCTAGGCTTCCTGATGATTTTGAGATTTCCGGACAACGTGATGCAGATATGTTTGATTGCTTGGAGTACATCTTTGGGTTTCAGGTATACTGGTTATTATTGGATCAAAATCTTCCCTGATTGTTGTTGATTCTTTTTGCTTACACTTTTCTTTGTCTTGAGCATTGTCTCAGAGAGACAATGTAAGGAATCAACGGGAGCATCTGGTTCTCACACTTTCAAATGCGCAATCTCAACTTAGTATACCTGGCCAGAATGACCCAGTGAGTTCTTCCTTTTGACAGTAATACTCTGCTGTGGCATACCCCTTTACGAGGAACAGCCATGATTGTCCCGTGAGCTAAGAGACTGTTATCTTAAAATCCGTAATCTTTTCGTGTAGAAAATTGATGAGAAAGCAGTCAATGAGGTTTTCCTGAAGGTTTTAGAGAACTACATCAAGTGGTGCAAATACTTGAGGATACGCGTAGTGTACAACAAGTAAATTAGTTTTTAAAAAAAATTCTGATATGGTGATGCTGGCTTAATTCATGTGAAGTTATTAACTTTGAAAATTTCTATTAGGTTAGAAGCTATTAACCGGGACAGAAAGCTGTTTCTTGTTTCCTTGTACTTCCTAATCTGGGGCGAAGCTGCTAATGTCCGGTTTCTTCCGGAGTGTATCTGCTATATTTTTCACCACGTAAGATATCATTCTTCTTGATTATACAGCATTTCTCCGCTATCAGTATGGACATGTTTTTTTTATTTAATTTGCTAAACCACTAAATTTTTTCGTATTCTTTGCTGAGGAAAAAATCTAAATGTCTAGGTTATACAGTTTTTTGTTAGTTGTTGTTCTGCTGTTCATATCTTTTCTCCTCGTGTAAATAACACACAACCGAGCAATGAAAAGAGTTGCCAGCATTGTAGCATCTGATCGCCTCTGCATCTTGGCTTTTAGTTTCTTTTAAAGCACCAACCTGACATTGTTGTGATGAGAAAAAGGCCCACATGATCTCGAATTTTACACCATGCGAAGTGAAAAGATAGCTCTTTTCACACACAGTCGCCTTTGTTTGCTAGATGGCCAAGGAGTTGGATGCAAAATTGGATCATGATGAAGCTGTCCGTGCTGACAGTTGCTTAACTGAGGCTGGTTCTGTATCATTTCTTGAGCGAATTATCTGCCCTATATATGCAACAATGTCAGCTGTAAGTCCCTGCTATTACAATTATTTCTGTGCATCTTTATTTACTTCTCTGACAAATTAGCTTTCCTTTCGACAGCTTAATCTACTTTCCTTCAATTATTGGTATGTTAATACATATTTCAAGTGCCACGCAAACACGTTGGTTTGAGAGTGACTTCTTTCACTCTACCAGAGTTGTTGGAACGATAATTCAGTATATTTTTAAAGTATCTAAACCCTAGTTATGGCTTTCTGTGTCAAACCTCCATATTACTTATAATGTGCTTATTGTGATATCTCCTAGCTGAAATAATGAACTTAAACTAGTAGCTGTCCGTTAGAAAGTGTCATACGTTTAATTGATCAGAACAACGTGAAAGGTCTTCCAATCAGGTTCGTGACATAGCTTTCTATGTGTTTCTGGTTCTATATTTGAAAGGGATGACTTTCTATGTGTTTCTGGTTCTATATTTGAAAGGGCATCCCTACTTTGTTTTTGAGTTCAGGTCCTCTTTCTATGTTTTTTTGAGGATTTTGTAGCATACTATCTTTGGAAGTTCTATATCTAAAAGTGTCTTCCATTATTGTGTTTGCTTTATGGTCGTGCAAGCTCTTAACTTGGTTTTGAAATTGATAATCATGTAGGAAACTGTCCGAAACAATAATGGGAAAGCTGCGCATTCTGAATGGCGGAATTATGATGACTTCAATGAATACTTTTGGTTTGTAGTTTACTAGTGCAATTATAAATTCATTTCAAGGAGTTTCCATTAACTGTGTGATATGTCAGGACACCTGGTTGCTTTGAGTTAGGCTGGCCTATGAAAACAGAGTCACGCTTTTTAAGTGTGCCTAAAGGGCGGAGAAGGGTGAGTCTTGTTCTTACTCAAAATATTTCACGAATTTATGTTTGGCTCTTTATTGATTTGGCCTACTAATCACCTGAACAATCATATGTGACCACTTAGTTTTTCTTGGCTTCAATTTTCGTGAGTTTTGCTTCAGGCACTGTTCTTTGGTGTCCTGTTTTTCAATTATATAGGATGTTTTCTGGTTTAACTCTTACATTTATGAATAACATTTTCGCCTAGTGGGTCTTGTCCAGTTGCTGGTGTTGTATTTTATAGTTCGGATATATTTTTCTCTCCTACGTCTATATGTGGGAATTACTCCGATGAAAATTGTTGTCCAGCCATTTTGGCAATTTCAACTCCTCGAAAAGATGGCTGTAAAGCATTGCATAAATCTTGTCAGTAGAGTCATTCATTTTCACAACCAAATATGTCTCAGCTTCTTCTATCTTCTTTTTACGATTCCATGGCTCTGCAACATCTTTGACTGATCAATTTCCTGGAATTCAATGTTAGACTGGCAAAAGTAGCTTCGTTGAGCATCGGACATACCTTCACCTTTTCAGAAGCTTTCACCGACTTTGGATCTTCTTGCTTATTATGTTCCAGGTTGGTGTGGTATTTATGAATATCTGTGTGGTTAACTTTGATATTTTTCCTTATTATTTTTACCTGTCTACAGGCTTTGACGATTATAGCCTTCAGGAAAGAGCATCTTGATAAAGATACTTTCCAGATCTTACTAAGTGCTGGCCCTACATATGCTATTATGAACTTCATTGAATGTAATTTCGCTGATTGACTATGTTAGACTTACTATTAGAAAACTCAGACTCAGATTGTAAAGTTATAGGTGTACCTTGTTGTTTGGCATTTATGCAGGTCTTCTTGATGTTGTGCTAATGTATGGCGCCTACAGCATGGCAAGAGGAATGGCTATATCCAGGCTATTTATCAGATTTTTCTGGTGGGGCTTGGGCTCAGTATTTGTGGTATATGTTTATGTGTAAGTATCCAATTTTTTCACGTGAGCTATTTCTTGTTGATTAAAGTTTGTCTAGCAGAGTAACTAACCTTTTGTGAAACAAATATTGCAGGAAGGTTCTGCAGGAAAGAAATAATAGAAACTCAGATGAGTTTTACTACCGCTTATACATACTCGTGTTGGGTTGTTATGCCGCTGTTCGTTTCATCTTTGGACTATTAGTCAAACTTCCAGCATGCCATGCTCTGTCAGAAATGTCAGATCAATCTTTCTTCCAGTTTTTTAAGTGGATATACGAGGTATTCATTTAGTCAGACTTTAGATAATAGAAAATGTAGCATAATGGATCACATTTCTGATGCTTCCTCTCTCTTTCAGGAACGGTATTTCGTTGGACGTGGCCTCTTTGAGAAACTAAGCGATTATTGCAGGTTTTGTCTGCATGCCTATTCATCTATAGATGGTTACCAAAAAAAGTTCATTGTATTTGATATCAGTGCTCTGTTTGCAATAGTTCGTTAGTTGAAATACATTTACTTCATTGAGAAAAGTTTTTGGAATATGAGTGAGCTATAGAAATATAATGAATTAGATGGCTTGGGGAGATTTGGCTGTAGAGAGTAGACATCCTGCATGTCAAGTGTCACTTTACACATGAAAAATCCCGTCAATTTGCACAAAGCTGTTTGAATGGTTTAGTGGCTATTTTAGATGGTTAAAATTGAGTTGGGGCTCTTAGTAAATTTGGTAGAAAAACCTTGGCTCCAGAGTTAGGTTTGCTCAAACTTTTTCCTTCAATATTCAGGTATGTGGCGTTTTGGTTGATTGTCCTGGCTTCCAAGTTCACATTTGCGTACTTTCTCCAGGCAAGGATGTTTCTAGAGCTGTAAATTTTTGCTTCTTTACATATTTATAGAATTGTGTAATGTCTCATCTCTGAGTCAACTTGTGGTGTACCCTCTTAAAAACAAGAGGCTGTATATTAAGAATTAACTATGCACATGTATATATTACACTGACGGTTAAATTTTCCTTATGTTGCAGATCAAACCACTCGTTAAACCCACGAACACTATCATTGATCTTCCTTCATTTCAATATTCATGGCATGATATTGTCTCAAAAAGTAAGCCTTCGTACGCGTAGGTACTCAAATTGAAATAACTGGCTTAGAATAAATATGATGTGTCCACACGACTTGACAAATAACTCAATAACATGGTGAGGTTAGCCACGTATTTGGCTCATTTGGCCTGCTTCATCGGCTACAAAATCTGTTCAACTGAAGAATATTAGATTTGTATCTGATCAATCATAATAGACACTAGAACTTGTTCCTGATTGCCGTCTTTGAAAATGTTGCTGACATTAAGAAATTTGCAGGTAACAATCATGCGCTGACCATTGTTAGCTTGTGGGCTCCAGTTGTGGCGGTGCGTATTTACCTTATTTCCCTCATAACTATAGAGATATGGTCTAAGATGTTTCTTTCAAGTCTGATTTTCTCTCATTACTATTTATCATTAACTCGTGGCATTTGGTATTTATGTCTAGATATATCTTATGGATATTCATATATGGTACACACTCTTGTCTGCAATCATCGGTGGTGTGATGGGTGCAAAAGCTCGTCTAGGCGAGGTACTGCTGAGTACTAGAATTATCAACTGTTTTTCATATTGCTGGTCCTCTTACTAACCATGTTTAGTTATCTGTCTATTATAGATACGCTCCATCGAGATGGTCCATAAGCGTTTTGAGAGTTTTCCAGAAGCTTTTGCCCAGAACCTTGTCTCTCCTGTTGTGAAAAGGTTATAATTTGGATCTGTTTCTCTTTTTTACATTTCCTGACATATATTGTAATTTTATGGTTACTAGTATACTCAAAATTTGTTTGTTGGGCTTCCTTCGCCGTCTAATCTCTGTTGTTATGAAATATTTCAGAGTACCATTTGATCAACATGCTTCTCAGGTTAGTAACAAGTTTAAACTCTCGGTCTCATCACTTGATGTTTTGGTCTTGCAAATATTGTCTTTCACTGTTAGTTCTCTGTCTAAAAATGGCTCAGTGATCTAATTCAACATTTATAAGTTGACTATTGGGCCTTTCGTTAATGAGAACTGAAAATGTTTACACAGAAAGCAGTTTCTTAAACTGGCTGTTTTTTTGTCTGCACTGGACATTCCTTTGTCTCTTATGATTGTGGCTGTATGCTTAATAAGAATTTAAAGTAAATGATGCTTGCAATTGTATCTTGTAAGGACTCGTGAAGGTACTGTAACAGTGATTAAATTTCTGGATGTCTTTAATTTGTGTCCAGACAATAATATAGGATGCAGTTTTGCTGTAACTTTCATGGAAATGTGGTTTTTTGCGCAAAAATAGACAATGCAAATCTAACGCCTAAGTTTCGTTCTCTCTTGATACTTCATTCTTTCCTCTAAGCGTACTCCCTTTTTCTACATATTCGATGGTTGTGCATTGCGCTGACTTGTTATCTGATTGTTTCTCTGTCTATTGCATATGGAAGTTTATCCATTGATTAGGGCTTTCACGACTGTTTTGCAGGATGGTCAAGATATGAACAAGGCATATGCGGCAATGTTTTCGCCGTTTTGGAATGAGATAATAAATAGCTTGAGAGAGGAAGATTATATCAGTAACAGGTTTATAATTATTACTGGCTTTTGTGGTCTTTCATTTTATTGCAATTTTTTGCAATGCCTCTTACTTATACATTTGAGCTCTTTGCTTGTAGGGAGAAGGATTTGCTATCTATTCCCAGTAACACGGGGAGTCTTAGACTAGTCCAGTGGCCCTTGTTTCTTCTCTGCAGTAAGGTAGAGCTTGTTAGATAATTTCTTCGCTTTTATGTTGAGCTCAGGTGTGATACTGTTCTCTCCTCTGTAAACTATTCTGACTTCCTTTTGGTTTCAGATTTTGGTAGCCATTGATTTAGCCATGGAGTGCAAAGAAACACAGGAAGTACTTTGGAAACAAATATGCGATGATGAATACATGGCGTATGCAGTTCAAGAGTGCTATTACAGCGTTGAAAAGATATTGAATTCCATGGTTGATGGTGAAGGGCGACGTTGGTAATATTTTTTAGTCTCAGTATTTGTTTGATGTTCAAATATCATATTCTATTAACTACATTGCTGTTTTTGGAATTATCATATGACATTTTTTTTTATGCCTCTTTTCGACTCTGGTAATAGGGTGGAAAGAATTTTTCTAGAGATCAGCAACAGTATACAGGAGGGTTCTCTTGCTATAACTCTAAATCTTAAGAAGCTCCAGTTGGTGGTTTCCAGATTTACTGCGTTAACCGGACTTTTGGTACGTCTTCTCTGGCTTAATTCTTGACTAGTAACTTTTTCTTTTCGGCAGAAGGTTTAAACAAATTGCATGTAATAAACCAATTATGCTGAACGCTCGAATTTCTGTGGATTAGTACTGCTTTCAGAAATCATGGATATATTCATGGAAAATGAATCTTCTCTCTGATGCTTGTTTTGTTTACTGTTTTCCATTTTCTGATGTTACCTTTATAACAATAAATGTGGTGAAGGAAGTTATGCCCTTTTTGTCCTGTTACGAGCTGGCCTCTGTGACGCTTAGACACTCCTTTTCCATGTTTGACTCTTTTACATATTTCACCATTTTTGTTTAGAGAAGACTGGAAATTTGTCTTTTGCCGTGAGAGTCATGATCCTTTTCCGAAAATTTGGGTTGCTTAATCTTCATACTTTACTGGGTAGCTTTGAATTCCCTTTTCTGTTCTTGTTGTATCCAAACTAGCTTTTCTTAAGAGTATACATTTCCTTCAGTTATTGATTTTAGGTGGCTTAAGCATAGGGATAAGAGTATTCTTATTCTGTCAATAAGTACTATAATTTATTACTAGATTTATATTACCTATCTTGTTTATGAAGTCTCATTAATCTGATACTTAGATTGTAGCTGGACATCTTTTACTACTTTTAACTAACTGAATTTTTTCTGTTAATTGTTAGACTCTCAGTGTTTTCATTTTGTTTGCTTTGGTTTGCTGAACATTATCTATGACAAAATGACATGTGCCAGATTCGACATGAAACTCCTGCTCTTGCACAAGGTGCTGCAAAAGCCATGTTTGATTTTTACGAGGTTGTTACGCATGACCTTCTTTCACATGATTTGAGGTATAGTGCTAGGCTTACTTACACAAAACTTTATGGCCACCGACCTAGAGATAACAATTTATGGTTTCACTTATATGCATCAGGGAGCAACTGGATACTTGGAATATTATAGCACGGGCTCGAAATGAAAGGCGCCTCTTTTCTAAGATAGAGTGGCCTAGGGACCCAGAAATTGTAAGCCCATCTAGATGAAGCAAGAAGGAATTAATTCCATCTGCTGGTTTTGTGGTCATAAGCAAATAATTTTATTGTTGATTATTTGCAGATAGAGCAAGTCAAGCGGCTACACTTGCTTCTTACTGTGAAGGATGCAGCTGCTAACGTCCCAAAAAATCTTGAAGCAAGGAGAAGACTGGAGTTCTTTACAAATTCCTTATTTATGGATATGCCCCAAGCAAGGCCCGTTGCTGAAATGGTACCATTCAGGTACGTGCGGTAGCACTTGGCTGACATTTAGCTTATTTTTCCTCCATTTGATTAATATAGTCTTCTTAAAATGTTTCTGTGGACAGCGTCTTCACCCCATACTACAGTGAGACGGTGATCTATAGCTCCTCGGAACTGCGAAGTGAGAATGAGGATGGGATATCTACCCTTTTTTATCTTCAGAAGATATTTCCTGGTATATATCTTCGAATTTTAGGTTTGTGAGGTTGTTCCTTAGTCAATATAGTTATTAGCTGAGAACTATTTTTCTTGGATTTAGATGAATGGGAGAACTTCTTGGAAAGGATTGGTAGGTCTGATTCAACAGGGGACGTAGATCTTCAAGAAAGTGCGACTGATGCTTTGGAGCTTCGTTTTTGGGTATCTTATCGTGGCCAGACTTTAGCAAGGACTGGTCAGAAACGATCTATATTGATTATAACTCCTAAAATAGTTTACATTGACCACGTTTGTGTTTACGTTGGAAATTTGGTGTTTTTCAAGCTTGTGTGCCTGATTTGATTTGTTTTTTTGTGGACATAAGTGCGAGGTATGATGTATTACCGAAGGGCATTGATGCTTCAGAGTTTCTTAGAAAGACGAGGCTTGGGAGGTACTTGGTTTCCGCATTCTTTTGCTGTATTTCCTTCAACGGAAAGGCATGATCTGTAAAAGCATTTCTTTTTTGTTATAGTGGATGATGTCTCAATGACCAACGTGCCCCGAGGGTTTGAATTGTCACTTGAAGCACGAGCTCAAGCAGACCTGAAGTTTACGTATGTTGTGTCATGCCAAATTTATGGGCAACAGAAGCAGCAAAAGAAACCAGAGGCTACTGATATTTTACTTTTATTGCAAAGGTGAGCATTAATTATTATTATTCTTATTATTTTACCAATTATTTTTTTCTGCTTATAAATTTTGAGGTCGTAATCATTCTTTTAGTCATAAACTTCAGTATCTTGTAGGAATGGCTAAATGTTATTTCAGTTTGTCCCGTTTATTCGTTAGTTGTTCTTAGGTTGTCTAGATACTTGGTCGAACTGGAACCTTGCAGTTGCTCCGTTTTATTTGATGTCTGACTAGGCTTCTTCCATGTGCTAGTAACATGATCCAAAAATGAAAAACCTGCAAAATATGTCGGAACTTTTATTTGCAATAATTTGTTTTATGTATTAGTGACATTTGGGTTTGATATGTATTTGGTGTTATATCTGAATCATCATTAACAGAACATCTTTTATTGATAACATCTTACATAAATGCTATGTATCAATTTTTGCTATTGCAACCAGATACGAGGCACTTCGAGTCGCTTTCATACACTCTGAGGATGTTGGAGTCGAAGGGAAAAAAGAATTTTATTCGAAGCTAGTAAAAGCTGACATTCATGGAAAAGATCAGGTACATGAAAATTTTGTTGACGCTTGCAATTTTTAATTTGTCAAAATGGTTTTAGATGGTTAAATGCACCAAAATAGATGGTGGAAAGTTTTCCCTTGGTGTAGAAGTTCTCATCTTCCCTATCTGGGTTGATGATATATGGCACATAATAAGTTCACTTTTGCTACAGGAAATTTATTCAATTAAACTTCCCGGAGATCCTAAACTTGGAGAAGGAAAGCCTGAGAATCAAAATCATGCAATCGTTTTCACGCGTGGAGAAGCTATCCAGACCATAGATATGAATCAGGTTTTTCATCATTAACATTAAGAATTCCTACTGCAACTAAGATAAACCTGTCATGCATATGGGGGATATTGATTGGTTTTAGATTCTTAAGAGTCACTTTTGCCCTCATCTGGTTGGCAAATGCCACTTTTTTTCTCCTCATGTAATAAGCACTTGTAACTAGGAAAGTTACGGAAAGTTAAATAGCAGCAATATGTTGGCGCCTTCTGCACCGTGGCGCTCACCAAATTTTTTCTTGATCCATTATATTCCTATTTTGTTCTTCAGGACAACTATCTAGAGGAGGCAATTAAAATGAGAAACTTACTTGAGGAGTTCCATGGAAAACATGGAATTCGACGCCCTACTATTTTGGGAGTTAGAGAGCATGTTTTTACGGGAAGGTCTGCAGTTGTCTCTTTGAACCAATTATTTTGTTATATTATATGTTTTATCTTTAATCTCCTTCACATGGATTGCAAATTGATTTTGCAGTGTTTCATCATTGGCGTGGTTTATGTCCAATCAAGAAACCAGTTTTGTGACTTTGGGTCAACGTGTCCTAGCATACCCACTTAAGTGAGTATGCTCGCTTCATACTTTAACTTGCTCAATAAGACTACATTTCATTTTGATTTTTCTTTTCACTGTGGAGCTTGTTTCATATTTTAGCATTCTCTTTATCTGCTTGCATTTACTTGGTAAATGATTTTCTTTCTGGTTTTATGGATTATTCTTATTCAATCTATTATTACTTTCTTGTGATGGCTTAGTTTTAATATGTGCAAAACTAATCTTGCAGAGTTCGGATGCACTATGGGCATCCAGATGTGTTCGATAGAATGTTTCATATAACTCGCGGTGGAATCAGCAAAGCATCCCGTGTTATTAACATCAGTGAAGATATATATGCTGGTATGTGTAGTCAATGGGTTTATTCATTGAATAAACTTAAAGTACTTACTGCAATATTTTATTGTTTTGTAACACGGTATACTATTTAACAGAGTGCAACTCTATAATGTCTTTTTAAATTTATAACCAAGGAAAATATATTGCAGGATTTAACTCGACACTCAGGCAGGGAAATATCACCCACCATGAGTACATCCAGGTCAGTGACTTGCTTGCATTCAATGTTTCTTTACTTGACTTTACTTGTATCTCCTGTCTATCTTAATACTTGATGTTCTTTCGTGTAGGTTGGTAAAGGAAGAGATGTAGGACTCAACCAGATTGCCCTATTTGAAGGGAAGGTAGCAGGTGGAAATGGAGAACAAGTTCTTAGTAGGGATGTCTACAGGATTGGACAGCTGTTTGACTTCTTTAGGATGATGTCATTCTACTTCACAACAGTTGGATTCTATGTCTGCACAATGGTACTTGCTTTTCTTTCTCTAGTGTTCTATAAGTCTGCTTTCCCCATCATCAACTTTAGTAAACTTTCTCTTTGATGCAGATGACCGTCCTTACCGTGTACGTCTTTTTATATGGAAGAGTGTATCTGGTATGTCATGGAGCCTTTTGTCTTCTTTTTTCTTTTTCAGTGTTTCGTCATTGTGAAATCGTGGGTAGTAATTGCTCCTTGCGGTTTGTACAGTAGCGAATGTTTAATCTCTTGCTTGCTGCAATTTTTTAGGAGTATCGTCACATGGTGTTTGTTTTCCACTATAATTTTGTAATCCTTGACCACATGCTTTAGTAGATCTCTGGTACTCCCATTATAGTACTTGGCCTACCTTTCCGAAAACCATAAGCATCTGCCATTTTTTTGCATTTTAAACTTTGGTCGTTTGATCCTTTTATATGGATAACATTCTTGGGAAGTGGCATTAGTACTTTATTCTCTCAACTTGGTTAAGCTTTGTCTTCTTTCATTTTTTTATGTGTTATCTTTTATTTGTCAAGTCGCTTCTCAATATGCTCAAGTACTCAAATAAAAATAAATGGTGTTTTTCAGGCCTTCTCTGGTGCTGATCGTGCAATCTCGAGAGTAGCCAAACTATCAGGTAACACTGCATTGGATGCCGCGCTAAATGCACAGTTTTTGGTCCAGATTGGAGTGTTTACTGCCGTCCCTATGGTTATGGGTTTCATACTTGAACTTGGGTTGCTTAAGGTTAGTCGTTCAACTCTCTCTAAATAGTTACTTCTTGATATATAATTTCCTTCTGGTCCCATGTCCCTAAACGTTGGCCATAAAAAGCTTTCAGAATATGAGCTCTTTAACTGAAGGATAATGTTTTTCATGTCACAGGCTATTTTTAGCTTTATTACGATGCAATTTCAGTTGTGTTCCGTCTTTTTCACATTTTCTCTCGGGACAAGGACTCATTACTTTGGGCGTACAATCCTTCACGGTGGTGCAAAGGTAGACTTGTTTGTAAACATGGCAATAAACATTATAGCTCGTTTCCTTGTTTGTTCTGGTAAACTTTACCTAATGTGTTATCGTTTTATAATATGATCAACAGTATCGGGCAACTGGCAGAGGCTTTGTGGTTCAGCACATCAAGTTTGCCGATAATTACAGACTTTATTCTAGAAGTCATTTTGTTAAAGCGTAAGCCCAGATTTGTTCAGTTGCTTGTTAATAATCATCCTTTGGCATGGTCCTGATTCAATCATTAGTTAATCATGTGAACTGCTTGGTTATGTGAACCTCTTTCTTTGCAGTCTTGAAGTAGCTCTACTGCTGATAGTGTACATAGCGTATGGGTATACAGATGGAGGTGCCGCTTCGTTTGTTCTCCTAACTATCAGCAGCTGGTTCCTTGTAATCTCGTGGTTGTTTGCACCCTATATCTTCAATCCTTCTGGATTCGAATGGCAGAAGTAAGTATTGTACTTGTTGCTTGGTCTCTGTTTCCATTGTTGTAGTCAATTGATATCTTAATCTCGTGCTTGATATATAGGACTGTGGAGGATTTTGATGACTGGGTCAGTTGGCTTATGTACAAAGGTGGAGTGGGAGTAAAGGGAGAGCTTAGTTGGGAGTCGTGGTGGGAGGAAGAACAGGTTTTTGTCTAATATTGTTATGTTTTGATATATTAGTCAGTTTTTGTTGTTTGTAAGTATTTGTTTTCCATTACAGGCGCATATCCAAACATTAAGAGGAAGGATTCTGGAGACCATATTGAGCTTGAGATTCTTCATGTTTCAATATGGTATCGTGTACAAGCTCAATCTCACTGAGAAAAACACCTCACTTGCGGTAAAGCCAGCTTTAGCTTTTGGGCTTGTATCCTGGTTTAAACCTGAGTAATTGAAAATTGTGTGTTTCTCTTGTCTATTTTGCAGATCTATGGCTACTCGTGGATTGTATTGTTAGCAGTTGTGCTCTTGTTTAAGGTGTGTGTAGTAATTAATCAATCTGTTTTGTTTTCCAATTCATTCATCCGCTAAACACTGTCTTTTGGGTTAACTTTCAGCTATTCTGGTATAGCCCGAGGAAGTCGAGCAGCATTCTGCTAGCCTTGCGATTTCTACAGGGAGTGAGTTCACTCACAGTCATCGCCCTCATCTCATTGGCCATCGCATTCACAGGGCTATCGATTCCAGACTTGTTTGCATGTGTACTGGGATTCATCCCGACGGGTTGGGCAATTCTGTCTTTAGCCATCACGTGGAAAAAAGTGATAAAGCTTTTCGGATTGTGGGAAACAGTGCGTGAGTTTGGACGTATCTATGATGCTGCAATGGGAATGCTTATATTTGCTCCCATTGCTCTCCTTTCCTGGTTCCCTTTCATCTCCACCTTCCAGTCTCGTCTCCTCTTCAACCAAGCCTTCAGTCGCGGCCTTGAGATCTCCATTATTCTTGCCGGAAACAGAGCTAACGTTGAGACCTGAGAGATTTTATCTTATCATGTTTAGTGTGGTTTTGTAGTAAAACAGGATTTTTACTATTTTGTTTGTTGGGCTTTGTAGAGTTTGTAGAGAAGCTCATCCACTTGAATTTGAATTTTAACTTTGTTTGTAGTCTTAAGCTTTAGTGCTGTGTTGTTATCCATGTTCTTCTAACTATCAAATTGATATTTTTAGTTGTTTGAGTTGGAACTTTGGTCTTTTGTTGAGAGATCTTCCTATTTCCTAGTTACATTTTAGTTGTTTCTAGGTAACAGTAATCATAATAATTCATATACTGTCATAGGGAAGATCCGATTGCTTATAACGTGTAAGACAAAAAATGACGGATTAACGTTTTCATTTCGTACGGAAATTCAGCAGTGTCATGAAAATTTGCCTAGTCCTCTTCTTTTATTTCTTGCGTTTTCCTCAAAACTTTAGGGTGTCATTTCCAAAATGTAAGAGATTTATTTTGTCTCCATTCCATTTAACTCCGGAATGAATAATGAATAATGAACAATTAATACTAATTTAAATACGGAGTTAGAGTAATACTTGTAGTTATTACTCCATTTTGGAATTGATATCTATGTGTATGTACCATTATATTGTATAATGACATAATTTATTATTGATGCTTAAGATTACTTGTGATGGCCGTGTCCTCGTAATTAACCAGGGCATATATGGTTGTGTGGTGAGTTCATCTCACTAGGGTTCTAGAGGAACCCTCTGAAGCAATAGAACCATGTTTGGTTATGTTGGCCTACAACTTGCCGTGAAAGCTAATGGACAAGTGGTATGTGCACCCATAATGGTTTCCGTGGCCACCGTATAGATGTTCTATTCATAGAATTTTTGGCTTTGTTTAAGTGTTCTGGGTGTAGGGAAAGGAAGGTGTGCGGAAGTTGTTGTGGGCCCCAGTTGTTTCTCAATGCTGAGAGTAGATCAATTCTCGGCTGTGGGACGGTCAAATGTCATATCCACGTTGATACTAAATTGGAGTCCGTGTGTCTTCGTTTGTTGTCTTTGTTGTGAGTTACTCGGGTTGTTCATGGAGAATAGTTTTTGTTGCTTTGACTATTGTTTGTTTACTTTGGTCTCACATTTCTCAATTTTTTTTATATCTATAAATATAATTGTTTACATATGATGGTTTCGAGGAATGCATGTTTTCAATAGTTTTTGTCCTAATGGAGTTAGGAAAGAAAATCATGTATTTGCGTATGATTTTATTACATTTTCAGTCAAACTCACAAGAAGTTTAAAATACTGTGAATGAAAATGTATTGCACACGTTAAAGACTCTACCCTTACATTAGAGAGAAGAGAGAGATGCGAGCACGAAGCTCATCAAACCGGCCCATTAGGTTGGAAAGCCTATCATTCCTCCAGATGCTTCATTATTTGAAGTAATTCTAAGGAAACCATCTCGACGACTTGAAACTCGTTTCGCTTATCGATGATTCACGCTATCGTCTACAATAAGGTTTATATTTTTGTAATAAGGGGTGAAAAACTTCACCTTTTGCATTTTAAATTTGTTATTATTGTATTTTAACTAAAATAAAATTTTAATTTTATTTCGACCAAAATATATAGTTCTATGGAATTGTTATTAAAAAGAGTTTATTTTTGCCGACCAACTCATCATATTAGATCAGAGAAAAAAACACCACTGTATTTGCTGATCCACCAGCACATAATAGAAAAGTGGTTAAAAACTTGGGAATGCGTTGGCATTCACTTCATCCAGGGTTCGAATCCCATTAGCAACAAAGTCATCGTGTGTGGACTAGTTGGATCTGGGACAAAATCCAGAGTTTTAACATTCGTATACTTGTACCCAACGAACTTGTACACACGTGAATTAGTCAGGTTTTCCAGGATTACCTAACATTATTCAAATAAAAAAACACATCAAAGAGTACAAACCATCCAACATTGGAAGACATAAATCCATTATAGGGTAAGAAAATTTCACCAGCGAAGTAAAAACTATTCCTAAGACAGGGACTGATTCTGTGATCAGGATTAGAAAATTTGGTTTCGTCTCATTAAGCAGACTCGGAGGATTCCACCGCATCCCATTGGGATTTACTAAATCAATCAACACGGTGGTTTGCTTAACCAAACTGGCCAAGAGGAGAGTAAAAAGAAGTTCACTCTACCCTAGATGCGGCGAGAAGGAGGAGACAACCATATTATTTGAATTCCCTTTTGTTTGGTTACTTTGGACTACGTCTCTACTGGCCATGATCTACTTTACCAAACCATAAGAGTCTCCATTTTCAAATATGGTTGCGTGAGTAGCACAAAATATAGAGGACCAGAAGAATTCGATATGGAAATATATAGAGTTGTGGCCATAGTCTGTTTGTAGTATCTGGAAATTAAGAAATCACCACTCCTTTGCTATAAAATAGGATGGAGCTCATAACTTAATGACATTGGCTATGAGAGATTGACATGAATGAAAAGTCACGAGAGAAGAGAAGCATCCCCAACCGCCTAAACCCCTTTCTGCATTCTCATAAATGGTTGTGTCCACCACCACAAGAACTCAAATGCAACATTGATGCCACTTGGTCCAAAGAAAAGCAAGTGAGTGATAGATTTTCAAAAATGATAAGAGAGAGAGAGATGAGGTGGCTTGGAGCGAAGTGTTACCCATCCTTTATCTACATTAGACATCTCAACACTGCTTTGGGTTATGAACTGTCTCAGTAACATGGTAATGAAGCATGTGACGTTGGAAGTGGACTGTAGCAATCTATTTGAAGCAATTACTGGGGAACACACTATGACCCAACATATGAAGTATTATGGCATAAATAAGGAGACCATAGAAACACATTAAATCTCGGTT
This sequence comes from Euclidium syriacum, assembly GCA_900116095.1. Lineage (NCBI taxonomy): Eukaryota > Viridiplantae > Streptophyta > Magnoliopsida > Brassicales > Brassicaceae > Euclidium > Euclidium syriacum. Next base: position 8,089,651 of record FPAK01000009.1, on the reverse strand, counting down.
CTAGCTGGTAAAGCGAGAAACAAATCAAATAGATGATGCTATTGCTCAACATATCTATCCATTTCTATTTATCACGTAGTAATTGTTAGAATATTGTTTCATTTTTACTGTATACTTTTATCTCAAAAGACAAATTTTGATGTAATTTCAATTAGTATCAATATGAGCCTTTGTTGATTGAGTAAAAAAAGTCACCTATAAAAAAAATGCAAGAGATCAAGTTGTTTTTTATTTTTTAAGTCTGAAGATCAAATTGTTAATGCGTAACTCATTCATCATTATCTCATTGCTATAAAATCTCAATCGTCGGAGTGCTTGATCTTGAATTTATCAACACCTCTAACCAAACTCCAAATACCTTCGTGATTGCTGTTTCCTTTGTTTGATCGTTGTTTTCTTTACTAATTCTGTAAGGAGTCCTCATACAAAAACATTCAGCTATACAGACTTACATATGATGCCAATTAAACTTTAACGAAAAACAGCTCACATCGTTCTGGTAAAAAGGAACAGTGTGGCCACGTATTATCACATATAGTGTAGTGTAGGACTCGTCATTTTACTTATTAAATTATTTTATTAATAATAATCGCCCAAAGTCCTCGCTTTTCGGACTCTGGAGTAGACCAGTCAACAATCAAAGTTGCAGAGATAGGAGAAAATCAAACTTGTTAAACTTTTATATTCTTTGCTTTAATTTTTTATATAAACTGGAGTTAGCAGTAGTGAAAAACCACATAGGAAAGTGATGATTAAAGAAGAAAGTTGACGAAGAAATTCAGAATAGCAGGAAACACGAAACATGGGTTCACGTACAATAAGTCGACGAAGTTAAAAGCTCCAGCAATAAATCCAATTGACATCATCGACTCTCTTTGTCTTTCTTTCTCTCTGTCTCATCTGCTGGAAAAATTGGAAAAGAAGAAGATGGGTATATTGTCGGATGACGTAGTGATAATCAGGCAATCGGAGAAAGAAGGCGAGCCGAGTGTTATCACCATCAATTGTCCTGACAAAACTGGTCTGGGTTGTGATCTCTGTCGTATCCTCCTCTTCTTCGGCCTCAACATTGTCAGAGGAGGTGGTGACTCTTTGCTTTCTCCGTAATTGCTTGACTATTTGGTTACTTGGGTTTCGGTTTTCTTCTTTATTTTTAATTGAAATCGTATGCTTTGGTGTTGTTCGACGATATTCCTCTGTGAAGATGTATCGACTGACGGAAAATGGTGTTACCTGGTGTTCTGGGTGATCGGGAAACCAAACACGAGATGGAATCTATTGAAGACGAGACTTATAGAGGCATGCCCTTCATTTTCTTGGGCCTTTTGTATCTCAAGATCTTACCTCTCTCACTCTCCAAAGCTTCCTGATGTTTTCCTATTGAAGCTAGGTTGCTCCGACCGCAAAGGCCTTCTTTATGGTTTGCTTCTTCATTCTCTCTCAATTTCAGGTAAAATCAAGATTTTTAAGACTGTTTTCTATTATCATTGGCAGATGTGACAGAGGTTCTTTACACGCTTGAGATTAACATTCAGAAAGTGAAGATATCCACTACCCCTGATGGAAAAGTGATGGATTTGTTCTTTGTCACAGACACTAGGTTTGTATATTAATATTGAAAGCCGATATTTCTGCGACGTTTATGTTTATGTTTATGTTTATGTTTATGATTATGTCTTCTTTCCAGAGAACTTTTAGGGACGGAGAAGAGGCGGGAGCAAGTGTACGAGTCCCTTAGAGATGCTATAGGAGATTCAATGATGAGCTATGACATTGAACTGGTTGCTTCAGAAATCACTGCTCGCTCAAAGCTTTCCTCATCGTTTGTAGAAACATTCTTCTCCTCGGATCAACAGCTAAGTGGGTTACAAGCTTCAAGCAGTGTCTCTATTGTAGTAGACAACTCGTTAAGCCCAGCTCACACTCTCATTCAAATTACTTGTCAAGCTCACAAAGGCCTTCTCTACGATATCATGAGAACCTTCAAGGATTTCAACTTTCAGATCTCATATGGGCGTTTTACAACCAAAAGAGGAAAGAACTGTGAGATGGACTTGTTCATCGTGCAATCTGATGGTCGGAAGATACTCGATTCAGGCAAGCAAAATGCATTGGTTTCTCGTTTAAAAGCAGAGTTACAGCAACCTCTGAGAGTGGTATTGATGAATCGAGGTCCAGATACTCAACTTCTTGTCACAAACCCTGTTGAATTATCAGGAAAGGGACGGCCACAAGTCTTCCATGACATTGCACTTTCCCTCAAGAAGATCAACACCTGCATCTTCTCGGTATGTATTGTATATAAAACTCATCTTTCAAGCTCATACCAAATTTAATCATCTAAATACAATGTGTTTAATAGGCTGAAATTGGAAGACACGTAACGGGAGATAGAGAATGGGAAGTGTACAAAGTTTTGATCAATGAGGAAGAAGAGAGCTTACCAGTCCCAAGAAGCAAGATAGAGGAACAAGTGTGGAATACCTTGATGGATTGGGAGTGAAAATCTTGAGAATGCATAACTTTAAGGACCTTTCAGCTAACCTCAGAATCATATGACTGTAAGGATTATCAGTTTGTGATGCAATGAGTGTATGTAGATTAAGATGATATGAGGAATGTGTAAATATGGTTTGGTTTTGTGTGTATTTATTTATTATATGTTGATGAGAGAAAGATTGTAAGTAGGATCAGAAAGGATGTTGTAAATGAGAGAGTGATTTTGTAGAGAGGAGGCAAAAAGCTAAGTCTTTTCTCTTTGTATTGTGCTGAGATCTTTGTCATGACTAAAGGAAATGGTCTTTTTGAGGAAATCTTTGTTAAATGGGCCGACTTTAAAAGCCCATTAGTGAAAGTGGCTATTTCGTAATTAATAGGTGAAGGAGAAACCGAGATAAAATGGCAAGCACACGAAGACAATCCGAAACCTGACCACAAAGCCTTTGATTTCGACTCTGCAATCGGATAAATCTTTCTATCCAGATAAAAATTTCCGAATTCTGCTTTAGTGTTAAATGGCGAAGAAAGGAGGAGCGATGCTGGCAGAGGATGCACCATGGCGGGTTTCTTCAGGAAGACCAGTGCCTAGGATCAGTCGCTCTCCAGTTCTTTCTATCTCTCAAAGCCCTGAGACCGATTACGCCGTAGCCGTCATGAAGGTTTCTTTTCTTTTGTTTGCTTCGCAGTTTGCAGATTGCAATCTATTTTTGGGATTCCATTGTTTCAATTTTTGGGTTGCGTAATCTCTTTGCAGCATCCGAATCCGGTGGGAGGTGGATTTGCGATGGAAGCTGTACTTGAATCTGCAGGACCCGAATGCGTTGTTCCTGGCCAAGTCACACCTCTTCGGCTGCTTGGTGTTAAGGTTACTGCTTAACAAATTCCTTTACAAAAAAATTGAGTGTTGCTATCCAAATTGACTTTAAATCAATACAGGAAAGGTTTCTGTGTTACTTACCTACTTCTTTTTCCTTGTTGCATTTCTTTTGTAAATTTGTGATCTGTGAGAGTGTCTATGATCTAGGTTTAGCTCACCTTTGAGAATAGTTTCTGATTCCGTAGATTCTTTGGTATTGATGAAAAGAATTTGCTATAGGCGTTACAAGTCCGATGTTTTGATTACTTTCTCTTATATCCACTCCTAGTTATGAAGTTTCATTTGTTAACAGTTTTCTGTTTGAATAGGTGTGGCCAGTGGAAGTTGATCTTAAATTCTTGGAACCAGTTGGAAAAGAGTTGAAAATGCTAGGGAAGGTAAAGATCTACATCTTAATCTTATTTCGTTGTGTTCGAATTAAATGTATCTACTTTTACCCGATTCCCTGTCAATATGATCCATTATATCCGACGATACCATTTATTTCTGTCTATCACTTTGAGGCAATTATTTGAACTCTTAAAGCTCTTGTTTCCTGAGGCTAGTTAGTGTGTGATTTGAAGTTATTGTAAAAGGGTTTTAGGGGTTTTGTATCTTGCAACTCGTCTTATATCAAGATCATAGATGTGTCGTCATCTTCTTTTTGCTGGGTTGGTTTCCTAGGACAAAGCCCATATGAATGCCTTTGTTGCAAAACCACTCGTACGGATCAATCATTATTGTCATAATTAGTACTGAAATGTGCTCAGCACATAGCATGAACGCATTGGCTGCAAAAACACTCGTACCTGTTTCGTCTTCTGTAAGACATTAAGAATAGAATTTTGATGTTCTCTCTGTTGTTCCTTATAATGCAGTTCATGGACAACGCCGTCGACCTGATGAATAAGTCCTTCATTGACCGTTAAGCACCATGGTAAACGAGTTATCTACTTGTTCTACGCCTGGAGTTTTGGAATTGTGGGAGATCTGTCTAGTCGCCGGAACTTGTTAGATGCGATTTGAGCAAAGTTGAATATGGTGTGTGTGTCTGTGTATAGAGGCTTCTCTGCAGTATTGTTACATACACTATCTATACGGTATTAAATCATTGGTTTGAATCAGTCTTCAAAGGTTATTTCCAATGTTCCTTATCGATTTCATGATTTATGATTCAAGACGCTAGATTTATGATTTAGCAGAGTTTGAACAAAAAACACAACCAGATCAGAGTTTTACACACCTAAGTCAAAAGAATAGACAAAAACAACAAACGTTAACATTCAGCTCCCCTTAATCACACAACTCCACCGTAACCCAAACTCGCCTAGGCTATCTTTGGTTCCCCTCCGGATCTTTAGGCAATGGATAGCCAACTAAAGATGAATCCATTTGGGGTGGTAAAAATGGTCAGGAAATCCCAAGTAACTGTTTTCAAGAATCAAACCTAGAAGTTCTTATAGAGTTGTTACATGAATTTGCCATGGGAAAAGTTCTGAAAATGTGGTGTTCCGGATATTTGTACCTCTCGAATCTATTAGGATGTTCACTAAATAATCAATGAAAGTATCAATAAAATGGATCATAAAATCCTCGATTTTTGTTTTAATGAAGAGAAAAATAACTCAAGAAAACAGAAAAATGATTAGATTAATCAAGAAGCAAACGATATTAGACGATTTGAGATGAGCTCTAGTGTCGGCTTCCAGATCGGCTATTTGTACTTTCTACCTTCTTGAGTTGTGTATGAGTGTATCCAGTGTTTCGACCTTCTTGTTCAAATAAACAAAGAAATCGTCAAATGTATCGTTAATCTCTTGCATGAATTTATGTTTTTTCTTCCATTAGTTGATTTATCATCTTTTTGAGACTGCTTTCTCATAATTTAGTTTGGAAGTGATGGTATGTGACTTGACTGAAATTAGTGGATATATGTTGTTCTTCCATTAGTTGATTCCTCATCTCCTCGAGTCTATGCTCTCGTGGTTGAGTTTGAAAGTGTTGGTATCTTGAGAGAAAAAGTCGTGACAAAAATAAAAGAAAAAGATGTCTTAAAAAAAAAAAATATATATATATATATATATATATGAAACCAAAAAACGTGAAAGAAATTGTTATCGTCCTTGACAACAACACCAGAAACCTAAAAATATATATATATATATATATATATATATATATATATATATATGAAACCAAAAAACGTGAAAGAAATTGTTATGGTCCTTGACAACAACACCAGAAACCTAATGGGGATTACTATGTCCAAACAAATTTTAAAGCCCTAATCTTAACTACAAGTGTACAACAAATCACATGTAGTATTAAGATATCGAATCCAGTAAAGAGCGTTAAGTAAAAGCAGTAATGAAAGATAAAATTTCATTCATTATCTTATATAAAACTGAATAAATACAGAAAAACAGTAAAGAGCGTTAAGTAAAGATTGTAATGAAAGTAATCAATAATGAAAATAAATAAATACGGAAAGCTAAATCTAAAATTAAAATTTTTTTTAAACATTGGTTTATAGGAATCATTGAGACTCATACGGATTCATACAAAACTCGATAAAATTGTATTATAAAAATTTATGGCTTTTAACCCTTGTTTACCTTTGTTTTGAACCAAATTCAAATCCCTTCTATCACTTTTATGCTTCATTTGTTGAATGTTTCTAAGTATAACTATCAAGGGTTATGCATCGGTATTTTGGTGTATGTACATATTATCTTAAGTATATAGGGATCAAGGAGTTTGAGGGAGCTTCACAATAGATCTTGGGAGCACTTGGAATGACCATTATGCAGGGAGGAAGGCTAGAGATTGAAGAAAAGCCAAGAATTTGAAGGCAGACAACCATATAGACAAACATGTAGCACATGACACATCCATGTCATCAATGTGGCTCCCAATGCGGATAAATTAGATGAAAATTCAAGCTTCACATCAACGACATCTAGCCTAGATATACCATGTCGTTGATGTGGCGACCATATCAGCTGATCCGAAGATAGACATCTTCAAGCACATCGGCGATGTCCTGCACAAAAAAGGGCATGAAACAGGTTGTAAACCCCCAACCCTCTCATGTTGGCTTTCCGATTAAAAAACATGTTAAAACTTGTAGAAAGGGTAGGGAACTCGGTAGACAGCAAAGGGAGCTCGACCTTCAAACTACCCTTCCAGCTTAGTATTCGTTTTCTAAAATTACTTCAAGTAAAATTAGTGTTTTACCTCGCCAAACAAAATCTTACCGACAACTTTTAGTACCAATCCACGTATCAGGTACCCACATGTTGTAAGGGTAGCTTGAAGACCACGCACGCCTCGATAGCACCAAATACACACCAACAAACTCTGTCAAAAGGTGACAGATGGTACGAACGTCTCCCCTACTCATCTGATATGGATCAAAGGCGCCTCAAGAGTGGAAAACATGCCAGCTGGCCAAAACGTCAGAGGTGGTAGGTAAAAAACACTCGAGTACGTAATACGACATGACCCACAACCAATTTGAGCATATGCTACATCTAAACTAGCTAAACCAAACTAACTCAACTACCCGATATACTAACCCATATTAGGTATTTTCTTTAATAACAACCCCGCCTTGCTACAAAAAAAAGGATCAGTTAATCATTTACTCTAAGCTTAGGATAAGTATTCTCTTTTTTCCTCGGTTTTCTCAGAGTTCTCTCGTCCTGACTTGAAATCGGTTTTCCACTCGCTCACTCGCTAAGACTTACCTGAGGATTCTGGTAGCCCTCGTTGTGTATTTCTCGAGATTAGTCGCGTGTTCTCTCAGTCCAAGCTACGATTTAGTGGTTCAAACTTCGATATTTAGGTGTAAAGTCCAGAATTTTTAAACCCAAAGCCCTAAAAATATCCAACCTTTATTTAAAACCCAAGGTCTTTATAGGAGAATCTGATCCAAGACCGCCAAACCTTATTACTACATATTATCACTTCTCTTTCACGAAATACTTATTTCCGGTCACTTCAAACCTTGTCCAACCCAAACATGCTCTTTTCACTCTTTTCACCTCAAACAACTCTCTAAACATCATATAGCTCTGACACTGTCCATTCTTGTGGAATTGAGTTGAATGAACCGCTATTTCTCTCAATTTCCCGATATTTCTTCTCTTTTCTGACCTCAGTCTTGTGGCCCTAGTATTGACTTAAGTGTCGAATAATTTTCAAGAAATACATCCTTATCGTGTCTTTCCCGCAGACTTCACGCGGTTCCTTGTTGTTGTAGGATGTTTGCTACACTGCAATACAAACCCCACTCTACATCAAATTTCAGCACCACCCTGGAAGTTGCTGAATCTCCCAGAGGTGAGTTCAAGAGCATACCTGAGTACGCACCCCCTTCTGACTTTCTCGCGGCCCCAAAAACGTAGAGAGCCCTTAGTTCATCTCTTGGTAGACTAAATAATAGATCAGAAGAACCCCCTTTTACAAATCCATCAACGTTTGAGGAATAAAAAGCACAAACCCATCTCATTCAAGGCCCAAAAAGCTCGAAATTCTAAGGATGTGACATGCCGACATTTTTGGCCTCACATAGTTAATATATGATTCAACCATGTCATTCACCTAGTTTTGACCACAAAACCTATTATTTATGCAAACCACACTTATTTTACTCCATTAGAACTATTCATTTTAGTCGGTATATACCATTATTTCATAACCGGTTACACATGTGGTCATTAGATTTTGGGATTGAGATTCACTGAAAATGAGGGGAAAAAGGGAGACCAAAGTGATTTTTTTGGAACAAACAAAGCTCTATGAGTTGGCCACCACCTCCTCTACCAATGCTGACATGTGATTTGACATCTCATGGTGAGAGGATGACGATTGACGCTCCATGAGATGGCTAATGTACGATGAGAATGGAGAGATAAAGCAATGGGGATTGAAAATTTACCAATATTCATGTCGACCCTAACTTTAGAATTTAAGGGTTTTGTTTGTGCCACTAAATCAATTCCACAATTTAACCTCCATAAAGTTCACTTTTTATTCAGACTATAAATAGATGGTTACGACTTTCACTAACGAGACTATTTAAATCTTCCAAAGAATCGCGTACCAAGATTCTGTGAGATTTCAAAAGAAGTTCAACATATTTACTTTAATTTTATGCCTCGCAAAACAAAGGAGTCGTAAATGTGATAGCCAAATGTGACCTTAGATGAGTGGCTAATTTTTTTTTTTTTTTTTTTTATAAATGCGGATAACCCAGCAAACTCTTTCTTCCGATTAATGGGTTCGATTGGTATTACCTTGTCGTTACGGAAAAATACCGTATTTATTGTTACTGTACTAACTAGAAAATAGGTACCAATAACTACAGAAATATTACTCTCATATTTTTTATCGTCTTGGCATTTCTTTTGACATCTTTGCATTAACCATTTATTAATTTACCGGTAAAAATTTAGTTCCACCAATCAGACCCTTCTGGAGAAAACAGAACAAAGTGACTGAGAGCACCGCTAAATTATTGTGCTAATAATGCGAGCCTCCTTCTCAATCTAATAATGACAATAGAACAAGGGCATGATCCAAAAGCAAAAGGGTTGATACCCGATATTGACCCGACCCGGATTGTCGGGCATGGGTCCATCGTTTTTTCAATTGGTTTCATATATTTGTTTTTTTCCCCAAACATTTTTCTTTAACTTTCAAGTCCTCCTGAGAAGAGGCGACGCAATTACAGCTGCCGAGCTCCCTCGTTTTTTCCTTTCCCGGTCGAAAACTTGTTGGCTCGGTCACAAGGCTCGAATCTTCTCCATTGGAACAATTTTGATCGATCACAGCTGTCGAAATTTGACATTCGAATTCTGGGGGTTATAATTGGTGGAGTTGATCGATTTTGAATGGCTTCTTCAAGTTTGGGGAGCTCAATCCCTGCGCCAGGTAACACTTCCAAAATCTTCAATTTGTTTTTCCTCAATTGATCGGTGTATTGTTTGGTCTATTTTTTTTTAATTTTTTTTAATTGTGTCAAGGTTATGGCAATGACTATTTTTCTGATCAAGTCTGCTCTCGGACTTCGTGATTAGGAAGAAAAGTTAAAATTTAGTCATTTTCATTTTTTTTTTTTTTGGTGGCAGAGGCCGTTCAACTCCTGGTGTCGTCTCTAGCTGATGATTCCTCGGTGGTTAGAGAAGCTTCCATGGCTTCCCTGAGAGATATTGCCTCGCTGTATGTACCAGTTATCTCCTTTACTTCATACACAAGACATGCAAACTTCTATAGATACATAATGAGTACTGAGATATCTCTGATACTGAATTGTTGATTTCCTTTTCAGGAATCCGCTTCTGGTTCTCGATTGTTGCTATGCTGTGTCACGTGGAGGACGAAGGGTAACGTTTTGTTTGCTTGTTTTTTTCTCCTTCTCGTTTCCTTTAATTGGTGCATAAATCCTGCCCTACTCTCTGTTGCAGCGGTTTGGTAACATGGCTGGGGTTTTTCAAGTAATGGCATTCAGTGTTGGTGCATTAGAGGAAGGGGAGACTGATGCAGTTTTCATGGGAAAGCTTGCTAAGATTGCTACAGCTGAGATAATATCTTCCAAGGTTTGTTGTGAAGACTGAACCATTGTTAAATATTTCCCTTTATACTTTGTATAGTTAGACAAATTTACATAATGAAGCTGGATTTGTAGATGCCCTTTAAAAAAATTTAATAGCCTATTTGGGATAAAGAAATGCTAATGTCGTGGCTTTTCACTCTTGGATTCTTCTGTTTGGATACATCCACTTTTTCCCCTCTCACATCTATGTGGCGTTTATTTGCCTAAACTTAAGAAGGTTTGTGCATTTTTCTTATGCCTTGGACAGAAGATGAATCATATGTCGCTCATTCTTGTAGCAGAGGTTACTTAGAAATTGGGCTTACATAATTTAGGATTAGATGTTTGAGACATTCTCATCAAACATAGGTAACATAATAATTTGTAGACGAAACATGGGAAATTAATTGCAATTCTTAAAAAATTTCTTGCAATTGTTGGTATGTGTTTACTAATCACTTAATTATCTTTTATTGCCTAGGAACTAAATGCTGATTGGCAAAGACAAGCGTCAGGGCTGCTTGTCTCAATTGGAACACATTTTCCTGATCTTGTAAGTCTTACTTTTTTCCTTTTTGCTAATTCAAGGTGGATTTCTGGACATTAAGAAAACAACTGTTTGTTTAGTTCCATGTGACTGTACGTAAGCCTTTTACTATAGAGAATGGTTGCTGTAAGAGGGTAACTTTACGACATGATTGGTGGTGATATGGCATTACGATCTCGATTTTCTTCTGGCGCTCCACTTATATCTGATTTAATGTTAAAGAATGAATGCTGAAGTAGGTGGTTATATATGACAGATTGCATGACAAAAGATGAGTTGCTGATGAGAAAACCATAGTAGAGAATTTTATCTGTCTCCATGTTAACTTCTGAGTTGAGACATTTTAGATAGTGTCACAAATAAAGCTGGTCCATTGTCTCTCTACTGTCATTTATGAGGTAGATAGCAGCCTATTTCATTAGATGTTGGCCTTGATTTTCCTTCACCAAGTTATCTGTTTTTTTTTTTGTTTTTTTTTTTAATGAAGTCCAGATTATTCGTTTCTAGTGTGATTTTGATCTCTTTTAATTGACATCAACAGATGATGGAAGAAATATTTCTTCATCTGTCTGGTCCGGCTTCAGCTTCCCCTGCTATGGTTCAAATTCTTGCTGACTTTGCCTCATCTGATGGTTAATTTCTAACTCTCATCTGCTTTCCCTTTTTTGTTTTGTTTATTCACTTTGATTGAAATTGCAGTTTTCTGATATTTTGAAGTACTTTCATATTTCCTTTGAAGCTTTGCAGTTCACTCCACGCCTGAAAGGTGTACTTTCAAGGGTGTTGCCTATTCTTGGGAATGTTCGGGATTTACACCGACCAATATTTGCAAATGGTACAGTGAAACTTTTTGTTATCCGTTTTTAATTAGGGAGTGAAAGTCTTTAATAGAAAGTGCATCTTTGTGCCAATTGTCCTCCCTTTTTGGATGAGCTGGATTTTTTTCTTCCTCTGTGGTTAGCTCTTTCTAATCTGGCTCTCATCGAACGGTCATCATCAGAGTTTGTTCACTTACTGAACCAATATGGAAATATAGTTCGTACTGATAGAAAAGTAGGATATTAACCTGTTGATCTGTAAATTGCACAACTCTCTAATATGATGAAACAGATGATAAAAACATATCATGCAATTTGCATGTGCGCTAATATCAAATACAAGGAAGAGCCTGCATATATCAAACAATCCAGCTTGTCTCTATAGAATCTTATTTTTGCTTATTTCGTCTCATAATTAATATTTTGGCTTTATGTCTAGCATTTAAGTGCTGGTCTCAAGCAGTGTGGCTATACATCACGGATCTTACCTCAGATTCTCCTCTTGACAGTGATGTCATGTGAGACCACTTCTCTGTTCTGTTTTGTGTCTGCTAGTCGTTGTGTTGAACGCACTCAAATCAAGGGATTTATTCGATGCAGGTCATTTCTGAATTCCGTTTTTGAGCTATTATTGAGAGTTTGGGCAACTTCCCGAGATCATAAGGTGAGTCCATGATCTCTTTTAGCATATGCTCCACTTTAGGTTTTATATTATCATGTGTTCCAATTAAAAGATATTATTCAGAAGATTACTAGGGTAAGCATATGGTTCAAATTGTTCCGGGACTGTTAGTGATATAAAAGATGAAGAAGAACGAGAGTATGTTACTTTATTTATAAGATCAAAGAAGTAAAGAAATTTGTTTTTCTGGTTTATTCTCCAGAGACTTCTTGACTTTAAAGTGTGCTTAGTTAGTTGGTTATCTTCTGCTGAATAAGGTACGAGTATCTACTGTAGAGGCTCTGGGTCAGATGGTCGGTCTTATCACACGGACACAACTGAATTCAGCATTACCAAGGCTTATTCCAGCAATACTTGATTTGTAAGTTCTGTTTTTGATTCTATTTGTCCTTCTATCTCATCCTTAATTCTCAAAGCCTAGAGTATAGTGAATTTGCTGTCTGCCCCCACAAATTAAAGCGTTGTTCAGTTAGAAACAAGCATGTACCAAGGCATCGTATGCTTTTCATGTAGACTTGTCTTTATTTCTAGTTCTAAGTGTAGCAATTATTCATTCCTTTCAATTCGATTTTAGGTATAAGAAAGATCATGACGATGCTCTTTTGGCGACATGTAGTCTTCACAACCTATTAAATGCCTCGTTATTTTCTGAGTCTGGTCCTCCACTGCTTGATTTTGAGGTAATGGTGTTTCTATCATTTTTTGCTGTCAAGAAGGTGCCTGATCTTCTACAATCCTCTGTCGCAACCATTTTTTTGATGTGCTGCGATGATGATGATTTATGGTTGGAATTAGAATGATAAGAAGCATATTGTTATGCTGTGTGTCAGTTAAGTTTGTTTCCTTTCAGGACCTTACAATTGTTCTGTCAACACTTCTTCCTGTGATCGGTATTAATAGTGAAAGCAAAAGGTGCTCAGGTACTTCAATGGGACGAAAGGTAAGTCACTGATCGCTTTCATCTATGGTGTTAATGTAACACAAATGTTTCAGGCCTCTATTATTTTTGTAGCCTTTATTTTGGATTGGATTTGTATTTATCTGTTGCCTGTTCTTTCTTTATTCTTGCTGTTGCAGACATACAATGAAGTGCAGCGGTGTTTTCTGACTGTTGGCTTGGTTTACCCCGAGGATTTGTTTACATTTCTTCTTAACGTAAGACATATTTTGTTTGATGGATAGTGCTCTAGATATTCTTTATTTTTGCATTGCAAAGCAGTGGAAATACCTTGCACTCGTTAGATGCAAGAACTGTTCCCTGGCATGCATCTATGTGATATTTTATACTGGCTTTTTATGTTGAAGTAAAATTGAAATCCCTGTCTTCCTTGTAAATTTTCACCAGAAATGCAAGTTGAAAGAAGACCCGTTGACGTTTGGTGCTCTTTGTGTCTTGAAACATCTGCTTCCGAGGTGTATTTCTTTATCCTTCATCAGTATAGTATATTGGCTTAGAGTTTCTTTCCCATCCCAACTTAATGATGTTGCATTGTGTTCGAAGGTTATTGGAAGCTTGGCACCCGAAACGGCCTCTTTTGGTCGAAACTGCGAGGTCTTTGTTAGATGAGCAAAGTTTAGCTGTTCGAAAAGCTCTTTCAGAGGTACGGAGCTGGCATATATTGCTGTCTTTTACTACTAAAATATGCATGTTTTGGCATGCTCACTTTTGATTTTGTTCTGCTCTGATGACAGTTGATTGTGGTCATGGCTTCACATTGCTATCTGGTCGGTCCATCTGGGGAATTGTTTGTTGAATACCTTGTGCGCCATGCTGCAATAGGAGAGATTGACAATCTGAAGGTAAAACCAACATAAACATTTTTATACGAAATAAGTTATGGTGCTCACCTGGGTGTTGCTATCTGTAGTAATCTAACGTTACCCTGAACCTGGAACATGATTGTTATCTTGCTCCAAGTTGTGTATTATTGAGTCTTCTTACAACTGTATATACGAGCACGTATGCTAGTGTTGTTTAGAGTACATAGCTCGAACAAGTTTGAAGACTGTCTCTGTTTTCTAAAAATTTACGCTACCTATAAATATTTTTTTTAGGCAAAAGGGGAGCTAGTTAGTCCAACACACCTAAGAGCAGTTTGTGGAAAAGGTCTTTTGCTCTTGACCGTTACAATTCCGGAGATGGAGGTGCTGCAAATTTTTCTTTTGTAATAGAATTGTCCCATTCACTCAAAGTTCAGATTTTAATGCTGAAGAGTAATTGAAATTGCAGTACATTCTTTGGCCATTCCTACTTAAAATGATTATTCCGAAGGTTTACACTGGCGCTGTTGCATCAGTAAGATCTTTATTCTGTTGCCTGTTTCGAATTTATTCATCTTCTTAATTAGAGATTAGACCTGAATTAACAGTATTATTGATTTAATTTGATAGGTCTGTAGATGTATATCTGAACTATGTCGTCGTAGGTCTTCAACTACCCCCATGTTGATTGAGTGTAAAGCTCGTGCGGATATTCCTAGCCCTGAGGTGAGTTTGTTCTTATGCTCTGTCAGATCTAGAAGTTTTCTCGTGTATGCCAAGATCTCAAAACTGAAAACATATATTATAAATGCAGGAGTTGTTCACCCGTCTGGTGGTTCTTTTGCACGACCCTCTAGCAAAAGAGCAGTTAGCAACCCAAATTTTGACGGTAAGTATGTGTCAGTAACTTCATAAATCCTGTTATAGACTCACTTTTTGTGTGCTTTCCTTATTCCCGTTTTCCATTTAGTGTAAATGCTTGATCGTTATACTATATTTTAATAGCTCATATCTGCTTCATCTTCTCAAACCAGAGTATTGCATCCTTCAAGTTCTAGCTTTATTTAACTACTTTGTTGTTACTTCCTTCAGGTCCTTGGCTATCTGTCCCCTCTTTTTCCAAAAAACATCAGCATGTTTTGGCAAGATGAGGTACGCTGTTGTTTGCTCAAGATACTCCAGTCTTTTATTTATTTCTCGTATCCAATCAGCAACTAGTTTTCTAGTATCTTTGTTTTAGAATCATATTTCCACCTGTAGAGATGACTTTAATTATCACGGCTATGAGAGAGCTAAATATTGTTGTTTTCTCTTACTTAATCATATTAATATGACTTATTACAAGTGACCCT
Source organism: Euclidium syriacum (assembly GCA_900116095.1). NCBI lineage: Eukaryota > Viridiplantae > Streptophyta > Magnoliopsida > Brassicales > Brassicaceae > Euclidium > Euclidium syriacum. The sequence continues at coordinate 8,074,538 of FPAK01000009.1, read as the reverse complement.
AATTATTTATCACATTTGGTAAGCTCTAGATTCCAAAAATGAAGGCGTATGTCTTTGACACAGAAGATCTGAAGCTTGATCCATCTTACCAGGAAAATTGGGATGACATGATAATCAATGTGAGCTTATTAAACTTGTTTGAAGTAAAATCTGCGCTGAAGTTTCTTTAGCAATTTAATATATTGACCAATCACTTCTGATCATTGTTCTATTATACAGTTTCTAGCAGAATCACTGGATGTCACCCAGGATGCTGACTGGGTTATATCTCTTGGAAATGCTTTTGCTAAACAATACAGTCTTTATACTCCGGATGATGACCATGCAGCACTTCTACACCGGTAATATTCTTGGTTTTTCATTTTGTTCTGGTCTCTAATTAAAGTTGCAGTATCTCTACTTCTTGTTTGGCTTGGACTGTTGATTTCTTCCAAGTCTCTGACTTCAAAGCAGCATGTGGGTCACACTGTCAATCTTCAAAAATGAAAAATGTATTCCTTGATTGAATTGCTTTCTTGGTTTTTTACTTAGTGATTTTCTCATTCTCTTACCATATTATGGAAGTTCATACGGGAGACAATACGATACCTATTTTGATTTATCGTTTTACAAATACATAATTTCTGTACTTCACTATTTGCTGAACAAGCTTTTTTTTTTTCCTTCGATATTTAATGCTCATTTTCAGATACTGATAGATGGCTAATACATTTTAAATTGTCTCTGAAAGCTGCACATAGAATCCAGTACATAGCAGACATCCAGAATTTGTATTGATAATAGAGCGCGGTATTGTGTTGTAAACCTCTTGTGCTTTGATTTAAGGTGCATGGGAATACTTCTCCAGAAAGTTAATGATAGAGCATATGTTCGCGAAAAGATTGACTGGATCTACGAACAGGCTGACATTTCTATACCTGCAAATAGACTTGGTTTAGCAAAGGCCATGGGGCTGGTATTTTGAGTGTGCTTGTCTTTTTCTCGCTCATATCTTGGTTTTCAGTCTATGTTGATATGCTAATTGATTGTGTAGGTTGCGGCTTCTCACTTGGACACTGTACTGGAAAAGCTGAAAGTCATTTTGGATAATGTTGGGCAGAGTATTTTCCAAAGGTTTATCTTGTTTGACTTATTGAAATCATCAGCACATACACTTTCTAATGTTAAAATCTAGATATGCCTGCATTTCTGCTACTCATTGTCGAGTCTATTACTTTCCTTTTCTCTTTTAATTTACTTATACATCATCACATACTTTCTGTATCTTGAAAGTTTGTAAATTCTAGCTAACTATCCAAGTGTTTTTTATGTGTGTATCAAGTCGACATTTAAAGCTGCAGTTTTCACAAGCAGAAAATGTTGGTCACTTTAGATAATTAGTTCCTTCATTAGTCATATTGTTGCTTCCAAGTATTATAGAATTGGTCACTTTTACCACAGGTTTTTGAAATTTATGACATAAATTAGACTTTATGTTCTTGTGTCAATTGTAGGATCTTATCTCTCTTCTCCGAGAGCTATAAAACAGAAGACAGTGATGATATACATGCTGCTTTGGCTTTGATGTATGGATATGCTGCGAAATATGCCCCCTCATCTGTTATTGAGGCCAGAATAGATGCACTTGTCGTATGTCTTCAAGCTTTCACTAAAATCGCATTTCCTTATATATTATCATCTTCCACTTATTTTCCTGCTTATATAAATTATAAGCATATGTTCGAAACTTGTGCTTATAATGAAATTAAATAGCATATTAAGAGTTGGAAGTCTTTATATTGTTTCAGAACCATTTACATTTTCAATTTGCAATTTCTTGATCAGATTTCATTTTTGTGTGCAGGGCACGAATATGCTTTCACGGCTTCTTCATGTGCGACAACAAACAGCAAAACAAGCCGTTATTACTGCTATTGATTTGTTAGGTTAGTACAGCGTTAAGGATATAGATGATGGAGTCATTCTTGTGATGACTGATCGGTTTCTTTTCTCTCTTTGATCTTTTCTATTAAGTGCACCGCCCCACGTCGTTTGGGTATAATGGTTAGGATATCGTTAGAGTATACAGGACCCTGATCTCTTGTGTCTTGTGTGAAGGTCGTGCTGTCATAAATGCTTCAGAAACTGGTGCTACATTTCCATTGAAAAGAAGAGATCAGATGCTTGATTATATATTGACTTTGATGGGTCGAGATGAAAATGAGGGCTTTGCAGAATCTAGTCTTGAAGTTCTACACACTCAGGTATGATAATCTACGGCAGGAAGCTGTACCATGTGGCTTTTCTTTCAAACAAGCAGATACCCTTTCTGTTTCTGACTAAAATCTTGTTCAGGCACTCGCTCTGAATGCCTGCACAACTCTGGTCTCTGTCGAACCGAAGCTAACTGTTGAGACTCGAAATCGTGTCATGAAGGTGATTAGTTTTTGGTTTGAACTGAGTCTAAAAAGAAAAGAATGAGATAAATGCTGTTTGTTATCTTTTTATATGCTCTCATGAAGTTATGCTCGTTTTCTCGGACAGGCTACGTTGGGGTTCTTTGCTTTGCCTAATGATCCATCAGATGTCATCAGTCCCCTTATAGACAATCTCGTGACTCTCTTGTGTGCCATCCTCCTTACAAGGTATTTACTTGACAAATATATATTCACCCAGATTTTTCGAGGCTGCAGATTCTCTAAAATTTTGGAAAGTTAGTTGTATGTTCTTTTTTGACCAGTTTATTATTTCCATTGATGATGCACTTTCTGAAAAACTGGAGTATTCGATAGAATTTCTTAAAACAAACATTGTCCATGGTCTAGATTTCTTCTTTCAGTTTGTTCTTGTGTATTTATAGTCCTTTCCACTACTATATACATAATTTGTAATTGTTTTTCTCTCGTAAGTTCATTTGATCTATTTTTTAACCTCGCATAACTTACATGTTACTTCTGCTAGATTAGATTCAGTGGTTATGGTAGTGAATTCACACTAGTGTCAACATGTGTTCCTACTACGCTTAACATAATAATATGTGTGCTTGAACTAGTGGAGAGGATGGCAGAAGTCGAGCTGAGCAGCTTTTGCATCTGCTTAGACAGCTTGATCAATATGTCTCGTCACCCATTGACTATCAAAGAAGAAGAGGTTGCGTGGCAGTTCATGAGATGCTTCTGAAGTTTCGCAAGCTTTGTGTTGCTGGCTATTGTGCTCTTGGTTGTTCTGGGGATTGTCCACATAGAAAGTATGTAGACCGCAGTATGCAGGGGAATTTCTCAAATCTACCATGTATGTCCTTAAAAAATTTGTTAAGTATTTATTCCATACATTACCTACCAAGCTAATCAATTTCTTTTTTTCACCAACAGCTGTATTTTTATTTCCTGACCGCGAGGTATTGTGTTTGGGAGATAGGGTCATTAGCTATCTCCCACGCTGTGCTGACACAAATTCTGAAGTTCGAAAAATTTCTGCACAGGTATTTGATTAGTACTTATCCTGATGAACTTGATCACAAAATGATGGTGATTATTTCATCTGAGCGTGACATTGAGAGTTTCTAATGGTTTCTCCTACTATTATTTTTGTTAGATTCTTGACCAGTTCTTCAGCATTTCCCTATCCCTTCCAAAAGCTGAACTCTCAAGTGGGTTGGATTCCGAAGACTCTTATAAAGCCCTATCTTCCCTTGAGGATGTGATTGCCATTTTGAAAAGCGTAAGCATTTTGTGGTTAGCTCAGAGTTATCTCCTTTTATTTTGCATGCTTGGGAGTTAGTCTCATCCATCCGAACCGACTTTCAGGATGCCTCTATTGATCCATCCGAAGTTTTTAACAGAATAGTCTCATCCGTTTGTGATCTTTTAACGGAGGATGAGGTTTGTTTTCTTCCTTATTTTTTATATATTCTGGTTTCATTGGATGTTTGTGGTCCCTTTATGTTGTGGTATGTCATGTAGCTTGTAGCAGCCTTGCATAGCTGTACTACAGCTATCTGCGACAAAATCAGGCAATCTGCTGAGGGAGCCATTCAAGCAGTTACTGAGTTTGTTTCAAGAAGAGGGAGTCAGCTTAGAGACAATGATATATCAAGGTAGATAAAAGCTTGTTTTCATAGACGGCTTTAGTCCTTTTTTTACAATGTTACTTGATGACCTTGTTCCCCTTATCTTGTTTTGGCTCGCTTCTGGCAGGACGACTCAGTCCTTGCTCTCGGCAGCAGTTCATATAACTGAGAAAAGTTTACGTGTTGAAGCTATTGGAGCTGTATCCTTTACTTAATACTGTTAGCATATTCAATTTTGCGTATAAATTTGATACAGCTACAATGTAGAACTTACTACCATTGATCTCGTGTTCTCTTGGTGTATTACTGTTTACCTTAATCACATGAAGATCTCTGCACTGGCAGAGAACACACAATCATCTATTGTGTTCAATGAAGTATTGGCTACTGCTGGCAGGGACATAGTGACAAAGGACATAACTAGGATGCGTGGTGGCTGGCCAATGCAAGATGCATTTTATGTAAGTACCAGTCTTACTGGATCTATGATCTGTGATCATTACCATACATGATATTACTTCATCCTATTTTCTCTCATGGTTATATCATCTACAAAAGGCTAACGGATTTTGGGCATAATTGGCCGATTCGAAGTTTAGACTAGTAGTGTACAACAACATTAGCATTGAAATAACATTTACACATCTTCTTAGAAGTGTGACTGTAACTGCATGGTGGGTTCATTTGTCAGAATCTGCTGGTTGGCACAGTTTCACTCTTTCACCCTAACTAGTAATGCTCACGCAGCTTAATTTTTTCTTAGTCACAAAGAAGCGTCACGTTTTCTCTTGTATTGACTATAAGTTTTCAGGTTTACAGTTTCTGGTGAAATGTTTTAGCTTTTATAATGCCATTTCCTTCTCTCACATTTTCTTTCTACGCTTCATTATCATTTAAACCAAAATAGTTCGACGAGGCCTTTCATTGTCAATCATATTTTGATGCAGGCTTTCTCTCAACATACGGAGCTTTCAGATTTGTTCATGGAACATTTAATATCCATTCTCAATCGTAGTGCTTTAGTTAAAGGTGATTCACAGAAGGGAGAGAATACTAGCTCGTCTTCTGAAACACATGTAGAAGATGATATTCTTCAAGCTGCCATTTTTGCTCTCACTGCTTTTTTTAGGTACCTTCCAGAAACCATCACTTTTACTTGACAATACGTGATGCATTTTTGGTGGCTAATATACTCAATTAACCAGAGGTGGGGGGAAAATTGGAAAAAAGGCTGTTGAGAAAAGCTACTCTTCTGTCGTTGGGGCACTTACTCTTCAATTAGGAAGCTGTCATGGACTGGCAAGCTCTGGTCAGCAAGATCCATTACGGTAACTCCTCTACTTTCAAAAGAACTATAGGCACGTAACATTGTTACTCCTTGTTTAATAAAGCCTTTGTGATATTTTTCCTTCTTGGCAGAGTACTACTAACTTCATTTCAGGCTTTCTGCGAGTGTGTTGGTGATCTTGAGATGGGCAAGGTACCTTTTGACTTTAACATTAAATTCGTTCTGTTTAGTATTAAGTGTTATAAAGTGATACCTGTATTTGCTTAGATTTTGGCTCGTAATGGGGAGCAAAGTGAAAAGGAAAAATGGGTTGATCTCATTGGCGATATTGCTGGATGCATTTCAATTAAGAGACCGAAGGAGGTACCTGTATTTGAATCATTGTCGTATCTCTCAGGTCTTTGTAGCATAACTGCTGTGTTTCACCAATGATCGCTGGTTCATTAGTTGAGTGAACTTGGTGCCTCATTGTTATTCTCTTGACCATTCTTGTCGTGGAGTCATGAATGTGGATTTATGTGCATAGTAGTTTAGTACACATGAGGGTCTTTCTGTCTGAAAAAGGAATGAGACTGGGGGAGCCTAACCTATTCATAAAAATAGCCTAACTGACTTGGTGGCTTACGCATCTGAACTTCTTATTGCTGAGACTTTTTAAGAAAAAATAGTATAGAAAGAAATCTAGTGATGATGAAAAGAGAGTTTACAGTTTCTCTTCAGCCTGAGGTAGAGAACTTAAGCTTCAGTACTGGTGTTACAGGTTCGACATATTTGCATAATTCTAACGAAAGCACTGAACCGGCCACAAAGATTCCAAAGGGAAGCTGCTGCCGCTGCATTGTCAGAGTTCATACGCTACAGGTATAAAGTTTTCAGTGTCCTTACAACTTTTCTTTCATTGTGATCTTATTTCCCACGGGTGTAGTTTTCTGGATTTTTACTCAGCTTCGTGGCACGTTAATTTAGATTCGTGTACCCCTTCATCTTTTGCGTTCTGTTAGGTCAATAAATTTAAGGTCAATTTTTAGTTCTAGGTCATGTGTATATACAAGTTAAGGGAAGAAAGTCAAAGGTCTGAAGCATTGTGCCTGACATGTAGCATGGAAAAAGAATAAATCATTTCCTTAGTACCTTATCTTTTTAAGTTTCCCCTGCTAATATTTCTGGGTTGCAGTGGTGAATTTAGCTCTGTAATGGAGGAGATGGTCGAAGCACTCTGCCGACATGTGTCAGATGATTCTCCAACCGTGAGGCGCCTTTGTCTAAGAGGATTAGTGCAAGTAAGAGTTATTCTGAGCAGTTCTAAATTATCTATCTTGATTGTCTAAGAAGACTAGTGCAAGAAAGAGTTATACGGAACAGCTTTTATTTCCTTATCATCATCTCCATGTAGGCTGACCAGAAAGTATATGTGCTCCTCTTCGATTATGATAATGATGTCAGATAGACAATTAATGTCTAAAGAACTATAATCATTAATCTTGGAAGTAAAACAAAATTTATGTATATATCTATAGCATATTGATGCTACGAGAGTTACTTGAAACATATATACAAGAGGATAGCTGATCAGTCTTTGGAATAAGGTGGTTTGGGAAGTTTAATTCGGTTTCTGCTGATTTCTTTACCAAGTTTGTTATTCCTAAATACATAACTAAGTTGCTTTGGTGTTCTGCCAGATGCCATCGACTTGTATGAACCATTACACAACTCAAGTCATTGGTGTAATATTAGCGTTGCTCGATGATTTGGATGTTTCGGTGCAACTAACTGCTGTGTCATGTTTATTAATGGTAATGTTCAAACCCAATAACAACTCATTGTTTCTGTCAGATCTATATGTGATTTTTATGAACTTTATGTGCTTGTTTTCTTTTGTTTAGGTCACCGAGTCAGCATCTAATGATGCTGTTGAACCTATCTTACTGAACTTATCTTTTCGGCTTCGTAACCTTCTAGTAAGTTCCAGCTCTCAGTTAACTGAAAAAAAATAATAGATAAAATATATCTTTTTGGCCAGACTCAAACCTTGAATGGAAAAAAAGTAACGCAAAACCAATTCTCTAAGTTCACTAAACTGTTAGGTACCTTTTTCTGATTGTAGTGCTTTACCAGTAACGTTACTTAAAATTCCAATTTGTAAAAGGTTAGCATGGACCCGAAGATGAGAGCCAATGCATTTGCAGCATTTGGAGCGTTAAGTAAATATGCTATTGGAGGGCAACGGGAGGGATTTGTTGAGCAGGTGAGACATAATGTTTTCGTTTCCTTTTCAATGATATTGATGACAAAAAAATAAATATGAAATCTAAAGCTGATTGGATGAAAATATGTAATATCAGATTCATTCGACCCTTCCACGCTTGGTAGTACATCTCCACGATGACGATCATAGCATAAGACAGGCTTGTCGGGTAATTTTCTTTCATAGCATGTTGCTCCTTTGTTTGTTTAAGACTCTAAGGTAACTTTGACTCTCACATATCTGTTATTATTTGGATAGGGAACTCTCAAGCGATTTGCTACGCTCATGGACATAGAAAATCACTCCACCCTGTATGATTCACGTGCTTTTGGTTCTGACGATAGGTAAGTTGTCGCCATCTTATAAGTACGGAATGTATGACGATAGGTAACCTTTATTTTGTAATGTTGTATATATTTTTCAGAGGCGACTATGAAAACTTTGTAAGGGAGCTTTCAAGGCACTTGGTTCAAGAGTCGGAAAGAGTTGATACGTACATGGCCTCAACCATACAAGCTTTTGATGCACCGTGGGCAGTGATTCAGGCAAATGCAGTACACTTCGCAACCACCATGTTATCACTCTCAGAGGATCAGCACATAATCTCCCTCTACTACCCACAGGTAGTAGATAATAGAAAAAAGGACATGGTCATAAGTCTTTTTTATAAGTTCTCAAGGTCGTGTATGATTATTGTTCAGGTGTTTGAAACACTGGTTAGCAAGATGACTCGGTCGCAAGATTCAGTAGTGAGAGCGGCATGCTCATCAGCGTTTGGATTGCTGCTAAGATCAACCAGGTCAACATTGTGGAGAGGAGCCCGACTTGAAAGGATTGAGTCAGGTAGAAAAGCCAATGATCCTGAGTCTGTCAAGAAATAAGAATAACATTGCATGCCGCCAGGTTGCGCCCTTGTGAATACTGAATACCACCATGCCGAGAAATCTGGGGTTCGCGATTATATATCCATAGATGGCCTTGTGAAATGTGTTTTGTTGTATAGTGGTTTTTATCTTTTCGCCGTGTAAGGAAATTGCCACTTGTGTATCATCTTTCTCTATTACCAAACTCAGGAAAGAAACATCCACACGGAAGTGTTGTAGGCTCTGTTCCTCTTTTGCATGATTGTGACTTTTAATGCGTCTCGTAGATATTAGAGTTTTGAAAGACTCCAATGTCCTTTTGCTCTTCTATATTCGAGTTTAACTGCCCCAGAAACTTTCAAACACAAATTCAATTTGGTAACCTTAAGTCACTACTTTTTTAATGCCCACTTGCAGTAGATTAGCTATACGCGAGCCTCCACGTTTTTGTGTCTTTGTCTGCAAATTATTTTCCTTTTTTTTTTTTGACTTTAGTAACGATAATGTCTTCAAACTTTTCCTGCAAGGGAAGGTCATTCGAAGATGCAGGATGGTCACAAACAGACAAACCAAGTGATGCCCAAGTATGTCCTGTACTGATAATAATCTGTGGACTGGATTGGATCTAGTTTGGCAAGTTAGATTTTTTACGTCATCTATTACGTAATAGATGACCAAGTGTTGCCCAAGAATATCCTGCACTCTTTTTTTTTTTTTTTTTGCTCTCTGTGCTTCTTATTCTATATAAGCTCACAAACATAAACAAAAACACATAATCCGAAACAAAACTTGACAGTTTCACAGTCAATTGAAACCGATATGGCTTCTGAAGCTAACCAACACTCACATCCTCCACTTCACTTTATTCTCTTCCCCTTCATGGCTCAAGGCCACATGATTCCTATGGTTGATATTGCAAGGCTCTTGGCTCAGCGTGGCGTCACCATCACGATTGTCACGACGCCTCAGAACGCAGCGAGGTTCAAGAATGTACTAAGCCGTGCAATTGAGTCTGGCTTGCCCATCAACCTAGTGCATGTCAAGTTTCCTTACGAAGAAGTTGGTTTGCCAGAAGGAATAGAGAATATGGATTTGCTCGACTCCATGGAGTTGATGATTCCTTTCTTTAAAGCGGTTAACATGCTCGAAGAACCAGTCCTGAAGCTCATGGAAGAGATGAGCCCTCCCCCAAACTGTCTAATTTCCGATATGTGCTTGCCTTACACAACCAAAATCGCCAACAAGTTCAACATACCAAAGATCCTCTTCCATGGCATGTGTTGTTTTTGTCTTTTGTGTATGCATATTTTACGCAAGAACCGCGAGATCTTGGAGAATTTAGAGTCCGACAAGGAGTACTTCGTCGTTCCTTGCTTTCCGGATAGGGTTGAATTCAGAAGACCTCAAGTTCCCGTTGAGACATATGTTCCTGGAGAGTGGAAAGAGTTCTTGGAGGATATGGTTGAAGCGGATAATACAGCATATGGTGTGGTCGTCAACACATTTCAAGAGCTCGAGCCTGCTTATGTCAACGACTTCAAGAAGGCAAGGTCCGGTAAAGTATGGTCCATTGGACCTGTTTCCTTGTGCAATAAAGCTGGGGAAGACAAAGCTGAGAGAGGAAACAAGGCGGTCATAGACAAAGACGAGTGTCTTAAATGGCTTGATTCAAAAGAAGAAGGGTCAGTGCTTTATGTTTGCCTTGGAAGTATCTGTAATCTTCCTCTAGCTCAGCTTAAAGAGATCGGACTAGGCCTCGAGGAATCTCAAAGACCTTTTATTTGGGTCATAAGAGGTTGGGAGAAGTACAAAGAGTTAACCGAGTGGATCTCGGAGACCGGACTTGAAGAAAGAGTGAAAGAGAGAGGACTTCTCATCAAAGGATGGTCTCCACAAATGGTTATCCTTTCACATCCTTCCGTTGGAGGCTTCTTAACGCATTGCGGATGGAACTCTACTCTAGAGGGGATAACAGCTGGTCTACCACTGCTTACGTGGCCGCTCTTTGCAGATCAGTTCTGCAACGAGAAACTGGTCGTCCAGGTACTAAAAGCCGGTGTGAGAGTTGGGGTTGATGAGGTCATGAAATGGGGAGAAGAGGAAAAAATAGGAGTGTTGATGGATAAGGAAGGAGTGAAGAAGGCAGTGGAAGAATTAATGGGTGATAGTGATGATGCTAAGGAGAGAAGAAAAAGAGCCAAAGAGCTTGGAAAATTAGCTCATGAAACTGTGGAGGAAGGAGGCTCTTCTCATTCTAATATCACTTTCCTCTTACAAGACATATTGCAACAAGGACAATCCAATAACTGATTACCTGAATTTTGAAGAAATGTAAACATTTTAACAGTATTTAGTTTTGGTTATTGGTGATATACTCGAGGGACAATTGCTTTGATGTTTTATTTCCAATACATTTTTTTTTTGTCAAAATGAAAAGAGGTTTGCACATCCGGTCAAAGTGAGTTGAAAAAGACAAAAATAGTCAATTTTGTATGCTTTATAATTTTGAAGATTAAAGTTTTGATAAAATTTAAGTGTGTAAATTCTAAAATCTCTGCATATACATTGGATTTTGTTTCTATTAACATACTCTTAAAACTCTATTGGAATTCATTTCAAATGAATTAAAATAGGAAGAATTTTAAAGTTTTTTAGTTTTGAATAACACTAGAGTTTGATAAATATTTAAAATCTAAGATGAATAATATCAAACTTTAAAATCTTTGATGTATGATTCACAAATACTAAATCCAATAGCACTGAATTTAAATAAAAAATTTAAAATCATTGATTGAATAATAATGGATTGTGTATGAATTTAAATTCTAATAAAATCCATAATGAAATAACACCACATGATTTACTTTGTAAACTATACGTAATAACTTTATCTTATAAAACTAAATTCAAGTTATTCAGAATGAGAGTGGACATTATTGTCGCGGAAATGCGGAAATATCTCATGTGGCTGTGAATTATTTCACCAACTTATTCAGTTCCTCAGGTCTTACCAATTTGGATGAGGTTTTTAAAGGGTTTCAAACCAGAGTTACAGCAGAAATGAATACAGAGCTAATTAGAGAAGTGACTGAAACAGAAATCAAGAAAGCAGTTTTTGATATTGGTCCTCATAGAGCTCCGGGTCCAGATGGTTTTAGCGGAGTTTTCTATCAACAGTTCTGGGAAGAGTTGAGTTTAGCAGTTATTAAAGAGGTAAAGGAATTCTTTGAGTTTGGCTACATGGATCCTTCACATAATCATACGAACCTTTGCCTGCTGCCAAAAGTCAATCCTCTTGCAACCATGACTGACTTTAGACCTATTGCCCTCTGCAATGTATCGTACAAGATCATATCAAAGATTTTGATCTCAAGATTAAAACGACATCTATCTGGAATCATTGCAGAGAATCAAGCAGCTTTCATCCCTGGTAGAATGATATCAGATAATGGTATCATAGCTCATGAAATCTTTCATAGTCTGAAATCAAGAAAACGACAAGCTAAGTCCTATATGGCGGTGAAAACAGACATTACCAAAGCTTGATCGATTAAAATGGAAGTTTATGGAAGAAACAATGCGACATATGGGCTTTCATGAGACTTGGATCCGATGGATAATGATTTGTGTTTCATCTGTCTCATTCTCAGTTTTGATAAATGGGGCTCCCTATGGTCACATAATACCTAAGCGTGGAATACGACAAGGTGATCCTTTGTCACCCTACTTATTCATGTGCTGAGGTGTTATCTCATTTAATGAACAGAGCAATGAGCAGTAGAAGGCTACAAGGTATCACGGTCAGTACGCCAGGGGTTCCGGTTAGTCACTTATTATTTGCAGATGATTCCCTGTTTTTCACTCTTGCAAACCCAAAATCTGCTAAAGAGCTAAAGAAACTCCTTCAATTATATGAAAATGTGTCTAGTCAAGCTGTTAATCTACGTAAATCCTCAATAACTTTTGGAAGTAAAGTTCAATCCACAATGAAGAGAAGAGTGAGGAACATATTAGGGATCCATAATGTAGGAGGTGGTGGAAAATACTTGGGTCTACCTGAACAATTTGGTAATAAGAAAGCTGAAATGTTTCAGAATATTGTGGAGAAGGTAAAACAGAGAACACAAGGTTGGAACAAGAAATTCTTGTCACAAGCAGGTAAAGAAATTCTTCTCAAATCTGTGTCTTTAGCTTTACCAATCTACTCAATGAACATCTATGAACTTGCACTGGAGATCTGTGATGAGATAAATGGAATTCTAGCTAAGTTTTGGTGGGAAAAGGAGAAGAGAAAAAAAGGTCTACATTGGTTTTCCTGGAAACGTTTGAGCATCCCTAAGAAAGAAGGTGGTATTGGGTTTAGAGATCTCCATAAGTTTAATCTAGCCCTGTTGGCAAAACAAGTGTGACGTATTCTGCAATTTCCATAGAGTTTGGTTGCTAGGATCCTGAAAGCTCGATATTTCCGGAGATACAAATATTTTTAATGCAATAAAAGGTACCAAAGCTTCCTTTGGATGGAAATCACTCATCAAAGGAACTTAATTACTGAAGAAAGGTATGCGATTTGTAATTGGTAGTGGAGAAAATGTTAAAACTTGGGTGGATCCATGGCTTCCAACTCATCCTCAAGGGCTCTTGTTCCTAGAACTCCTACTCTTGAAGCTACCAAGGTAAGTGATCTAATCACTCCGGATAGAAAATGGGATGTGGATAAACTGAGAAGATTAGTTGTCGATGAGGATGTAAACTACATTATTGGTTTAAAGTTAAGTTCACAAGGGCAGTAAGATCTATTGGGCAGGCATTACAACGAGGATGGAATCTACACTGTGAAATCAGGCTACTGGGTTGCAACTCATGCCCATCAGAAAATAGAATCATTCCCCCATCTGGGGACACACTTTTAAAGACAAGGATTTGGAAAATCAATACAGCTCCCAAAATAAAACACTTCCTTTGGAGAATGGCATCACATTCTTTGGCTATAGGAGAAAACCTGCAACGAATGCACATTTCAGGACGGATTTTTTGTAAGCACTGCTGTGATTGTGAGGAATCTACAAAACATGTGTTTTTTGATTGTGCTTATGCAAAGAGAATTTGGAGAGCTGCTGGAATAAATAACAGCATAATTGATGATCCTTCTGCAACTTCGGAAGCGAAAATAGAGGTTTTACTAAGCTGCAATCTACGTACTTCTTTATCTCATTACAGACATTTGCCTTTGTGGTTATTGTGGAGAATTTGAAAAAGCCGTAATATTCTAACATTTCAACGGAGGAGTATTCCATGGTCAACTACGATGAATTTAGCTAAAGCGGATGCTACAGAATGGGAACAAATAATGGGTTATTTGGAAGGCCAAGATAATCACATTAGCAAGCCAAGGAATGTGCAGTCACAGGAAACTTGGAGAAAACCACAACAAGGATGGCTAAAGTGTAACTATGATGGTTCATTTTTAAATGGTGAAACAGAAACAAAAGCTGGGTGGGTAATAAGAGATGAAAAAGGTATCTACATCGGAGCTGCTCAAGCTAAAGGTCTGTTTCTTCAATCTCCATTAGAAGCAAAATTTCAAGCACTCTTAATGGCTCTACAATTTTGTTGGACCAAAGGTTACACAAAAGTAATTTTTGAAGGTGATTGTAAGAAGTTGAATGACATAATTACTGGCAAGGTTCTTTATTTCGATGCTCACAGCTGGATCCGTGATGTAAATTATTGGAAAAGCAAGCTACAAGACTCATCATTTTCCTGGGTAAATAGGGAACAAAACAAACCAGCAGATATTATGGCAAAACATCCATTAGGGAATGATTTATTTCGTTTCTTTCATCTAGTTCCTGTCTTTATTACCGATGCTCTGCATCGTGACTTTATAACTTCTAGTTAAATCAATATAAGCTGTTATAAAAAAAAAAAAAACACTAAATTCATTTGAATTCTTTTGCTTTTCTATAAAGTACACAAACTTATTTTGAATCTCACGTGATTATAAACTTATATGACTTTCTTCAATACATATGTATATGAATTCAGCCCCATAAGAACATGATTTTATTTATTTTTTCGTCATAAGTTATTTTATCTTGTTATGAAAGTGGTGATTATTCATCAAATGCCACCTCATGAAACACTTTTCCTAATTTTCTACATAGCCACTTGTCTTAATCTCAACTAAATGTGTTGTCCTCATCACAATAATGCATGTCATCATTAAATTAAGTTATGAGTTTTGTCTCTTCAATCATTTCCACTATAAATAAATGGGTTGCTTATGTAATATGTAAGAATAAGAACAAGAATAAGTAAATAAGAACTACACTTCTTTGTTTTCTTCTTTCTTTCTTGTCACTCATTTTCTCTTTAATCATTTTCTCTTTTATGTTATAAAATAGATTCCTCGTATAATTTTTTTTTATATTCTCATTGAGAGAATCAATCATAATACTATTTTCACAACACGTTATCAGTACGATCGTCTCACCACTCGAGCATATTGTCGCCGAATCATTCCGTTCAACTTACAGCCGACTCACTGTGTGTTTTATTTCTTAAAGGTACAATTTATTTTAATATGATGCATGTCAAAATCTGGTTAAAAGTATTGTCTCATGGAGTGGTAAACCATGTCTCCAACGGCTAAGTCTATGCTTTAGGGAGTAGTAGACAATGTCTCCTCAGGTTAAATTTATTGTATGCGGCTGATGCGTGAATTGTTTTCACCTAAAAAAATTGCAATTGCACAGTGTACATTTGTAGCATGAAAGGTTATCGATCCCACAGGGAACCAAGTGATTACCGCAGATCTGGTACTTTGGAACTTGTCAAAGCAAAGCATGATTAGTATTATTAGTGATATCATTAGACTAAAACAAATGAGATGTTTCATCATTGGTTTAAAGGCGATAGATCCAAAGGAGATCGCAGGAAATATAGATCAACAATCAATCAATAATCAATAAATTCAAGAACACAGAAGACGATATATATAATAACCGATCTCTCGAGATATTATGCCTATGAGTTAACCATTAGATCAGAAAGGATGCTTTCCAAACCTAATATGAAAACACATGCAATGAAACATATATGATTGTTCATAACCCTCCAAGCTAAACTCTCGTTTGCACAAGGACGAGGTTACCTACTAAAAACCATGTTCTGGAATCATTACCCAATGGTGTATTGGTGTAACTCCTCCTATGAGCAATATTCTAAATGGCCAAATCAGAATAAATTAGAGAATACCATTAAAGTAGAGAATATTGATTATATCATGTTGAATGCATTAGAGATCTATAAAACCATTGAAAACCCTAGATCTAACAACTTGTCTACTCGCACATAGGAAAACTCATGCACAAAGTAAACTTCATAAAAGTAAAGAGGTTGAGAGATACAAACTCAGTATATTGGTATGAAGAATAGATCTCTTCTCCCCTTCAAGCTCTCAAGCAAAGCTAGTGTAGCAAAACCCTAGAAATCTAGAAAGCAAAATAGTATTTGGTGGCTGTGAATTTTGTGATTGGTGATTCCTTTTTGTGATGGATACTCTCTGCCTCTTAAGACTCCTTTTATAGGTAGAAAAGTCTTGCCTAGGTCAAAACCTCCTTAAAACTTGAGTCGGGCTTGATTGGAGCTAAACGGGCCAGTCTTGTAAAATTTGTCAGAATGGATCTTCTTCAGTAAAATAACAATATCTCACGCTCTAGAACTCTGTTTGATCCGATTCCAAATGGAAATGAAAGTCAACTCTCGGGGCTTCGATTTGATATGTAATTTGCCTATTATAACCTTTCTGTAGGTCGGTCAATTGTCCGTGGACTTCCAGATTTCAATTCTGGCTCTACACTTTCCTTTTCTGACAATTGCTCCAATTCTTTCCTTTTTGCTTCATTTTGTTTTCTTTTGTTCCAAAAAACCTTTTTCTTGTAAAACCTGTATAAATACCTAAAACACACTAGAAAGACTCTATAAAACCAGTCATATAATGGCATAAAATCGGTAAAATCCATGATACATCAGCGGCGTAGAAGATCATGTCTCCTCCAGTTCAATCTATGCTTTGCGGAGTTGTAGACCATGCTTCCTCCCATTAAAATTTATTGCATGCAATAACGGTAGACTATGTCTCCTCTTTAATCGAGTACTAAACTATGTTTCATCAAAATCAAGGATGGTTATGCCTCCTCTGATGTTTATTTGCTATTGTAATCTCTATTAAATATATATGCACTTAATATACTTACTAATTTTATTCATGGCGTTTATTTATTATAGCCTTGACGAGTTTTTCATTAGATTAATTTTGATTAAATTATCTATATAGATATCATGTCAAACTTGGTTAAACTCGATATCCTTGTCCTTGATATATCTAGAAAGAATTATATGCCATGGGTATTAGATGCATAAATCCACTTGAGATCGAACGAGCTCCTAAGACCTGTAAAATGTTCGAGTTTATACTCGTTAACCTTATCGATGTTGTCATTAGTATGGCAAAGAATTGCTTTGTTTCTATAAAAAAATCTCACTTGCTGAACCATTGAAACCACTCCCATAAATTTCTTCTACAATATTTTTGACAGGATCCCAGATTTTGTAATCAATAAATCATCAGGAATAGGAATGTCTACAATTCCATCATTAGGAGTGTTTATCTTTCCATCACCAACTAGTATCCACTCTGAATATTGCCTTAGTTCTTCACATTCTTGCTCGTTAAGACCAGCAAGTAATCTCATGTTTTTGGTAAGCCTCAACGCTCGAATGAGTTTTTCTACCACCAGGTAACAAAAGCGCAGCGATGCCACTCGAAGCAGTATGAAGAACGATTTTTCTTTAATAACGTAAAGAATCAAAGAGTAAACTCTAAATGAAAGTTTTGCATGTTCCTCCAAAACCATTGAAAAGTATACAATGAAAAGTTTTGTATCATTGTATACTTTTCTCTGCTCATCTGTTACCATACCAAGCAATCTCTCCGCTTCATATCTTTAATTTTCACAATTATACCTCATCTCGCCGTCTATAAGGCGATTTCCATCATAGGTCTCAAAATCATCGGCTAATGACATATCTTTCCATATAGTAACCGTGTGCCCATTTCTTTTTAATTGAACTTAAAGTTTACTCAAAGCAACATTTTAAATTTGATTAACGTTCAGCTTTAAATTTCCAATGAGTGAATATATATAATTAATATATAAACTTATATAAAATATTTTTATGTTAAATATCATCTAATATCTATAGACATGATAAATTTTGAACATACCAATGATACCACGACCTTTCCTCTGTTGGTAAAGAATGCTTTTAGTTAGATATTCCCAGGTTTCATTCCACACAACAGAAGGAAATGTGATACATTCAGCAATAAGCATAACGCCGTTAAGAAAAAAATTTCACAGCCCCGATTGCTTGCTTCTTTTATAGCTTCGATATATTCCTTATCATCGTCAAGTAGACTCTTTGCAGCGCAAGTTTCTTTAAAAGTCAGGTAAATAACTTCTTCAACAGTTTTGATAGCATCATAAAACGTTGGAAATGTTACATAGTTGAGCAAAAGACGCAAGTAATAATAGTTATCACATACGGGATTAACATGAGCAATCCTACCAATTTTCATACCTATACGACTCTTCCTTGGTGTCCATTCCCTTTCTTTCAAATACCACCTGAAAAATGAAGAAAATTCTGCATATGTTTCGCCTTCTGCTAATTCATGATACTTTTTTACACGCTTCCATCCAATCGATAAACATTGATTCTTTGACGATTATTCTGTTAATAACATCTTCATGCGGTTCGCATCCATCAAAGTATATCATCTGCTGGTTCGGAAGGTGAAAACCAAGTTTTTAAACAGCTATGATACAAAACGTTGTAGGGAAAGCCAAAATTCTCCAAGTTGCTTCACATGGAGATATATACATAATTAAAAATAAATATAATGAATAAATAAAAAAAGAGGAAAAAATATAAACATGTACCATAAACAAATAAAAGATACGTTTACCTGCAATTATAATAGGTCTCGATTTCATCTATTTCACCATCTTCTCCACCTTGCTCAATTGATGCATCTACATAGTCAGGATCTTTATGCATTTACTTGAACAAATACTTGATAGCCTATGATTGGACACCCCATTCCACAGTAATATGAGCTCGGTATCATTTGAGAAGATCTATTTTGTATGGAACAACATATCTATTATCAAGACGAAACTCATTTTTCTCATCCGTCCTCTTATTATCTCGGCGTCTATAACATGGCAAACCTTCATCATCAATAAATGTGGCCTCATTGAACTGTTTTGGAAATTTTCCGAACACTTTCTATCAACCATATAAACATTTTATTTTTCTGGCCTGCACAGACCATGCATCATGGTTTCGCCTGTAGCCTTGTATTGAACTTGTGCGAGGGACTTTTTTCAGGAATTTCAGCACATATTTTTTATCGATATCATCAGTGCTAGGAAATTTGATCCGCCTTCCATGAAATATATGCATGTGGTAATCCTCTTTTTTGTAACTCGATGATGTACATAGCTGTGAAAAGCAAATAAAAAATAACACAAAAATTAATATTTAAATTTTTTAGCATAGACAATAATTAGTATTTGGAAACAAATAAAAATACATGTTGATGTTTTGCCAAAACATGACCCATCGTTTTGGTCAAATCATTAATGAGATTATCGAGTATTGGTAGTAAGATGATTTTGCTTCAGAAAATGCGTGACTTCTGACCATTTAGGGTTGAAAATAAAAGTAATGAATAGATCTGGAAATCCACGATACTTGCATATAGCCATCGCATCCAAATAGTGCTGCATCATATAGCTTCTGCCTCCGGTAAAACTCACTGGTATAAATATTTGCTTTCCTTGCTTAGTTAGATTTGCCCCACATTTCTCTGCTACTTTCCGAATAGTTTTATAGTTATCAGACCGAAGTTTTTTTTTTCTGATTAAACCACAGATAATAAAGACGATTTGATGCTATCATAGTATAAGAATCAACCAAAAACTGCTGAAACAATCTCCCAGAATTGGTAATAGTAGAAGCTTTGCCACGTCTTTCGAGAATTCTGTGGCGAAGAACTCTCTCATTGTTGGCGAATGACATTTTATTCCTTCCATATCTTCATGACCAATAGATATTTCTAATCTGAAACCATCTTCTCCATATAGAAATATCAATGGATACTGAAGTGGTTTATAAGTAGGATGTAACCTATTTATCTTTTGTAAGTTGCCACTTATAGTCTCGAGAATGATATCTCATGATTCCATATTGAGTCTAATATCATCAGCATTCACCAGGCTTAGGAAGAATATCAGTGATAGTTTTGTCCCTTCAACTGGATAATGTATGGTCCACGCCCATTGTTTACTGAGTTGTCCAAATGTCCACTTAACAATGTGAAAGCAAACATCATGTTATAAGCTCTTATAAATTCATGGAATTGTTTGCTCAAATCATTACCGTTAAATAACAATATCGTGGGAGTTTTTAAGTCTCGGTAGAACAACTCTTTCTTTTTAAAAAAACATTGAGAAGAATGGTATTTGTCTCCGCAATCTTTTTTCGACCCTCTCACCATACCACATATAAGCATCACAAAATTGACAATTATATATCGGGTCACCATCGTAAAAAGATCATCTATATATATAAAGTTATTTGTACTCTCTTCTCATGAAGCCACATCATCAATTGAGCTTCTACAATTGTGACACCTCATCAACTCATTTTTATATTTAATTTATTAAGATCCATTTGGTCCATTAGAAAAATTATGATTCAATCCATTAAATTTGATTCATATTTGTATACATGCATTTTAACTTAATTAAAAAAAACTTTAAATACACAATTTAATCCATATATTTATAATTGTAACTTATTATATATATCTAAAATAATAAAACTGAATCTTAAGCTAAAAATTTGATTTTATATTATAACATTTTATTATGATCTATGAAGAGAGAACAAAACGATCAGGGTCTACGAGAAAGCCTAACGCTTTCATTGAAGATCCATGTTCAATAAATATATATCTAACTCTGATTCTAGACAAACAACTATAAATATTATAAAAATGATTGAAAATCCATAAATGAATTTTTCTCTAACATAGAATTTGAATCTCTTGAAAGTTTTATCCGTATTATAAATACGATGTGAGGGGGTTGTGGGAGTGAACTAATTCAGATTCACAAATTGATTTTTGCGTGGTTATACTGTAGGGTTGTTTCGACTATGTGAATTCAAGTTGATAGCTGACAAGACTGAGTAGCTTATATTGCCAATTACAGTATTTAAAATGCAAGATTGGTGCAAAAGAATGGTAGTAGCGTTTCATGTAGTATTAACTGCTTTTCATGGTAAATATCGCTTTTGGAAACCATATACATTTGAAACAAAGGATGGGGGGTAATGAAAGTTTGGGATAAAGGCTCCCACATACCGAATCAGAAGGAAGTACATATCCTACTGGAGGTATTCAAATATGACGTTGTGTCAGGTCCTCCCAAAATCCTTTTGTCGATTTAGGCACTCAAACACTTTATTGTAAGTATACTCCGCAATAAATACTTACTTTTTAATCTTTTTACACCAAGTTTTGTTGATCAAGTGTCCATATGTCTAACTAATGATTTAGTCTTTTTTGAAGTAGAAAAATCATTACCGCAAGTCATGATTTGTGTACTCAATTATAGGAGATTTTAATTGTAGAATTCAACATTTTGAATGTACTACTTCTAGAATCAGTTTTAACATTTTAAAAATTTATTAGATATTAAATCTTTACGTTAGAAGAAAAACGAGTTGATCGTCACTTTTTTACATGAGTGGTTGAATTTATAATTATAAAGCTTAGTATTTACAATGACGATTATAGGTTTTAGTATATAGATAACATAATACAAAATTTAATTACAATTTTGAAATCTTCGAAATTTTTTCACCCACCAAACTGTCGTTGGTAAACTTTATCTGAATGCGACATTCAAAACTATTTTTATTTTAACAACAAGGTTGAGACCACAAATACCTTCACAAAAGAGTTCAAACCCGCCCGAAGGACGGGTAACCCTCTATTGTGTATGTAAACTATTAGAATTTATTGTATATAATATTAAAAAAAATACTCAACTTGTAAGGATTTTTAATAATTATCGTATGATGACTACTATATAATCACTTATCCTAACCACAATTACTGATTTGCGGTGACCTCGACGGAGATTCTTCCCTATCAATATCAACATCTTGATTAGTATCCATTTCATCATCTTCTGTCTCACTTGATGCTGCATACTTATTCTTATAAGCTGTTAATAAAGAAACCAATTTTTTAAATAACATTTGTTACTAATATTATATATCAGTACGACATAAAAAAATTATGAACATTGTCATCACCGTCAGGATGCATAGTTGCGTGGTAGAATTCTCGTTGTTGTGTTGGTCTAGGTCCTAAATATAATAATTTGTTAGACCAATACTATATACCACACAATATGTTTAATAAATCAACCGAAAAAATTCCATACGTAGTATCATTCGAGTCGGAGGTGTGGTTATTGTCGATCCGTTACATACACTGTCCTTTTTTTTTGGTGGTCTACGTCCTATACAAATTTCATTTGATTTAAGAACCAAAACAAATAATTATACATGAAACTATTAAAACCATTTAAACTCATGTAATCTTTTAAGAATAAGAGGAATTACTGTTGCAGAGACATACGATATGCTTTCTTTTTATCTGAATGGTCGACCAGCTGTAATTAAAAATTAATTATACTCTGTACAACAATTTTCAATCCTAAATTTTTTATTTGGTAAAGGAATTTATTCTCACTTGATATCCCACCAGAATCTCTAATTTTCTTGTTTTTCAGTGGCCTACCTCCTGTAAAAATTTCATATGATATAAATAATAATATGTAAAATATATATTTAGAACCACATATTTAAACTTATTTTAAAACAAAATATATTAAAAGCAAACAAAAAAATAAACTTACGTGGTCTCTTAACAGTAACCAATGTGATTATTGTATGTGTGAGTTCATATAAGGCCTTCTTGCAAAAATATCCTAATATTTGAAGTCAAAGCTAAAACTACCTTCTTCCTCTTCTCTTTTTCTAAATCCCGCGAATTACCCTTCAATAATATGAGTATTCACGCATATGCCATTACTTAGACTGACAATAGAGTCTGGCGTTTTATTGAAAAGACATAAAAATCTTTTAGATCTAACTTAATTACTGTAATGCCATCGCCTTCAATTCTCAACCTCCACGACAACTACCATCGCCGACGAGTTAATGCAGTAACTAACTCTATTTTCGCCATTAAAGCTCAGGAATAGAGCTTTATCTTCTTCCTCGCGAGTTCTCTTCTCATGTTTCTTTCATTTTCTTTCTGATTGGTGATTGTAACGTATCGAAATCGTTTTTATAACATAAAAAAAAAAAAAACGACCTGGCTTGCTGGATTTTGGTGATATTAAACGTTATGGGCGATCGACGAGGGATATAGGTATGCATTTTTGCTAATTTTTCGATTTTTCCGATATGTTTTGTAAATTCATACTGATATAGAACTCTGACATTGAAGATTAAACACATAGGGTCAACGAAAAGGTAGTTTGGCAATTGACTTTTGAATAACTTAGACCTATATTGAAGTCTGAGTATTTCCTTTGAAATAACAAAAAAAAACCACGAGAATTCCTCTAATCGAGGCATACCGTAGTTTTGAAATCGACCGAAAATTGAATTTTTGTTTCAGACTTCATAGTTAATCTGACGGAGAAATGAGTGACTTTGAAAAAAAGTTGAAACTTTGTCATATTGAAACCGAAGTCTGAATTTAAAATAGGGTATTATTAGTAATTGACCAAAAAAATTCAAATGTTGACCAAAATAGGGGATAAAATTGCAGACTTTTATGGCAGTCTGAAAATAGCGGAAAAACATACCAGACTTCCAAACTCCAATCAGACTTCTTTAGAAGTCTGAAAATTGATATTGTTGTCAATGGAAAATAATACACCGAATTGTCAGACATCTACAGTAGTCTGAAATTTTATCTCAGACTACATAAGAAGTTTGGTGTAGAAAGTCAAACTTTGGTCAATAGCAAAACTACCCCATAAACTTAGTCAGACAGCAGACTTCTTGGAAGTCTGACAAGTTTCCAGACTTCTTGTACAAAAAAGTCAAAGTTACGGTCAATTGTAAAATTATATTTTTTCTAATTTTAGACCTCTACTGGAGTCTGAGGAAAAAGTCAACGTCTAGGACAAATGTAAAAATACCCTATATGCCAGACTACAAAAGAGGTCTGCTTTGTTTACTTCATGCCAGACCGCATACACTGTCTGCTTCCTAGCTTTTATTCTAAAAATACTTTTTTTCTCATACAATAATGGAGGTTTGAGTTATAGTTTTTTCAGACTTCTTTCGCTGTCTGGAGTTATCAGTTTATTTAAAACCCATTTTTTGGTTTATTTGTGATGAGTTTCGTTGATTTAAATTTTTTAAATTTGTGTTAGTTGTATAAGTTCCTCTTGTGTCAGTTTTATATGATTATGTTTTGTAATTAATTTTTAATAAATTTTTAAATAATGTTGGTAAGGTTGCTTATATTATCAGACATTCTACGAGAAATCTGGTTATTTTAATATGATCGCTAATGTTGTTTTTACTTGTTTGTTTATATAGATAATGGTGCACTTACCTGTTAATTTTGGTGAATGGGTTGTGAGAGACCATATTTGACATTTTGTGGTTGATACTATCAAAGGAGGGAGGTTTGTCACTTTGGGCGATGGTTCTACATATCTTGATCTTGTTGAGATGGTACAAGATGATATATGCTCGACAAGAAACCAAGTTGGTGGAGTTATCATATCCATTACCGAAAGCACTATTGATACAAATGGGTCCGGAAAGCCCTCCTATTTATGTGAGAAATGATAGGAAAGTAAGGAGCATGGTCGAGTTAGATAGCACGCAATTGATCTGTCTTTGTGTCTCGAGGTGTTCCAGTTTGCTAGAACAAGATGCGGGGAATGAAGATGAAAAAGATGAAGATGACCCAGACTGGAATGAGGAAGATGTGGGCTCAGTATCAGATGATTCTGCTGGCGGTGGTGGCTATGGTGGTGGTGGTGGTGATGGTTGTGTTGGTCCTGGTGGTGATGGGCCTGAGGAAGTTTTCATGAAGCTTACTATGATGGTGTTGATTATAGCGTGTATGGGAGAGTTGGAGTTGAAGATGAAGATGATTAAGAAATTCAAGACTATAAGACTTACGAGTTGGAGTGTGTGGCGTTTTGATTTGTTAGTCGAGGAAGGAATTGGTCCGACGGTATCTTTCTCAGAAAGTGTTTTGACCGCAAGAAAGGTCTAATATCAGAGTTGCGTTTGACGGCGATAATGAGGAAATACACATTTAGAGTAGAGAAGTCTGATAAGAGCCTATTTGTGGCTAAATGGCATGTGACCAAATGCAAGTGGAAGCTTCGAGCGGCTGTTAAGAACGAACCAATCAAGTTTTGGGTGATGATCTACAACAGATCCCATACATGTTCAGTGACAGACTGGACGGTTAAGCGTAAACTATGTACTCCGCAATATATTGGGTGCTTGTTTTTAGAAAGCTTTGGAATCATTGAGAAGATTACACCAAAGCATGTCTTAGCATCAATGGGGAAGCAATTTGGGATTAAGATGACCTACACAACCGCATACAGAGCATTGTTACATGCTTAAAAGTTGGTGAGAGGAACAGCGGAAGATGGCTATGAGAGACTGCCTTCTTTATTGCATGGCTTCGAGCAAACCAACCCTGGAACGCAAACTGCTCTTGAACTAGCTGAGAAAAATAGATTTAAATATCTATTTCTAGCATTTAAAGCTTCCATAGAGGGGTTTAGGTATCTTAGAAGAGTCATTGTGGTGGATGGTACACATCTTACGGGGCCATATGGAGGTGTTATGATAGTGGCGGCCGCACAAGACGACAACTTTCAAATATTTTCGTTGGCTTTCGGAATTGTAGACTATGAGAATGATGCCTTGTGGGAGTGGTTTTTCACAAAGTTGGCAAACTGCATTTTAGTTCATGATCCTCTGGTCATAGTCTCAGATAGGCACACCTCCATCAAGAATGGGATTGAAAAGGTTTTTTCTTAGGCGAAACGAGGCATTTTCTATTACCATCTACAAAATAACATAGTCACAAAGTTTAGGGAAAAAATCTCATTTACTTGGCGAAAAATGCGGCGTATGCATATACGATATTCAATTTTGCCCGACTTATGGCCTCCTTACGAGCGGTAAATCATCAACTTGCTACATACTTGGAGGAGGTGAAATTTTTTCTATGGTCGCGCGTTCATTTTGTAGGAGACAGGTACTGTCAGACATCCTATGCCATCTGATACCTATTTAAAACTTCTTTTTATATCTGATATTTTTAAGTTTTTTTATTAACAATACTCGTTTCGCTTATGTTAACCGAGTTGTCTTTGTTGGAGAAATGTACACCATAAAGATAAGCAATTTTGCCGAATCTATAAACTCCATAGTCAAGAAGGCAAAAGGATATCCTATATCTTGTTTTTGGAGTTCATACAAGAGAAGCTAGGGACGTGGTTTTGGAAAAGGCGCCTAGATGCAATGAGTCTCACAACAACATATAGCTGAGGAGCTGAATATTTGATGGCTATTCGTGAATATTATGTGAGCTTTATTACGGCGGAATGCGTAGTTGTGTATCGATTCGTTGTTAAGAGAGGACATAGGGATTGTGTGGTCGATTTGCACAAACGAGCATGTGAATGTGGTGTGTGGGATTACGAGAAGATACCTTGCTCACAAGAAATCTGCGCTGCACCAGAACTTGAGCTACACCTATCTACGCTGCTATTACATTTTTTGGTAACTGTAAAAAATGACGGGATTAAAACACTCTTTTATATGTGTCCGAAACAGTAGTTAAAACAATATAGTCTTACCACCAAAAATACCTCTTGCGCAATCTAATATCAGACTTTAGAGTGAAGTCTAATGTCAGACTTTATTTACAGTCTGAAAACTTGACACTTTGTACGACAAAACTTGAACTTTAAAGTGAAGTCTTATGTCAGACTCATTTTGCACTCTGAAAACTTGACATTTTGGGCGGCAAAATCCCGCTTTTTTTTTTCTTTCCTTTTTTCTAATATATTAACTGCTGATTTGACGTATTTCCAGATACTTCTACTGCCAGACTCATTTATTTTTGCCGTCTCAATGAAAATTCTATCGCAAGGACTTTTGTGAGTGGAAATTTTCTAAAGTTTAAGGTCATAATGTTCTCAGACTTCAAAAGCGGTCTTACAACATGTAAATTTTAAAAAAAAAGACAAATCGCATAATGAAATTTCTGGTTCCATGACTAACAATAATAATTGGTTACAAAATGTGACCATGACGATACTAATAGCACCAACAAACATCAAACTCTTCAAATCGACCCCACACTTTATCTGCGCACATGGCTTTTCCGTCAACCGCTCCTTCAATTCAGCTATCTCCGCCTTTATTATCTTGACATCGTTGAGGCATGGTCTTATTTAGTATAGATCTAGAACGAACTAAACATGGAAAACCAGTATTTTTTTTAGATCTAAGTAAAGAACATAAAAAATAATGACTTATGACGTATAGATCTAAAAAAATCCAAGACAAAATAGATGAGAAGACGAAAATAGATTTGTGATGGACAAATGAAGAGAGAGACATGGGGGACTGGCAAGGAGACACAAAAAAGGAGGTAATTACCAGAATGAAGATGACGACGGTGGTGGGGGTGGCGGCGGCAACGAGGGTTTCCGAAGAGAGTTTTGGGAGCGTTTAGAGAGAGACAGTCTTCTTGTTTTAGAGAGAGTTAATAATGACTTTTATAGAATAGGGTTGGTAACTTTAGTTTATATATGGGAGATAAAATGACAAGTAGAGTAACTTATTTGAGGTTAATTCAACAATTTTCGTAAATAAGTTGAGAAAACCATGTAACCAGACTAATATGGCAGTCTGATACACTCTAAACTTAATGATTAGTACTTAAATACCATCATAAATATATAGAAAACTAATGACAAACATCAAACTCGTTGCCCTTAATGTATTCACAAACTAACCAGTATATGTAAATTTAACAATATGAATGAAAAATTTACAAACTCTCAATTTAACCCTATAGATAGAAACATGATATCCAACTTCATATGTCGAACATAGACAAAACTCTTGTTTTCTTGGTCATTTGCACAATTAAATTTTTAACTCGACCTTAACATTCTTCTATAGTTAATTACACTATATGAGCAAACTTTGAACCCTAATTCAACAAATATTGAGTATGTAAACCCTATACTCTAACCTACATGATATTTAGAACCAAATTTCTCTCTAACGAACTCATTTTGACAAATTTATATGTAATTTGAATTTATATATGTCAAAATTGAGTATATGTAATTTATGTATTACAAATTCGTATCCAATAAGTTTTAAAACATTTTTAGATTAAATTTAAAAATTAAATATTTTTAAGACTTCTCCGAGAAATATGAGAAACCCCAAAGTTAGCGGACTTCTCTAGAAGTTTGAGAAACCCTAAATCTAACATTAGACAATTTTAAGTGAAGATATTAAAACAAAATATCTATGAAACATCAAATTGGTGAACTATATGTACATTGTAACACATATGTGCAAATTAAAAATTTCATATGTTAATTTGGTACACCATGAATCTAAGGACACCTTCAATGGTGAAAGACTCCTAAAGTTTCTAAAAAAATAAAAAAAATATTAGTATTTTGTTATAATTTAATTTTACAATTATTTTTTTTGTTTTTTAAAAAGGAATGAACCAATGAGAGAAAGAAATGTGTTGTCTGAGTCTCTAAGGAGTCTTTAAAAAACTCTCATATAAGAGATGGTGCTTTACCTCTCTTTTCCTTTATCATTTTTTTTCATTTTTTTAATGTTGAGAAACTGTATGAGAAATCCCTATTAGAAATGCTCCAACCCTAAAGTTATATGTAATTATAACCATGATGAAGCATGTTTTGAGGTTTACATCCTACTTTACCTTACAAGTTTGTAATTTGATTCAATTTTAAGAAATTTTTTTTTCATATTTCGCAACCGTCTATATTTAATTTATGTATAAGAAATTTTAAACTATATATTTTTTTTACGATTTTTAAATTTTTATTTACTATTTAAATATACATCAGACTTAGAAGTCTGACAGTTTTAAGGTATAGGCATCATTTAGGTCTAACATTCTTTAATTTGAAAGAATAATATGATAAATTTAATTTATAGACTTTGAAATCGTTTTTAATTTAATTTAATTTATAGACTTTGATAAATTCTATAAAAAAAAATATTTAACAAATAATGTTTTTACGATTTTTTAATTTAGATTTACTAATTAAATGTTCATCAAACTTCTGACAATTTGGAGGAATAGACATAATTTAGGATCAATATTCTTTAATTTGAGAGAATTTTATGAAGTTTTAAGTTCGTAAAATTTGAAATCGTTATATATAATTTATGTAAAAAGAATTTTACACAAAATATTTTGTGTAAATTTTAAATTTAAATTTACTAATTTAATCAAAATTTAGACTGGTATAGAAGTATGACACAGCGCGAAGGTTATAACAGAAATTACGGTTTTGTATATTTTGTTTGGTCATAAGGGGATAATTGTAATTTCCATGCCTTGAAAATGTATTTTTGCATATCTTTCAAAGGACGGTGTCGATTCATAAAAAAAACAAAATTTTGGTGAATTTTCAGCAATTTCCTCTTCATATAATAGACTTTGAATCAATATACCACCCACTAGATTTGTATATAAGATAAATAGTTAATATAAAACTAGAAAATTTCCATCAAAGTGTAGAATAAAATGACATCATATTATAAAATAAATAACTAACATGAGTGAGATCCGTTCGTTGTACTTTCTTTATTTTTTCGTTACTTACCTCATGTCCAAGTAGGTACAAACAAAATAATTTAAAATCAAAGACTTAAAGTTAAAAACACACATCCGAAAGTGTTTCATGCAAACACATCTTATTATACCTAAACATATTAACTTACGTGGTTTATTAGCAGCAAGAGGTGTATTTATTGTATATGTGAGCTCAGATAATGGAGTTTGAGTGATTGTAGGACCTTGTTCAAATAAAAATGAAATGTTATATAAATCAAATATGATAAATAATAAAAATCTATAGAACATAAAAAAAATTCAGCGTTTTGGTATATCCGTTCATATTTAAAGAGTAATTTGATTTAATAATAAGTTATCTTATAACTAAATATGATTATAAGTTATATTTCATCTATTTGTTTACCAGATGCGGTGTATCCATTAAACAATATTAATTTACGTGGTTTCTTAGCAGTTGAGGTGTATTTGTTGTATATGTGAGTTCAAATAATGGGGTTTGAGTGAATATATGACATGTTTCAGTTAAAAATGCAATGTTATATAAAACAAATAGGATAAAAAAAAAAATAGAACATACACAAATATTAAGCGTTTTGGTATATCCGTTCATGTTTAAAGATTTATCTGATTTAAGAATAAGTTATATTATAACTATATATGTTAAAAACTTATATTTATCTCTTTGTTTACCAAATACGGTTTAGCCATTATTAACAAAATTTGTAAGGTCCGCCAACGGAGTTAAAAAAACTAACGACGATGAATATCCGGTAACAAACTCCACTGCATTAATTAAACAAATTCGTACTTTGTAAAAAAAGGTTATACACAACCAAATAATTTTTTTTTTTTTACTTCCAAGAACGACATTAATAAGACATACCATTTTTTTTTGAATGAGGTACGACCACCACGTTATCTACATATGAAAATTGAGTTAGGAACAATACAGACGACAAATAACCATTTGGTCGACCTGTTGTATAATATTGTAAATGGTTCACCATAATATGTAAATATCGAATGTTGATAAGCTGACGACTTACGTTATAATTGAGAGGAGGAGGTGCGACGATCTCGTGATTTACATATGATGATGAAGTTTCAACTACTACAAACTTTTTCCAATCTGATGGTCCACTTGTTGGCGGATAGTTTAAATGAAATATATATATATATATATATATATATAATATACTTTTTGAAAGATTACAGTAAAACACTTATGTTTTATCATCGGAGGAGAAGAAGTAGAAGACGATGGTACAAATTAAGGTTTCACTCGTCTTCCTCCGATGATAAAACGGCATGAAATACTCAACATTATAATGTCTAATATATATATATATATATATATATATATATATATAACAAATGTCTTTTTATTTACATTTCCTAAGAGGTGGTGATGGAGTTTCGGTATCACCGTCTTCCCATGAGTTTTCTTCTTCCATCGTCAAAAGGAAAAATAGAGAACCCTTGGTCTAATCTATAATATCACGCAAAATAGTTTAGAGACTCATCGTTGCATGCATAAATTAATATTATAATATATAGACTATTTGTTTCCTTAATCTAATTGGCTAAATATTATATTATAAACGACTTTTCGTTTCCTTAATTTGATTGGTTTAATATTATTTAAAATAACGACGATTTGTTTCACTAATCTTATTGATTAAATATGACGGTAGTATATTAATAAATAATCCAACATTTCGTTTCTTTATACCTGATTGGCTAAATACGGAGGTGGAATATAATTGAATATTATATTTATACATACCATCCGGAGACGCTTCCTATTATATTTACAAAAAATAGCGAAAATAACATCAATCAATTAGATCTATTCAAACATAAAGGATCCACGTTCCATTGTTTTTTTCGGGTCAAAAGATCCGAAGCGTTTGGTTTTGTTCCGTCTCAAAAAATCAATTTACATTTCATCATTTCGAACAATTATCTTCCAATCAAATTATAACATTATTACATGTTACATTTACACATCATAAAATTTTTCGTACAATTATCTTCCAATCAAATTATAACATTATTACATGTTACATTTACACATCATAAAATTTTTCGTATAAACCAATTAGAGAAAGTGATTTCAGCATAAGACTGTTCAACTCTTTTTTGCATGACAACGTTATAATTTGGAAAATTGGAAAATTTTATTTATAGAGGATGAGCAAGTGGATACTAAGTTTTTTATTTATTGTACAACTGTAATGTTTTGTATGCGATGGAGATAGCTTGATATAGTCAGTCATTATTCTTCATCGAGTCAAATTTCATACAGAGATATTGAATCATTTTCAATTTCCACGTAGTTAAACCCCAATATATTCAGGCAATTCAGTGCCCCGTTGACAACCAACATGTCGAATTAATAGAATTTGGAACTTCATCAGTGTATGACCATATATATAGGTAGTCATCATGCTCAACGCTTGCAGGTTGGATAAACCAAAGACTTCGAATATTTCTAGTCATCTTATTGGTTTGTTAAATTTGTATATCTCAATCACAAATCATCCATATCAAAACATAACAA
The DNA here is from genome assembly GCA_900116095.1 of Euclidium syriacum. Classification (NCBI taxonomy): domain Eukaryota; kingdom Viridiplantae; phylum Streptophyta; class Magnoliopsida; order Brassicales; family Brassicaceae; genus Euclidium; species Euclidium syriacum. The sequence continues at coordinate 8,042,449 of FPAK01000009.1, read as the reverse complement.
GAATGTGAATATTCAACTAGTCTAGTAAATATCGTCACAGTCCTCATTATTATGAATGTCACAGTCCTCATTATTCTGAATATTAGTTGAATTTTATATCCTAAATCTAGCACGTAATTGACAAAATAGTAAAATTCGTATCAAAAAATTTTATGAAAATAAAAGAACTTAAATTTTGATATCCAATTAAACACATAATTAGTAATATTAAATTATGTTGTAGATGTATGAATACAAACCTAGAACGAGGACTGTGATGATAGTCAGAACTTGGACGAAAACTTGAAACTATTTTTTCATCTTAAATTTTACGAAGAAACTGATAGTGTTTCACAAAATATGATAAAAAAAACTTGGGGAGAAAGAACGATGAATTTCGTAAAAAAGAAAGAAAGAAAGAGAGATATTATCTATCTAGTTTAGAATTAAAAATAGCTTCCTAAAAAAAATTAAATATAGCAATTTAAGAAAAGTTAAAACAAGGAAATAAAAAAGAAGACAATATCTGGTAGATATCCAACAATAGCCATGTAGCTGGAAGGTATATATAACATCCTCAAACTCGTAGTTGAATGATATTCGGGTTGATGAGTTCCTTCATTATATCCATTTTTTTCAGTTTTTTTTAGCCTTGAAGTCAATTAAAAGGTAAACATAAAGAAATTGTGTCTCTACGACATTGTTACTAAAATTTAGACGAGTCAAGATTATCGTGATCCAAAAGATCACTCTGAACTCTAGTATCAAATTATGAACCATTTGTTTAATGGATTTCAACATAAACTATACCAAGACGTATGAGGGGGTGCACATTTCATTAACTTTGTGTATGGTTTGGGACCGGTTAAGTTTGTAATAAATCTCTAACTGAACCCAACCAAAGTTAGTCGTGTTCAGCTTGTGTTTGATGTAGTTAGTTGGTTCGACTTAGTTCAGAATGATTTTAATTTGGTTCGGTTTTACTTTGGTTATACAAAACACAAAATAAAACCAACATCATTTTTAAATATAATATAGAAAAAGAGTATGAAAATATGTAACAAATTCAATTACTAAAATAAAATTTAAAAGAAAAAGAAAAGTTATAATGTTGAACTAGTTCAATACGAGGAAAGCTCGGATCTTATTTAGATTTCCGAGTCGGAGTTCTATCGATGAAGTAAGCTCGACAATGAGAATACGATATTCAGAATTAAGACGTGAAAAGAGAAGTGTGTTAAAAGATTGAGAGGACACACTCGAGTTTTGGTTTTCAAGGTGTTTTTATATTAACAGATAAAATCGAACACGCTTAGGTTTTGGTTTCCACATACATTATTAATAGTATTTTACTAAATTTTTGTTGCTGGTTAATTCAAATTGTAATTTAACCACAAATTCATTGCAAAATAACAACAATAAAAGTCATTAAAAATCATAAAGCATCCATATCAAAACAAGAATGTGAATATTTACCTAGTCTAGTAAAATAGTCAGTTATTCACGATAAATGAAAAAAAATATTTAAATCGGTTCAATCCTTTTTTAAGAACTAAATATAATAATTTAGAAAAGTTTTGGTTACAAATATATTAGAAAATATATTTATATGAAGTCAATATTTTTTTTAGATTTTATCATCTCCATCTTTTTTTTTCTTTTAAGTCTTGGTTATGTTGAGAATATTATTTTTGGTCATTTTGCTAAGAATACTAAGATAATTATTTATGCTATAAAAATTTTTATTATTATATTAGAAACTTGTTCTTATTACAAATATGATTTGGTGTGGGTTAAATTATTAAATTCAGTATAAAAATGCTAGCATTTAAATCCACAATGGCATCTTTCGACATCGTTGTACGATAGAATACATTGACCCTTCTCATGTCGTTTGAGTGCACAAAGAAAAGCACATTTGTCTTCCTCACACTTTCCTCCCTCTATTATACACTCTTTTCCTCACACTTTTCTCCCTCTATTATAAACTCTTCACACCAATATGATCTCGGAATTCGCCTTTTTGATACCACTCCTATTGCAGTAATATTTAAAAATATTTATTCAATTGGTGGCATACTTTGAAACAGTTATATATAGCAAACATAGAAAGTAGAATTTTAAGGGAAAATTCATGAAATAACATCTGATGAAAATGAAACTGCAACTCTCGTAAAGAGAAATTGTCGGTTTATTGGAAAAGTTTTAACCAAATTTAAACTTTCGAAAATGATATATGCGGGTCCTATATTCTACATAAAGTGGTGTGCTAGAGAGCACGTTTTTTTAAAAGAAAAACATTAATCTCTTTACAACAACTGAATTCGCTCAAATGACATCAAGATCTTAAGATTATGATATTTTTGGATCCAAATCCAGGTATAGAGGATCCAAAATTTCACTATCCAAATTTTGATCCGAACATCACCCCATCGAGTCCCGAATATTTAAATTTTTGGAACAGATTTGAGCGAATTTTTTATAAGATCTCATTATCATGCAATTGACAAAAATAGTAAAATTCGTATCAAAACATTTTGATAAAAATAAAGGAACTTAAATTTTGATATCCAACTAAACACATAATTGATACGAAGTTATATATTGTAAAGAAATGTCTTGTTCAAAACAATTTTGTTAAGAATACTAAGATAATTTTTGAGATTGCAAGTCAGTCGGTGATGTAAGCTGTTGTGCTATCTGGAGCGATGACACACGAAGTACTACACCAGAGACTGCGTGCGAGATCAATGAAGAAGATTCTGAAATGTGGACATCAAGGTGTGATGTCATCTGAAGATTATGGAGATCAGAGATTGACAGCAATCAAAGATTTGGAGCAGAATCAAAGAATCCTTAATTTAAGGAATCAAGACAATCAATGATTGAGAGAAAGTTAGGGATTTCCAAATATTGCAAATAAGGAAACTTTGTAAATCAATCAGAGAGGAAGTTAAGGGATTTTTCGATTGTTGCAAGAAAAGGAAACATTGGAAATCACTCTAACTATATAAAGGGTCGAAGACCTGTGTATGAGGGTCATCACTTCACAAGTTGTAAGAGAGAGGGAAAGATCTAAAGCTAAGGGTTTGAAACACAACATATGGCTTAGATCCTTTGGGAAAGATCTATAGCCAAGGGTTTGTAATAGAACATAGGGCTTTGATTATCTGGGGGATTAGAGAGCGAGTTCTTTTGTAAGAAGAGCGATTTGATATTACTTGTAAGTGTATCATAAGAGTTTCTAATCAAAGTATATTCTTTGTAGAGAAACTAATGAGCGCCATCTCTTGTCCTACTGTGTGATTACAGTACACTCTTTGTCATTCCACATTTTCAATTGGTATCAAAGCCAATCACTTGAGTGTATTGGAAGCAGGTGAAGATCCTGGAGGAAGAATGGGGAAGGGAAAAGAGTTCTGGACTAAGGAGATTGTTCTAGAAAGGAACAACTATGGCCATTGGAAGCAGCGTATGAAGGCGAACATCAGAAGCATAGATGAAGATGCTTGGACTGTGGTAGAAACCGGGTGGACACTTCCAACCAAGGTGGTAGAAGAAAAAACGGTGCCTAAACTCAAATCAGAGTGGACAGACGAAGAGAAACGGTGCCTTGTCTGCCATTTTTGGAGTGGTGAACTCGGAACAGTTCCAAACCATCCAAAACTGTGAGACAGCCAATGAAGCATGGGACATCCTTCAACGCGAATATGAAGGAACTGATGCTGTGAAGAGGACTAGAATCGACTATCTAGCCTCTAAGTTTGAACTGATGAAGATGGAGGAGAGCGACTCAGTTGGTGAATTCAGTGCACGCATCAGCAACGTTGCGAATGAAGCACAACTTCTTGGGAAGAAGTACAAAGAGAAGAAACTGGTGAAAAAACTTCTGCGGAGCCTACCAGAGAAGTACACGGCCTACAAGACAGCTCTCTCTGTTTCATCCAACACAAATGAAACCAAGTTTAGTGAGGTAGTCGGGATGCTAAAAGCATACGAAATGGAGACAACATGTGAAGTCAAGAAGAAAGGTATAGCTCTTGTGGTAGAAGGTGAGTCACACAAGATAGAGGAGCTGCAAAATGCACTAGGACTCCCGGCAAAGCAATTCAACCGAGCATTCAAGAAAAATGATTCATGATTCATGATTCAAGAAAAATGAATCAACTAGAAGGTCTGGTGATGCAGTCGAAACTACCTCACGCTCTGCCACAAAATGTCATGAGTGTAAAGGCTACGGTCACTACAGAAGAGAATGCCTAACTCTCAAGAGAAAAGAAAGCAACTGCATTGGGTGTAAAGGGTTTGGACACACTCAACAAGAGTGTCTAAGTGACCAAAAGAAGGGGCAAGAAAAATCCATGCTTGGTGTTGAAGAAAGGGATGAGTCAGATGAGACTGATGAAGAAGAGTGTAACAATTTTGTTGCATTTGCGGGCATTTATGAAGAACCTGTGGATGTCGATCCAAGGCATGAGGTAACAATTGAAAGTGACATCGACTCTAACATCGATTTTGAAGAGGAGTATCAGAAGATGTGCAATCAAGTGCTGGATGATAGTCGAATCAATTCCCAACAATCCTGCAAAATCAAGCTACTTGAGGCAGAGCTTGAGGTAGAACGAGCAAATAGCTTAAAACTTCATGTAGATCTCACGGAGCAGCACAAGAAGATAAAAATGCTGACAGGAACCAAGGGACTTGATCACATACTGAATCAACAGAGGTATGAGAAAACCAACTTTGGTATAGGATACATTGGAGCAACAAGCTCATCCAAGATTAAGTTCACCAAGGGGGGAATGCATGACGCTGAGGCTAACCGATTGGGTGTCACACAACGTACCTCACTGCATGCCTTACAAGAAGGAGAGATCTCAAATGATGAAGAACTTAATCTAGGATCGTGCTTTGTGTGTGGAAGCTTAAAGCACTTTTTTTGATGGTGGGGTTCTACCCCTTATCGACAGTTTGGCAATAATTGGAGTTCGGTCCCTGTCGAGCTCTTCCATGATAACTTATTAGGTTATAAGTCCCGACAACAGGAATATTAACCCTTGGCCCAGATGACTGAGGGATACCTCGGTGAAGAATGATTGAATTTAGTGTCCGAAGCGGGGGTATAAACAACTTCGGCGCCGAAGTCTAAAGCTCAGAATCAAATCTTATCACAGATTCCCTAGTCTTGAAAAAATGGAAATATTCCATTTTTCCGAGGTTAGCCCATGGGCTTACTAGACCGACTATTAAGGATATATAAATACATACCTCCCCCCCCTCACTAATAATATTGATTCAAAATCGGGGAGAAGAATAACTAGATCGCCTAGGTTTTAGTTCTCTTTGATAAAGTTAACTCAACATTCCGAGCTAATAAGCATTGTAACCAAAATCATTAATAAAACATCCTTTTTACGAGGTTTCTTCTTGTTTTCTTACTTTATACTTTTCCAAAAATGAACCCCTCTAATTATTGAACCCAGTATCAACATTTGGCCCACCAGGAAGGGGGGTGACTTCTACTTAGTAAAACAAAGAAACCTTGAGGATGGAAAAATATATCGGTGTGATTCTCGATAGTTCGAATTCCAAATGAACTATAAAGAAGCGTATCCGAGAAATACCAAAGACTCGATCTATAAGCCCAGCCCCAACATATCTTTCTTCGGCAACCTTCACAGATGCAGATCTCGAGGGAATTATAATTCCCCACAACGACCCTTTAGTCATCCATGTCTTCTTGGCCGGAAATCTCATGGAAAAGGTGTTCATAGATACCAGAAGTACGGTGAACTTATTAAGTTTAGAAACTATGAATCAGATGAATGTAGTATCTAAAGATATGGAGGTGAGAACAGAACCCGTAACCTCGCTTCCGGGGAAAAGAGAAGTAGCGGTGGGAACCGCGGTCTACCCAGTATTAGTTGGAGTAGTTACTATGGACACTATCTTTCATATGGTGTCCGGACCCCTCATATTCGACGCAATTATGGGAGTACCTAGGCTAAAAATGATGGAAGCAATCCCTTCGACCTATCATCAGTGCCTCAAATGTCCAACCCCACACGGTGTTTGTTCAGTTAAAGGAGACCAACGAATAGCCAGAATTTGTTCCATGTCCCCGAAGAATCAGTCACGAAAAATCTCGCTAATCTCGGAACTGGAGGTCCCCCACAACAAAAATCCGAGCTTATCAGTAGTTGGAGAATTAGATCCAAACACCTTCGAAAAAGATTCATACGAAAAAATATATGTCGACGAGGAAAATCCAGAACGCTGTTTAACTATCGGAGGAAATTTGGAGAAAGAAACAAGAACAAAGTTAATCGACCTACTAAAGAAAAACAATGGAACGTTCGCCTGGTCATCCGAGGATATGGTAGGGATTGATCCAACAGTGATATCACATCGGTTAAACGTGGATCCTACCCATAAACCAGTCAAGCAAAAGAAGAGGAAGTTAGGACCCGAGAGAGCAGCAGCTGTCAACGAAGAAATCGATCGGTTACTAGCGAAAAGCTCAATAACTGAGGTTCAATATCCGGAGTGGTTAGCCAACCCTGTAGTACTAAAAAAGAAAAACGAAAAATGGAGGATCTGCCTGGATCTCACAGACCTAAACAAAGCATGCCCAAAGGATTATTTCCCCCTCCCAAGCATAGAAGACTGGTGGAAGCCACGGCAGGAAATGAACTTCTTTCCTTTATGGACGCATTCTTGGGATACAACCAGATTATGATGCATCCAGATGATAGGGAGAAAACTGCCTTTATCATAGACAGATGAACCTACTGTTACCTCGTAATGCCCTTTGGCTTGAAGAATGCAGAAGCAATGTATCAAAGGTTGGTTAATCGGATGTTTGCAGAAAAACTCGGAAGTACGATGGAGGTTTTATATTGATGATATGTTGGTGAAATCTCCTGCGGCATCCGAACATGTCACTCATCTACAAGATTGTTTCGGTATCCTGAACCGCTTCGGCATGAAGGTAAACCCGGATAAGTGCACGTTTGCAAGTACCTCGAGGGAATTCGTCGGATATTTGGTAACAGAGCGAGGAATAGAAGCTAACTCAAGCCAAATCAGTGCAATAAAGAACCTCCCGTCCCCAAAGAATTCAAAAGAAGTGCAGAGGCTCACATGGCGAATTGCAGCTCTAAATCGATTCATCTCACGATCAACTGATAAGTTTTTGCCCTTTTACAATCTTTTGAAAGGAAATAAACAATTCGAATTGAATAGCGAGTGCGAGGAAGCTTTTCAAGATCTAAAAAGATAAATATTGACCCCTCCGATCTTGAACAAACCCGAAGATGGAGAAACCCTTTTCCTTTATGTTTCGGTATCAGAATCGACCGTAAGCGGCGTGCTGGTCCGAGAAGATAGAAGAGGGCAAAAACCAGTCTGCTATGTCAGCAAGTCGTTGCTCGACGCGGAACCAAGATATCCAGCTCTAGAAAAGTTAGCATTTTCCGTAGTGATCGTAGCTCGGAAACTCCGACCTTATTTTCAGTCACATCCGATCGCCGTGATGACAAGCCATCCTCTCCGAACAATACTACACAGTCCCGGACAGTCAGGACGGCTGGCGAAGTGGGCTGTCGAACTTAGTGAATATGACATTGAATATCGAACCAAAGCGACGATCAAATCCCAAGTATTAGCTGATTTCTTGTCCGAGCTACCTCCAAAAGTGATGACTATAGCCCCCCAGAACGAGCGGTGGATCCTCTTCGGTTATGGATCTTCATCCAAATTGGGATCCGGGATCGGGATTTGGCTGAAATCTCCGACTAGAGAGGTTTTAGAACAGAGTTTCCGTTTAGCTTTTGAAGCGTCAAACAATGAAGCGGAGTACAAAGCCTTAATCGCAAGACTGCGTCTTGCAAAACAGTTGGGCGCTCAATATCTCCGAGCTTGCTGCGATTCTCAACTAGTAGCTAACCAGTTCAGTGGTGAGTTTGAAGCAAAGAACGATCGAATGAAAGCATACGTAAAATTGGTGAGGCATTTGGCCGAACATATTAAAGAATTCAATTTAAAACGGGTTCCACAGAGAGAGAATACAATGGCAAACTCTTTGGCCGCTCTTACAACAGTGTCAGATCCCCATTTAAAAAGAACAATTTCAGTCGAAACGATCGATTATCTGAATATCAGCAATAACAAACAGCACGCTTCGGCAATCAAAGACGCGGAAGAAGAAGAGGCTCAACCGGAAATCCTCGGAGAAGATAAAGAAGATTGGAGAACAACAATTGTTCGTTACATCAAAAACGGCGAGGTCCCATCGGATAAATGGGCAGCACGTCGGCTTAAAGCTGTGGCTGCCCAATATTTAATAATGGACCATGTTCTGTTTAAAAGATCCGCAGGAGGATTGATGCTCCACTGCATTGGATGACCTCCACCCATTCTGGTGAAGGAGGAAATCATTCGGGAGGAAGACTTCTAGCTGTAAAACTTCGGAGACTAGGGTATTATTGGTCAACTATGATGACAGACTTACTTATGGCCACGGTACCTCCTTATCCGTTTATGCGATGGGCTATGGATATTGTAGGACCTTTTCCAAAGTCGACTAGCGGGAAACATTTTCTCCTAGTCTTAACTGATTATTTCACGAAGTGGGTCGAAGCAGCAGCTTATCCAAAAATTCAAAGCGGGGAGGTTGAAAGTTTAGTCTGGAAAAATATAGTCCGCCGGCACGGGATTCCTTACGAGATAGTGACGGATAATGGCTCACAGTTCATCTCAAATAATTTTGAAGCTCTCTACGAAAAGTGGAAAATCCGTTTAAACAAGTCTTCTCTGAGGTACCCACAAGGAAATGGACAAGCTGAAGCTACGAATAAGACAATCGTCGCTGGAATAAAGAAAAGACTCCTCGGGAAAAAAGGAAGATGGTCGGACGAATTGGAAGGAGTATTGTGGTCACACATAACTACTCCTAGAAGTGCATCCGGACAGACCCCCTTTTCGCTTTCTCATGGGATGGAAGCAATGTCTCCGGCCGAAGTCAGAGTTCCGAGTCTACGAAGAACCCTGATGATACACGACACCGAGATCAATAATGCAAAATTAAAAGAACGGAATGATGAACTACATGAACTTCGAGACCACGCTCTACTTCGTATTCAAAACTACCAACAAATCGCTTCTCGATACTATAACAAGAAAGTCCGAGATCGCCCTCTCGATGAAGGAGACTTAGTTTTACGAATGGTGTTCGAGAATACAAAAGAACCCGGAGCTGGAAAGCTCGGAGCCAAATGGGAGGGTCCTTACTTAATCGAAACAAAAGTAAGACCTGGTGTTTATTGTTTGAAGACTATGGAAGGCGAGGATGTTCCTCGGGCTTAGAATTCATTCCATCTGAAGAGATATCACTGTACCGAGGAGCCATAGAATCTGCCAAAAAAAAAAAAAAAAAAAAAACCTAGTAGGTTCGAACGACGGATGGCTTGATCCCTCTTGGGTACGTAGGCAACTCTTCGGAGTACAGCTATAACAATAACAAAAACAAAATCGGTGCCTTGATCACGTACTCGATAACAGGGCTTATCCCTCCTAACACATTCTATACCGAATGCAACTGAAGATTTTGGAGCCTGATAAAAGTAGGACCGAGGGATTCTAAGGCAAAGTCGGGTCATTCCTTCATATTTAAAACCACTTCAAGTACTGGATTTGATAAAGTAGAATTTGGTATGACAGATAATGGTCGAGCATTTCTCGTTAAATCAATTTCTAAAAATGATGAAAGCCTTAATGTGACAGCATTTAAGCCGAAGTCATTAACAAATTTTTTATAAATTCATACAAGACAGAAATACAAAAAAAAAAGGAAAAAGAAAAAGAGAGATTAAGATTACAAAAATAAAAAAGTTCCATAAGGATTATGCACTCCCGGGGGCAACTTCATTTTAACATCATTTGACCGATGATGATGTCCGAGGTCCTGACGAAACAAAGGTGGAGCTTCTAGATCTGAGGGACTAAGATGGAAAGAGGGAAATTCGTTCAACCGGTGCTCCAGGTTGCTCAAATGAGAAAAAAATTCCTCTTTCACTATGGAATGAATCATGATTTTCTCCTTCTCGAACACCTTAATCAGATCGCATTACCCCTTAACCTGATGAAATAAGGCAGTCAGAGAGTTACGAAGCCGGCTTGCGTCGACGTATTTCTGAATCTTTTCAAATTGACCCCTACATTCTCCGAGAGCATTTAGACGACCAAGCGTATGTTGATCAACGACATTACCTTTATTTCCGGTTGGTCCGGAAGTCGATGGTTTAGGCTGGCGAGCTTCCTCTAGTTCATGCTTCAGACACCGAACTTCATCAACGAGCTTAGCAGATATTTGTGCTTCCTCCGCGGCCATCTTGCAAACAGCTGCAAAATCAAGAGAAGACTTCTCCACCATAAGTCTTAAACTCATTTTTTCTTTCCTCATCGCCGATTGTTTTAACTCGGCATCCGACAAAAGACGGTTGAAAGAAGCTGCCGTCTGTAAATAGGAACGAGGGTCAGATAAAATTCGATAGAGAAGGAGACACAGATAGTTATGAGACTTTAAAGTAGGATGAAACCGCAATTTGGATTGATGAATCCTTGTCGGCCTCGGAAAGGAGTGGAAGAGGGCCGGATCCACCTCCAAGTCTGCCGAAAAGCTTCGCACATTCCCTCTGATCTTCGAACAAAGGGACATTCTTTCTGAAGGAGTATCGGAAGGAATGATACGAGGATGGAGCTGAGGGACCTTGTTGAAGAGTTTGGGCTGGCTCCTTTTTAGTGGTCTCGGAAAGTGGCTTCGGGAGACCTGTTGGAGTAGAACTTGGGGCGATAGAGCTCGGAGTTTTAGTTTTCGGCGGAGGCATGGTTTTGCGGATTTTATTTTTGTCCTGGAATGGGACAGGAGGAATGCTGGCGTTTCCTGTCGGAATGGCGGAGTATGAAATTGTTGTTTTCGGATTTTTCTCTGAAGATGTTGGGTTCGGGTTCGTCTTGGAGCAGTCGAGGTATTACTCGAAAGAGTATAAGAATGCAGAAGAGCTACAAGGTTGGCTGCCGAGGTATCCAATGAAACGAGAGACTTCTCGGAGGAAGATTCAGTTTTCCTCTTCTTCGATTTTGACCTTTTTTCAGGAGATCCCGAGAAGAAAGTTGTTGTCTTCGGAGTATTCACCTCGGAAGCGACCTTTGTTTGTTCGGTGTCTTCTCCTCTTTGATTTTCAATACCTCGGGTTGTGGTAGGAATAACCGAGGTTGTTAAATCTTAAAACTCTTCATGAAAGGGTTCGACATTTTTAGAGAGAGAAAGAGAAATTTAAGTTTCTTAGAGAGAGTATGAGAAGATAATTAAGTTCTGAGAAAGGGTTATTTATAAGGCTTAACCTGTTCGTTCCACTTCCACATTCAATAATGCTTCTTTTCGAGATGACACGTCACTTGGGAGTTGAAGGGTCCTGTAATACTCGAGAACTTCGCGCCAGAAAAGAATAAGACCTTTTTCTATCCGGTGTTTTCCTGCCAAATTGAAGAACGAAGAATATTGGAGAATTAAAACTAAGACTATTGAAGACGAAGATCATCTGATATTGAACTTCATTTATTGACAAGCTATTTAGAATGGAAATTCGCCAACGCTGCCCGAAGACATCCTTGGACGAACTGGGGGGGACTTACTGTTGATGGTAGGGTTCTACAGTTTATCGATAGTTTAGCAGTAATTAGAGTTCGGTCCTGACAACAAGAATATTAACCCTCGGCCCAGATGACCGAGGGATACCTCGGTGAAGAATGATCGAATTTAGTGACCGAAGCGGAGATATAAACAACATCGTCCTAGGCCGAAGTCTAAAGCTTGGACAGTATAAGATCAAATCTTATCACAGATTCCCTAGGCTTGGAAAAATGGAAATATTCCATTTTTTCGAGGTTAGCCCATGGGCTTACTAGACCGACTATTAAGGATATATAAATACATACCTGCCCCCCCCCCACTAATAATATTGATTCAGAATCGGGGAGAAGAATAACTAGATCGCCTAGGTTTTAGTTCTCTTTGATAAAGTTAACTCGACATTCCGAGCTAATAAGCATTGTAACCAAAATCATTAATAAAGCATCCTTTTTCCTAGGTTTCTTCTTGTTTTCTTACTTTATACTTTTCCAAAAACGAACCCCTCTAATTATAAATAATTAGAAGTTGAACCCAGTATCAACAACTTTCAGGCATTATGTCCAAAGTATCAGCCTGTGACGAAAAAGACCACACATCAAAACATGTGTGGGAGTTGTTTTGTGTGTGGAAGCTTGGATCACTTCAAAGCCAAGTGCCCAGAATTCAATGCTAGGGTGGCTAAACTAGCTAGGCATAACAAGGTTCACTATGATGAAGTCAGGAGGAACAGAGGATGGGCCAGGAAGACACACCTGAATGAGGTGCAAGGTCAGAGACAGAGAAGATCACAACCTGCCTCACAACGAACCTTACGCCGACGATTTGGACGAGCAGATGCACGTCAGAAGAGGTCAGGAAGACATGAGAATAGAAGAGCTCATGAAACAAATCATGGCAGGTCTTACCCAATCTGTAGGTATGACTCAAGGTATGATAATGGCTATGGGTATCCTCAGCAAAGATTTTAGGATGTGAAATATAGGGCAGAACCAAGGAGAGACTACTACCACAGAAGCTCAAACATGAACTACAACATGCGGTGTCACATGGCTTACCAAGATGACTCAAGAGAAGAAGAGGAGGCCTGGTATTTCGATAGTGGATGCTCTAGGCACATGACTGGGAAACTTGAGCATCTTCAGGAAGTCAAAGGGGTCAGAGGAGGAAAAGTTACCTTTGGTGGTGGGACCACATGCTAGATTCGAGGCAAAGGAAAAACCTCTAAAGACCAACAGCTCCAGTTGATGAACGTGTATTTCGTTGATGGCTTGAAGGCTAACCTAATCAGTGTGAGCCAGTTGTGTGATGAGGGATTGAAAGTAGTCTTTACAAGTATAGACTGTGAGGCAATTGACAAAGATGAGAATGTTAAGATGAGAGGAATCCGATCAGGGAACAATTGCTACATGTGGAAGACTCCCACGAAGAGCCACACAACATGCCTCAGCGCTACAACTACGCTGGATCTATGGCATCAAAAACTTGGGCACATGAACACCAAGACACTCACCACTCTGGTGAAGAAAGGAAGTGTACGAGGAGTACCAGTGCTGAAACATCAGAACGTGGTGTGTGGACCTTGCAAGAAAGGTAAACAAATCAAGATTCAGCACAAGAAGGTGCAAGATGTGCAAAGGTCCAATCCATTGGAAGTGGTTCATATCGATGATGCGTGAAGTTATTCACCCAAAATTAACCGCAAGTGCACAGTGTACAGTTGTAGTTTTATTCGATCCCACAAAGAGCTTATGGTTGATTCGTGAGTGAAATATCTTAAGTAAACTTCTTTGTAAACCGAGATAACTTTTAAAACGTTTGGCGACTTCAAATTCGGGGAAATATTAGATCTTAGGGAATTCCAGTTGGAAAATATGAATTTTATGAATTAGGAACACAATCAATTTCGAATCTCAAAACTCTAGAACTCTAGACAAGATAATAGCTACGATGTTATAATGATGTGTTAGAACAACACCTTTGTTTAAATCCCTAAATCTCAAATCTCTTTGGATTGTCGCTGAAAATAAACAAGCATGAGAGTGCAAGCTAAATCTGTTCACAAGGTGTCTAAACAAACATTCATTTGAATTAGAACGCACCTTGCTCACTACAGAACTGTCTACCACTCCTCGGTGTCTCTCGACTACCGGATCTCGATTTATGATTGAATAAAATGGTTCGCGACTCCGTCTACTCAATGAAGAACAACTATAGCGAATAATTTCGTGATTGAAAGATTGTTTAAAACTATTTTAGCAATTCATAGAAAAACCGTAAGAAAACCCTAGATCTAATAAAGTAACTACTCAGACATGAGTTTGGTAAAAAAAATCATCTTTTTATTAATGAAATGAATACAAACGAAATAGACAATAGAAGATCAGAAACTCACAAGATCAAAATGAGGAATAACACTCTCTAAAACATGCTAGTAAATCCTGCATAAGTGCTCAAAACATGCTACAAAGACTCCATAAAACCTACTATATCATGGTAGAAAACAGGTAAATCCATGATACATCAATGGACTTGATGGGCCCATGCAAGTGGAGAGCCTAGGAGGGAAGAAATATGTCTTTGTGCTAGTTGATGATTTCTCGCGCTTCACTTGGGTGAGGTTTCTCCGAGAAAAATCAGAAACTCTAAATAGCTTCAAGATTTGGGCCTTGCAACTCGTGAACCAGAAGGGAGGTATCAAGTTCATTAGGAGTGACCATGGTGGAGAATTCCAAAACAAGATGATGGATGACTTCTGTGATAGTCAAGGGATAGTACATCAGTACTCAACCCCATACACACCTCAGCAAAATAGAGTGGTGGAGAGAAAGAATATAACACTTCAGAAAATGGCTTGCGCAATGATACATGGAAACAAAGTTTCCCAGAGGTTCTGGGCTGAGGCAATAAGTATTGCGTGTTACATCATCAACAGGGTGTACATCAGAAAAGGAACCACTAAAACAACATATGAGCAATGGAAAGGAAAGATACCTAACCTGAGTTATTTTCATGTGTTTGGTTGCAGGGTATACATCATGAATGAAAAGGATCATCTTGGCAAGTTCGACTCACGAAGTGACGAGGGGTTCTTCCTGGGTTACTCAAGAACTAGCTCAGCCTTCAGACTTTACAACAAGAGGACTAGAGCTATTGAGGAATCAGTCAATGTTGTTTTCGATGATACATCTTATCGGTATGTAGATATGGGGGACTTAGAAAGTGGCTCTGAAGATGAACAACCAGGAGCTGGGAACAACAAGCCGTTGGTTGGGCCAAATGAAGAAGTAGAGGATCACTCTGAAGACGATACCACAGGGAATACCACATCAGATAGGTCACCAACTCAAGTTCATCGACATTACTCATTCGACGATGTAATTGGTGATACAAATGGTGAGATAAGAACTATAGGGGTGGTACGTGACTACAACAAGATGACAAAATATACATCTACTGGGTTTCAAGAGATGGTCATGTTTGGTTGTTTCGTATCAAAGCTAGAGCATACCAATCATGTTGCTGCACTTGAAGATGACTACTATATAGTAGCTATGGAGGAAGAACTAGAGCAATTTGTAAGAAATGAAGTCTAGGTACTAGTTCCACGACCTACAAAGAAGGAAATGTGGTCGGCACCAAGTGGATCTTCAAGAACAAGTGTGATGCAGATGGTGTGGTAGTGCGGAACAAGGCTCGCCTGGTGGCACAAGGATACTCTCAAGTAGAAGGTGTCGATTTTGATGAAACCTTTGCACCAGTGGCAAGACTCTAATCTATCAGATTCTTTCTGGGGATGGCATGTATACTAAACTTCAAAGTATACCAAATGATTGTCAAAAGTGCATTCTTGAATGGTTATCTTCAAGAAGAGGTCTATGTTGAGCAACCCAAGGGTTTTGAAGATGCTCATCATCTTGACTATGTGTACAAGTTGAATAAAGTACTGTATGGGATGAAGCAAGCACCCCGAGCTTGGTATGAGAGACTCACGATTTTCTTGATATCGTGTGGCTAGACGCGAGGTAGTGTAGATAAGACTCTTTTCATACTATCTCATGAATTTGAGTTGATGATCGTTCACATTTATGTGGATGATATTATCTTTGGTGGGACTTCAAAGAAGTTGGTTGATGTGTTTGTTGACAAGATGACCAAGGAGTTTGAGATGAGTATGTGTGGGGAGCTGAAGTACTTCTTGGGACTACAAATAGCTCAAGATGATGAAGAAATCTTTATAAGTCAAAGCACGTATGCAAGGAACTTGGTAAAGAGATTTGGACTAGAAAGTAGCAAGACTTCAAGCACACCTATGAGCACCACCACCAAACTATCGAAGGATGAAGAAGGAGTGAGAGTTGACTCTAAACTCTATCGGGGAATGATAGGACATTTCTTGTACCTCACAGCAAGCAGACAAAATCTGATTCTCAGTGTTGGTGTGTGTGCAAGATTCCAAGCTGATCCAAGGAACTCACATCTTCAAGCAGTCAAAAGGATCATTAAATATGTTAAAGGAACAGCTGATCTTGGAGTGTACTACTCAAAGGCATCAAACAACAATCTTGCTAGATATTGTGATGCGGATTTGGCTGGAAATCTATTGGATAGAAGAAGCACAAGTGGTGGTTGTTTCTTTTTGGGAAATAACTTGGTGTCCTGGCACAGCAAGAAGCAGAGCTCTACCTGTTGATGGTGGGGTAGGCCCTGCATATGATAAGTTCCTACGTTCTGTTGCTGCGTAGGCCCTGCATATTAGTACAAATATGAGCACCACAGCCGGTATCAAATACCCAAGAATTAGAACCTGATGAAGTAACATTTACTTCTATAACATAAATACCTTAGATGCCGTCTCATACGACATCTTCAGGTTCTTCAAACCTTCCAGGTATTCCTTGCAGTTTCTCCTCCAATGCCCATGCTTCTTGCAATAAAGGCAAATATCAGTATCAACTGGGCTACGCTTGGGCTTAGAAGACGACTCAGGCTTGTCCCGGTTTTCAACCTAGACAGCCTTGCTCTTTCCTCTGCCCTTAGCAGGTTTCTTAAACCATTTACCCTTTTGTACCATAAGCACATCAGGAGCAACCTTCTTGATATTGGGCTCTGCCGTCTTGAGCATGTCATGCAGCTCAGTCAGAGACTTCGTATGTTGTTCATATCATAGTTCAGAACAAACTGATCGAAGCTAGTCGGCAGAGATTGCAGGATGATGTCCGTAGCCAACTCTTGGCTAAGGGGAGAGTCCAATTTTGCCAGGTTATCGATATAACCCATCATCTTGATGGCATGGGGGCTCACTGGACTGTCCTTTGACAGCTTGCACTCAATGAGAGATTTAACCGTCTTGTATCTCTCAGTGCGAGCTTGCTCTTGAAACATAGATTTCAGGGTTGTGATTATCTCGATCGTTGACCCCGCGTTCTCAAACTGTTTTTGCAGTTCCGAGTTCATCGTGGCCAGCATCAGACAAATCAGATTTGTCACATCATCCGAATGCTTTTCCCACTTGTCCTTATCAACAATGGGAGCATTGGACCTGGGCTTTTCAGGAAGAGGTTTCTCAAGAACATATTCTCTCTTCTCATTTCTGAGAACGATTCTTATGTTCCGATACCATTCTAAGAAGTTGGATCCTTTCAACTTTTTCTTCTCAAGGACGGATCTCAACGTGAATGAGTTTTTGTTGTTGTTATACATAGCTGAATCAAGAAAAGAGAGAGTTTAATTAGTTTCGATGTTCAAGGAATGAGAAATCTTAACATTTAAGATTGCTCGCATTATATTCAAATTAATTTTCCTCACAATGAATATAATGATCCAAGATCCATATTTCACTGAGATTTGAATGAGCTTTGGCTCATCGCCCAAACTTCAGTTATTTAGGTGAGCAAACATTTTGTTGATCATATCCAATATGACTCTTGGTCTTGGATTAATATCCTATATTAAATCCAATCTTATGTCTATGGGCCCAAAACCCTTTTGATAGCCCAATAAAGCAAACCAATCTTCGAGCCATGTGGTAACGATTACCACCTGCCTTACTCGTGTAATTGTGAATGCATTGCTTTGGCAAGCCCATCACACAACAAAACAAGACCTGACAGTTGACAAGATATGGAAAGACATCAAAAAAATGTTTGATATTTTGTTTGAGGAAATGAACATTGATCTTAAACATATCACATATATGTCTAAGAAAGATTAGATTTAATTCAAAATTGTTTTAATCTAATTAAAGTTGATTTAAATCTAGAATGCAAGATCTGCTCTTGTGTCGGTCGACACAGACACCCAGTGTCGGTCGACAGACACAACTTGTTCAGAATTGCGAGACACCTGTCGGTCGACACTGACACCTAGTGTCGGTCGACAGACTTGAAACAGGTTTAATCGCGATTAAACCATTTAACCTGATTAAGCCAATCTATTTCGATTCAGTCCAATTGAATCGATGTCGGTTTACATTTGTGTCGCCCAATATGTATTTGTATCGGTTGGCACGAGCTAACCGGTTTGAAATCGTGATGAAAGCAACCAAACCATGGTTAGACCGATCACCAATACGGTTCAATCTAATTGAACCGATTAAGATCGACGCGTGTCGACCGACACGAACAATGTAACGATCGACAGAGGCGATTTGTGGGAATATCGATCATTGGATCGACACTTAAAGATTTCATTCTGCTTTTAGGCTTGTGTCGATCGACACACGCTTTGTGTCGGTCGACACAACCATGCAGAAACCCTAGTTTTTGAAAATTTTCGAAAACTGCCGTTTCGCGAATCAACAGGCCGTGTAGATCGACACACGCTTTGTGTCGGTCGACACGCCTCTCGCAGAAACCCTAATTTTTGAGTTTTTTCAAAACAGTTTGCATCCAAATGATCTAACATGCATCATATATGAATTTTATGAATCAAATTCGAATTCAAAGCATTTAGATATCATTTTATAGATTCAATACAAACATATGGCTCTGATACCACTGAAGGAATTTTTGTAGGTTATAAAATTTTTTTCATTAACCTAGTGATTCCTTTTAGCCCTTAGATCATGTTGATTGAATCTATGTTATCAGACCTGTTATCAGACCTGGAGTTTCTTGGCAGCGGAATGAACATGATATCGAGATCAGGAGCGCCTCAGATGCTGCGCCTCTATAGCAAGTCGACACTCACACAAAGCTGGATCATGGATGCTAGTGCCTCTGGGAAGAGGGGAGTTTCTTTGGACGGCTAGGTTAAAACCTTAGACTGAAATTTCGTGACCTAATGCCTTTATGTAGAGGCATGGTCGAAATTCCTTAACCGTCTGGATTAACCAGTTTAAATTAAGTCATTAATTAAAACCCCGGTATCATTAATCCGGAGCTGTGTCGATCGTCACAAGGATGTGTGTCGATCGACACACTCTTCAAACCTCCATATCAATGTGTAACAATTACACATTGATTAGATCATTACTCTAATGATCATTCCCAATATTTGTTATCCAGTTTGCTTAGGTGTGTGACCCTATATGATCATATAAAACTGGCAATGAGTTCACAATTCATAAGTTACAAGCGGCTTCTAGCAAAGCATTATAACTACCCAGTATCACATGATAGTCTTATCTCGACTTCACAACTATACTAGAGTGAATACAAGTATGATATCCAGGACATTCCCTTCAAACCTTTCACAAGGTTCAGCTACAACACCATGAACTTTGGTTTAGTTTTGCAGTTCACAACTCAACTATGCCAAGGTTCACAAAAAGTCGAAACCTTGATCACGTTCTCGACCAAAATAAATTACCTGAAAGAATCTCGAAGCCCGATAAAGTAAGGCCGAGAGATTAAAGGGTTCGACAGTAAGTCTAATAAACTTATTGTAAAAATTTAAAGCAAAGAAATAATCAAAGCGCGCCTTATTTCCTTTTGCTATTTCCGGGTTTCGAAATATCAAATTGAGAAACTTCGAGTAAACAAATCCAAATAATACGAGAAACAAAACTTTCATTTAACATCCGAGATATCATATTTGGGATGAAGAAAGAAAGAACAATCCAGTTATACAAGAAAAGAATTTTTATTAACAATCCGAGGAAGTACATTGAGTCGAGGTTTTTAATATAAGGATTACTAATCTAAATATTAAAATCCTCATTTCAAAACTCTGGAATTATGAGAGAATTCGCAACTACGGCAAGACGGTCGCGTTCCTTCTTGGCCATAACTACATCCTCTTCCAGAATTGGGAGTCCCTTGTCAAGAAGAAGACGAAGATTCATAGCAACAGCTGCGGCTTGTCCATATTCGTTAGCTTTGCTAAAAGCCTCAGAATAAGTTTCGGAGTATTCATCGAGGGATTTGTGAAGTTGAATTAACTTCTCTCGATAGATATTGAAGGCCGCGCGTTGCCCCTCTTGGTAGTTCTCGGCACACTTGGAGTCCAGAATAGCCTTGTTGATATCTCGCTCCTCCGAGATATCAATCACCTGACGTTTCACTTCAACCAGTTCAGTGATCAGCCGGGAGTTTTCTGCAATAACATTAAAAATCCTCGACTCTCCTTCATCAAAGTGTGCCTTCATTTTACCCAAGCGTTTATCCTTATTCGCAACTTCATTGAGCGCTTCAGACAAAGCTTTCTCAACATCGAGGGACCTCTTTTCCAAGTCTGCATTCTCGGCTTGAAGAGAGTCGATCTTCGATTCAGATTGTGCGAGCCTCTTCTCATACCGAAAGAATGTTTGGCCAACAAAAAAATATTAGTAGAAGTTCTAGGTGAAAGAGGAGTCTGTTTTTGATTTTTACCTTGAAAAATGAGCAAGAAAGAGTTTCCAGAGTATCTGATTCGCAGCAAACTTCGGGCAAACGATTATCGTAACCACTTGCCTTTCGTAGAAGCTCGAAACTTTTCTCCTTATTTTGGAAAAGAAGTTCTGTACCATCAAATGCGAATTTAAAAGCATGGTGATCTTTTACAGGTAATATAAGCTTCCTGTTTTCGGCATTTTGCTTCTTCGAAGTTTCCGCGTTCATTTTCCTGGCAACCTCGGAGTCCTGTTTCTTTCTCGAAAGATTTTGATCACTGCCAGAAGCTCCTTCGGGGTTTGATCTTTTCATTTTAAGAGAAGATTCGGTTCCCTCCCAGTCTTCTCGTCCTACAAAATTCGATATTAAGGCAAGAAGGGTTTCGGAAAAATTACGAAGTTCGGAGAAAACATACCGGCCCAGGAGCGAGCTCTGAAGAATGAAGCAGGACGTATGTCATTCCACTGAAGTTCTCCTTCCGCTTTAAGCTTTTCGAACTCTTTGGAAAAGTTCGGTGGAAGGGTTCGGAAGCAGCTTGGTTTAACTGAAAGGGAAATAGAGAAGAATTAGTATTGGAACAAGGAGGAGAGAGGGGACCTTGTTTCTACCAATTATAGTTCTCCAATTCCGATTGATTTTGGCATCAGATTTGTAAACTGAAGCTTCGTTGATTCGAACGTAGAAGTAACTTCGGAACCATAGCTTGGCACTTGTACGGAATCCAGTGAGGATTTTCTTCTGAGGTTTGATATTTAGTTTCAAGGTTCCTTCTGGCTTCTTAGCACCGGAAATGTTCGTCAGTTCTTCTAGTTTCCAGGAATTTAACCGAATATTGCACCGAGCCGCAAGTACTAGAAGTCTGGTGATGATTTTTACGGAATTCGGTGTTAGTTGTGACATCGCCATTCCTCGTCGGACGCAGTAACTTACCATCAATTGAGGAATTGGAAACCAAAGATTTGCCTCGGCGAAGAAACTTTCATAGAGACAAACGTAGCTCGGCGGTGGAGTCCAAGGTCTCTGATCGGACATCGGAACCAGAATATCGATTCCTTCAGGGTTTATGTCCTTCCTTTTTATTGATCCGATCTCGGATCTAGGGAAAAGAGAAGGTCCGACATCCGGGATACTTGGCCAAGGGCAAGTACTCCCAGAAATCGAAACTTCGAGTTCGTTTCTTCCGGACATTGAGTTGAAAAACAAAAGTTAATTAAAGAAGGAAGATTGAAGTTTACCTCGGAGAGCGAAGAGTCGATTATGGAAGAAATTTAATCAATAATCACTGGTTATATAGGATGAACTGAAAAGTGGATTTTATTGATAACTGTGAAAGGATCTGGTTAGTTGATTCGTGAAGAAAGAGAAGAAGTCTATTCCTCTTCATTTATTTTCATCAATTTTCGAGGCGACACGTTGTTTGGGAGGTGAAAAGTTTTGAGGAAACTGAGAAGATAGGCGTTTCATTTTCCAGTATTTTCCTACCAAAATTAAAGTGCGGAAATTTGGGAAGTGATTGAAGACGAAGATCGATTGGTTCTAAACTTCATTTATTGACAAACCATTTAAGGAGGAACTTTGCCAACGCTGCCCGAAGACATCCTCGAACGAACTGGGGGGGGGACTTACTGTTGATGGTGGGGTTCTACCCCTAATCAATAGTTTGGCAATAATTGGAGTTTGGTCCCTGCCTAGCTCTTCCCTAATAATCTATTAGGTTATAAGTTCCGACAACAGGAATTCCGACCCTTGGCCCAGATGACCAAGGAATACCTCGGAGAAGATTGATCAGATTTAGTGTCCGAAGCGGGGGTATAAACGAACATCGTCCTAAGCCGAAGTCTAAGCTCCGACAGTATAAGATCGAATCTTATCACAGATTCTCTAGTCTTGGAAAAATGAAAATATTCCATTTTTCCGAGGTTAGCCCATGGGCTTATTAGACCGACTATTAAGGATATATAAATACATACCCCCCTTCACTAATAACATTCATTCAGAATCGGGAGGAGAAGAACTAGATAACCTAGGTTTTACTTCTCTTTGATAAAGTTAATCTCGGCATTCCGAGTTAACAAGCATTGTAAACATCTTTAATAATAATACACTCTCTTTCCGAGGTTTCTTCTTTACTTTCTTATCAAGTACTTACCTAAAAACGAACCCCTCTAATTACAAATAATTAGAAGTTGAACCCAGTATCAACACTACCTCACAGTCTACCGTAGAAGTTGAATACATCGCTATGGGGAGTTACTGCACTCAGTTGCTATGGATGAAGCAGATGGCTTCTGACTATGGGATGGACTCTGTACCTCTACTGGTGTATTGTGATAACAAAAGTGTCATTGACATTTCAAAGAACCCAGTTCAACACTCCAGAACCAAGCATATCGACATAAGAACCCATTTCATAAGAGAGCTAGTTAAAGACAAAAAGGTAATGATTGATCATGTGGTTACCAAGTTGTAATTAGCTGATCTGTTTCCTAAACCACTGGATCTCAATCGCTTTGTAAGTTTGCGCAAAGCAATTGGGGTGTGTGAACACTAACTCTCTTATTGAGCATGCTGAGCTGGCACATGAACTAGCACACCAGGTATATCAGACTCAGACTCAGCATGAAGCTTCAGTACTCACAAATGGAAAAGAGCTACCTCTCATGTCGTCTCACAGACAGTACATGTTTCACACTGAGAGTGGAGTACAAGGAGCTGAAGGGCTAAATGCCAGAAACAAGAAATCATGAGACAAGTTTGTGAGATAGCACAAAAAAAAACAAAGAAAAAAAAAAGAAAAAAAAAAAGGAGAATGCATATCCAGCCGCCCTCCAGTGTTGGATAAAAGTTGAAAACTTCTGTGGGATGAAGACATGAGAGTGTGAAAGCTAGCCAGAAGTGAGGAAGAAGCCATGCCCTAAGAATCATGTCATAACATGATATGCCTTGGTATGTCAGCTCCTGAGCTAGCGCATGTGGTAGAGGGTGTGTGATCTTAACACATCTCAGGGGCTAAGGATCCAAGGGAAAAAATCACATCATATCAAATGAACAGCTAAACTCGTCGGGTAACTACTGATTGATCATTATGCTTTGAGTTTTAGCTTGATGAATATGTGGATGTTAAAGTTGTATGTAGGTCAAAGGAGTTGTGTGAATGTTATCATGGTATTTTAGGCAAAAAGATCTCAAGTCTTTCCTAAAATTGGCTAAGGAAATAAGATTGATTTACTTGCCATTTTTGGATATTTTCAAAGATTCAAAAAATACATGATTAGTTGGAAAGTGGGCTGATTTCCATGAGGATATGAAAGAGACGTTTAAAAAGGGAAGTTGCAGAGTCTTCACTCATCATCTCCTCAAACTTCGACAGAAAATCTGTGATCCTTCTCTCAACTGAACAATGGTGAATCACAGAAAAGGAAGTCATGGTCCAAGGTACGCCATCAAATCAACTTCATCATCCTCAAGATCATCGACATCTAACCCAGAAACTGGAGAGTCAATCGGTGATGCATCAGGACAAGCAACGACCAACACATGCAAAACAATGGTGCTCCACTCATCGGTTCTTCCAAGCATCACCACGACGAAGCCCACACTAGAGTCATCAGAGGTAGCTGAAGAATCAGGAATTCCATCAGCCGTGAGTCCTCGTCCTGTCTCCCCAGAAACCCTAGATCGGAATTTGGGGGTTTCTTCTGAGAAAAAGGCAAGACCTTCGAAATCAACTCCAGAGGTTCCTCGTGTGCCAGAATTGGTAGATGAAGATTCCGATGACAACATTCCGCTGCAGTCTGTCGCACGGAGGCTAAAGGAGCGCAAGAAGCAGGGCTCTGTTCCGGTGAAGAGAAAGAAGATTTCAAGAAAGCAGAAGGAGGCTAAGGATGTGGTGGAGCTGAGTACAGAGGATGAAGAACCACTCAGCAAAAAGGTGATGCATGCACCTAAGAAGGATGCCTCACACAGAGCCTCATCGTGACAAAAAGGAAAGGGCAAAGCTGTTGAAAGTCCAACTTTCTCCGGTGAAGCAGTAGCTAAGGTCAAGTCCAAACGTTTCAAGCATGATGAGGCACACAAGGTGTGTCAACACTACTTGACCCCGGAAATTGTGAGTCAAAGGTATGTTGATTTCCGCTCTGAGGCTTCTGCTGAGATAGTTGCGATGATAAGAAGCAGCAAGATGAAGTCAACAGTCGATCGAGAGCTCATGCCACCATACATTCCAGAGGTTATCTGTGAGTTCTATGCTCACCTGCCACATAAGAAGACCAGGAAAAAGGAGGTTAAAGTATGGGTCAAGGGATATGAATACAAGTTCTCAACCGATCTCATCAACAAGGCCTTAGAGTTTTCTGTACCCACAGCTGAGGAAGCCATCTCTCCAGCCAAGTGTGACAATGTCAGTGACAATGCCGTTGCTCGATTCTTGTGTCAAGAGAAAGTGACTTGGAAATCATTGTCTACCACAAAGTGTACCCCACGATTTGCATCTCTGTGGATGTTATCAGTTATAATTGGCTGCCAACTAAGAACCACACCAGCACTCTAATCGAGAAGGGTAGATTTCTCTATCAAATGGCTCATGGGCACAGGGTGAACTTTGGTGAGTTTGTGTTCCAGAAGGTTCTCGCAAGAGCTCGAATCACTTACAACAAGGCAGGCTTGTACTTTCCGTCCTTGACCTTTGCTGTACTGATGAATTAGAGGGCGCCTCCATCTTTTGCTGGTGAGAGTTAAGTGTTTCCTCTTGAGTTCATTCCTGATAAGAGGTATGGAAGAGCATACTCTCAAATCCATTCCAAGAAGGGTAAAGGTGTGGATGTATCAAGCGACAAGGAATTTGACTCAGAAACTGCCTCAGCATAGAAATATGAGATGCTCAAGGTGAAAATTCCAATTGGAAGGGTTCATACTGTGGCAGCTGTTGAGGCACTTCGTGACACAATCACCAAGCTACAACACATCCTTGCTACACTGGAAGAAGGTAAGTGATTTTGTCTTTTCTAAGAGTGTTGTTTAACTTGCTGGTTTTTAATTGAATATGCACTCAAGCAGGGGGAGAAAAGTACTAGTGGCTCTGAGGAGTTCTAAGGATTCAGGGGGAGCTGATGCTTTTTGTTTTATTTGCTGTTTCTTTTGCTTTTCCTCTTTTGAGAGACAGAAAGTTTTGAAGTTTAAAACTTGTGTGTTTGTCTACTCTTGCTTTGTGTTCAAACATTGCTATTTTGGGTTCTTAATGCGTCAGTATTTTGATAATGGTCATGTATCTATTGCTGCTTGGTATGTGCACTTGAGTTAATATCTAGCAGATGCTTGAGGTAGCTGGAGCGATGACACACGAAGTACTACACCAGAGACTGTGTGCGAGATCAATGAAGAAGATTCTGGATTATGGAGATCAGAGATTGACAACAATTAAAGATTGACAGCAATCAAAGATTTGGAGCAGAATCAAAGAATCCTTAATTTAAGGAATCAAGACAATCAATGATTAAGAGAAAGTTAGGGATTTCCAAATGTTGCCAATAAGGAAACTTTGGAAATCAATCAGAGAGGAAGTTAAGGGATTTCCGATTGTTGCAAGAAAAGGAAACATTGGAAATCACTCTAACTATATAAAGAGTCGAAGACCTGTCTATGAGGGTCATCACTTCACAAGTTGTAATAGAGAAAGAAAGATCTAAAACTAAGGGTTTGAAACACAACATAGGGCTTAGATCCTTTGGGAAAGATCTTTAGCCAAGGGTTTGTAATAGAACATAGGGTTTTGATTATCTGGGGGATTAGAGAGCGAGTTCTTTTGTAAGAAGAGCGATTTGATATTACTTATAAGTGTATCATAAGAGTTTCTAATCAAAGTATATTCATTCTTGAGAAACTACTGTGTGCCATCTCGTGTCCTAATGTGCGACTACAGTACACTCTTTGTCATTCCACATTTTCAATTTTTTTCTTCTAACTAACGAAAATATAATTGTTTATGCTATAAAGAATTTTATTATTATATCAGAAACTTGTTCTTATTACAAATATGATTTGGTGGGGGTTAAATTATTAAATTCAGTATTAAAAGTGCTAGCATTTAAATCCACAATGGCATCTTTCGACATCGTCGTACGATAGAATACATTGACCCTTCCCATTTCGTTTGAGTGCACAAACAAAAGCACATTTGTCTTCCTCACACTTTCCTCCCTCTGTTATAAACTCTTCACACCAATCTGATCTCGGAATTCGCCTTTCCGATACCACTCCTATTGTAGTAATATTTGAAAATATTTATTCAATTGGTGACATACTTTGAAACAGTTATATTTAGCAAACATAGAACGTAGAATTTTAAGGGAAAATGCATGAAATAACATCTGGTGAAAATGAAACTGCAACTCTAGTAAAGAGAAATTGTTGGTTTATTGGCAAAGTTTTAACCAAATTTACACTTTCAAAAGTGATATCCGCGGGTCCTATATTATGCATAAAGTGGTGTGCTAGAGAGCACATTTTTAAAAAGAAAAACATTAATCTCTTTACAACAACATGATTCGCTCAAATGACATCAAGACCTTAAGATTATGATATTTTGGATGCAAATCTAGTTAAAGAGGATCCAAAATTTCACTATCCAAATTTGGATCCGAACATCACCCCATCGGGTCCCGAACATTTAATTTTTTGGAACACATTTCAGCGAATTTTTTGGATGCAAATCTAGTTAAAGAGGATCCAAAATTTCACTATCCAAATTTGGATCCGAACATCACCCCATCGGGTCCCGAACATTTAATTTTTTGGAACACATTTCAGCGAATTTTTTGTAAGATCTCATTATCTTAAATATTAGTTGAATTTTATATCCTAAATCTAGCACGCAATTGACAAAAATAGTAAAATTTGTACCAAAACAATTTATGAAAATAAAGGAACTTAAATTTTTATATCCAACTAAACACATAATTGATATGAAGTTATATATCGTAAAGAAACGTCATGTTCTAAATAATTTTTTTTTTCTCATTTAGAATATTAAATATTCTTGTAGATGTATGAATACAAACCTAGAATGAGGATTGTGACGATAGTCAGAACTTGGATGGAAAGTTGAAAATATTTTTTCATCTCAGTTTACGAAGAAACTGATAGTGTTTCACAAATTATGATAGAAAAAAACTTGGAGAGAAAGAACGATGAATTTCATAAAAAAAAAAAAAAAAGAAAGAGAGATATTATACATCTAGTTTAGAATTAAAAATAGCTTTCTAAAAAAATTAAATACAGCAATTTAAGAAAAGCTAAAATAAAGAAATAAAAAAAAGACAATATCTGGTATATGACTCCAAAAATAACCATGTAGCTGGAAGATATACAACATCCTCAAACTCGTAGTGGAATGATATTTGGCTTAATGAGTTCCTACATTATATCCATTTTTTCACTTGTTTTTGGCCTTGAAGTCAATTAAATGGTAAACATAAAGAAATTGTGTCTCTACGACATTGTTACTAAAATTTAGACGAGTCAAGATTATCGGGATCTAAAGATCACTCTAAACTCTAGTATCAAATTATGAATCGTTTGTTTAGTAGATCTCAACATAAACTATACCAAGGCGTATGGAGGGGTGCACATTTCGTTAACTTCGTCTATAGTTTGGGACCGGTTCAGTTTTCAATAAATCTTTAACTGAACCAAACCAAAGTTAGTCGTGTTCAGCTTGTGTTTGATGCAGTTAGCCGGCTCGGCTTAGTTCAAAATGATTTTAATTTGGTTCGGTTTTAGTTTGGTTATACAAAACACAACATAAAAACCACCACCATTTTTAAATATAAGTATAGAAAAAGAGTACGAAAATATGTAACAAATTCAATTACTAAAATAAAATTTAAAAGAAAAAAAAAGTTATAATGATGAACTTGTTCAATACAAGGAAAGCTCAGATCTTATTTGGATTTCTGGATTGGAGTTCTATCGATGAAGTAAACTCGACAATGAGAAGACGATATTCAGAATTAAGACGTGAAAAATATTAGTTTCAGAGGTGTTTTTATATTAACAGATAAAATCAAACACGCTTGGGTTTTGGTTTCCACATACAATATTAATAGTATTCTACTAAATTTTTGTTGCTGGTTAACTCACATTGTAATTTAATCACAAATTTATTGCAAAATAACAACAATAAAAGTTATTACAAATCATAAATCATCCGTATCAAAACAAGAATGTGAATATTTACCTAGTCTAATAAAATAATTAGTTATTCACGATAAATGAAAAAATATATAGATGAAGTCAATATTTTTTTTAGATTTTATCATCTCCATCTTTTTTTTTTCTTTTAAGTCTTTGTTACGTTAATAATATTATTTTTGGTCATTTTGTTAAGAATACTAAGATTAATTTTTTTCTTGTAACTAACGAAAATATAATTGTTTATGCTATAAAGAATTTTATTATTATACCAGAAACTTGTTCTTATTACAAATATGATTTGGTGGGGGTTAAATTATTAAATTCAGTATTAAAAGTGCTAGCATTTAAATCCACAATGGCATCTTTCGACATCGTCGTACGATAGAATACATTGACCATTCCCATTTCGTTTGAGTGCACAAACAAAAGCACATTTGTCTTCCTCACACTTTCCTCCCTCTATTATAAACTCTTCACACCAATCTGATCTCGGAATTCGCCTTTCCGATACCACTCCTATTGCAGTAATATTTGAAAATATTTATTCAATTGGTGACATACTTTGAAACAGTTATATTTAGCAAACATAGAAAGTAGAATTTTAAGGGAAAATGCATGAAATAACATCTGGTGAAAATGAAACTGCAACTCTAGTAAAGAGAAATTGTTGGTTTATTGGCAAAGTTTTAACCAAATTTACACTTTCAAAAGTGATATCCGCGGGTCCTATATTATGCATAAAGTGGTGTGCTAGAGAGTATATTTTTAAAAAAGAAAAACATTAATCTCTTTACAACAACATGATTCGCTCAAATGACATCAAGACCTTAAGATTATGATATTTTGGATGCAAATCTAGTTAAAGAGGATCCAAAATTTCACTATCCAAATTTGGATCCGAACATCACCCCATCGGGTCCCGAATATTTAATTTTTTGAAACACATTTCAGCGAAGTTTTTGTAAGATCTCATTATCTTGAATATTAGTTGAATTTTATATCCTAAATCTAGCACGCAGTTGACAAAAATAGTAAAATTTGTACCAAAACAGTTTATGAAAATAAAGGAACTTAAATTTTTATATCCAACTAAACACATAATTGATACGAAGTTATATAACGTAAAGAAGTGTAGAAAAAGAGTACAAAAATATGTAACAAATTCAAATACTAAAATAAAATTTAAAAGAAAAAGAAAGTTATAATGTTGAACTTGTTCAATACGAGTAAATCTCGGATCTTATTTGGATTTCCGGGTCAGAATTCTATCGATGAAATAAGCTCGACAATGAGAACACGATATTCAGAATTAAGATGTGAAAACAGAAGTGAGTGAAAAGATTGAGAGGACACACTCGGATTTTGATTTCCAAAGTGTTTTTATATTAACAGATAAGAGAACACGCTTTGTTTTTTATTTCCATGTACAGTATTAATAGTATTCTACTAAATTTTTGTTGCTGGTTAATTCACATTGTAATTTAATCACAAATTCATTGCAAAATAAGAACAATAAAAATCATTACAAATCATAAATCATCCATATCAAAACAAGAATGTGAATATTCACCTAGTCTAGTAAAATAGCGAGTAACTCATGATAAATGAAAAAAATATATTTAAATCGGTTCAATCTTTTTTTATCAACTAAATATAATAATTTAGAAACGGTTTGATTACAAATATAGTTTTATAAGTATGAAAATTAGTTTAATCTATTAGAAATAAAAAACATTAAGTCAATATTTTTTTTTAGATTTTATTATCTCCATCTTTTTTTTTCCTATTAAGTCTTAGTCACGTTAAGAATGCTATTTTTGGTCATTTGGTTAAGAATATTAAGATAATTTTTTTCTTGTAACTAATGAAAATATCATTTTTTATAGTATAAAGAATTTTATTATTATATTAGAAACTTGTTCTTACTACAAATATGATTTGGTGGGGGTTAACTTATTAAATTCAGTATTAAAAGTGCTAGCATTTAAATCCACAATGGCATCTTTCGACATCGTCGTACTATATAACACATTGAGCATTTCCATCTCGTTTGAGTACACAAACAAAAGCACATTTGTCTTCCTCACACTTTCCTCCCTCTGTTATAAACTCTTCACACCATCCTCGTCCCGGAATACGCATTTCTGATACCACTCGTATTACAGTAATATTTAAAAATATTTATTCAGTTTGTAACACAATGTATATTTTGAAGTTGTTATATTTAGCAAACATAGAAAGTATATTTTTAAGAGAAAATACATGAAATAACATCTGATGAAAATGAAACTGCAACTCTAGTGAAGAGAAATTGTCATTTTATTGGCAAAGTTTTAACCAAATTTACACTTTCAAAAGTGATCCACAAATCCTATATTATGCATAAAGTCGTGTAATAGAGAGCACATTTTTAAAAAGAAAAACATTAATCTCTTTACAACAACATAATTCGCTCAAATGACATCAAAACTTTAAGATTATGATATTTTTGGATCCAAATCCAGTTATAGAGGATCCAAATTTTCACTATCCAAATTTGGATCCGAACATCACCCTATCGGGTCCCGAATATTTAATTTTTTGGAACATAATTGAGCGAATTTTTTATCAGATCTCATTATCCTGAATATTAGTTGAATTTTATATCCTAAATCTAGCACGCAATTGACAAAAATAGTAAATATTCGTATCAAAAAATTTTATGAAAATAAAGGAACTTAAATTTTGATATCCAACTAAACACATAATTGATACAACGAAGTTATATATGGTAAAGAAATGTCATGTTCAAAACCAATTTGTTTTTCTTAGAGATTATTTGGAATATTAAATAATGTTGTAGATGTATGAATACAAACCTAGAATGAGGACTGTGACGATAGTCAGAACTTGGACGGAAAGTTGAAAAAAAAAATTCATCTCAGATTTTACGAAGAAACTGATAGTGTTTCACAAATTATGATAGAAAAAAAAAGAATGATTGGAAGGTGAAAAGAGAAGTGAGTGAAAAGATAGAGATGACACGCTCGAGTTTTTGTTTCCGACGTGTGTTTATATTAAGGGATAAAAACGAACACGCTTGGGTTTTGGTTTTCACATACAGTATTAATAGTATCCTACTAAGTCATGTTTGGAAGGAGAAGTTAAATTGGAGATGAAATTTAACTTCGGCGCCTACAAATTCATATGTAGAATCGTCTCTTGAATTGTCGGGTAAGTGGGTCAATGGTCGGTCAACTTATTGAACTCAGATTCTGCCTCTGGATCTCTTTTGCTAGTTTTGGTCCAATTCTCTTCAGTTTAGCTCTTTTTGCTCCAAAAACATATTTTACTTATAAAACTTGTATAAATATCTAAAATACATTAGAAAGCCTATATATAAGAACATGTATCATGGTAGAAAACCGATACAATCCACGATACATCTAATATCCCCAGAGTTAAAACTTTGCATGTCCTCAAGCATGCAAACATATATCAAAAGCCTCTGAAAATAAGTTTCAAAATACCTAGAAACTCAGTTTTTCCTCAAAGCACCATACCAACATTCACTACTAGCAATCCACATAGAGTTGGCACTAACTTGGTCAAGACCACCATGTACTTCACCACAAACAGAATAACTTCCCCAAGAATCAAGAGATAATCTGATTGAGTGATTAATTTGGAAAGTAGAGTTGTGTTCTCCTCCGGCCATCAAGCAATAACACGTCTTCCTCCGGCAATGTGTCATCTTCCTCGGTGTCATTTGCTCCACGACGCACAAACTTTCCGATTGTCTTTCTACGCCTCAGGTCTTATGTATGTCTCCTCCATCACCAATCAAATCACAGCTTGACACCAAAACAAAGGCGAACTCTAGATTTGTTCCTAGATCGGCCGAATCGACCACCAACCGCCGCTTAACAACAAACATCCAACTCGCGATCCTTTTATATCTGGATTTGCTTCGGTGTTTGCTCTTCATGAGGCTTTCAAACAAAGAGAAAAAAATTTGGGTTTTCAAACTCGATTTAAGCTTTAATCTGTTTTGAAACAAAATGAAGCAGGCATGATGAAAATCACCACATCAATGGAGCTACTAATGGAAAACGAGTAAGCATCTGAAAAACAAGAGTTTGATCTCTGTTTCACCGCATCATGGAGCCACTAACCCAGAGCACCACCACTAACTAGGAAACGATGGAGCAAAGCAAAAGTCCTCAACGACGTCGACAAAGCAGAATTTAATCGTAGAAATGGCTGGAGAAACCGAACCCGAGACCAACATATCCAAATCTGTCGGCATCTTCATCCACGTCAACAACCGCCTTCGATGGAGCTCCGTTTAAGTATATTCCCAGTCAGATAATCTGCCAATGTGGAGGTGGCTGAAACCACTTGAGCCGCTTATCCACCACCAAATGCCGCTTATCCACCACCATCTTCTGATTCACTTTGTGAGGAGCTCGTTGGAAGATATATATATGTTGGGAATGTCCATAAATCATTTATACTTTACTCTTGTTAAAGTTATAATGTCGAGGTTTGACAGTCGTATAATATTATGTGGTTATAATGTTTTGCTCCAAACCGCTTATAATCTATGGATTCAAAAACTCATTGCTATTATTATACGATCATACAGGATCACACATCTAAGCAAACTGGATCAGTAGATAATTAACTGGTCTAATATGGATTTAAGATGTATTTTATTTATATGATAAATAGAAATACATATCAAAGGCTTTAAGCAAAGGATAATAATCATTAAAGAATGATTGTTAATCACGTTACGTCCTAATTAATTAGGTTGTGTTTGTGTAATATATATATGAGAACCATGTTCTCTTTGTAAATATGATTGAGGTACGGCGGCTTGTAATTATTGAAAGACGAGAATTGTTTTCTTGCTTGGCATACAAACAGCAGTAAAATCTCTATAAAAATTAATAACGTCGGGTTTAGAACAATTTATTAATTTATAAAAGTATTAATTTATTAAGAAAATAATAATTTATTAATTTAAAGAGGAATAAATCTTTAAAATTTACTCTCATAAAAAATATAATTTAATTTTTTTATATTTTCTTTCTTATAATCATGTTTTCCAATCTCTAATATTGAATCGTGAGACTGAAGATGGTATTACTTCACCTTTCAAAACAGTTACATGTAAAGAAACAATTATCGCGTCTTGAGCTTTTCACAATATTTTATGTACGTATAAATTTATATACATCATTATTAATTTATGATATTATTAGGATCATATATTTACATTGGAGTTTCTAATAAATTAGTATTTTATTATTTTATCGAATTTTTTTAAATTTTATACTGTCCCGACTCGGAACCGAAGAAATTTATTAATTTATAGAGTTTATTAATTTATAGAGTATTAATTTACCGAGATTTTACTGTAAAAAAAAAAGAAACTTGTTCTCTAATTATGCCTTGCTAATAATTAGAAGAGAGATTTGTTCTCTTACTTAGCCGACGAGAATAAAACTTTAAACCCTAGAAAGATGAATAATTCGTTATTTTGAGATTCCCGTGTTTTAATCCAGTTTGTGTGTGTGGATACTGGTAGAGGCGCGACACTTGGAGCGCTAAGATAATCTCGAGCCGTCTCGATTCATCATTCCGCTGCAAAACTCCAGTTCGATACTCTTAGTTCTAGGTTTTAATTCAATATTAACACAAATCCTAGCAATAGAATTTGTAATTAGGATTTATAAATTGTTATAAACCGGTAGAAATTCCAACAGTATCAGAGACTACGTGCATTAATATTAATTGAATTTAAGTTAAATATATTATGTCTGGAATTTGACTTAATCAGATTAATTGTATTTAATTAGGAAGTTGCCCGCGCGTTTGCGCGGAGAAGCGATGTAAAAAGTATAACTAAAAACATAAAACATTCTACTTAGAAAATCGGAATCAAAACCTCTAACCAAACCGGTTCAATATCCTAATGAAAATTTAATGAAATAATTCGGCCACACGAAACTCCGATTGATATACTACACCATCTGGCAGTAGAGAGACGAATATGATTCCTTTAAATGGATGTATAATAACATATCTACAAAAAATCAATATAAGAAATTTTAAATTAACCATGGTAAATCATATTTAATGTTAAAATCTAAATCTTAATCCCTACTTTATTAACCCAAATCATCATCTTAAACCTCTTGAATCACATTAAAAATAATTTTTGTATATTAATTCTCGTTTGATCGTAAAATCCAAATCATAACTCATACCTTAAAAACCCAAAATGTTGCACTAAACCACTATCTCATCAATTAATTGGTTTCTTTTTATCAACGTCCTTTACCATGTCATGTCATGTCAGCAATTATAGTTTTTTAAATATTTTGTATTGAGAGATGCTACAATAGAATAGATCCAAGATTTCCGTTGACATAGCTCCCTATCTCACAATTCATGACTTTTTACTCATCGTTCTTTATCATTTGCCATGTTGATCACATCTAGCTTGATTCAAATTCTATTTAGCATTTAGTTGCTCCCTGAATAAAATATTTCATGCTTTCATGCCAAAGAAACTTGTTGTTTTCCTTCAAAATAATTTTACCATTTGCATTATTCCCTTCAACACTCGAAACAACCTCAATCCTTATGTACAGTGAAGCCACTGGAATGGACAAACAAAATTATATTTCGATACCCAAATCCTCTTTTTTTCTCCCTCTCTTCTTCATTGATCACATCGTTTGACTCTTCTATTTTCTCAACACCATCATCATCCTCAAAAATCCCTTCTTCTCTATTTATTTCTAGACGAAAAACTTTTTCTCAGTACTAAGTTCTTCCACTTACTTGACATAAGCCTTTTCTATCTTAGAAACTAAACTTGCTCTTCTCCTTAATGTACAGAGAATTCTATCCACAAGGAAGACAAAAATAGGAATAAAAAATATTGCAGAGACTCAATTAGATTTTTAAAAAAAATAATCGTTCCATAATTGATTTTATTACATAAAAAGAGTAATAGTAAGGACTAATAAACACACAAGACTAATAAACATTTACTTGTACTTATTGATGATCGGTATTATGTTGACTAATAAACACGCAAGGACTTTTATTATTATATTGTTTACAAGTAGAAGCAGGCAAGGACTACCTCAATTGTTTTCAAGAACAATGTCTTTACCCGCCTCAATTGCGGCAAACGTAGGCTATAGGAAACCTAAACAACAACAAAATTTCATTTTTAACTCCCAACCAAATGGCCAAGAACACAACTAAACATCAGCACAACTAAACCATAACAAAACCAAAAAAAAAAAAGAGTGAGAGAGTTATAGTCGTGCAAACCCGATATAGAAAAAAACTGAAACAAAAAAAACCCGCTTTGCACATTAACCAATCACAGAATGTGACACTCTTAATCAACTGAAAAGTCGATCAAAAACACAACAAAATATCAGCCACAATCAAACAATAACAGTACGGAAGAACACAAAGGGAGAGAGATAAAGGGATAAAGACCTAAAAATCAAACACGAAGGGAGTCCCAAAACACACATGCCAGGGCTTTCTGGTTAACGAAGACTACCTGTAGGGTAAGGTTACTGAAAACCTAATAGGGTTTCCCCACGAAAATAGCAAGCAAAAACACATCAAACATTAGACCTGCAATTCCAAGCAAGCTTGACACCTAATAGAGACAAATCCGATGTTCAAGATATGCAAATAGGGTTTATCACATGTGAAAACATAAGAACTGAATAGAGAGAGGGAGAGATTTAATTACAAAATAAATAAAAACAAATGCGAGATCACCTTGGGGACGAAGTCCGCACCACAAATCACACCGCCATAATCAAAGCGAGGATCTGACGGTGAAGATAACTTACTTCAAAAGAAAAAAAATTATACGACATAGAGGTAGCTAGAACAAAGAGACGATGACCTATACAGAGCACCGTATATCTTAGGGTTTTGGAATACGACTTTTTAAAAAAACATACAAAAACCATCATATAGATGTAAGCTACGCTTTAGGGTTTTTATTTTTTGGATTTTATTATGAATATTTATGTAATTTATGTATTAATGACATATCAACATAATAAGTCAATTTATTAATGACATTATGGGAAATAAACTTTCTAGAGAGCTCTGGTGACGCCACGTGGCA
Source organism: Euclidium syriacum (assembly GCA_900116095.1). Lineage (NCBI taxonomy): Eukaryota > Viridiplantae > Streptophyta > Magnoliopsida > Brassicales > Brassicaceae > Euclidium > Euclidium syriacum. The sequence goes on along the minus strand of FPAK01000009.1, from coordinate 8,005,614 downwards.
AAATATATATTTTTTTAATATATATGATGATAAGTTAGATACGCACATCCATATACGTCTGTGAATTTATATTGAAGATAATAATTCATGGTTTTCGTTTATTGATTTCTATGTGAACAAAGTGTTCGACTTTGATAGCATAGTTAGTCGGATTCTTTTATTGAAAAATATTGTACCCATATTAGATATGCTCGCATAGTTTAACATAATATTGAGATTATGTTTGCTTGCTTGTGCAATATTTAGTATCCAGACTATGGAAGGTTCAATAGCTTTTAGCAATCCTTTTAAGGAAAATATATTTGTTATTACAGAGAAGGAAAAGTCAGTGACTCTCTTGCATCGTGACTTTCCTTATTTTCTTGATCCTAATTAGATTAGGAGTTAAACATTTTCCTTTTTAATCTCTAAATAATTGATGGTTCTAAGTCGATTAGAACTTGTTAGTCTAATAAGATTAGATCTCCTTTAATTATTTAATAATAATTATATTCCAATTATAAATACATATTAGATATGTATTGATTTAATTATATGTTAATATTTTATATTAGATATAAATTATAATTAAATCACAATTGGAATATAGTTTATTCCTCATATCAAGTATTTTGATGTTTATCTAATCTTATCAACTGTCAAAGCTTGTTTCGTTGTCCAATGAGTTTATAAACAAGATGTTGACAATTACATGAGTGAGGCAGATGGTAATGATTACCATATAATGAGATTGATTTGCTTGACTAGGTTATCAAAACGGTTTTGGTCTTAGAGACATAGGGTTGGATTAGATGTCATCTACAACCAAGAACTATATTAGATATAATTAGTAAGGAATTGCTTACCTAAATAGCTAGATATTCAGGCGATGAGTCAAAACTCACTTGGATTCTAGTGAAATATGGATCTTGGATCCCTACACTCAATTGAAGAAAATTTGTTTTGAGTATAGTGTGAGTTTTCTTAATTATTGAGAACACTCAAAATTCATGAACATCATATTAACTTTCACCTTTCTTTTTCCGACAATTAAATCAAACCCTCCTAGTTCCTATTCATTGTGATTTGTCCTTGAGAAATTGAATGAATCAAACCTTCTTAATTATTTGGAAGATCTTGAGAAGAAGTCTTTTGAGAGTTCCTTTTCGGTATTTTGTCATAGAAGTAAATATTACTGTTTTTGGTTCTATTCCTTGGTTATTGGATACCGGTTGAGGTGATCACATTTGTGTAAATGTACACGGTCTAAGCAACAGTAGAACTTTGGAGGAAGGACAAGTGGACCTATGTGTGGCTAATGGAGTAAAAGTTATTACATTAGCTGTAGGAACATGTCAATTGTCTTAGCCTTCAAGCATGATCCTAGAACTTAAGATTTACTACTACGTCCCTGCTATAAATAAGAGTATCATCTCCATTTCATGTTTGGACATGGAAGGTTTCTATTTTTGGATCAAGAATAAGTGTTGTTTGTTTGATCGCGATGATATATTCTATGGTAGTTTTCCATTAAACAATGGACTTAATGTTCTAAACCAAAGCATGCCACTTTATGACATTTGTACCAAAATATTTAAGTCTAATGCTTTAAAAGAAACTTTTCTCTTGGTATTGTTGTTTGGGCCATATAAACGAGAGATGCATTTTGAAGCTCCATAGTGATAGAATTTTGAACTCAATTGATTATGAATCATATGAGACATGTTAATCTTGTTTGTTGGGGGAAATGATTAAGACTCATTTTACTAAACACAATGAAAAGGCTAGGGATTTGTTAGGCCTTATACATTCAGATTTGTACAGTCTAATAAGTAAATGCGCCAGAGGAAACTATTAGTACTTCATTACATTTACTGAAGAAGTCAGTAGTTATGGTTATGTTTATGAAACATAAATTTGAGTCTTTTGAAATGTTCAAAGAATTTCATAATGAAGTACAAAACAACTTGGAAAAATTGTTACAGCTCTTTGATAAGATCGTGGAGGAGAATAATTAAGCTAAGTTTTTGGTGATCATCTTAGAGAAGGTGGAATCGTTTTACAACTCATTCCAACACCACAATATAATGGTATACCTGAAAGGATAAATTGAACTTGATTGGATATTGTTCGATCTATGATGAGTCACACATATCTTCCATTATCTTTTGTGATATGCTCTAGAAATTTTTGTGTTATGCTAAATAAATATCCATCGAAATCAGTAGAAAAGGACACCAAATAAGATATGGACTGGAAATGTTTCTAAGTTGTCTTTTTCTGAATATTTGGGGTTGTCAAGCTTATGTCAAACGGTTGATTACTGATAAGCTTGGACGCAAATCTGATCATTTCTACTTCGTTGGTCATCCCAAAGAACCAAAAAGTTATTACTTTTACTATCCCACTGATACAAAGTGTTTTTGTTCGTAATAGTGATTTTGAAAGAGAGTTTCTTTCCAAAGGAACTAGTGGGAGTAAAGTACATCTCGAAGAAGTTCGAGAATCACAGGATGATGTTCCAACTTTTAAGGAAGAACATAAATTGGATTTACGAAGAGTCGTAGTCTCCATACCTGTGGAACCTTAGGTTTGTAGATCTGAGAGGATTCATCAAGAAACTGATAGATATGGGGTTACTGGTGACAGATCATCACGATCTATTGATTGTAGAGATTGATGAACCAAATCCTTCGAAGAAATAATGATGGGCCTTGACTCTAATAAATGGCTACAAGCCGTTAAATCCGAAATGGAATCCATGTCAGAAAACAAAGTATGGACTTTGGTGGATTTATCATATGGTGTTAAAAACATTGAGTGTAAATGAGCTTTCAAAAAGATAATAGACATGGATGGTTATATACAAATATACAAAGCTAGATTGGTGGCTAAAGGTTTCAAACAAATTCATGGTATGACTATGATGAAACTATTCCCCAATCGCAATGCTTAAGTCCACTCGGATTCTCCTAGCAATTGTTACTCATTATGATTATGAAATATGACAAATGGATGTGAAAACAGCTTTTCTTAATGGAAATTTGAAGAGGATGTGTACACGACACAACCTAAAGATTTCACAGTCCTGAAACTGCTGGGAAATATATGCAAGCTTCATTGTTTCATTTATGGTTTGAAGCAAGCATCTCAGAGTTGGAATCTTTGTTTGGATGAATAAGTCAAAGAGTTTGACTTCATCAACAACGAAGAAGAATCATGCATTTACTAGAAGACGAGTGGGAGCGCAGTTGCATTTCTTGTATGTTGATGGTGGGGTTCTACCCCTAGTCAATAGTTTGGCAATAATTGGAGTTTGGTCCCTGCCTAGCTCTTCCCTAATAATCTATTAGGTTATAAGTCCCGACAACAGGAATTTCGACCCTCGGCCTAGATGACCGAGGAATACCTCGGAGAAGATTGATAAGATTTAGTGTCCGAAGCGGGGGTATAAACGAACATCGTCCTAAGCCGAAGTCTAAGCTTGGACAGTATAAGATCGAATCTTATCACAGATTCTCTAGTCTTGGAAAAATGGAAATATTCCATTTTTCCCATTTTTCCGAGGTTAGCCCATGGGCTTATTAGACCGACTATTAAGGATATGTAAATACATACCCCCCCCACTAATAACATGAATGGAGGATCGGGAGGAGAAAAACTAGATAACCTAGGTTTTACTTCTCTTTGATAAAGTTAATCTCGGCATTCCGAGTTAACAAGCATTGTAAACATCTTTAATAATAATACACTCTCTTTCCGAGGTTTCTTCTTTACTTTCTTATCAAGTACTTACCTAAAAACGAACCCCTCTAAATACAAATAATTAGAAGTTGAACCCAGTATCAACATTCGACGCGCCAGGTAGTGGGGTACCTCTATTTAGGAAACAGAAGAAATTTCGAGGATGGAAAAATATATTGGCTTAGATCTCAATGCTTCGGATTCCAAAGGAACTATAAAAAGACGTATCCGAGAAATACCAAAGATTAGATCTACGAGCCCAGCCCCAACATATCATCCTTCGACAGCCTTCACAGACGCAGACCTCGAAGGAATCATGATTCCTCACAATGATCCTCTAGTCATCCGTGTTTTCTTAGCTGGAAATCTCATGGAAGAGGTACTTATAGATACTGGGAGTACGGTGAACATATTAAGTCTAGAAGCTATGGATCGAATGAATGTGGTATCTAAAGACATGGAAGTAATAACGGAGCCCATAACGTCACTTCCAGGGAAGAAAGAAGCAGCAGTAGGAACTGCGGTCTATCCAGTGTCAGTTGAAGTAGTTACTCTGGATACAATCTTTCATGTGGTGTCAGGACCCCTCGTATTTGATGCAATTATGGGAGTTCCTTGGCTAACAATGATGGAAGCAGCTCCCTCAACCTACCATCAGTGCCTAAAGTTTCCAACCCTACACGGTGTTTATTCAGTGAGAGGAGACCAGCGAATAGCCGGAATTTGCTCCATGCCCCTAAAGAATCAGTCAAGAACAATCTCGCTAATCTCGGAACCAGAAGTCCCCCGCAACGAAAATCCGAGTTTATCAATAGTAGGAAAATTGGATCTGAACATCTTTGAGAAAGATGTGTACGAAAAAGTATATGTTGACGAGGAAAAACCAGAACACTTTTTAACTATAGGAGGAAATTTGGAGAAAGAAACGAGAAAAAAGTTAATTGATCTGTTGAAGAAGAACAAAAGAACATTTGCCTGGTCACCCGAGGATATGGTCGGAATAGACCCCGAAGTAATATCACATCGTTTAAACGTAGACCCTACCCACAAACCAGTGAAACAGAAGAAGAGAAAGTTAGGACCCGAGAGAGCGACAGCCGTTAACAAGAGATCGACCGACTACTAGCAAAAGGTTCAATAACTGAGGTACAATATCCAGAATGGTTGGCTAACCCGGTCGTAGTAAAAAAGAAGAATGGGAAATGGAGAATCTGGGTAGATTTCACAGACCTGAACAAAGCATGCCCCAAGGACTGTTTTCCCCTCCCAAGCATAGAAAGATTAGTCGAGGCCACAGCCGGAAATGAACTCCTTTTTTCATGGATGCGTTCTCGGGATACAACCAGATTATGATGTACCCAGACGACAGGGAGAAAACCGCCTTTATCACGGACAGAGGAACTTATTGTTACCGAGTAATTCCCTTCGGCCTGAAGAATGCAGGAGCAACATATCAGAGGTTGGTCAATCGAATGTTTGCGGACAAACTCGGTAATACAATGGAAGTTTACATCGATGACATGTTAGTGAAATTTCATGTGGCCTCCGAACACATTAATCATCTACAAGATTGTTTCGATATCTTAAACCGCTTCGGTATGAAGTTAAACCCCGATAAGTGTACGTTCGCGGTTACCTCGGGTGAATTCCTCGGATATTTGGTAACAGAGCGAGGAATAGAGGCCAACCCAAGGCAAATCAATGCTATAAAGAATTTACCATCACCAAGGAACTCAAAGGAAGTACAGAGGTTGACTGGACGAATCAAGGCTCTAAACCGATTCATTTCCCGATCACCTGATAAGTGTTTGCCCTTTTACAATATCTTAAAAGCGAATAAAAAATTTGAGTGGAACAATCAATGCGAGGAAGCCTTCCAAGAATTGAAGAAATATTTGTCAACACCTCCGGTTCTGAATAAACCCGAAGATGGAGAAACCCTTTTTCTTTATGTTTCGGTATCAGAGTCTGCTGTAAGTGATGTGCTGGTCCGAGAAGACAGAGGAGAACAAAAGCCAGTCTTCTACATAAGTAAGTCGTTGCTCGACGCAGAAACTAGGTATCCAACCCTAGAAAAATTAGCGTTCGCCGTTGTAATAGCAGCACGGAAACTCCGACCATATCTCCAATCACATCCAGTCGCTGTAATGACAAGCCACCCCCTCCAAACAATACTCCATAGTCCCAGGCAGTCGGGACGGTTAGCAAAATGGGCAATCGAGCTTAGTGAGTACGATATCGAATATTGAACCAAAACGACAATCAAATCCCAAGTGTTAGCAGATTTCTTGTCTGAACTACCTCCAGAAGTAATGACGATAGCCCCTCAGAACGAACAGTAGACTGTCTACATGGACGGGTCCTCGTCCAAGGTCGGATCCGGGATCGGAATTTGATTGAAATCTCCAACTGGGGAAGTTCTAGAACAGAACTTCCGCTTAGCTTTTGAAGCATCGAATAATGAGGCAGAATACGAAGCTTTAATTGCAGGACTACGACTTGCAAAATAACTAGGCGCCCGGTATCTCCGAGCTTGTTGTGATTCTCAGCTAGTAGCCAACCAGTTTAGTGGCGAGTTCGGAACAAAGAACAATCGGATGGAGGCATACGCAAATTTGGTACGACGTTTAGCCGAACATTTCAAAGAATTTGATTTGAAACGGATCCCACAGAGAGAAAATACGGTAGCAGATTCATTGCCCGCTCTTGCAACAGCGACAGATCCCCACCTGCAAAGGATAGTCCCAATCGAAACTATTGATCATCCGAGTATCAATAGTAACGAACAGCTCACTTTTTCAATCATGAAAGTAGAAGAAGAAGACACTCGACCGGAAACCCTCAGAGAAGACAAAGAAGATTGGAGAACGCCGATTGTGCGTTATATCAAAAATGGCGAAGTCCCATCGGATAAATGGGCAGCACGTCGGTTAAAGCCTGTGGCTGCCCAATATCTAATAATAGATGATGTTTTGTTTAAAAGGTCTTCCAGAGGATTGATGCTCCATTGCATTGGAAAAGAAGAAGCAAATGAAGTAATGATCTGTACTCATTCGGGTGAAGGAGGAAACCACTCGGGAGGAAGGCTCCTAGCTGTAAAACTCCGGAGATTAGGATATTATTGGTCAACCATGATTATCGATTGTGAAAAATTTACAGCACGTTGTGAGAAATGTCAAAGGCATGCCCCCGAGATTCACGCGCCGACATAATTACTTATGGCCGCATTACCTCCTTACCCATTCATGAGATGGGCTATGGATATCGTAGGGCCTTTTCCGAAATCAACCAGTGGAAAGCGCTTCCTGCTAGTTCTAATCGATTATTTTACAAAATGGGTCGAAGCAGCAGCTTATCCAAAGATTCAAAGCGGAGAAGTTCAAAGTTTTTTTTGGAAAAATATAATCTGCAGACATAGGATCCCTTATGAGATAGTAACTGATAATGGTTCTCAGTTCATTTCGGATAACTTCGAAGCCTTCTGAGAAATGAAAAATACGTCTAAACAAGTCAACCCCGAGGTATCCACAGGGAAATGGACAAGCCGAGGCTACAAATAAAACGATCGTCACCGGAATAAAGAAAAGACTTCTCGGAAAAAAGGGAAGATGGTCAGACGAGTTGGAAGGAGTGTTATGGTCGCACAGAACGACTCCTAAAAGTGCATCCGGACAAACCCCATTTTCACTTTCCCACGGAATGGAAGCTATGTCTCCCGCCGAAGTTAGAGTTCCGAGTTTGCGAAGAACCCTAATGATACACGACACCGAGGTCAATGATGCAAAACTAAAAGAGCGGGATGATGAAATACAGGAGCTACGGGACCATGCCCTACTTCGCATCCAAAATTATCAGCAAATCGCTTCCCGCATATTTAAAACCACTTCAAGTACCGAATTTGATAAAGTAGGATTCGGTATGACAGATAATGATCGAGCATTTCTCGTTAAATCAATTCTAGAAATCGACTAAAGCTTCAATGTGATAAAGTAACATTTAAGCCGAAGTTGTTAAAAGAACAAATTTTTATTTCATTGAAGATAAGACAAAAATACAACAAGACAAAAGAGAAAATTACAAAGTAAGGAATGTACCGTAAGAGTTATACCCCCTAGGAGATAGCTTCATATTCACATCATCCGACCGACGTTGAGGCCTGAAGTGTTGAGCGAATAAAGGCGGGGCTTCGAGATCCGAAGGACTAAGATCAAAGGTGGGAAATTCATTCAACCGGCGTTCGAGGTTGGTTAGTTGGGAGAAGAATTCCTCTTTCATCACGGAAGGAACTAGAACCTTCTCCTTTTCAAACACCTCAATCAGATCGCACTTTCTTTTCACTTGATGAAACAAGTCAGTCAAAGAGTTACAAAGCTGGTTCGCGTCGATGTATTTTCGAACCTTTCAAATTTCTTCCCACACTCGCCAAGAGCATTTAGACGCACGACTGTATGTGGATCGAGGTTATTACCTTTGTCTCCGGTTGCCCCAGAAGTGGACGGTTTAGACTGATGAGCATCTTCTAGCTCACGCTTCAGACGACGAACTTCATCAACGAGCTTAGCAGACTTTTTTGATTCTTCCACAGCCGTTCGGCAAACAACTTCGGAATCAGCATCAGTCTTCTCCACATAACGCTTAAGCGAATTGATTTCTTTCTTCATTGCCGATTCTTTCAACTCAGCATCTGATAGCAGACGGTTGAAGCAGGCAGCCGTCTAAAAAATTAAAACGAGATGATAAATCAAAAAAATTAGGCGAAAGTGAAAGGAAGAAGGAGAAGCAAAGAACCTTGAAGAAAGAAGAAGCCGCGTTCTTAAGCAGAGAGTCTTTTTCTTCATTAGAAAGGAGGGGAAGAGGGCCGTATCAACCTCCAAGTCTTCCAAAGAGCTTCGCACACTCTCCTTGGTCCTCAAATAAAGGAACATTCTTTCCGAAAGAGTATCGGAAGGAGTGGTTTGAAGCCGCGGCAGCAGGACTTTGTTGCGAAGTCTTTGTTGGCTCTTTGTTCGAAGTCTTAACTTGAGGCTTCGGGAGAACTGTTGGAGTAGGACGGGAGTGGTAGTGCTTGGCATTTTGGACTTTGGTGGAAGCATTTTTCCGAGGGGAATCTCGGTGTTATGCGTTGGAATAGCGGGGTCCGAAGTCCGAATAACGGGCTTTTCCTTCGAAAAGCTCGGATTCAGGTTCGTCTCAACCATAGTCGGGTTAGTCGAAGTGTCGATTGGAGGAATAGAAGTCGGAGGAGCCGAGAGATTTGGTGTTACGGGGGAAGGCGAAATGAGAGACTTTTCAGAAGGGGTCTCGGTTTTCCTTCTCTTCGACTGCGGTTTCTTTTCCGGAGTCTCAGAAAGCTGTCTTTTGGAAGCTTTGTCTCTTGGGAGACTCCCTTTTGGAGAATTAGATGTTTCGGTAGGTATCTCCTTCCCCTCGATTTTGGATTCCTCGGGTTGTGTTATAAGTACCCGAGGTTGGTAGATCTTTAAGTTCTTCACGAAGGGGTTCGGCATTTTAGAGATAGAAAGAGAAAAGGAAAGTTGGTTTTGCGGCTTGGACAAGGATTATTTATAAGGTGAAATTTCAATCTGTTCCAATTCCCCATTTAATGTGCCCGGTTAAAACAAGACACGTCAACGGAGTTTTCTGTGGAATCGAGGAGTTTATGCAAGACGACTTTTCATTATGTTTTCCCGCCCATGTACGAAGATTTTTTTTAAAAATGAAGAAGAATTGAAAGCTGAAGTGATTGAATACGAAGATAGATTGGTTCTGAACTTCATTTATTGACAAACCATTTAAGGAGGAACTTCGCCAATGCTGCCCGAAGACATCCTCGGACGAACTGGGGGGGGGGGGTTACTGTTGATGGTGGGGTTCTACCCCTAGTCAATAGTTTGGCAATAATTGGAGTTTGGTCCCTGCCTAGCTCTTCCCTAATAATCTATTAGGTTATAAGTCCCGACAACAGGAATTTTGACCCTCGGCCTAGATGACCGAGGAATACCTCGGAGAAGATTGATCAGATTTAGTGTCCGAAGCGGGGGTATAAACGAACATCGTCTTAAGCCGAAGCCTAAGCTCGGACAGTATAAGATCGAATCTTATCACAGATTCCCTAGTCTTGGAAAAATGGAAATATTCCATTTTTCCGAGGTTAGCCCATGGGCTTATTAGACCGACTATTAAGGATATATAAATACATACCCCCCCCCCACTAATAACATGAATGGAGGATCGGGAGGAGAAAAACTAGATAACCTAGGTTTTACTTCTCTTTGATAAAGTTAATCTCGGCATTCCGAGTTAACAAGCATTGTAAACATCTTTAATAATAATACACTCTCTTTCTGAGATTTCTTCTTTACTTTCTTATCAAGTACTTACCTAAAAACATACCCCTGTAATTACAAATAATTAGAAGTTGAACCCAGTATCAACATTATATTGTATGTAGATGACATACTCTTCATTGGAAATGGTGTTATGTTGCTCAAGTCTGTTAAGACTTGGCTAGGAAGTTGCTTTTAAATGAAATACATGGGATGAGCCACTTATATTCTTAGAATAAAAATATATAGAGATAGGTTAAACATGCTCATTGGACTTTGTCAAGATACTTATATAAATAAGGTCTTCCACAAGTTTAGCATGAATGATTCCAAGAAAGGCTTTCTACCAATGGCATAAATCTCAGCAAGACTCGTTGTCTTTCGACACATGATGAGCGAGAACACATGAGTAAGATCCCATTTGCTTCTGCAATAAGATCCATGTATGTCCTTCTCTGCACTCACCTATATGCTGCATGTGATTTTAAGCACAACGAACATATACCAGTCTGATCCAGGTGAGAGTCACTGGATGGTATTTAAGAATGTCCTTAAGTGCTTTAGAAGAACTAATGACATTTTTGTAGTCTATGGAGGAAGTGAGGAACCTTTTTGAAGTGGTTACACGGATGTCAACTTTTAGACAAATAAAGATCTGGTTTAATCTGATCGGTGAGTTGGAAGAGTTCCAAGCAAATCTTCATGGCATTCTCTACAACTAAAGTTGTATATACCGCTGCTTCTGAAGTAGCAAGGGAGACTTGTATGATTTAGAAGTTCATTGTTGAACTAAGTGTAGTTCTTAATATTTCTAGTCTAATGGATCTGTATTGTGACTACAATGGAGTCATCGCTCTGCGTATATGCAAAGACTAGTAGTTTCTCAACATATGCAAATGTTGCTGATCATTTGACCAAACCTCTTGAGTAGGTTAAGTATGAGAGTCATACTGCTACTAAAAGAACTAGATTCTTAAAGATGATCTTTATTCTAGTGGGAGGTTTATTTAATAAATGATGTTCATGTAAACATAGATTTTACTATGTTTAAATGTAATGAAATTTGTTTCATGTATTATTTGATTATTAGATAATTGAATAATAGTCCCAAAATAATCTATATCATTCTTATAGGTCATCAAGTACGTGACTTGATCATGAAACCCTATAAGTGGAAGATGCTATAAATTATTGTAGTCCCTAGTCAAGTTATTAACATGGAACATTAATAACTGTAAGTGACTAGTATGTGACGTAACTGATGACTAAGTTTCATTGAGTCATTAATATGTTGTATTAAAGTCAATCACACAGATATGTGTTGGAGAACAAGTATTGGACTGACCCGCTTATGAGAACTCTACAAGATTGTTATATGAGTGTCATAAGAGTTTCTCATCACAACTATAAAGTATAGTCCTTTGACCTGAGTTCGTCATGATTTCTTACATATGAATTGGTTCGCTTTGACTTTATCAAACGTCAGCCGTAAAAGGTAATTATAAAGGCATTAATTGGGCGCTTCATGAAGTGTGTAAGGAACATAGATGGAACAAGATTAGATTTGTCCCTCCTATATAACAGGAGATAAATATCTCTGGGCCTATTGAAGATTTGATACTGAGAAATGCGTGGCCACGCTCAAACGAGGTGAATGTCAGTCGTTTGTTTTTATCAGTATAAATCGGAGTTCGATAAACGTGATCTAGCTTAATAAGGATGACACTGGTTCTTACCTTATGCTCAGATCGAGAAATAAAGAGAAAGGGATTACATGAATAGATGATTCTAGTATAAGTGGGAGATTGTTGGGAATGTCCTAAAATCATTTGCACTTTACTCTTGTTAAAGTTGTAATGTCGAGGTTTGACAGTCATATAATATTAGGTGATTATATTATTTTGTTAGAAGCCGTTTATAATATATTGGTTTAGAACTCATTGCTAATATTATACGATCTTACAGAATCACACACCTAAAAAAATTGGATCAGTAAATAATTAATTGGTCTAATATAAATTAGATCAAAAATATAAGTTTAAGATGTATTTTATTTATATGATAAATATATATATATATATATATATATATATATATATATATATATATAAACATAAACGTGAAAGGCTTTAAGCAAAAGATAATAATCATTAAAGAATGATTGTTAATCACGTTATGGACTTTATCCCAATCACGTCCTAATTAATTAGGTTGTGTTTGTGTATTATATATATGAGAATCATGTTCTCTTTGTAAATATGATTGACGTACGGCCGCTTGTAATTATTGAAAGAAGAGAATTGTTCTCTTGCTCGGCATACAAAGAAAAGAAAAGAGAAACTTTTTCTCTAATTATGCCTCGCTAATAATTAAAAGAAGAGAAATTGGTTCTCTTACTTAGCCGACGATAATAAAACTCTAAACCCTAGAAATACGAATAGTTTGTTATTTTGAGATTGGATCTCAACAGCACTAGCATCCTATATTTTAATCTAGTTTCTATGCGTGTGGATATTGGTAGAGGTGCGATACTTGAAGCGTTAAGATAATCTCAAGCCGTCTCGATTCATCAATCCGCTGTAAAACTTCAGATATATTCGATACTCTTAGTTCTAGGTTTAATTCAATATTATCACGAATCGTGGCAATAGAATTTGTAATTAGGGTTTATAAATTGTTATAAACCGGTAAAAATTCCAACAATATCTTGGCAAACTATGCCGGAAAGGGAAACAAAGGGTTCGTCGAGTAACTTCATATAGCACCATCGAATCAACCCGATCTGGAGATCTGCGGTGGACTAGTTTGGATATGCGATGGACTAGCTTGGATCTGCGGTGGGGGAAGGCGGGGCTTTGTTTGTGGTCACTGGGTCTCCATCGGAAGATTTAAAGCAACGATATTGGCGGACGGAGAAGCTGAAAAACTCTGAGAAGAGGAAGTTAAATGCGAGGCTGAGAAGGAAGAAACGAAAAAGGGGGATACAAAAGGGAGAAGATGCAAAAGCTGGCCGAGAAAAATCATTTACGTCGATCGGAGTTTCACTAGCAGTGGCAGATAAGGTCGGTAGCGCATGTTGACGATGGGAACATTAAGTTTTATTGTCGGTGCTTTTCTCAGAAAGAGAAACGAGACAATAATATTTATTTCCATCTGATTGTTTGTTATTATTAGAAATAACGATTCTTACGTGTATTAATAATGATGACATGTTATTTTTTAGTTCGAGAATTTAAATTCTACGTGGACGGTCTTAGTTTTAATTTTTATATAGAAAAAAACTAAAGTTGTGAGAGATATTAATTAATTATTTTATCTTTTTTATATAAAACAGAAGTCAGAGAAAGAAAATGAGAAGCTTTCTCAGTTCGACACGTAAGGATTTTTATACGTGTCACATTGTCAATTTTTCATAAAAGGAAATTACATCATTTTATATTTTCAGTTGTATTTTCTTGACAAAAAAAAATCTATCGGAACCGACCCCCGTTTTCCTCCACTCACAATACCCACGATCTTCTCTTCCCATGAACTCGTCTAATTCCTTCCTGCAACAATGGACTCCGATTTTAATTTCTCACAAATATTTGCATTTGTTTCTTTCATTCCCATCTCTTATTTTCTCCGAAAAGCATCGATATCCCAATCTATTTCTTAATCCAAAATCTGAGATGGGAACGACGCTCAAAGCTCTTTCATTCAAAATCTGAGATGACGATGAAGAACGATGGCTATATCTCAATCCAAACTCTTTCACCCAGGTTCTCTTTCTATTGTTTGATCAACAATTTTGTTCCTCGAATCCATTATTAAATTACAATTCAGATATCAAATTTGTAGATGCACAAAATTTTAATCAAATTTCGGTTTGAATTTCTTTTCCAATTAGGTTCTTATAGGAAGCAAGACGAAGAAAACTTTCTCACCCTCGACTCACAGTTACTTGAGAACAGGTATGTGTTTTTTTATCATCTTTCAAAGAATTAACTCGAAATTTCATCTTAGATCTGTTAACGGATCACCGACAACAAATAAATCCGTTCAGTATAGTACAATTAGTGCATCAGTTTTATCTCTCTTTCTTACTTTTTGTTTTGAGGATAATTGATTTGGGGATATGAGATTTGGAGCACTTTGATTTTCTGTGCTTTTTTTGGGGTTTAAAATCTGGGTTAACCTAAATCTATGAAAGTTTGATTAGTTTTGTGTGGATTGATAGTCTTTGTTTCAAATTCACGTGTAGTGTCATTGGTCAAGCTTACTATTTTTCAAGTAAACATGGTTTGCATTATACTTTATCATTTGACTTACTTTGTGGTTGTTGCAATCAACTATGTTTCATTGATAGCGAGGAGGTGGGGAACCGAGCGAATAACTAAAGCTGTGTGAGCTAAAACTTTTGTCAACAGGTTCTTATTTCATAATCTTCTAAAACTTTATATTTTCTCATATTTTGAAGTGCTAATAAGGTCTTGATTCTATCTTTACTTTCCATTTTTCTTTGAAGTTTCGATCTTGCAAAAAGTTTTTTTTTGATAATCAACTATGTCTCTTCCAATATATATTTCTTAAAAATCATGATGAGATGTTTTAGCTCAAATCAGAAATTAAACATGTTGCCGTTTCTTATTATTTTAAGTCTATTTTCATCTCACATACTCTCCTTTTACATTGTTTTTCTTAGCAAAAAAAAACTAGACAACTAAGATGCAACCTAAAGCTTCAAAAAGAAAGAGCATGAATAGTTAAAGAATTTTCATTTTTTTGTTCTGTATTTCCACTGTTTGAATATTTGCGGTTACTTTTTTTTGTAGGAGGAAAATACCACAGTAAGAGCCCCGTTTAAACCAAGGAGAGGGAAAAAAAATTATGTCAGCAAAGAGAGACCATCAAGTAAAACATGTGTAAATTCGTTGTATTTATCTTCAGGTTCAAGTTTTGCAAGTCATTTAGCAGTTCAGTAGTTATTATATAGTTCTGACGTGTTTGATTTTTCTCAATTATAAATCTTGGATTTTTTTTATCGTGTATGATGGCTATAATAGTCGATTTACATTCTTTACTTTGTAATTCGTACGGTTGGTTCTCTTACGTGTCATTTTCTAAAATTTTCAGAAAAAGAAATTATATCATTTAACAGAAAAATATTTCAATTTTATTTTCATTGAAAAAAAAAAACCTATCGGAACCCATCCATGTTCTCCTCCACCACTCACGATACCCACGATCTTCTCTTCCCTCAAACTCCTCCAACAATGGACTCCCATTTGAATTTCTCATAAATATCGTTTTTTCTATCAATCCCATCTCTTATTCCTCTAAACTAGATCCAAACTATCAGTTTCGCTTCGAAATTCGCAGTTTTTTTCTTTTTATCTTAAGAAATCGATTCTATTCGACAAAATCTATCAATTTCGAATACAAATCTAAAAGAAAAAACGGAAGAAAAAAGTGAAAAATGAAAAATATCAAATGACTACCGCTGATGATATTAGGGTTTACAAAAGGGAATAGAAAGAAGATGATAAGAAAGTGAAGATTTTACCCTACATTAAACCTCGGTTTTAAAATCGATAAAATTGTGGAAACGTTTCATGCTGATGGTTCTCTACCAACTTAGACTAATAGTTCAGTTAGGAATCAAGGCTGGAAAAATCTGGAGAGAGGGTATATCACATGTAACTACAATGGTTTGTTCACATCTTCGCTTCTTAATGCAAGAGCAGGTTGGGTTATGAGGGATGATCGAGGAACTTTTCTAGGTGCAGCTCAAGCTGTTGGTATGAAAGTTGGTGCAGCGTTGGTGAGCGAAGTCCAAGCTTTGGTAATGGCAATGCAACACTATTGGGTTATGGGGTATAGAATGATTATTTTTGAAGGAGACGATCAGAAATTATTCAACTTGCTACAAGGGAAAAAGAAGTCTTTAAATGGAAAACAAAGTTTGATCAAGTTATCTTTCAATGGGTCCATCGAGATTCAAATGCTCCACCTGATATTTTAGACAAATCTCCCATGGTGGATGGTTGTAGTTTTAAATCTTTTCATTTTACTCCTCCATGGATTATTAATGGTTTGCATATGGATTCTGTAATTTCATTATCAAGTTAATAAAAAGTTGCAGAGTTAAAAAAAAAATCGATAAAATTATGTTAAAAGTTCAGTTCAAACTCAGGTGACTCCAACCATCAAACACGCCTCAGCAACTACGCCATTACATACAACATGTCAAGTTATCACCAAAACTAATATATAAACACATCTTCATACTACCAAGCTAGGTTACATGGAAACTCCGTCGGAGGAGCGTTTCCCGTTTCGGAAACGGAAACGTGGTGGAAATGCATGGAAACGCGATGGAAACGCGTTTCTTAAATTTTGTGATTCGGAAACGCAACGAAAACGTCATATCCGTTTTTGGAAACACGACGGAAACGCCGTTTTCGTTTTTGAAAACGTTATCTCTTGTTATTTTTGAAAATTTGTGTTTTCTTTTAAAATATAGTATATAGTTTAAATTTGTAAGGATTTAATTGATAATTTGTAGTTTGTTTCATTTGTGCAAACTAATATTTGTTTTCTATCTATGGCTCTATTATAAGTGAGATGTTGTAGGTGATAAATTTAATTTATTAGATGATACTAATCTTAGGAGACTCGGATTCGAAAATCTTTCTCTCGACTAAATGGAGTTGGAGACAATTTTGAAGCAGTTATATTTGGTGGAGCAAATGAGAATGAGAATGAAGAAAATCAACTTTGAGTGTTACGATATTTATCTCTAATTAAACTATTTAATATTTATGTATTGTGTTTTTACAAATTCTATTTATTTTTCAATTATGATTAAATTTATGTTATTTTAAATATTATGGTCAACTTTAAGTTTTACTTATAAGCTGATGTTTCATTATGATTTATAAATAAATATATCAATGTATATTTCAAATACATATATATATATAGATATACAAACGTTTCCAAAACGTTTCGCTTCCTAATTTTTTTTAAAAAATCGTTTCCGCGTTTCCAAATGTTTCGTTTCCGCGTATCCATTTCCGTTTCCATACAACCTAGCTACCAAGTACCAACATTGTAACGACTCATTCAAAAGCATGAAAATTATTTATTAAAAATAAATAATTCTGAGAGAAGACGAAGCCGAGAAATATACAGAAAAATATTCCCGAAGACGACGGAAGCGGAATCAAGAAACGGAACGCGAAAACCCTCGGGAAAGAATGAAGGATTTTGATTGGCTGAAAAATAGTAATATATATATTTTTAAATCAGAAAAATATATATTATTTTATTATATTTTCTTAAAAAAAAAAAAAGAATAAAATATTGGACCGTCCATATGGTGCCACGTGGCAGCAATCCGACGGCCCAAAACACTATAAATAGAGGGGCTGCCTTCCTCCATTCCTCACACATTCTTCCTTGAATTACAAAAGGAGAAGAGAGAAGGAGGAGAGAAAGAAGAGAGAGAGAGAAAGAGGCGGAGGAGAAGAAGAAGCCTGCCGGTGTTGATCGCCGGCAAGGAGGAGGAGAGAGAGAGGGAGGTGTTCGGGGATAAAACCCGACGCCTCGAGACGGTTCTAACCGCCCGAACCACTGTTCGGGAATCCGGTTAACCGGTCCGGTTTAGAGATAGGGAGCTGTTCGTGTGCCATTTCGGGCACGAACGAGCGTTCGGTATAGCCGAACCTCTGCCGGAATTCTCAGATATTTCCGTAGAGTCCGTGTCGGAGCTGCACCAATACGTTCGTGACACTCACAACGTTTCTTGGTCAGTTTCCTGAGTGTTAGAGTGAGGACATGTGCTTTTCGATAGATTTCTCTTCATACGAAATCTGTCGGAACTCTGTCCGAATTTCGGGAGCAAAACTCCGAAATCAGTCGGAACTCTGCCGAAATTTTTAGAAGACCAATAGAGCCAAGTCCAGAGCCAAGTCGGAGAGTTTTCGACAGGATTTTCTCAAATTCAAGTCCTGTCGGAATTCTGCCGGAATCTCAGAAGAAAAACCCGAGTACAGCCGGAACTTTGCCGAAGTTCCTTGGAGGTCAAGTCAAGCAGTGATCAAGATCCAAGAGCGGTCCAGAAGGTGGTCCGTGGTCTGTTGGTGGTCCAGTTCAGTGGTACCAGCAAAGGTGAATCAAGGAGAAGTCTGAAGTGAAGGGTCGGGTTTGGTCAAACAGTGAGTTAGATCAAATTGTTTGTTGACATGATCTACCTGCAGAGTCCCGATATCGGGGTATTGACCTTTAACCGGGAGGGTTAGGTCGTACCAGGTATCGGTTTGTTAATGGATAATCACTTAGGTGATTATTCATTTGATTGGTTGTGTTTCTGCTTTCTACCTTTCTTGCATTGCTTGATTGTTTTGGTAGATTATGATGTAGTTATGCATGACGTATTAGTTGAGATCCTAATAAGTGGGATAGTGGTTCTAGTAGTCTTACCCAAGGAGTTGGATGAACCCTATAAACACTATACCGTGGTCTTGTTTCTTTAAGAGATACCATGACCTAGAACGACGTACTGATGATCCAGTATCCGATGGGGAAATACGAGTTCATAGTACGGCGGAGTAGTGAGGTGAGTAGTTTAGTAGTTCATCTCATGAGGAATGGGAGAACTCTAAATCACTTAACCGATGGTCCAGTTTTCAGTACGGGAACCGAGATCATAACGACGTACTGATGATCCAGTTCCCGACGGGGGAATGCGAGTTCATAGTACGACGTACTGATGATCCAATTTCCGATGGGGAAATGCGAGTTCATAGTACGACGTACTGATGATCCAGTTCCCGACGAGGGAATGCGAGTTCATAGTACGACGGAGTAGTGTGGAAAGGATTCTGCTTATCAGAATCCTTGACACTCATGTAGTTGGTATACTTGTATCCCCATATGAGTTATCTCCGTTCTCGTAATGGCGAAGCGGAAAGACCCCGGAGACAAGTACCGAGTGATCGTCGGGCCGTGGGTGTGTGAACCTAATGAGGTTCACCAATGGTTGCCGTGTTCCAATGGGAAACGGTAAAGACACCATTAACTACAAGAGTTGATGGTGGGGGGATACAAATATACCAGGGCCCTTAGGATGCATGTAGAATTGGTAGAATTGGTTTAATTGGTTGAATTGGTTGATAGAGACGTGCTCTCATGTCTTATCTTGTTTTGTTTATTTTCCGCTGCTTCGGCTATTTTTTTATGTCTAAGTAGTTGAACTCCTTGAACATGTTTGTTGTTTGTTAACATGGAGCTTTCGGGGAATTGTGCATGATAGTAAAGGGATCTAGCTCGCTGAGTGACATTAGGTTACTCATTAAACTCACGTTGTTGTTTTTCAGGTAACCCGTAGTTAAGTAGCTAGAGCCGCTGGGACACTAGGCCAAGTCGGAGTAGATTTTCTCATCTGTTTGCAACCCCTCTTTTCAAAATATATCTATGTATGTTTTTATGGGTCCACGAATCGCATGCAGGCCTATATAATTATTTTGTGTATTTGTGAAACTCGATATTGATACTATATGTAATATTCGGATGTTTCATAAATAATGCATGTTGTTATGATATTGAATCTTTGATTCTTACACAACTCCGCGTTCGAGGTGCTAGCTGCGAAGCTTGAACCAAGGCGTGGAGGATTAAGTGACGTCTCCGGGTCACCGGCTAGGCAAAGTCGACGGTCATGTTCTTGTTTGATTGTTGGCCGGCGGCGGAGCCTAGACGAAAACGATTCGGGGGCGTTACAAGAAGTGGTATCAGAGCATGGTTTCGTCCAGGCTCACAACACATGTTTTTATTCGTTTTCAACGGTTTTTGAAAAAAGTTTGGCAACAGACGATTAGGAATCCGACTATGTCCCAGTTTATTATAAGAATCTAACCTTTGCATGGATTTGCAGATGGCGGATCAAACTGGAAATGAGGCAGTGGGGACGGGGGGAATGGTGACAAGGCTGAGAGCATCACAGCGGATGGTAATGGAAAGGCAAGCCGATGCTACTAACGTCGATCAACAAGTGAGGCAAGAAGTCTCTATCCCTGAAGATGATGGTCAAAATCCAAACCCAAGGAAGAAAGTCAACCGTTCGAAATCGGCAGGAAAGGCAGCCGCCACAGTTGAGTCCAGCGTTCAAGGATCACATCAATCCAAGCGCCAAACAACTCTCTCTGAGCAGCAAGATAAAACCCCAACAAAGGAAATGGAGCAGCCAACTCATGAAGCGGCCATGGAAACTCCAGAGCAACAACAACCAAATCAAGATCCAACCTCGAAGCTTCTTTACGAGCTTCTCGTTCGAGCAGTTCAACAACCTCAATCAGGGCACTCTAATCCTGATTGTTCAAAAGTCATATCCGCAATGAAGAAGCTAGGCACCAGAAGGTTTGAAGGAGGAGCTGACATCTTTGTAGCTGAAGAATGGCTCCGCTTACTCGAAAAGAATTTCACGGTGGTGAAATGCCCGAAGAACCACAAGACGACGGTCGCGGCATACTATCTTGAAAAGGATGCCGCTGGATGGTGGGCCAATACAGAGAGACAATATGGAGAAGCTGAGATTTCGTGGAGAACCTTTCGAAAGGAGTTCGAAGACAAGTATTTTCCACCTGAAGCAAGAGATCGTTTGGAGAGGAAGTTCAGAAATCTTGTTCAAGGCAATCGCTCAGTAAGGGAATACGAAGCAGAATTCACCAGACTACGTCGTTATGTATTCTACGGAGAAGATGACGAGGTGGCAATGATTCGCAACTTTATGAATGGGTTGCAATCCAAGATAAGTAGTAGGCTCATGGCGGTGGAGTTTACCAGTCTCAACAAGTTAATTGAGAAGGCCGTCAACATTGAAGAAAAACTCGCTCCGGAGAAGGAAAGATCCAATCGAGGAGAGTATTCAGGATCAAACCAGAAGAAAAGAAAGCAAAAATCTGGCCAAGAAGATAACCGAAGGAGAGGAAGTTTTCGAGGTTACAACGATCGAGAAAGGCAAGGAAACCCAACAAGGTGCTCCAATTGTGGACGTCGGGGTCATAGCTTTAAGGAATGCCGACTTAGAGATTCCAGCAACATCCAGTGCTTTGCTTGTGATGAATTCGGACACTATGCAAATGCGTGTCCAAGGAGGCAGCCGGTCGCAGCAGTCCCAGTCGCTACTCATCCCCCTCCTGCTCTCCCAGCTCTTGACCCGTCAGCAAAGAAGAAAACCGTAGGTAGGGTCTATGCCTTAGATGTAGAAAACCCTGAAACCCCAGAGGACCCAGCTGCGGGTCCCATTGCTGGTACGAATGCCTTAAACTCTTAATCCTTATTTTGAATTTTTATGGGATTGCCAGTAATGGAAAATGTATTACTAATGATCGGCAGGAACTTTACATGTTGCGGGTCGCCCCACGCATGTACTGTTTGACACGGGAGCCACCCATAGTTTTGTGACTCCCGAGGTCGCTGCCGAGTTTGTTGGTAGTTATGAGACCTGCAGGACTAGTGTCGCGGTATTGACCCCCGGAGACCAAACCCTTCAGGCAGACCGCTATATCAGCAATGTTCCAGTAGTCATCAAAGAAAGGACGTTCCTGACAAACTTGTTCGTGGTTCTGCTAAGAGACTACGAAGTAATTCTCGGCATGGACTGGCTCTCTGGATATCGTGTACAGTTAGACTGTGGAAGAGGAAGGATTATATTTAACCAAGGAGAGAAGACGGAGTTGATTTACCACGGGATCAACCCTAGTAAATCAATATCATTTGTGTCGGCACTCCGAGTTCAGGAGTTGCTTGAAGACGGAGAAGTGTATCTGGTCACTCTATCTATTGAAGACGGACCTGGAAGCGAAGGAGTCAAGATTGAAGATATCTTGGTGGTGAAAGAATTTGAAGACGTGTTCTCAGCACTAAAAGAATTGCCTCCACCTCGGAGCAATCCTTTTACCATCAATCTGGAGCCAGGAGCAAAACCGATTGCAAAGGCACCGTACCGAATGGCGCCTGCGGAGTTAGCGGAGTTGAAGAAGCAACTCGAAGACTTGATCGGGAAAGGTTTCATACGGCCAAGCTCATCACCATGGGGAGCTCCAGTATTGTTCGTGAAAAAGAAAGACGGGAGTATGAGACTCTGTATCGATTACAGAGGAATCAACAATATCACCATCAAAGACAAATATCCGCTACCACGGATAGACGAACTTTTGGATCAACTCAAGGGAGCGAGTTGGTTCTCGAAGATAGATTTAGCGTCGGGATATCACCAAATCCCTATCGCTAAAGAAGACATTATGAAGACGGCGTTTCAAACCCGATATGGACAGTTCGAGTTCGTGGTAATGCCTTTCGGGCTTACCAACGCACCAACAGCATTCATGAGGCTCATGAACGAAGTATTCCATGATTATCTCGATAAATTCGTCATTATATTTATCGATGATATTCTGGTATACTCGAGGAGTGAAGCAGAGCATCGGGAACATTTGAAGTTAGTTCTCGAGACACTAAGGAGCCAGAAGTTATTTGCTAAATTTAGCAAATGTTCATTCTGGAAGCGGGAGATTGGATTTCTCGGACACCGTGTATCCGAGAAAGGCGTTTCAGCAGATTCAGAAAAGATTGAAGCAATCAGGGATTGGCCTCGGCCTACCTCGGTAACTGAAGTCCGAAGTTTCCTAGGTTTGGCCGGGTACTATCGCAAATTCGTTAAGGGTTTTTCAGTCATTGCTAAACCTTTGACCAAGCTAATAGGGAAAGGAGTTCCCTTCATATGGAAAGAAGAAACAGAGAAGGCGTTTTCGGAGTTAAAGAAGGCGCTAACAACCGCACCAGTTTTGACATTGCCAGAGCAAGGTAAACCATATTCGGTTTACACGGATGCATCAAGAATCGGGTTAGGATGTGTCCTGATGCAAGGAGGAAAAGTAATCGCTTATGCTTCTCGACAATTAAGAAAGCATGAGGTGAATTACACGACGCATGATTTGGAGTTAGCAGCCGTAGTTTTTGTACTACGTATATGGAGATCTTATCTGTATGGAGAAGAAGTGGAGATATTTACGGATCATCAAAGCCTTAAATATCTTTTCACTCAGCCTGATCTCAACCTACGACAAAGACGATGGATGGAGTTCATTGCTGACTACGATCTCAAGGTGAAATATCACCCTGGAAAGGGGAACGTAGTAGCTGATGCGCTCAGTAGGCGGAAGACGGAGGCAAGTCATGAAAAGGAAATTGAAGCCCAATCAGATGAATTCAAGAAGATGAAGCTCGTAGTACTAGAAGACGAATCAAGAAGTTGAAAAAACGGGAGATACCCCCAGATTCAGGTGTTTTGGGGAAAGAAGAACCGAGTCATTGTGACTTGGGAAGACGAAGGAAAATTCAGGAAAGAATACCCGGAGTTCTTTGCAGAAGATGTGATCATGGAGGAGGCGGGATCATCCGAACCCTAAGAATTCGAGGACGAATTCTAATAAGGGGGGGAGGGTGTAACGACCCGTTCAAAAGCATGTAAATTATTTATTAAAAATAAATAATTCTGAGAGAAGACGAAGCCGAGAAGTATACAGAAGAATATTCTCGAAGACGGCGGAAGCGGAACCGCGAAACGGAACGCGAAAACCCTCGGGAAAGAATAGAGGATTCTGATTGGCTGAAAAATAGTAATATATATATATATATATATATATATTTTTTTTTAAATCAGAAAAATATATTTTATTTTATTATATTTTCTTCAAAAAAATAAATAAAAAATAAAAAATATTGGACCGTCCAGATGGTGCCACGTGGCAGCAATCCGACGGCCCAAAACACTATAAATAGAGGGGCTGCCTTCCTCCATTCCTCACACATTCTTCCTTGAATTACAGGAGGGGAAGAGAGAGAGAGAGAGAGAGAGAGAGAGAGAGAGAGAGAGAGAGAGAGAGAGAGAGAGAGAGAGAGAGAGAGAGAGAGAGAGAGAGAGAGAGAGAGAGAGAGAGAGAGAGAGAGAGAGAGAGAGAGAGAGAGAGAGAGAGAGAGAGAGAGAGAGAGAGAGGGTGGAGGAGAAGAAGAAGCCCGCCGGTGTTGATCGCCGGCAAGGAGGAGGAGAGAGAGAGGGAGGTGTTCGGGGATAAAACCCGACGCCTCGGGACGGTTCTAACCGCCCGAACCACTGTTCAGGAATCCGGTTAACTGGTCCGGTTTAGAGAGAGGGAGCTGTTCTTGTGCCATTTCGGACACGAACGAGCGTTTGGTATAGCCGAACCTCTGCCGGAATTCTCAGATATTTTCGTAGAGTCTGTGTCGGAGCTGCACCAATACGTTCGTGACACTCACAACGTTTCTTGGTCAGTTTCCTGAATGTTAGAGTGAGGACATGTGCTTTTCAATAGATTTCTCTTCATACGAAATCTGTCGGAACTCTGTCCGAATTTCGGGAGCAAAACTCCGAAATCAGTCGGAACTCTGCCGAAATTTCTAGAAAACCAGTAGAGCCAAGTCCAGAGCCAAGTCAGAGAGTTTTCGACAGGATTTTCTCAAATTCAAGTCCTGTCGGAATTCTGCCGGAATCTCAGAATTCTGCTTTCTACCTTTCTTGCATTGCTTGATTGTTTTGGTAGATTATGATGTAGTTATGCATGACGTATTAGTTGAGATCCTAATAAGTGGGATAGTGGTTCTAGTAGTCTTACCCAAGGAGTTGGATGAACCCTATAAACACTATACCGTGGTCTTGTTTCTTTAAGAGATACCATGACCTAGAACGACGTACTGATGATCCAGTATCCGATGGGGAAATACGAGTTCATAGTACGGCGGAGTAGTGAGGTGAGTAGTTTAGTAGTTCATCTCATGAGGAATGGGAGAACTCTAAATCACTTAACCGATGGTCCAGTTTTCAGTACGGGAACCGAGATCATAACGACGTACTGATGATCCAGTTCCCGACGGGGGAATGCGAGTTCATAGTATGACGTACTGATGATCTAGTTTCCGATGGGGAAATGCGAGTTCATAGTACGACGTACTGATGATCCAGTTCCCGACGAGGGAATGCGAGTTCATAGTACGACGGAGTAGTGTGGAAAGGATTCTGCTTATCAGAATCCTTGACACTCATGTAGTTGGTATACTTGTATCCCCATATGAATTATCTCCGTTCTCATAATGGTGAAGTGGAAAGACCTCGTAGACAAGTACCGAGTGATCATTGGGCCGTGGGTGTGTGAACCTAATGAGGTTCACCAATGGTTGCCGTGTTCCAATGGGAAATGGTAAAGACACCATTAACTACAAGAGTTGATGGTGGGGGGATACAAATATACCAGGGCCCTTAGGATGCATGTAGAATTGGTAGAATTGGTTTAATTGGTTTAATTGGTTGAATTGGTTGATAGAGACATGCTCTCATGTCTCATCTTGTTTTGTTTATTTTCCGCTGCTTCGGCTATTTTTTTATGTTTAAGTAGTTGAACTCCCCGAACATGTTTGTTGTTTGTTAACCTGGAGCTTTCGGGGAGTTGTGCATGATAGTAAAGGGATCTAGCTCGCTGAGTGACATTAGGTTACTCATTAAACTCACGTTGTTGTTTTTCAGGTAACCCGTAGTTAAGTAGCTAGAGCCGCTGGGACACTAGGCCAAGTCGGAGTAGATTTTCTCGTCTGTTTGCAACCCCTCTTTTCAAAATATATCTATGTATGTTTTTATGGGTCCACGAATCGCATGCAGGCCTATATAATTATTTTGTGTATTTGTGAAACTCGATATTGATACTATATGTAATATTCGGATGTTTCATAAATAATGCATGTTGTTATGATATTGAATCTTTGATTCTTACACAACTCCGCGTTCGAGGTGCTAGCTGCGAAGCTTGAATCAAGGCGTGGAGGATTAAGTGACGTCTCCGGGTCACCGGCTAGGCAAAGTCGACGGTCATGTTCTTGTTTGATTGTTGGCCTGCGGCGGAGCCTAGACGGAAACGATTCAGGGGCGTTACAAATATGCTTTTACTTTGGTACATGTTCATCTATATCAAAGATGACATTGTTTCTCGATAAGACATCACAAACACTAAATAGTAAAAGTTAAATTATAATCATCGTGAAAATTAACAGTATTAAAATATAGTCGATCTATCATTTTTTGGCCCTTTAAATAGTACTTATATTTTTTGCCGCGTGCAATGCACGGCGCCTAGAACTAGTTATACTATAAACCACTTGTCTAAGAATACATTATGCATTGTACATAATATTATAAGAATTATTAACATCAAATTAAATTTTTTTCCTTATAGATGTCCACACAAAGCATTAAATTTAAAACTAGAGTAATGTTTATTTTTATGTTAGTTGTTATCTCGGAGTTGGAGGGAGTATTGTTGATGTTATGGCTTTGCCAATTCCCATTCTTTACACTAAAATACGACTATTTAAACTTTTCACTTAAAATGCTTTTTGAATTAAAATAGTTTAAACTTTCCCGCAAATATAAATCAATTCATGTTTGGAAATACCAGAAAGAAAATGAGCATTAAAATAACTACATTTCAAATGTTGTCATTATATTTGTACATTGTGTTCTCTCGATATGTATTAAAGATGTGAGAGCTGTCGTACCAACAATATTATTTTTCTACATGAGCATAATATGTTTTTTGTTTCTCTATATTTGACATATGAACACTAATATAAGCAAGGATGATGGATTAAAAACCGATAAGATCAATATAGTTTGACCACTGTAGGGGATCACTTATGTTGTAGGGGAGACAAAAGAATATGTCACAATAAAATTTGTTAGCAAATCATATCTTCTTTTGTATTTATGTATTTATGTATTATATAGATATAAATTTATATTGTTGATTTCATAAAAAATAATGAAATAATGGCAAAAAAGACATATGTACCTAAAGAAAATATTTTTTTTTCAATGAATTACCTTCCTATCAAGCATCTTGGTTTCTTTTATAATTCATTTTCAGCCATCTTGAAATGGACATATTTTTTATCAACCTATAAAACAAATTAAAAGATTATAAAAATTTGTAAGAGGGGAAATCTGAACTAAAACACTTCTTTATCAAAGTAAGTTATGAAGAAACTCGGTTAAACTAATGATTTTTCGATTTCATTTTCTTCGGTTAACATAACCAAACTCTATATACAAAAACAATTACTTATTATATATAAAATGAGTAATAAGGTGATCTTTTTTTACTTCGGAAATATCAATTAACATCAAATAAATGTCCTAAATTCAGAAACTATAACTAAAATCCAAATCTTTTCATCGATTTATTTAAGCCGCTAGGTCCAAAGATGCCCTTCTGACTCTCCTGTCCGGGATCTCTTTGATCTTCCAACTCAAAACCAAGAGACTCTGAGTGGAGAGGTTTAAAATTTTATCTTTATTGTCTCCTTAGTTTTAATTTTAATGCCTATATTCCAAAAAATTCTACCTTATTTTTTTTGTTCATGACATATCTTAAATTTTGAGTTACATGAAGATTTAAATAATTATATTAGGAGTCATCTATGATCTATCTACATTCATCTGAAAATCGTAGAAAATTAAATACTTAATGACTTATCTGGTTTTTAGCATTGATAATGATCCTGAAATCGTTTGCCTTTAATATCTCTTCACCAAAGCTCTCCGAGGATATAATAAATGTTTAAAATTCTATCTGAGTTTTTCCTGCATGATCTTTACATTTTGTCTTGACGTTGATTTTTCTCATTGCTTTATGAAAAACACATATAACTTTAAAACCTATAATAATAGAAAACCACAAATAACTATTTGGAATAGAGAGAATCGCTAGATGAGATGTGGAAAATTCGGTTGCGTCTATGGATACCATAAGCAATATACATACATATATATATTGAAAGCGAAAGTTAGATCTAGATATCATACCATGTTAGGTTTTAATTTCTTCATTCTCTGCACTTTCTTGAACTCCACCTTAAGTTTCTCATGTCCAACCTCTCTCGTCTCTCGCTCGTCCTTCTTCATGAAGATCTCGTTATTCTTCATCAACAAAACCTCAGTCTTCTTCTCGATTTTCTATTGCTTCAAGCCTTCAACATCATAGTAAAACAAATTTTGATCATTAGAAAATTTTATTAATACTATTTGAAAAAAAGTTATGGGCCAAAGATCAAACCTTGTAAGTCATGACTTTACGTATTCTTATTTGCATATTGTTCCTTTGCTTTCAACCGTAGTAAATTATTTCCTCATCCTAAGAAAATTATTAAATGTAAGAGGAAATTTTATGTGTAATGACCATAAAAACTCAGAGAAGTTTGAAGGTTTAAATTTAAGAGGGAATGTTAAGTGAAACAACCATAAAAAGTCAGAGAAGTTTGAAGGTTAAAATTTATAGTGGTACACGTGCCAAATTCTCTTTGTTGATATAGAGATAGTTTTTCAACTATATTGATGACCATAATTATAAAGTTATTCATATACTTTGATAAGAAATTCTTGTATATTTTCACACCTATTTCTTTTTTTATTCTTGATATATATTGCCTTGGTTGCCTCTTCACTTATACTGCATTCCAATTTTTAAGATCTTGAAAATTTATAACTTCGCTCATTTTTCTCTCTTATCACATTTACCATCACATCACTTCTCTATTCTAATTCTTGTTTTGCCTATTCATTATTTTACCCTTATTTTTGTAAAAAAAAAAAAATCAAGAAACACACAAAAAATATCGACTTTATCATATATGATGAACAATTTAAACTTTGTGTACCAAAATTAAAATAATTTATTCACTAAAATATAACTTACGTAATAATAAAAGACAATTGAACACAAAAATATGAAAAGTTTCATAAAATTTTTAAATTATTTTTCTAATAAAAATTCAATTGGACACATATTACTCTCCTATATGCTTAGGTTTCAACTTCATAAAGAGAGTTAGTCAAGTTTTATATATATATATATATATATATATATGATAGATTAGTTATTGTTTATAGTAATAAAAAAGTCTTATTACTACGCTGCGGGTTTTGGTTTCCACATTTTTCATTTCTTAAATGATGGTTCCTCACTTTGAACACATTTTGATGTTAGATTTAACAACAGTTTTTTCTTTAACATCAGTACTATTATGTGTCTGAGTCTTTGCCGATTCTCTTTATTTTTCAAATTATTTTACATTAGAACTTTACCATCATAGGTATTTCAAACCCTTTTCATTACAAAATTTGACTCATCATTTCTTGAGGAAGTAACCTTTTTTATAACAACTTAGCCATTTAGAATATTCTTAAATTCTTTATTATTCAAAGTTTTGTCATTGCTTTTATTTTTACGCTTAAACAATCAACATTATATGTTTTCTAATTCATAGAAGCCAACTTGTTTGATTAATCAGCCAACACATCTCTCTTTATATGAGACTTGGAGTTTTTTCATTTGACAAAGTTAGTCTCAGACCTAATACTTCTTTCAACGAAATATTGATTTGGATTAAGGCTCCAACTCCGCAACCAGTTCTTAGCGTAATCATGAAATTAATTTTAGAAGCTCCAGTGTGCACAATTTAAAGAGAAATGAATGTTAGTCTTTATATCATCCTTTGTGATAATGCGATCCTTTGTAGAATACTAAGTCATATCTCTCAACTAAATTTCGATACTTCCAAGAATCCCCGAGCTAAACTCACTAACTTAAATTCTATTAACCATATAGAGTTTTCATTAAAAAAATATTTCTATTCTTGATCATAGTCTCCATAAAGATCTCCACATTTCTCACCAAAATAATTTGACACCGTTTTAAAAGTGCAATCCCCTTGTATAATTTTTTTTAGTTTGTAATAGAATTACCCATTAAATTAAAAATAGTGCATCTCTCCTAGCAGCCACACAACTCTCTAGTTTGGTAACCATAACTTATATTGTCTTAAGTTCCTCTCAAACCTCAAGTCACAACTTTTACCGTCTTTGAGCCGTAAACACTCTTTCTCCTTACCATATTTCATAGTCTCACCGAATCATCATCCTGATCAATATGTTCCTATGCTTGCAAAATTCATGAGTTGAACTGACATAATGATTTTCCGATAATGGGACCATACCTTTAGTTTACTTTCTCGGGTACCTAGCACCAATTGAATGATGTCTCATGTTCCCACCGTGTGGTTTGGTCACTTTCTTAACCTCTCTCGCATACCCTCTTCTTGACCCTTGAATACTAAAATTAAAAGGATATCATTCATAAGACTGTAATGCTACTCTATAGAAACATACATTTACTTACATCATGGAAGATATGATCATACAAAAAGAGTCAAACATGAACAATCTTTTTTTTTACTTCAAATTTAATGACAATGAAGAGAATCAATCAATTTGATTTACTTGAAAGTAGCAATAATTACAAGACTAAAAGAAAAGAAAAGACGAAGAGGCAGATTCATGATTAGCCGATATGGTCATGGACACATGGTAAGTATTGGGCTGATGATGTGTTATGGAGAGAACCCTTCAACTTTTATAAAGTAGATTATGATTCACCCATTTGCCGTTTTATCAACTTTATCATCGAATCACTTCTCAATTTCACTTTTTTTTCCTCTTCATTATTTTTGTAATAATATAAATCAAATAAACACAAAAAAAACATATTTATAAATGTTGAATTTATCAAATATCATAAAGATATAAAATTTTGTGAGCTAAATTAATATCATTTATTTCACTTACATGTAACTTAAGGAATATTAAAAATCAATTGAACACAAAAATTTGAAAAGTTTAGAAAGATTTAAGTTTTAAAAAAAAAAAAAATAATAGGACATATGCATTCTTCTAGATGCTTAGGTGTCAACTCCATAGATAGAGTTGGTCACTCATTATATATTTGATATATGATAGATTAGTTATTGTTTATAGTAATAAAAAAAGTCTTAACTAAATAAAAAAGTAAGACTATCAAAGGTAAAAAAGAATAAAAAAAATATGTTTTAGACAATGAATTGTGTCTTAGATAAAAGACTGTGTTTGTCTACTATAAAATTCTCAAATTCTGTACTTTGATGTAAATATTCTTATTCGTAACATTATACTTTTTTTTTTTTTCATTTTAGAGTGTCCACATCAATAAATAAAAAATAAAAATATTAATAATAATGTAATTTTCACTATTAATAATCAAAAGTTAATAATAATTTATATTTAATTATAGTTTTATCAATATATTATAGTTATCGTACTACGAAATATTAGAAAAAACAAGATAAAAATTAGAAATTTAGTAAAATATATGCATATTATATAAAAAAAAAATATAAGAAAAATTATATGTTATATGTTTGAAATTTGAGATATTAATTAAAAATAAAGTAGTTATTGTTATTATAACTCCACCAAAGAATAATCATTTATATTTATATATATATATATATCAAAATATTTTATTTCTTTTTAGAATGTGACCTTGTCAATTGATATTTTACATTTGGACACATCACCAAATTTATTATTAATTTCAAATTAATTATTTCTATTAATTTTTATTAATTGCACTTTTTAACTTTTTAACTATAGTACATTAATATAATATTTCTACGCAAAATTTATCAGGACATTTATATGCATGCAGTTATGAAGAACTTTTTTTCCTATAATGCATTTTTAAATTTGGATAAATATAAATGATCTATAATATATATATATATATATATATATATATTATAGAATTATTCATTTATCAAGTACATATAAAAGTATTAATATTTATCTATTTGATTTTGAAATATTTTTTTTATTATTTATAATTATAGAACGTTTTCTGTGATAAAAAGATAAAATTAAATTTTTTTATTATTGTCAAATTTTCTTATAATTATAAGTTATCTATCAATATAAATCATTTTCTTGCTTGCTTATGAGAAGCGTCATGATCATGTTAGTTATGTTTAAACATGTGGTAAAATCTGATTGACTGATTAACACGTGTTAAAATCACATTAATAAGATTTATAGTTTTCTATATTAACTAATATTCTGAAATACTTGTCTATTGTTTTATGGACTTAGATTTTGTATTAAAAAAGAATTCAACCGTATTATAGTTAACTAAATTAGATTTTTTAGTTTCCATAATTAAATTGTTTGTTTATGTCTTTCATTTAGAAACATTCATACCGACGAATAAGAGAATATTTGTAATGGTTGTGTAAAAGAGGATAAATTATTAATGAGCTATGGTTAAAAAAAAAAAAAATTAGGTTTTGATAATATTAGGTGAAACTAATGCATTTAAATGATAAGGTTTTAGTGATTAAGTGAAACAAAATATTACAAATGGATATCAGATATTGGGTTACAAATTTTTCTAATATTTGGATCCGTGATTTTATTATCCGGATCCGGCTCTCCGGATATCCGTTTATTCGGAGCGGATTCAGAACGGCTCTTTGGATTAGATCCGGATCTCGCATAATAATCTCAGCACTACAATGACGATGATGGTAGGTTTTCCGGTAACTAATTGAATATGGGTTTTCCAAAAAAGAATTATAATGATGGGCTATGAAATTGTCTTACTAGAAGGCCCAATAATATCTCAAGTCCGATAACAATGGTGTAATGAAGCAGTGGGAATCAGTGCGGCGAAGAAACTCCCCCAACCTGAATCCCCAAGGTAATTCAAGCTCGTCGAAATTCGCAAACTGTATGTTTTGTTAGACTCTAATTACGGATCGATTGAATATTGGAAATTGCAGAGCTAAGAGGGCAGCGAGCAAGTTATTATGGAAAGCGATAAAGAAGAGCAAATGGTTTTCTTGGACCGTACAACCCGAGCAACGCGGGGTAAACGGTAAGAACCAGTTTGAGCTTAAAGCTTGTACTGTTTGATGAATGTGTTTCACCCTGAAATTGATTTTCTCTTTTTCGAACCTTTTATTGATTAGTTTTCTGTTTACAGGATGACCAAGTTGCTTGATGACGAAGTAGAGGAAGATGAACAGTTTTGGAATCAAGAAGCTCTTAAAGAGGTCTTTTTTTATACCATCTCACTCTCTTCTTTGTAATCTTCCTGTGCGAGATGCGAATGCTACAATCTGATTGGTAGACACACACACTGGGCACTAAAACTTCATTTATATATGTCTTTACTTTTGCTCTTTGCAGGAAGAACATGATGATGAATATGAAGCAGAAGCTGAAGCTGCTGATGAGTTTGATAGCGACTTCAATGACGATGTATTTTACTTGTTTCTTGTGTATTCACACTAGTTATTCATCAAATTCCCTTTTTAATTGCTCTCTTTTTGTTTGGGAGTAGGAGCCCGAGGTTGATGCAGAAGTACAAAATGAAAAAGAACTGAGGTTTGACCATACTCTTGAGTTCAGCTTATGATTGCTACCATGTCATGTCTCTGTTATGTAATTTTTGCCTATTGTTGAAGGGATCTGCCGAAGAAGCGGCTGATTTACCCTGGGAAAACTGCTTCAAAGAAAAAAAAGAAGAAGAAAAAGTTAGTTTCGAAACTAGAAGATACTCCTCAAGATGAGAAGCCAGGCGAAGAAGAATTGGGAGACAAAGAACAACAAAACGATAAAGAAGAGAATGAAGCACAAGAAGATATGGAAGGTGAGAGGGTCATAAGGAAATCTACTCGGACTTCAGTGATTGTACGCCAAGCAGAGAGAGATGCATTGCGTGCTGCTATACAGGCCACAACAAAGGTTTTTCTCATTTCCATTTCGATCTCTTTTTTTGAATTGCACAATGTTGAATTCGTTCTTTGTATATGTTCAGCCAATACAAAGGAAAAAAGTAGGGGAGGAAAAACGGATGACACAAGAAGAAATGTTGCTGGAAGCTGCTCAAACAGGTTTGTGGTTTTGTGATACTACCACATCTGTTTTGCTATCAGAAACTTGAAAATGGCTGAAATTGGGTGTTTGTGCAGAAATCATAAACTTGAGGAATTTAGAACGTGTCTTGGCAAGGGAAGAAGAAGTGAAAAAGAAAGCGATTGTGCATAAAGAAGTCTACAAGGGTCCTCAGATTCGATATCTTTCAAAAGATGGTAAGCTCTCCAGCAAAATAAAAACTAGGAACGAACTATATCTTTTTTTTTTATTAACCTCCAGCTTTATTTACATGCAGGATGCAACTATTTAGAATTCTGTAATGGTGCATCTTTCAAGTCAGAGTTGTCGACAGAGTTTGTTCCCTGTAATAAGTAATTTTGGTCTTGAGTCTTTTTTTTTGGAGATAAATATAAATGTGTTGCTTTGACTTGTAATCCATTTCTATCTATCTCTTTATTCCATTTTTGTTATTCTCCTTTTCCAGATCCAGTCAAAGATGTATGTGTGATTACTGGATTACCTGCCAAGTAAGATTTTTTTTTATTTTCAACCCTGTTATATTGGTTTCTACTTGTTGAAAAAAACTTTGTATGTAAAGTTCTTAATTATTTTGTTCTTTCATGGGTGATACAGGTACAGAGATCCAAAAACTGGTCTTCCTTATGCGACTAGAGAGGCCTTCAAATCTTTACGAGAAAGGTAATTCTCTTTTTACTTTGTTTCTTACATTTTACTTGGTTGTTAGAGAATCTGACATGTTCCAAACGTTTTGTGTTGGGTTTGTCAAGGTTCATGGACGAACACGATGGGTTGAGAAAGAAAATGGAGATGGGAGATTTGTTTGATACACTTGTGACGAAAGGTTTTACTACAAAACAGAAAAGAACAAAGATTCCCAAGATGAACAAATCATGTTCCCTTAGAAACTCAGCTCCCCACTTTCTTAGGTCCGACTCTGAAGAGGAGAGTGAAGAAGATTCAGATTCATAATCTCCTCCTGAGACCAGTCTGTGTGTAAAATCATTAATTGGTTTCGTTGTGCAGAGTTGCATTAGCTGTCTATGATGAACATCACGGAGGAATTTTCATGATCAGAGCTTCAACTTGAAACAACACTGTTAATCATCACTGTAATTCTCTCTTCATAGTGTAATCACGAAAGATATTCTTGGTCGTGTAAATCGTTTAACGTTAAGAGTTGGCATTTTCTCTTCAATTTAACCAAATAAAAATTAGCTGACAGTTCTCTTTTTCTTGTGTTATGTCGAGACAATATGTTCTAGACAAATATTAATATGGTGCATCAAACAATTTTATGGTTTTCCACATTCTGAATCATTAATCAACAAATCAATATCTTGTCAGATCACGACACTTCGTTGTCCAGAACTTGAATTATGCTGCTCAGTTCATAATTTTGAATTTTGGATTGTGTTCTGAAATTTTCTGTAAATGAGAAAAAAAAATTTTAAAATTTTGAATTTGGAAAATTTAAGTAGTTAGTTCTCGTAGAAAAAAATAAAAAATAATGAAAATGTTGTGAAACTAAAGGTTTCTGTGTTGTATTATTGAATGAATAAGAGTACATATATAGGTGATTACATGATCGAGAGAAAAGGAAAGTCTACATAAACAAGGAAAAAGAAAACCTTAAAAGATTGGGCCTAACCGCCCATGTATGGGCCTAACCGCCCATGTATGGGCCTAATGGACCGCTTGGTCTTGGTCAATATATGGGCCGGTTATGGAGTCCATCTTTTAATGATTTATAACACTCCCCCTTGGATGATATAACCGTGCGAGATACTAAGAGATCATTATAATACGCTGGGGATGTTGCCTCATTAAAACCTTACTAGGAAAACCCAGTGGGACAAAACATTAAAGCTCCTATGGCACTGAGGTATGGCACTTCTGGACCGATAATTTCTTCATCGTCCTTCTTTGGACCGAATGGATCACTGTCCAATCCGAGGCTTCTCACAACCATTGGGCTGGTCAATGGGTGGGCCTGGTCCATATTAAATCTCTTGAGTACTTTCTCAGTATATGTCAATTGATGCACAAGGATTTCATTATTCACATACTCAAGTTGCAATCCCAAACAGAATTTCGTTTTACCTAGGTCTTTCGTCTCAAACTCTTTCTTTAAATATTCAACTGTTTGGGCGATTTCACCAGAGGTCCCAAATATGTTTAAATCATCCACATACACTGCTATGATTACAAATCCTTTGTTTGCAAACTTCTTTATGAAAATACATGGACTGATGGGGTCGTTCTTATAACCTTCTTTGACTAGGTACTCACTTAAACGGTTATACCACATGCGACCACTTTATTTAAGTCCATAAAGGGATTTGTTCAGCCTAATGCAGTATTGTTCTCGAGAACCTTTCTTATCTTTGAGCTCAATACCCTCTGATAATCTCATGTAAATTTCATTATCCAGTGGACCATATAAATATGCGGTCACTACATCCATTAGCCGCAAATCAAGTTTCTCTCTTATAGCCAGACTGATCAAAAATCTAAATGTCGTAGCATCCACCACAGGGGAGTATGTCTCCTCATAATCTATTCCTGGTCTTTGTGAGAATCCTTGTGCAACAAGCCGTGCCTTATGTCTCACGATTTCACCATGTTCATTTCTTTTCCTCACAAAGATCCACTTGTATCCCCTTGGTTTTACATCGAATGGTGTCCTTATTATTGGACCAAACACATTCCTCTTACTTAATGAATTCAACTCCAGTTTTATGGCTTCTTTCCATTTTAGCCAATCAAATCTATGAGTGCACTCTAATATAGACGTGGGTTCCTGATCCTCTTTCAAATTCGCTATCTCAAGTGCTACCTTATAAGCAAATGCATCATTTATGTCGACATCTCTTCGATTCCATTGTGTTCCAGACATGATATAGTTTATAGAGATCTCATTATTATCAAGACCTTCAGGACCTTGAGATTTGGCGTCCCAAACCTCATTGATTGGTACCTTAGGGTCAGCCGCGGCCATGTCTGTGGTTTCCCGAACCTCGGTTTCACTTGTTGCACCTTTCTTTGATTTCCGAGGGTTCTTATCTTTGGAACCTACTGATCTACCACGTTTCTTGTGTGCTGTAGACTCTGTAGCAACTTGATTGTGTTCCTTTTGAACATCAATTCGTACTGGTGCATTACAAGCTGGTATGTACGATTTTGTTACTTTCTTTGGGTCAGCAAAGGAATCTGGCAACTGATTAGCTAGCCTTTGTAAATGTATAATCTTTTGGACCTCTGATTCACATTCTAGAGTCCGAGGATCTTGCCATGTTAAGGATGTTTGATTCCATGATATTTCTTTAACCAGCTTGTTAGTTTCTCCACCTAATGTCGGATATGCCGATTCATCAAAATGGCAATCCGCGTATCTGGCCTTAAATAGATCACCCGTGGTTGGCTCGAGATACTTAATAATGGTGGGAGAATCATATCCAACATATATTCCCATCCTCCTTTGAGGTCCCATCTTTGTTCTTTGTGGTGGTGCAATGGGTACATAAACGGCACACCCAAATGTCTTTAGATGGGATATGTCTGGCTCATGACCCGTTTAGTAATTGGGATGGAGAATATTTATGCTCACTAGATGGCCTGATGCATATAAGCTCTGCTGCATGTAATACTGCATGTCCCCAAGCAGATACTGGAAGCTTCGACCTCATGAGTAATGGTCGAGCAATCAATTGGATTCGTTTAATGAAAGATTCAGCTAATCTGTTCTATGTATGGACATGTGTCAGAGGATGTTCCACACTTACCCCCATGGACATACAATAGTCATTAAACGCTTGGGACGTGAATTCACCAGCATTGTCTAGACGTATAGTCTTTAGTGGAAAATCTGGAAAGTGGGCTCGCAGACGTATGATCTGGGCCAGTAATCTAGCAAACGCCAAGTTTCTAGTGGATAATAAGCAAACATGCGACCATCTGGTCGATGCATCAATAAGGACCATGAAATATCGAAATGTCCCACATGGTGGGTGTATTGGTCAACATATATCTCCTTGTATCTTTTCCAGAAAATTCAAAGTTTCTTTAGTTACTTTGACTGGTAATGGCCTTACAATGAGTTTCCCTTGTGAACATGCTACACACGTGAGATTCTTAGGGATAACTCGTTTTTCTTTCAATGTGTGCCCTTGTGAATTTTGAATAAGCTTACGCATCATGTTAGAACCGGGGTGGCCAAGCCGGTCATGCCATTTAGTGAATTCGGTAAACATCTCGTTTACTGTGGCATTAGCCTCTATCATATTGACCTTTGCATAGTAAAGGCCAGTAGGTAATGCGGCTATAGATTCTAAGACCTTCTTATGGCCTTGGGTGATCTCAGTAATATTTAGGAATTCTTTGTTCCCTTCACCCTTGGTTTCAATGTGAAAACCATTCAAACGAATATCTTTAAAAACTCAATAAGCTTCTTTTAGAGCTGGGTGAATATAAAGCATCTGATATCTCAAGATGCGTGCCCTTAGGTAAAAGAATATGGGCTTGGCCGTAGCCTTCAATGAGACTAGATATACCCACAATTATGCTAATATTGACGTTTTTCAATGTTAGATTCACAAAATATCTTTTGTCTTTCAAAATCGTGTGGCTTGATCCACTATCCACCACAAGTATGTTCTTGTCATGCACGTCTTTGCCCAATGGTTCCCCATACCACATCTATGGCAAGAAGTTTTGGCCGAGTATTGCGGTTTGGATATACCGCGGCCTCTACCTCGACCGCGACCGAAGTCGGATCGGTTTCCTCGACCGTGACCACCATAATAGTTTCCTTGACCATTGCCACGACCGCTACTATGTCCGTTCCATCTACCATGACCGGGATACTTATCCTTTTGGACGTAGTTTAGACTCTTTAGTCTCTTTAGGCTCTTTCTTGGCCTCTTCAGCTTTATTAGCTTCTGGTAATGGGGCAGAACCAGGAGGTCTCATTGCACTATTCATCATTAAGAACTCATCGTTTTGCTCAGCAAGTAGCAAACAAGAGATTAGACTTGCATATGTATCAAATCCCTTTTCACGATATTTTCGTTGTAACACAACGTTATTTGTGTGAAAGGTCGAGAATGTTTTCTCTAGCAAGTCATTATCAGTCACATCCTCACCACATAGTTTCAAGATTGAAACGATTTTAAACAAGGCCGAGTTATACTCATCCACGGATTTAAAATCTTGGATTATGAGATTCTTCCAATCGAATCGGGCTTTGGGTAATAGCACCGTTCTTTGGTGATCATATCTAGATTTCAACTCGGCCCAAAGATCCAAAGGATTCTCAATAGTGAGGTACTGATTTTTGAGACTCTCAGCAAGGTGATGGCGTATGATAAGAATCGGCCTATACTTATCTCTTTCAGTGGTTTCATTACCATTAACAATACATTCACCAAGGCCTTTTGACTTTAGGATAATCTTGGTATCCAAGGCAATTTATGCGGTTTCAATCATGCATTCGGTTTCAACAATCTTAGAAAACGATTTAATATGCATGAAACAATCCTAGACAAAACGTGGTCTAGTATGAACAACCAAAAATAGAAATTGGATCATACTAGGGTTATGGTTTCGGGTTTCCTATTTTGATTTAGATTAGGTTTTTCCTTTTTTTTTTTTTAGGATTAGGGTTTCACGATCTTAGGGTTTTGGTTTTTAGGGTTTTGAACATGCAAAACAAACAATCTAACAATCCTAAACCACAAATCAAACAATTGAAAATCGGATATTCAAAACTCGGATTGAGGTTTGAAAACGCGATTAGGGTTTAAAGTTCTAAAACACAACTTAGGGTTTAGGATTTGGGATCGTGATTTTAGGGTTCTTTAGTTTTAGGGATCAGCTGTTACCTTCACCGAATGGGTTGAATGGATTATCGGAGCTGAACTGATCTTCACCCGAGCTGGAACAGAACCGATCGCGAGCTGGAACGAGAACGATCTTCACGCAAGTCGCGAGTCGGAATAGAGGCGATTTTCACGCGAGTCGGAACGGGACGATCCGATCTTCTTCTCCTATCGAATGCGCGAGAACGGATCAATGATCGATTGCGCGAGTTGGAGAACGATCCGATGATCGAGAGCGCGAGTCGGGACGAGCTAGTTGCCGCCGGTTTTGATCGGATCGGATTTTCGTGAGATTTTAGGGTTTTGGAATTTCGAAGGTTTTAGCTTCAGGGTTTTAGAGAATCGTGCTGATAACGTGTTGTGAAATTAAATGTTTCTATGTTGTATTATTGAATAAATAAGAGTACATATATATAGGTGATTACATGACCAAGAAAAAATAAAAGTTTACATGAACAAGGAAAAGAAAAACCCTAAATGGTTGAGTCTTACCGCTTATGTATAGGTCTAATAGGGCGCTTGGTCTTGGTCAATATATGGACTGGTTATGAAGTCCATCATTTAATGATTTATAACAGAAAGAACATAAAATTC
This sequence comes from Euclidium syriacum, assembly GCA_900116095.1. Taxonomy (NCBI): domain Eukaryota; kingdom Viridiplantae; phylum Streptophyta; class Magnoliopsida; order Brassicales; family Brassicaceae; genus Euclidium; species Euclidium syriacum. The sequence continues at coordinate 7,965,220 of FPAK01000009.1, read as the reverse complement.
AGTTTGAGAAAATATAGTCGTAATTGGTATTGGAATACGCAGCGGCAACAAAAATGATAATAGAAAAAAATGTCAACCGGAAGAATAACTAAACCGGCCGGTCTCACATTCTCTTCTTAGTGGTTTAAGAAGTTCACAAATCACGCTCTCTTCGTGAGTCGCTCCTTTGCAGAGCGATTAGTCAGAGAAATTGTGAAGGAAAGCTGAGGCCAAATCGATTGAGAGTGATGAGGAGATCGGTTGTGATTTCATCGACAGCGAACAGATTTGCTCGTCGGAGTCTTCTCGGGAAAGGTAATTCTGGGTCTGCTTCTCCGTCTTTTGATCTTTGCGGTTTCTGTTACTTGGGACGAGCTTTGTCACTCCCTTCCATTGTTGATTTTAGTAGATTGCTGACTGCCATTGCAAAGATGAAGAAGTATGATGTTGTAATCTCTCTGGGTGAGCAGATACTGTACTTGGGAATTTCCCATAATCACTATACATACGGTATTTTGATTAACTGCATTTGCCGCCGCTCTCAACTCTCTCTTGCTTTGGATAATGAAACTCGGGTATGAGCCTAATATTGTCACTCTTAACTCGCTTCTCAGTGGTTTCTGTCACGGAAATAGGATTTCGGATGCAGTATCTTTGGTTGATCAAATGGTGGAATTGGGATTTGAACCAGATTCTGTTACATTCAACACTCTAATCCATGGACTTTTTCTCCACTACAAGGTCTCAGAAGCAGTGGCTTTAGTTGAACGAATGGTTGTGAAAGGCTGCCAGCCAGATCTGTATACTTATGGTGTGGTGGTGAATGGATTATGTAAAAATGGTGATACTCATTCGGCTCTAAATCTGCTCAAGAAGATGGAAGCAGGGAAAATAGAGCCAAATGTTGTAATCTACAACACTATCATTGACAGTCTTTGCAAATACAAACATGTGGATGATGCACTCGACCTATTCAACGAAATGGATAGCAAAGGAGTTAGACCAAATGTTTTTACCTACAACTCCCTTATAAGTTCCCTTTGAAATTACGGAAGATGGAGTGATGCCTCTCGATTGCTAAGTGATATGATCAAGAGGCAAATCAGCCCCAACGTCGTTACATTTAGTGCACTTACAATTCATTGATCAACGGGTTTTGCATGCATGATCGCCTAGATGAGGCTAAGCATATGTTTGATTTGATGGTTAGCAAGGACTGTCTCCCAAATGTAGTGACTTATACTACTCTTATAAATGGATTTTGTAAGTCCAAGAGGGTAGACGATGGTATGGAACTCTTCCGGGAGATGTCTCGAAGAGGATTGGTTGGCGACACAGTTACTTACACCACTCTAATCCAAGGTTTTTTTCAAGCTGGAGACTGTGAGAATGCTCAGGAAGATTTCAGACAGATGATTTCTAGTGATGTGCCTCCCAATATAATGACATACAACGTTTTGTTGGATGGGGTTTGTAGTAACGGGAAGCTAGAGAAAGCATTGGTGGTATTTGAGAATATGCGAAAGAGCTGTGAAACGGAACTTGATATTATCACATATAATATCATCATTGAAGGAATGTGCAAGGCTGAGAAGGTGGAAGATGCGTGGGAGTTATTTTGTAGCCTCAGCGTCAAAGGAGTGCAGCCCGATGTTAGAACGTACACTATTATGATATCAGGATTTTGTGGGAAAGGCTTAAAGCAAGAAGCGGATGCCTTGTTCAGAAAAATGAAACAAGACGGGTCTCTCCCAAATGACTATACGTATAATACGCTGATTAAGACACGCCTTAGAGATGGTGACAAAGCTACATCGGCTGAACTCATCGTAGAAATGAAGAGTTGCGGATTTTCCGCAGATGCTGGGACAATAAAGTTGGTCACTAATATGCTGCATGATGGGAGATTAGACAAAACCTTTCTGGATATGCTTTCTTTACACCGTTCTTATGGTAAAACTACTTTTTATGTTGTTTTCTATTGATTTCTTCTCATGTTACATGTGGAATATATATATATATATATATATGTGTTATGTCTGAGTTTCATGAACTTGACCGATACTGCTCATTGTTATTCCCCTGCTAGGTTTGAGTTGATTCAAAAACTCGTTGACACAATTTCAATTCTCAGAATTTGAATAATTCTTTACTAGTATTAGAAAAATTCAAATTGTTAGTTTCTGCTACACGAGAAAATAATATATGAAATACAGAAAATCTCTATTTAAAAACCAAACTGGTTTACAATTATATAAGAATCAGTTGTTACACGGTTTTGATATTATACGATGCACAATGTTCTGCATTCATTGAATCTGAAGTCTTTTCTTCTTTCACTCTTGAAAATGTTAATAGTCACCTTTCAGATTTGCTTAGCATATACAAAATTCTTCTTACAGTTGAGAACAGCTTGTCCTTGTCTTTAATTGTGGGAAAGAAGGTTTTGTAATTATATATAATTGGATATAGACCTATTATACTAGTTGACAAAGACTGATTCTTGTTTTTTTTTTTTCTGAAGTTGCCATGATTCTGGGTATAGATGGAGAGAAAGGACCGACCCATACTTTACAAGTGGGACCCAGGCTGCTAGCTTTCACATGCTTCTTCTGTAATTTAGCTTTAACCACAGACTACACTGAGAAAAGTTGTCGATGTTTATCTGATTTTCCTTTGTACCCTTTTACATAATTATCTGTTTATGAAGGGTTAGGGGATGAACTTTTTGGTGATTGTGGAAGGCTAATAAAAAAATGTTAACATTTTTCGTACCTATTAAATATGATGTTGTTAATTGTTATACACATGTTAGTTTTTGGATGATCACTTGTTGTGTTCATTTGCATATACCGTTTCTATAGTTTTAAGAAGCACCAAAACTCTGAAACATACGATTCCTTTCTGTTGGTGACTTTGAATCATGTATCATACTTTTGTAGACTGCCATATCCGCTCTACAAACTGTTCTTTAAGAAGGTTTTTGTCGAAAATTTTGTTGCATTTGCTGTTTGAGATGATCAGAGCTTCAACTGTTAATCAACACTGTAATTTTCTCCTCAAACTGTAATAACGAAAGATCTTATTGGTTGTATGAATTTATAATTTTAATTAAGAGTTACGAATCCAAACCAAGCCAAAATGTATATATTATTAATAACACACTTGGATTCAGTTAATTCAAACTCTTAACACAAGGAAGGAGGTCGAAATGATTTGCAGTTCAGACATAACCAGTTCAAGCTTCAAATCCAAGAAACACCAATGCCTTATCTTCCTCAAGCTCTGCTCCTCCATTAAACATCTTTTGCAGATCCATGGCCAGATCCATCTCTCTGGTCTCCAAGCTGACAGCTTTATCATCAGCGAGCTTGTACGAGTTTCTTCACTATCTCACGCCAAAGACCTTCCCTATGCGCGAACCCTTTTGCTTAACTCTTCTGATTCGACTACTTCCACTTGGAATATGCTCAGCAGAGGCTATTCTTCGAGTGATTCCCCTGTAGAGTCGATTTTTATTTACTCTGAGATGAAGAGACGCCATATCAAACCCAACAAGCTTACTTTTCCTTTTCTTCTCAAGGCTTGTGCTTCCTTTTTCGGTCTCACCGCCGGGAGACTCATCCATGTCGAGGTTTTTAAAAATGGCTTTGATTCTGATCTCTATGTTGCCAACAATCTCATCCATCTCTATGGTTCTTGTAAGAAAACTTCTGATGCCAGAAAGGTGTTCGACGAAATGACTGAGAGAAGTGTTGTTTCTTGGAACTCCATCATCACTGCTCTCGTCGACAACGCTAAGTTCAATCTCGCGATTCAGTGTTTTCTCGAGATGATCGGTTCAGGGTTTAGTCCGGACGAGACGACAATGGTGGTTTTGCTCTCTGCATGTGCCGGTAACTTGAGCTTAGGGAAATTGGTGCATTCACAGATGATGGTAAGAGAGTTAGAGTTGAACTGTAGACTAGGTACTGCACTTGTCGACACTTATGCAAAATCTGCTGGTCTAGAGTATGCTAGGTTAGTTTTCGAAAGAATGGCTGATAAAAATGTATGGACTTGGAGCGCCATGATCGTAGGATTAGCACAATATGGATTTGCAGAAGAAGCTCTTCAACTTTTCTCCAAGATGACGGTGAGACCAAACTACGTGACATTTCTCGGTGTTTTATGCGCTTGTAGCCACACGGGTTTGGTGGAGGACGGGTACAAATACTTCCGCGAGATGGAGAAAACACACAAGATCAAGCCAACGATGATTCACTACGGGGCAATGGTCGATATATTGGGACGTGCAGGTAGATTAAAGGAGGCGTATGACTTCATAAAGAAAATGCCTTTTGAGCCTGATGCAGTTGTTTGGAGGACTCTACTCTCCGCTTGCACTGTTCATCGCGTTGAAGATGATAGAGGAATTGGAGAGAAAGTAAAGAAGCGATTGATTGAGTTAGAGCCAAAGAGGAGTGGCAATTTGGTGATTGTGGCGAATAGGTTTGCGGAAGCAAGGATGTGGGAAGAGGCAGCAGAAGTTAGAAGAGTAATGAAGGAAACTAAGTTGAAGAAGATGGGAGGAGAGAGTTGTCTGCAGCTTGGAGGGTCTGTTCATAGATTCTTCTCAGGATATGATTCTCGTTCTGGCTACGTCTCTATCTATCAGTTATTAAATTTGTTCAAGTTTCATTTGACAACTGACAATCATGACGTGTAAACTAATCCGAATTCATCCTCTTAACCTATCTTCTTGTTTCGTTACTTTGACAGGATTTTTATAAAAGTTTTACATCTTTAAGGTAGTGTAAATAATTCTAGGGAACAATATTATAATTTTCTACAATAATTTTTCTAAGACCTTCCAAACATGACTTAGTAGAATACTATTAATATTATTGTATAAGCTGAATACTATTAATATTGTATGTGGAAACCAAAACCCGATTGTGTCCGAGTTTATCCCTTAATATAAACACATCTCGGAAACCAAATCTTGAACGTGTCTGCAAACCTATATTTTCACTCACTTCTCTTTTCACGTCTAATTTTGAACATCGTCTTCTCATTGCAGAGCTTACTTCACATCTTAAAAACCGAATTAACGAACTGGTCCCAAACTATACACGAAGTTAAACTGAAATGTCTACCCCCTCTTACGCCTTGGTGTAGTTTTTGTTGGAATTCACCAAACACACGGTTCATAATTTGATACTAGGGTTCAGAATGATCTTTGGATCCCGGTAATTTCGGCTCGTCTAGATTTTGGTAACAATGTCATATGACAAATTTTCTTTATGTTTTATTGAAACAAAATTTTAAGCAAATTTTTGTATAAATTCAGTTATGTGAAATCATAGATTGGTTTTTACAAATTTGTTTAAGTGTAAATGAGAAATGATTTAAGCCTATAAAGAATGAAATGTTTCATTGGCTATTACTATTTGTAGGAAATGAAATTATCTCACATTAAGATCTTGGAAAGTTTCCAAATAGTATATATATGGACCAATCTATGTATCGGTTCAAATGGCTAACACTATGGTGTAAGTAAGAAAGAATATAATGACCATACATGCGCCGCCACTGCTGGATCAAACCGGGCTTAGTTTGGTCATGGGTCTTGGCAATAGGTCTTAAAGGGCATCTACGTCTTCTTGTATTTTTGGGCCAAATTCATAAGGATGTTTTTGATATAAACCCAAACTTCATTTAAACCGGTTTAGTTGAGAATTATTTTTGTTTAGTTTCTGATTAAAAATCGCTCTTAACCGAGTTAGTAATTTACGTTTTTAATCAACCCAAATCTCGGGTCTAGATTCTAGGATTTGTTGATCAAGTTAAATTTGATAAACAAGTCGTTTGAACTTGTTAAACAAGTCAAAAACCTAGCCGCCTCTCTCTCTCTCTTATATATATATACATCTCTTAAGCCTCTCTTGTAGAGCATCCAAAAAACATTAGGTCAATAGATCTACTAAAAACTCACACAAAGAAAACCGTAGAAGAGATTTTCGGATCCTTCGGTAAGTTCCTTCAATTCCCTACCGTCTCATATATGTCTTAGTCTCGAGAGGATAGTAGATCTTTGGTAGTGAATATCAAATCATTTTGGAAAGTAGTACTTCGAGGGATCTGATCCGCGGACAACTTAAAAATACTCTATTGAATCAATCGAACAGAATCTTCACAATTCGCAAGTCCCGAAGATTGCTTTGAATCTTTTTATAAAACCTCGGAGCGGTTCCCTCGGTCCTTATTTTACCGCATAGAGATCCGAAGCGGTGGCTTGTTGCTCTAAGTGCAACATATACTGTTTAAAGAAGGCTTCCCGGAGTTCAGCAAAACAGCTGATTGAATCAGGAGGTAAGCTGGTAAACCACGCATGGGCATCCCCCCTTAGGCTTTTGAGGAAAAGCTGGCACCTTCCTTCATCATCCTCTCCTCTTTAAAACTCAACCCTGCCGACCTTTACCAACAAGGCCCTCATGTAAACTGTTGGATATCCAGTTCCGTTATAAATCGGGAGCCTTAACTTATCATTGAGCGGTACTCGTGCAGATGTGATGTCGTACGTGAAAGGACTTATTTCCATTTCTGCTAATAACTGGTCCACTTTCGGAGCTACGCTCGTCGCCTTGTGGACCAATGAACGCATCTCATCTAATTCCCTTTTTAAAATCACAATCAATTGGTCGGTACTTAACGCCCGTACATCATTATCTCCAGATCTTGAACCTCGGCGTACGGTTGAAGTCGGAGTCTTAGGTTCTCTATCTCTATTTTGACCATCTTCGAATGTTACCCGCCGAGAAGCAGTTTCTTCAGCGATTCGTAGCGGTCAGCTTTGGGTTGCTCCAGAAGATCGATTATATTTTTGAGCTCTCGAGGCTCGAAGTTCTTCCGATAGACTTGCGATTTGATCAATCAAAGGTCGGTTAACTTGCTGTTGGTGAAGAACTTGCTTTGTCAACCAATCGCGCGTTGTTGATGTGTTCCTGTTAATGCCCTTTCGTTTCCTGTTTCGGGGATTGCTGTTCCTTTTTCGTTGTGAATTTGATTGACTGCTGATTGTTCTTGCCTATGGTTTGAGAACGGTGTTATTACAGATTGCTCGCCTGGTTGGGAGATGGGTCGAGGTATTGCTGATACACTTGGTCGTTCCTGAGAGTTCTGAGTTCCTGCTGTTAGAGCCTGAGTTGGTTGATTAATAGGGGTTACAAATCCTTCCGCACAAATTTTACTGGGTGTCGATCGTGGGTAATCCAACTCGCGGATTACGGGGTCTTGGTTATTAAATAAAGTTCTTGCTGATTCCCTCGCCTGACGAGGATTGTTCTGAGCTCTCATATTTGCTTCTTCGTCGCTTACCACAGCGAACTCTCCGTTCCTACGTTCCTCCGAAGGTTGTTGTGTGTCCACCATCTCGATTTTTCCGAGGTTTCTTTGACTTTTTATTCAAAAGTGGCCCCCCTACATGGCGAGCCAAATGTTGATACTGGGTTCAACTTCTAATTATTTACAATTAGAGGGGTTCTTTTTTTGGAGTAAGTTAAGTAAATAAGAAAGACAAAAAGATTCCTCGGAAAAGAAGTATCATTATTGGTATCAGTTACAAGGATGTTAACTCGGAATACCGAGTTAGGTAACTCTTCTCCCCAATTCTGAATATCCATTTTAGTGAAGGGGGGGGGGGGTTTGTATTTATATGCCTTTATAGTTGGTTATCTAAGCCCATGAGCTAATCTCGGAAAAATGGAATATTTCCATTTTTCCGAAATCAGAGAATCTATAATAAGATTTGATCTTATTCTGTCCGAGCTTAGACTTCGGATTTGGACGAAGTAGTTTATACCCCCGCTCCGGACACTAAAATCCAACCATTCTTACCTCGAACATCTGAGCTGAGATCTCTAATCCTATTGAATGGGCTTATGACCTAATTCGTAATTAGGAAAAGATCAATAGGGACTGAACCTTAATTATTGCCAAACTATTGATCAGAGGTGCTAATCCCACCAACAACACATACAACTAAGGCTAATTGGAATGATTGTGATTAAGAGCAATTCTAATATGTGGATGGTTAAGTAGCTAAGTAATCTAATTGTAGTAGGTTGTATGCAAGGCTTTAAGACATTAGATCTAGGGGAACTCAGCGGGTAACAATGGATCACGGTGAAAGTAAGTAATTCTAGAACTCTAAACATGATTATTCTTTCGCAACCCTATTAGTGTCACCAGGATATTGATTTTGTTTCCAGACCTAAATCTCAAAAAGTTTTTTTGGATTGTTGCTGAATGTAAAAAAGCATTAAACGTTCAAGTTATATTTGTTCACAAGGTATCTCTATCAAAGAAACTTTTGCCAGAGAAGCACATATGTCACTACAGATAGTTCGAGTATCCTCTGATCCGTTCCCCGCACCGGTGTCAACCTAGGTTCTTAAAACATGGTTCATGACTCCAATTATAAGTATTAAGCACACTCTATAGCAAAGAATTTCGTGGCTTTAACCCACAAATAGAAAACCGCTCTATTGATCCACTGAAAACCCTATATCTAATAAGAGAAATAGTCAGCCATGATAATAGTAACAAAAATCATTGTTGGATGAATGAATTGCATGCAAAAATGAATTAGACAATAGAAGATCAGAGGTTCGAAAATCTCAATTGAGTAAGAAAAATATCTTAACTTCTTCAGAGTCTCAAAAGAAAAAAACTTAGAATGTAAAACCCTAAAGATCTAGTAACAAAGCAAAAGAACAATTTGGAAGCAAATAAACTCTATGATTTATGGTGTATGCTTAGGGTCGTGGCTTCCTCTGATGCTGAGAGATTCCTTTATAGTTTTAAAGGCCGGTCTTAGGGTAGAACATCCTTAAAACTTGAGTTGGTCTCTATTGGAACAAAGCGGGACAGTCTTGTAAATCCCGTCAAAATGATATGTATTCACTAAAAATGGTTATATATTGGGATCCAGATATCTAATGAGCTTGATTCCAAATAGAGGTAAAAGCTAACTTCCATATCTTCATTTTGGTATGTGAATTTTCTCCTGAATCGTCAATTAAGTGCGTCAATGGTCAGTCGACTTCTGGAACTCTGATTCTGACTCTACATCTCTTTTGCTAGTTTTTCTCCAAATCTCTTCACTTTATCTCCAATTGCTCCAAAACGTCTTTTTATTTTAAAGCATGTATAAATACCTAAAATTTCCTAGAAAGACTCTATAAAAACACTTGTATTATGTTAGAAAACCGATAAAATCCACGATACCTAAAATATCTAGAAAGACTCTATAAAAGCAATTGCCTCCCAAGTGAGTTTGTTTAGAGTCACAAACTCGACTTCCCCTTGGTGATTGATTTGTAACCACTCCACTTTCCTTGACCTTGATTTTGAGCACCTTTGTGAGGAGTTCTCGAAGAGTTGAGTTGACTTATGGGATGGGAAAAAAACTTTATTGCTAAAAAGGTCTTACTAGTGCCTTTGCGTTTCATCTTGTAATCTATCAACATATCCTGGATTTGTAAGGGATGAAGGTTCATGGTAGAAGAGTAAGTAGGGCTATGGATTTTCTTTCACCTCATTCCCATCCAACGCCTTGGAGAAAAGAGAGTCCAAACAATCTCCATCCAAAGCTAAAACTTCCTCATCATGTTCACAAAGTACTTGGAGTTGAAGCTAGACCTTGCTTTCTACCCTTTCATACGTCTTTAACCACGTCCCGTGAGACCAAAATAAAATTTAAAATTTCCTTGTCAATGCTCTTGTTTGTGACAAGACCTGTTTCCATGCTTGAAAATACTCCACAATTATCATACGTGCTTTGGTTTTGATCATTCCGTGCTTTGACACCGAATTATATATTATAATTAAGTATAAAATAGTGTAAATAAGGATATTGATCCACAAGGAGGCCAATAAGTGCTAATTTCTAGTACTAATGATTTCATTTAACCTAAGATGATAGGTTTAATGATGATTTAACTAAATCTACAATGCATAAAGATAAACTAGATGCTAATGAAAATAGGTAAAGATGATTGAATGCAAGATAATTAAAGAAATGGTTCAAGGATTACTAGTATTGGGTTTCTATAGTTCTAATCAGACTCAACGAATGCTTAATCTAGTTGTTTAGAGAACAAAGAGGCATAATCGAGTCAGGATTAGTGGACTTATCTAGGAGTGAAAGACCAAGCGAGGCTTTCACGAGCTTGATAACAATTATCCGTAATCATCTAGATCCTTTCCTAACCAAGGCTTTAAAGAGCTAAACAACACTTTAGCGAGGCTTTCAAGAGCTAAACAACACTTTATCCGATTAAATATAGTTGAGACAGCTTATCAAACACTTAAAATGCATAAATACCCTAATATTAAGATAAGAGATTCAAAACTTCCCTATCTAACATTTAATCCCATTTAATTGATAGATTCCTCCTAATCTAGCTTAGAGCATTAAAATTCAAGCCTAATTAAGCCAAATCAAGATCCATCCATAATCCTTTATTAAAATATAATTCATGGAAATAAATCCATGAAGATAAAAAAAAATGAAATGAATAAATAAATAGGAGGCATAATGAAAATTCATTTATTTATGAAACAAATCGAAATTAACAAAGTAAGAGAGTTAAGGCTCTCACGAGCAACTAAAATCCCTAAAGAACTACATTGTGAAAGCTTTTGTTAACCTAATTACATAGAGGTGTAAGTAATAAAGCAAGAGGAAAATGATCAAAACCAAAGCACGGTGTCAGAATCCAACCCGTGTAGTCGGGAAAAATAATGTTCTAGGAGGCAAAACAATCTTCATCCTTCTCGTCAGCAAGGGACTGTCTTTTTCATGGCTCAGTCCTGGTTACTTTGTGTCGTCCAACTGCTTGTCCTCGCCGTCGACAAGCGGCTGTTTTCTGTCTTTTTGGGTGCTTTAGGTTCTCTTACTTACTCCTCTATGTTTCTTTTTGATTTTTGAACAATCCGTTTAGCGCTCCTGACCTCAATTGCTCCGGTTGTCACTTAGAATGCCCCCAAAACACCAAATGGAGGCATGCACATGAAATCCTAACTTTAATGTAATGAAATGATATTTATGAAAAATGCGGTCATTTACAACCTAAAAACGGTAGTTTAGGCCTTAAAATCATGCATAAATGAGGCCTAAAAACCGTTAAAAATCGGCACTGATCATCTACTTACCATCAAGGAGGTCCATCAGCCACTGTTTCTTTCGTTTTGTCTGTAGCATCAATGTTAATGTCAAACAACCTCTCACCCACATGTACAAATTATTAGTGGAATACTCTATCAAACATATCATTATTTTCAAACCAAATTCTTACGTCCAACTATCTATACTATTAACATATAACATTTGTGGTTCCTACTGTATCTGAGATATTAACATGTAATCGATGAGTTATATACTTACTAGAAGATATTGCTCTATTATGAGTGAGGCTATCCTTGTTGTGGTAACTTTCACTGATGAGGTCACTATCACTAGTACCGTAGATATTCGTGTCATACCCGTCTACATCAAAGATATCGCGTGGTGAGTTGTTTGTCTCTGAATTAGTAGATCCTATGGACGAAACCTCATCGGGTACGATGGGTTCAACGAGATTCGACATTGTAGCCGGTGGCAGTGTGTAATTGAGTTCGTAACTTTTAACCATGATGTGGAAGAACTCCTGCTCCCTAAATATCTCCTTGAGGAATCGCTCACAAGACAGTAAACCACCACGAAAGGGGACATCTCTGAAGATATCAACGCCAATTAATTTGTCCGGAATCGAAAATTAAGTCTAGTTTACGGAGGTGTTGCGTCCGCTAAGTTGATATGTGTCGGCGGCAGCGACGACTTAGCAGAGCTACCTTCTGCCTCGAAGCCAGATTTGCACATGCACTGGTAGTCAATGATGAGATCCCCCCCTCCCCCCAATCGTGACTAAGAGCTCAATATCGTCCGTGTGGATACGCACAACCATGACCATCATCATTTCTTCGTCATTGAGAACATCCATCGCATGTGGATACTTGTCCGTCGTTGTAGACCCCCATTCATGGAAGAAATAAGACATGGCCACCACTTGCCCTTTGCCTTTCAGGTTCGTTTTAGTGCAACCTCACAGCGGAATCTGCATCAGATAACTTCTAGTTCTCCTAAAACAACATATGAGATTCAGTATCATCGCTTTTGAAAGACCAAACACCAGCAGCAGTTTTCACCCAAAAACAAAACCTCGGTTTAACAAGCATCCCCATTTTACCTACAAAGATCAAGAAAACGAGTCGCATTTTAGATACTCTTTTAAATTTATAACAGAAGAGTTATATACAGTTTTAAGTGGTTGTTTTTTTTAAAAAAAAACAAGGGACATAATTAATGAACTCTATTAGTGAAGGCTCATCAATATAATACGAAGTTTTTACCTTGGAGATTAAAGAATAAAAATGTATGTAACTTGGTGTGAGAGCAATAACTTATTCTTGCAGAGTTAAGCTTTTTGTTCTGGAGGTAACTGTGAGTACTAATGGTGAAGAAGATTGTGAGTACTAATGGTGAAGAAGATATGGGAGTACTAATGGTGAAGAAGATATGGGAGATGAAAGCTCATATTTATTAGGGAAAGTAAATCAATACTTATAAGCTTTCAATATTAGCATCGTGTATCCACCCATTCTCGTTGAGATTGAGCATTAACTGCTCTTGTTTTTTCATCGATGATGAACGGATGAGATTCATTGTTAGCTCTACATTAGCCGCTGAGGTAAAACCACTAAGGTGTCTAATCGTATTGGAGAGAGACTGAAACGAGATTTGTTGGAGATTTGTATATCTAATCAAGATTTTCGTCGATGACAGTGCCAAGACAGGATAGTCGTTCTGTTTGTACACGAGAATAAATTTGGACTCTTCTACCCTGTTGGGTGTGGACTTAGCACATCCCCAGGCCAAAATCGTGGAAGACCCATGACCCGAAAAATAGTTGGGGTCCATCACAAAGAAAGCCCATCAACGGCCTAAACCTCGCAATGAGAACCTCGCAAGAACAAACGCGCGATGGATAAACGCGATCTCCAGAAAAGACTTGACGTAACAGGATGTCAAATCGCACCGTTCGGTGTCAGGAACCACTCGGAGGCACCTACCTATCGGCCAATCAGAAGCCTCACCGTCCTATTACAAATACCCTGATCATCAGCTGAGCCAGGGATCCGGGTCCATCTGCACACAACACAACCATACATATTATCAACCCCTAAAAAGAATAACTCACACTCATATCAAATTTACGGCTTTCAGCGACCTTGTCCACAGGTGTTAAACTCTGATCTCGACGTTGTGACCCTTCTCATCTTGACTCGTCTATTTTAAACGCCTCGCGTGTCTCTTTCACTTTGTAAAGTGCCTCGCACTATCTTTTTTGTTACTAGCTCGCCTCGCGCAATTTTCAATAAAAACGATCACTTCGTTATCTCGCTTGTTCTTTCCATTTCTTGAAAGTTGATTCATTATACGAGATCAGCGACCCTCACAACCTCACGTTGTTCACCTCAAAACCCAAAATCACGTCGCAATCTCTACCCTAACTCTCGAACGCTAAACTCAACCTAATCTCTTAACCATTTATCCGAGTGTGCCAACCCGGTACCATCGTTGAATCTCTCTACGCATGAATAAACTCACGAACCGCTGCTCTTTCAATGGAAAGTAACTCCACCTCAAAGCAAGCTAACACTACAACTCTCGCGACTTCTGTGGTCGCCTCGATCGCCAAGACCTCTGTGGTCACTCTAATCAACAAAGGAACCACCGTTCCAACAATGGCGTTTCAAGCACCCGCCTCGCTAAGCCAGACAAGAACTGACATTCCAGGGGAAAGCACGTCTTCGACGACAACGATAACATTGTCACCAAGCGCCCCGGCCTCCAATAGGTCAACAACCTCGCTGAGTTGTCCGAGTTGGACGACCTTTCCCGTAGGGCGTCCGCCATCGGCATTCCCATACGGTATGCCTCCAACGTATGGCATACCTCCACAGTTCCGCCTAGAAATGCCACCTCCTCTACAGCAAACCGCCCCACTCAAAACAGACATTTCGCCTCTCATTACTCAGAGGACCCTGCCTGAAATCGGTAAACATTCCCAGACCGTTACGACACCACTAGGGTCCCAGCCAGCGAGGAGTACATCCCCAATAACCTCTAACTTAGAAGGAGCAATCCGAGCTCTCCTCGACCAGCTTAGTGAATCTCGCAAGCAACGATACCCTCCACACAATCGACCCACATAAGAGACCGTCGCTACGCTGTGACGAAATCTGTTCAATGAATCAACTCCACCCGGCATGAGACAGCACGCCTGAGCCCCGTCATACCTCAATACTCGGCGAGCGAGCAATTCGCTCAACCAACGGACAACTCATATCGGACGCACTACGACCAAGAAATCAAGGAAATGAAGAAAACTATGAAAGAGATGATCTCTCAGATGCACCGGACGATACGAGCAGCCCCATAGGTCGATTGCGTCCTTCGAGAATTGCAGAGCAACCCTTTCACTTGGGAGGTGACCTCTTTCCCTCTCCGCAATCCAAGAAAAATTCAGATCCCTACCTACTAAGGTGGAGACGACCCCAGTCAATACCTGGCGACCTTCGAGATCACCATGGGAAGAGCGCGATTTAACACCGAAGAGTGAGATGCCGGTCACTAAGAAGCTTCAACCTGAAAAAGCATCGACCCCAAAGGAGAAAGCTCCGGAACAGAAGGATGAGCCTAGACAATACGTCAACAAGGAGTACAACGCAAAAAAGAGAAATGTGCAGCGGCTTGCTACGCCACAACGAAACGTCCACAGAAACTTTGTGGAATAAGTTCGAGTGAGATCGCCCGAGAGACGGTTCCAGAGACAATTTGCTAAGTGGAAGTCGAGACTCGGAGTCGTTCTACGATTTCCACCAGATCCCTAGACACTCCAACTATGAATGTCGCGCCCTTGGTGACATTTTGCTTCATAAGTACATAAAGGGCAAGATCAATACCAACGCAGAGGCAGGAACGACAACATCAGCGACAGTCAGCACTCAGCAACGTCTGAACCAGGACCAGCAAGGCGTCAAGCGACCCCGCAACGTCAAAGCTGAAAATGAAGCCACCCCTCCCCCCCACCCCAATAAGCGTATCCAGTAGAGGGTGGCGAGTCGGAAACTAACACGCCTCGCGGAGCCTTCAAAAGCAAGGTCTCAGGGGTCTCACAAAAAAAAACAAACGATCACTTCGTTAAAATATATATATATATATCAATGTAGCGAACTACGACTAGTTTGATCCTCTTGAGGTACGTAGGTAACCTTTTTACAAGGTGTAGCCGTTTATCTAAATTTTTTTTGTTAAACTATCTCGAAACGAGAAGCTTCACTAGCATTATAAGCCGAGCATGCTTCGCAAAATAAGCCGACTCAAGTCGCACAAAAATGCATCACGCCTTCCACGGGCAGCAACCCAAACGGTGTAAGCTAAGCCTCCGCTCACACCCCCTTGAATTTTTTTCATTTTTAACGTTTCAAAGTTGGAGTCTAACTTCGCACGTGCACTTCACTTAGGCGCGGCGGGCTGATAACTCACCAAAACAAAAACCTTCGATCTTCCGAAATCGAAATTCTTGAGCCGAGTACCACTCTCACATCTCGATTTTTCACAATCAAATTTAGAATCAAGAAAAAGTATATATTCCAATTTATATTCAAAAGCGAGGGTTCAGAGGCCTCGCATAAAGTCATAACAAAATAATGGCTACTTCAGCCTATACAAAAAAATTAAAAAAGAAAAGAGACTAGGGAGCCCTACAAATTGGCATGCGCGCCTCCACCATCCTTGCTCTAGTCTTTCGCCTCGGAGTCGACCTCCTTCGGGTTCGCCGGCTTTGACAACGGCATTCGCTTGCTCAAGTTTGTACTAGCTAATGATGGGCGACCTTCGTGTCATCAAGCCTTTCCCTCGGTCTTTCCAAAATCCCACCAGTTCAAAACCGCTGTCCGGACCAGGGAGATGCGACGTCTGTGTTTTGATTTTGGCGACCCTCTTCCTCTTCTCGGGCTCCGCCTGATTCTCGTCCTTCTTGGCATCCTGTCCCTTCGGTTTTGGGATCTCCAAGATCGGAGTCCGGACATCGCCGGTATTAGGTGAAAAATAACGGCGAAGTTGGAAAGCCTGCTCAAAAACCCATGGCTAAAAGAAAAAGGCGGGAGGGCTAACCTTTCTCCAACCTCTTCAACGTTTGCTCAAACATCCTTTTGAAAGGCTCGTCCCAATCCTGGTTTCCCATGTCCTGCAGCTTCTTCAGTTTCTCTGGGAAACCTTCGAGTCGCCCCCGGATCGCAAGATATTTCTCTGATATGGATAGACGCGTTAGCGAGGTCTACAAACTAGTTATTTAAAAAGTCTAAGGATCATTACCTAGAACGTTGACCCATGATCTGCAAGGTCGATATTCCACATCTTACAGCGACGCGCTGTTCACTTTAACAAAGAAAAAGCATGACGCCCAAGCATGCACCTTGTTGGGCTCCCTGGTGAGAACTTTCTTGTTGGCTCACGTGGAAAGGTAGAAGGTGCAATCCGGACCAGAAGTATTCTTACAGACAGACATCATTTCATCTAGAAACTCCCTGGATATGCTGAATCCACACTCCTCAGCCATCGAGGAAACACATACTATGTTCCGGATAGAGGCCAGAGTTAGCTGCGAGATCGCTAAGCGATGGAAGTTGCAGAAGTACGTGATCAACTTCAGAACTGGAAAACACAGCCCGCTCTCTGTAAAGTAGGACTCGCATAAGGTAAAATACCCAGCCGGCGCCTCCCAGGACATCGACGTCAAACCAGGGAGCATGAATTTGACCCGCTTGAACACCTCCACCGGGAAAGCCTGCAGGAGTACCTCCTTGGTACAGGTAGTAAATTTGACGCCCTTGCCCACTCGCACCTTCTTACCTTTTCCTTTCGTTTTTTTCGTTGGAAGAAAGATGCCTCGATTCAGCGACATCCGTCCCAACCTCGCCTCCATCAGTCTCCTGGATTTTGGGATCAGCGTGATCCTCATAACCGATTCGATTTCCAGACTCACTAGCTCGCGAGTTAAATCGCGTCGCCTTAGATCTGTCGTCAGACGCATACATTGGAGCCTCGCGACCGTTCGATGAGTCTGATTGCGATGCGGATTCCATCGTTCACTGAAATAAAATTATACCTCGCAAAAAAAAAACGCTCCGAGAGAGAAAGAAAATGATGAAGCGAGAGGGAACGAGAGAAATCATAGAATTTGGCGAATGAAGAAATTTTCAAGGGAAAGTCTCGTATTTATAAAAACATGAGGAAGAAACCCAAGCGGTGCTCACAATCATGATTTTTGGAGGCTAAGTGTCACGTCTCCTCAGAAAGATGACGTCTCGGGTTTCCACGAATTGTTTTAACGACCAACCACCTGATGACACGTCAACACACTTGAGAAAATAGGCGATCTACAGTCGCCGTCCACGATTTCCCTTAAATCTTTAAGGTCCAACCACGAGGCAACACATCGTCGGACTGGGGAGGGACTAACTGTTGGATGTGGATTTAGCACATCCCCATGCCAAAATCGTGGAAGCCCTATGACCCAAAAAATAGTTGGGCCCATCACAAAGAAAACCCATCAACGGCCTAAACCTCGCAATGAGAGCCTCGCAAGAACAAACGCGAGATGGATAAACGCGATCTCCAGACAAGACTTGACGTAACAGGACGTCAAATCGAACCATTCGATGTCAAGAACCACTCGGAGGCACCTACTTATCGGCCAATGAGAAGCCTCACTGTCTTATTACAAATACTCTGATCATCAGCTGAGCCAGGGATCTGGGTCCATCCGCACACAACACAACCAAACAGATTATCAACCCCTAAAAAGAATAGCTCACACTCAGATCAAGTTTAACGCTTTCAGCGACCTTGTCCACAAGTGCTAAACTCTGATCTCGACGTTGTGACCCTTCTCATATTTACTCTTCTATTTTAAATACCTCGCGCGTCTCTTTCATTCTGTAAAACGCCTCGCGCTATCTTATTTGTTACCAGCTCACCTTGCGCAATATTCAATTAAAACGATCACTTCGTTATCTCGCTTATTTTTTCCATTTTTTGAAAGTTAGATTCATTATACGAGATCATCGACCCTCATAACCTCGCGTTGTTCACCTTGAAACTCGCAATCTCTACCTTAAATCTCGAACCCTAAACTCAACCTAATCTCTTGACCATTTATCCGAATGTGCCAACCTAGTACCTTCATACCCAATTAAAAATCATCGGCTTTTGCTAATTTTGAGCCCATTTGGGCGTCTTAGGTTAAAGGACTCTAATCTTATTTATCTTGGGGAGAAAACGCAATTATTTTTTTCTCTGAAAGAAATACCCTTTTAATATATATTTACGAAATTTGCCACTAACCAGTAGACTGTAACTTGTTGCATCTTCTATCTTGTTCTCAATGGCTGCAAAATCTTAATAGCCCAAGGATCTTGTTCCTTCTCCTTCGTGCAGATCCATGTATAAAGCCTCCTCTGAACCCTAATTTAGTCATCGATTTTGAGATTTGATCGGATGTAATCTTCCAATCCTGATATTTCCGCGATTCGTTTCTGAACTCAAACGTAATCAACTGGTTTAAGACTCTCAAGGTTCGCTTCTATTTTCTCTATGCCAGATTCACTTTAGTCAAAAAGCTACCCTATTTTTTTGAATGGTATCGTTTTCCGATCAGGTTAAAGCATGTTTGATGGCTGAATCTATCCGTCACTAGTTGTCTTTTAATGTCGGTTTGCTTCTCCTTTTCTCCCTCTTTTCGGTTTTGTAGATTTCTTAGGAGGGGTTGTTGTGGAGAAGATTTTTTGCAATGAAGGAAGAGTTCGTGTCCGGGTTGATAGGTGGCAGGCAGCTCTGCGGTGGCGGGACCAGTTCGGTTTGGCAATCTCCGGTTAAGCGGCTGCCCTCAGACGGTGCGTGTGGGGAGGCTGGTGATAGGAGTAGGACTAGCTGTAAGAGAATCAAAACGACTCAGGTCAATGGTTTTATTGTTTACACCAGAACTAGGAGGACTAAATTCTCCAAGCTTCACGAAGAAGATGAAAATGCTGGATTTTCGGAAAATAGAATGTCAAATCATCTCGAGGAGTCAAAAACGACAAGTAGCGTTACAAATTCCTCAGGTGATATGTGTCACATCCACTCGATAGCTGAAACTAAAATCAGTTCACCTGTTGAGAGCCCCGCCGAGAAGATTACTATGGAAGAGAGCTTAGTTACTGGCAGCCTAGCTGAAACTCTAGCAGTTGAGAAGTTGGAAGAACTGGAGACCAAGACTGACAGTAGCTCACTAGTCGATGTTGTGATTGACGACATCCAATTTGTGGAAATGTTACATGAAGAGATTCCTGTAGAAATTCTGTCAGATGGAAGCCTGGATTTCGAGGTAAAGAGAGTAGGAACTAAAGTAAGAACAATGGGAAAAACCTTTTGTGCGTCAGAGGAGAATAGGCATGGATCTTTAAAGCGTACAACACAGATCTACAAATCGGTTTTGAGAGTGAAGAAGGTAAACAATTTAGTGCCTGAAGATGTAGAGGTTCTGGCTGAACCAGATTTTGACCGTGAGGGGTTTGATGAACAGACTCATTCTGTCAGTCTGGCTGATAAGTCCAATTTAATCCTCAAGAGGCCGCAAACAGTGAGGGAACTTTTTGAGACCGGTATACTCGATGGTGTGTCTGTGGTTTACATGGGTACTATTAAGGTGGGGCTTTTCTGTTTTGTCTTCTATGCTTTTGTGACCATTTCATTCTTGCTTAATCTAAGAAGTGACTTATTTATGTGCCAGTCTCAAGTCTTTGGTCTCCGTGGCATCATTAAAGATGGTGGAATTTTGTGCTCATGTTCCTCATGTGATTGGGCTAAAGTAATCATCTGTTTCCGCTCTTTACCTTTCATGATCTCTAGTAATTCTATCCGACATAAACTTGTATTAACACATTCATTTTGTAGGTTATTTCAACTTCCAAATTTGAGATTCACGCTTGTAAACAATACAGACGAGCATCACAATATATTTGTTTTGAGAATGGTAAGAGCCTGCTAGATGTTCTGAAGATTTGTAGGAACGCTCCTCTACGTGGTCTTGAAGCAACAATTCTTGATGCTGTTGATAGTGCATCTAAAGAAAAATGCTTCACCTGTAAAAGATGCAAAGGTGGGTCTGTTATCTTATTTCTCCCTACCTTTCTAAAACGTACTGATTTCTTAGATTTCCGGTTAAAATTGAACTTAAAGCTTGTGGTTTCTAGGCATGTTCCCTTTATCCTCTCTTGGCCAGAGAGGGTTTCTGTGTTTGCCATGCTCAGAGGTAGAAAATTCTCAGGCCAGCCCTGCTGCTACAATGACCTCAACTAGTGCTCCTGCATGTATATCTCCGGTTAAGAGGAGATTGAAGATAACAAGAAAGTTGGTAACCTTTATTCTATGTACTCCTAGTCATAAGGTGTCTCTTCTCCTGTTTAGAATTCCATTTTATGTGTGGCCAACAATGATTTTCTTTGGGCATCATGCATGAGATTAAATATTCAATCCTGTTCCGTCTTGCTTTATCCTTACAGGCCATTGGAATCAACTTCGAAATCTCCTATATCTATGTCAGCACCTGGAAATAGCACTCAAGAGATAACAAGAAAGTTGGTATCATTTTGTTGTGTATCTTGCATTTTCAGTAATCATTACATGAACAAGCTACACTTTTTCAAACCATAAGATAGGACTATATTTGCAGTTTTTGTTGTCCCGTTGGCATGTTCCATGTAGTGCATGTCCTTGCTTTCTCAAATCTGGTTATCAAACCTAAAATCACCTTGCTTCTCAGGGCATTGCGGCAAGCTTTGGTTGGGAAGTCTTATCTCAGTTCTTCTAAAAATATATCTTCAAAGAATAAGTGCAGATCTAAATTTAAGAAGAGGTTGGTATCTTTACTTCATGATGAAGTCTGCCAAATTAACACTGATGAGAAAGAGTCTTATTTTGATGCGTCTGGTTTCCTTGTATTTTCTGAAGGTTGACCCAACATTCTGTGATCCCCAAGGCTTTAAAAAGCGTGTCCCTTTCTGTTTCTTCAAAAAAGAGGAGTTACAGGATAACGAGAAAGTTAGTATCATTTATTGATAGCAACCTTAACTTTTTTTTCTGGCTGGTTTCCGTTTTAAATCTTCTACATATATCTCCTTTTTCGTACAGGGATCATGGATTACATAAGTTAGTGTTTGAGAAAGGGGGATTACCAGATGGAACTGAACTAGGATACTACGCCCGTGGACAGGTTACTAAGCTTATTCTCTGTGGTTATATGTCTCTTCACCTGGCCTTCTCTTTTAAGACATATATCATTGTTGGCAGAAATTGCTCGGAGGTTACAAAAAAGGCGCTGGAATATATTGTTTCTGCTGCAAGTGTGAGGTAATTCTGGTCAATATACACACTACATCATGCCTTATCAGTTAGTTCTTAATGTGGAATTTTTGCGTACAGGTGAGCCCCTCTCTGTTTGAAGCGCATGCAGGCTGGGAATCTCGTAAAAAACCGTGCGAATTTGCTCACTTGTCTCTTTTATATTGGTTTTTTTTTCTTTTTCCATCTCGTAATGTTTGATTATTCCTTATTTGTTGCAGTTATTTTTACATATATACATCTAATGGTGTGTCTCTTCACGAATGGGCAATTACTTTCTCACAAGGTCGGAAATACTCTGCTAATGAGAATGACGACTTGTGTGTTATTTGTGCTGATGGTGGAAATCTTTTGCGCTGCGATAGCTGCCCAAGAGCCTTCCACATAGGTAAAGCTGTACTTAAATCAATTTTGCGGCATGCATTTCACTTTCTTTCTCTATCTCTCCAATGACTTTGCCTCTACGTCGATACTTACACTTGTTGGTAAAATATTGCATTCAAGATTAACTAATCTGTATGATTATAATACATCTCTAGAAGTAGATGTTTATATATGAACAAGTAGGATCACTTTGTAAACCTTTGCCAATATTAGTTGCGTTGCTTAATTTCAGATCAAATTTCTCAAACGGAAGGGTCTGTTGACATTTTTATGTTTTGGATCACTCTGCTAAAAATTTTGATCATTTTTGCTTATCTGTCTGGTCTTTGTAGAATGCGTTTCCCTTCCAAGTATTCCTCGTGGCAACTGGCATTGCAAATACTGTGAGAAAAATTCCAAGAACGAAACTGTTGGAGAGTACAATGTTAATTCTTCCGCAGCTGGGCAACTAGAAGGTGTTGATTCTGTCGATCAGTTAGCTGGACGATGCATTCGAGTTGTCAATAACATGGAAGCTGAAACACATGGGTGTGTACTGTGCAGGTAATCATTTTTGCTGAGTCTAAGTTCTTCTTAAGTTGCTGTATGCTTAAAATTATTTGACAACTCTGGCCTTAGGGTTACACGATAATTACCTGTACTGAGAGACAATCAGGTCTATCTTAAAATTACTTGTTTGAGAAGACCATTAGGTCTGGGTTAAAGGTATTAAGATAGACCATTTGGTCTTTGTTGAAGTGTCTTACAGCATAGGTTTTGATGTAATAGTTGCTTGTATTTACCAGTATATATAATAATATTTTTAGCTAATAAAAGATGTTGTCCACAGTGGCTCCGACTTTTGCAGATCTGGATTTGGGCCACGGACAATCATAATATGTGATCAGGTACTTTCTCAATTATGGTGAGATCTTAATTAGTTAATTCTGTAATTTGCATATCAAACTAATTACTAATGCTGCAACAGTGTGAAAAGGAGTACCACATTGGATGTTTGAGTAGTCAGAATATTGTGGATTTAAAGGTGGCCTCATACAGCTTTATCCCCAGCTTACGTCTTCTGAATTAGATCAATACATTTACATTGTCCACCCTGATTTCAGCTTACATGGGATAATACAATTTTTGTCTGACAGGAATTACCTAAAGGAAATTGGTTTTGCTCTGTGGACTGTACGAGGATCAACTCCACATTACAGAAATTACTTCTTGGTGGCGCGGAGAAGCTTTCAGATTCATCTTTGGAAATAATAAAGATGAAGCAAGAAACAAGTAATGTTGATCTCGTCAGTCATCTTGATATCAGATGGAGACTGATCAGCGGAAAAGTTACTTCTCCGGAAAGCCGAATGTTGCTGTCTCAGGCATTGGCTATTTTTCATGTAAGTGGATTTGCAGTTTGAAATTAAGAAATTTTAATACTTTTGTTTCACTTTGATAGTTGGTACTGTGAGACAAAGGACAAATTGGGATAGCTGATGGCTACTTATGTTTCTATTAATATTGGCCGGAAAATTATGGGGCAGGATAACTAGCAATATGCAGTGCATACTACACTATAGGACAAGAAATGTTGCGTAGGTCTACATTGTTATTTAAAAACTCGAATCATGTATATTAACTATCATCTTGATTTGGTTAGTATGCAAGAATATTTGTATTTCTATGCCTAAGTTCATGCAATGTCTATTTCTTACAGGATTGCTTTGATCCTATAGTTGATCCAATTTCTGGGCGCAATCTTATTCCAAGAATGGTTTACGGGTGAGGACTCTTCCGTCAAAGTAGCCTGACTTTGATTGCTTTGAAACTTTTTGTAATATCAATAACAATCACAAGTGCACTCTTTTGTTTAGGAAGAATATGCAAGGACAAGACTATGCGGGAATCTGCTGTGCTGTTTTGACTGTTAAGTAAGATCCCTTCCTTTTTGCCATCCAACCAGAGGCCATTTACTTATAGCAGTTAAGTGTTGGATTTGACTATTTTTCAACTGGTAATTTTATACAGCGCAACTGTTGTTTCGGCCGGACTAGTACGAGTATTTGGCAAAGAGGTTGCAGAACTTCCATTAGTTGCCACACGCATGTGCAGCCGAGAGAAGGTAAAATCAATGGCTAGAAGATAAAAATTTCTGTTTCCGGATTGATCTATGTGAGAGGGTCCTTGCCTGACAGAGTTTCATGGATACAAAACAGGGATACTTTCAATTGCTCTTCTCTTGCGTTGAGAAGCTTCTCTCGTTCATGAACGTTGAAAGTATCGTGCTTCCAGCAGCCGAAGAGGCAGAGCCGTTATGGATAAACAAATTTGGTTTCAGAAAACTCGCCCCCGAAGAGGTAAACTGGTGGATTTGACTCATTTATGAATCTTATTTCTCAAATTCTCATAAGTCATAACAATAACAACCCTTCATTGCTACAGCTCGGTAAGTACATAAAGTTGTGCTGCCAAATGGTGAGGTTCAAGGGATCCTCCATGTTGCAGAAACCGGTTCATTCATCTTTACAAGAAAATTTTGATTTGAAACAACCCGAGTAGTCGGTTATTCGATCTTTTATGTTGAGGTAAAGAAGTCGTGGGATTTGGTTAAAAAGATTGATCAAAGAGTGAATGGGTAGGTTTTTTTAAATGAGTTGTTACAGTAGAGACTTGTAAATTTTTGTAGATGCGAAGCTTTTTTTTTTTTTTTTGGTTTACTTCTCAGAATCACATTTTACCTTTTATCCTTCTGGAGGATTTAAGTTTTCGCTTCTTTCAATATTTTTACTTAAAAAATCCTAAGAAAAAAATGTTATTATTTGGAGTATGTGATTTCAAGTTTATAACTAATTTATAGTGGAACCGAGTTATCTAGTTGTTATGAGGATTTGTACGAAACAATAACATACAAAATTTGAAGTGAGAAAATCTAAAACACTTAAAGATTCGTATTTCCGCATAAATCTAACGGGTACAACACGATAAGACGTCTGGGATTGATTCAGCAAATGGGCGCCTCCTTAGAAAGAAAAGGTCAAGAAAAGGCTTCGGGTGCGACTAGCAAAGTCACAATTAGGAGGACCAGGCAACACGTCAAATAAGATTACCCAAGAAAAAAAGTGCACACGAAAAGGTAAGAAACCTTGGGCCTCCGAGACAGCCAAGAGAGATATGAGAAACCGATCCTCAAAATGGCTCCGAATCCGTAAACCGGCCCCATGACAGGGTTTTGAAATACTTTATTACTTATAAAATACCTTAAGGATTGATGTTCCGATTACAAGATCAACTATCTTCATCCGGCAACACATGAAGCAAAAAGACGTTACGTATATCATTGGGCACCAAAATTGTCTTCTAAGCTCATTGGGAAGCTCCGTAACAGTCTTTTTTCTTTACTTCCAATTGTCAATTGTTAGAAAAATGTCCATTTTTTCTCTCTAAAAACTCCGGTTTGCTCCAAAGTTCTACAAAACCTAAAATAACCCAAGCTCTGACTCAAAGACTTTAAAAATACGACCTAAAGACTCTAAAACTAAGACAAAACCCGATTAACAAGTTCTTGGAAATCCAACCCAACTTTTCCTAGTCTGGTCAAATATTGCCTCTTGCAAATTTTTTGTTTTCTAATAATGAAGAGCGAAGACCACTAAATTACAATCCCAACTGCATGCAAAAAATTCTAGATTCACATTAATTGACTATTTACTTTCATTAATCTATGGATGAGCTTCTCATCAAAGGCCTTTCAACTTTGGAATGAGTTTGGTAGGAATGGTTTATGAAAAATATTGTAATCATGGTTACAGGGTTCGGGGTTCCCATATGTTCCAAGCCATAATGAAAATCATAAGAGAGCAGGCCAATTGATATCAGATTACTCTCATTTTACTCTACTACCATCTAATTCACAATCATCTTCAACTTCAACTAGTTTCTTCTTGGCTTCTTCAATTTCGAGACAACTTCATTTTTCTTTGATGTTTTATTTCATATTTTCTTTGTCTTTTCAGATAAGTAGATTTTAGGAGGATGAGGATTTAAGCCATTCCCTTGGTTCATATACTCGTTTATTATTATTATTATTATTATTATTATTATTATTATTATTTTTATTTTTTTCTAGAATGGGAAGTGAAAGGAATATCCGATTTTCTTGACACGTCAACTAATCTTGACTACTGCAGCTGATAGACAATTTTGTTTCTTTTAAAAACTGAATAAGTTTTAAGAAGACTTATACACTATCACCAATTATAAGTATTGAATCAATTGTAGCACTTGAAAAATGCATTCATATGATATAGCTTAATCTAGGAAAAGCTTTTAACTGGAGGTTATTTAGATTCCTGATACAAAAGCATAAATAAGCGAAACAAGTGAGATTAACCAAAAGGCAAAATAAACTTAAATAGAGATGCAAGGTCAAATGGTGAATTAAGCAACCAAACAACCTTAACAAGATACTAAAATGAAAGGGAACTTAAAATGAAGCAAAGTCAAAAAGTCAACAAACAATCAAAATAAAAGAGAAAGTAAAAGTCAACTCCGAAAATTGCAAATATGCACGGAAACTCTGGCTCTAATTAATTAGATTATCGAAAGTTGGTCAATGATTTTTTGGCATTATTAAGATCATAACCAATCCTTTTCCTCCTTAGTGTATTTAAGCCATTCTCATGATCATAATTATCTACCAATCACAATTAATTCTCTAATATCTCTTCTCGAAAGTCAAATGGATCGTGATCATTAAATCCAAACCCTAAACGATAACAAGTCATCCTAATCATCTAATCCCTTAGGCTAGATTGACAAGTTCATTGATAGATTAGGGCAATCACAAAAATCCAAATGACTATCATGAGGTGTTTTAGCGTAAACATCCTGGTAAACTTCGTATATAGATGAACTAAGATGTTACCAAACCATTGATGTTGACTTTGGAAAGTAATATATAGAAACTTAATTTGGTGTCTGTCAGTCTGTGTTTGTTTGTCTGGTTCTAATAAACATATATATGTATTTAGAACATGAAATTTTAATAAATTTTAATTTTCTTGTATGCCTTAATAGGATTACATTTCTCTTAGTTCAAAAGGAAAATTTGTTAATATAATAAAATCGGTTAGCTGGCAAACACGTTTTAATTTGGTTTAGCTGAATTAATCTTATATGTCCACCCCTGTTTTTGAACATGAAAAGATCAAAATAACAGAGCTTGAGACTTTTTTTAGTTGATAATTTATTTTTGAGCTAGAGACTTGCGTTGAAGGAGAAAATATAGATTCATGTATTTTGTTAACTTCTTTCTCTATATCTAAAAGACGTAAAGCTGTAAGAAAACTGAATAAGTTTACTGTTATTTACATAAAAAAGAAAATGGTAAATTTATTTATGTTATATGGTGAATCTTGCGTGATTGGAGGAAATTTTTCCACTTGGGTTCGCGAGACGATACATATTGAAGAAAAGTGGTGAAATCAGTGTCCATATACTGCGGCGGATTCCGTTCGTTGATGAGCTTTGGTGATGGCTTCACGACCAACGTCAAAGGGAAGCTGTGCAGCGACGCCACCGATATCCTAGGTTTTGTAGAATTCACCAATACCCTATGTAGCACGCTTTTGTATCTCCCATTGCTAAATATCTACATATATAAAGTATTTAGACAAAAAAATAAAATAAAATTTAATAATACTATAATTTGGTAAAAATGAATACCTCGAGATGATCGCCGACGTTAACGACAAAAGAGGCAGGGATGGGATCAACAGTGACCCACTCGTCTTGAAACAAAATCTGAAGGCCTTGGACGTCGTCTTGAAGGAGGAGCGTCAAGAAGCCGTAGTCGGAGTGCGGCGGCATCCCCAGCGTCAGCTCCGGCTCCGGGCACGGCGGATAACAGTTCAACACCACCAATTGACTTCCCTCTTCCAACTCCTTCAACGCTTCGTCGTCGTCACCGTTGACTTCAAGGCTCTCCAAGATGGCTTTCACCATCATCTCGAATATTTCTTTCGTCTCTTTCGCGTAGGTAGCCGCCAAACTCCTGTTTCCATTATATAAAAGTTAGTTCTTTACAGTAATATTATATTGTAACCCCGTGAATGCTATTATATGTTGGCGGTGTAGCTAGGAAGATAGGTAAGTCGTCATATCAATTTGACCTTTTCTTTGCCACTTAGTAGTACTGTAGTATTATAATTCCCACTCATCTTTATAGATTCACAAGCCGCCACTTATATACGTATCTCTTTTAAATATAAATAAAAAAAAAAAATTTATTTGGGCATTGATGCAATTGAGGTTTCTTGATCGAATTTAAGATTTTATTGATACATCTATTTTAGGTAACGGTTAAACCCCAGCTCAGGTCTGTCTACTTTTCTAGTTATAAAATGAAAGTGTGAGAAATCTGACCTGAAATCGGAAGGAGAAGAAGGCCAATGAGGAAGATAATCAGGGAGAGGATGCGCATAGAGTTTCAAAAAGTCTCTCCAACAAAAGACTTTGTCTTTCATCTGGTTGAAACTCGTGCCGTACCGTACAGGAGTTGACATGTCAGAAGACATGTACTTTGATCTCTCCTTGTACGGAAGCTCAAAGAATCTCTTACACACTTCTATCATGTTCCTGCTTACATCTCCCTCCATCCCATGATTCACCACCTACATGCCCATTAACATCTTACTTGCTTAGCAAGTAAACTATGTGTATCGCTTCATGTAATTTAAGGTTTTGATGACTAACCTGGAAGAAGCCATAGGTTTCGCAAGCCTCGGCTATGGTTCGTAGGACTTGAGGCCGGTTAGGCCCAAGGAGCTCAGCGAAATCTATGACGGGAAGCTTTAGGTTTTGTTTTGGTTTGACGAGGTCGTCGGGTTTTGTGAAAATGGGTCGGTCAGGTTCAGGCCAAATATACTTGGTTGGCAATTTGGTCACACCATTCTCACAAAGATGTTTCACACCTCGTTGGTATTTCGTGTTTTCTCTTTCCACCACCATCGACGGCGACATTCTTCTCTGCAAATGAGACACACGCCACGTACATGCATCAGTAATCAATTAGCAAATACAGAGAACACATAATAAACAAAAAAACTCAGGAGACGAATGTACGGAAGACAAATAATATACGTGAGGGATCTTGATGCTCTCGTTGCACAATGTATATGTAAATGCGAGGAGCGATGTTTGAGGACTAGATTATTTGTGGTGGGTTTTGCATGTTGGTGGGTGTTGGTATTTATATATACTAATATATATATACGTGTTCAAGGAGACGTTGAAATGAACAGTCGAGATTTGATACTTTGACGAGCTAAAACCAGCTTTGGTATTGTTCTGAGTCTTTCTTGGAGACTGACTCAACTCGTTTCCTTACCAAAACCGTTGACATATTATTAGTACTATTATTCTATAGTATTTTCTTTTTGTTAATTATTATTCAGTAGAGTATTGGGACGATAAGACCACGAGATAGATGGTAGGGTCTAGCTCGTAACAATATATAAATACATTTTTGAAATTTTAGAATAATAATAATAATAATAATAATAATAATAATAATTACAAAAGTCTACCTATATTGAGTATAGTTTACCTCTTAAATTTAAGAAAAAAAAAAACACAATGTTCGATAAATATTGTTGATGTAAAATTTATTTACGTGAATCTCTTAATTCTATATGAGTTAGATAATTTCAACGATCCTTACGAATTGTTATCTGTATTAGATTCTATTGAGTTATACCAAACTGTTTTCACTAAAGAAAGATTGTTGCTTAAAAATGTTCTTTCACCATTATATGCTTTTAAATTCCATTAAGCAAAATATTTTAATTCGGTGCGTTGGAGCTTTATTAACCGCAACACTTGAAACTATGTGTTTTCCAACTTAGTTTATTAATTGGATTCAGATGTGTATAACCACAACCATTTTCTCGGATTTTGTGAATAGAGAGACGAAGAGTTATCTTTCGAGTTGTCAAATACTTCGTCAAAGCTGTGCAACCTTCGGATTTTATACTCATTACAAGGAGGTTAACCTCTCACATTTGAGTTTTGCAATTCATTAATGGGTTGGAAGAATCTACCCAAAGTTTCATGCATGTTATTATGAGTTAGTTTAGTCTTTTAGTGGAGCTGGCAACTAATGCTGGGAAGTCCACCATTTTTATCGCGGGTACAATGAAGGTTACAACATATTACGAAACTTCAAGGTTAGGTATTCATAATGGTGGGTTACCTATTTTAAATTTCGGTCTTCCTCTCATCACAAATGCAATGTCGAGGAGAGATTTTGAATCTCTATGTTGATACTGGGTTCAACTTCGAATTATTTATAATTAGAAGGGTTATTTTTAGAAGTAAAGTAAGTAAATAAGAAAGACAAAAGATTCCTCGAAAAAAGATGTATTATTATTGATATTGATTACAAGGATGTTAACTCGGAATACCGAGTTAACTTTATCAAAGAGAAGTATTAAGCCTAATTTTGCTAGTAGTTCTTCTCCTCCATTCTGAATATCAATTTTAGTGAAGGGGAGTATGTATTTATATATCTCTCTAGTCAGCTATCTAAGCCCATGGGCTAATCTCGGAAAAATATAAATATTTCATTTTTCCGGAATCAAGGAATCTGTGATAAGATTTGATCTTATTATGTCCGAGCTTAGACTTCGGCGTTGGACGAAGTAGTTTATACCTCCGCTTCGGACACTAAAATCCAAGCATTCTTTACTGAGGTATCCCTCGGTCATCTGGACCGAGGGTTCTAATCCTATTGAAGGGACTTATAACCTAATCCTTGATTAGAGAAAGATCGGTAGGATCCGAATCTAAATTATCGCCAAGCTATCGATCAGGGATGTTAATCCCACCATCAGCAGTAAGTCCCCCCCAGTTCGTCCGAGGATAGACCCAGGGAAGATCGGCGAATTTCGAAGTAATGTAACTTGTTGATAAATGAAATTTGGTTGTAGACGATCTTGATCTTCCGAAATCTTGCACATTTCTTCGTTCTCTTGTTTTGTCGATTAATATTGGCGGGTAAAACATGGGAAACGAAAGATCTTCTTTGACGCGTGTGCTGAAATCTCGGTATCCTCAAACCCCTTTCACTATCTTTATGACGTGCCAGTATTTAAAGGGGTGCAATGAATGAGGAAAAAGAAAAGACGCATCTTTCCCTATAAATACTGACTTCCTAGACCAGAATTCCTTTCTTATTACTTCATAATCCTTTTCAAAGCTTCTTAATCTTTCAATAACAATGTCGAATCCTTTCTTGAAAAACCTCAAAGTCTACAAGCCCCGGTTAATCGTCTTCCAACCACAGGAGCCAAATGCTGAAGAGAAAAAGGCGTCATACATACAAACGGTTCCTTCGGAACAAAACACTCCGAAGTCACTCCCAACCAAACGAGCAACTTCATGAACTCTCGGAGAAAAGCAACGGAGAAAAAAAAAAGAAAAGCTGAAGCGATCGAAGCTTCTCCCTGAAGAACTCCAGTCCAAACTAAAACGGACGCGATTGATACCTCGGTGTCCACCCCTGCTTCTCTTCTGCCTTCAACAACTCACCCCGACGCAGCAATTACTATTTCGTCAAGTGACGAAAAAAATTCCACTCTGATGCCTCCAAGTTCGGAGCAAACAGCGGTAATTCCCGTCGCGGACTTTCAAAATCTTGGAGGAAACGCGAATATTCCTACCTCCGAGCCCCGAGATGAGAAAGGAAATTCCATGATCATGCCCGCTCCTAAAAACAAAGCAGTCCTTGCATCCTCTAGAGCATTAACTTCCTCTGCTTCAATCCCCGAAGCGAGTAAACTTGCACCTTCTGCCAATTCCCTAAAACCCATACCCCAAGCTTTGAACATGAAAAGCTCGGATAAGGTTCCAAACCAGGAATCGCGTTCCTCGACTTCTTTACATTCTTTTCAATATTCCTTTGGGAAGGATGTCCCTTTTTTATTATTGGAAAGAATGCGGCAAACTTTTTGGAATGCTTGGTGATCGATCCAGTTCCCTTTCTCCTCTTTCCGAAGTCGAGAAGAATGTATTGATTGAAAGTGCAGCCGCTTCTCACTTCAAGGTTTGTAAATAGCATAATTTTTACATTTCCTTCTATTCTATCAGGCTTTTTGTTTACCTCGTCTTTACCTTTATTCGCAGACAGCAGCTATTTTCAATCGTCTTGTGTCGGATGCTGAGGCCAAACAATCAGCAATGAAGAAGGAAATTAAGGAGTTGAAATTGAAGTTGAAGAATGCTTTCTCATGACTCCGAATTGCTCGAAAGATGGCCGAACAAGAATCCCAGAAGGGTGCCAAATTCGCGGGTCAAGCCATGCGTCTTGAGCGTGAGTTAGAGGCAGTTCGATAGTCTAAACTGTCTGAGCTTGCTCTTGAACCGATTGGGACTAAAGCAAAGGAGAGTGAAATGGACCCAAAGACGGTTGGTCGACTCGAAGCTCTTGGAGAATGCATAGGTAAATTTGAAAAGATTCGAAAATACGTTGACGCAAGCCAGTTTCGTAATTCTCTGACTGATTTATTTCACTAGGTGGAAGGAAAGTGCGATCTGGTTGAAATACTTGAGAAGGAGAAAGTTCCTATTCCGTCCATCATAAAAGAGAAACTTTCTTCTCAACTGATCAACCTCGAACGTCGACTAAAAGACTTCCCTGACTTTCCTCTTAGTGCTTCAGATATGGCTGTTCTATCTTTGTTTCGAGGGGACAATGGGCGTAACCTCCGCTCAAATGATGTGAAGATGAATTTAGCTCCCGAAGTTTGTAATCCTTATGGATCTTTTCTCAATTTATAATCTTTTTCCTCTTCTTTTTTTTAGGAATTTATTCCGAGGTTATCAGAATTATTTTTGTTGAAACTTTAAAAAATTTGATGAGTTTTAACTCAAATGTTACTTTATCACATATAAAGCTTTTGTCATTTATTTTGAAATTATTGATTTAGCGAGAAATGCTCGACCTTTATTTATTATACCAGATTCTACTTTATCGAATGCCGGTACTTGAAGTGGTTTTGAATATGCGGGAATGATCCGACTTTGTCTTGCAATTTCTCGACTCTACTTTATCATGCTCCGAAATCTTCAGCTGCATTCTTTAGAGAATGTGTAAAGGGACGAACCATGTTATCGAGTACGTGATCAAGACACCGATTTTTGTTGTTTTTTTTTTTATTATAGCTGGACTCTAAAGAGTTGCCTACGTACCCAAAAGGGATCAAGCCATCCGTAGTTCGAACCTTACTAGTTTTTTTTTTTTTTTTTTGGAAAAAGATCTTACGGCCCGTTTATGCAATGATACCGTTTTAAGTGGTATGAATTCCAAGCTCGAGGTACATCCTCACCATCCATGGTTTGCAAACGATAAACTCCGGGTTTAACTTTATTTATTACTAAATAAGGACCTTCCCACCTAGCTCCAAGTTTACTGGCTCCAGGCTCCTTAGTATTTTCAAACACCTTACGTAAGACTAAGTATCCTTCGTCTATAGA
Source organism: Euclidium syriacum (assembly GCA_900116095.1). Taxonomy (NCBI): domain Eukaryota; kingdom Viridiplantae; phylum Streptophyta; class Magnoliopsida; order Brassicales; family Brassicaceae; genus Euclidium; species Euclidium syriacum. The sequence continues at coordinate 7,931,811 of FPAK01000009.1, read as the reverse complement.
ATGATTTTGAAATTTTTTGTTGTAATATCGAGAAGCAACTTGTTGATAATTTTGAATACGAAGTAGAGCATGATCCCAAAGTTCTTGAGTTTCGTCATTCCGATCTTTCAACTTCGCATCGTTTATCTCAGTATCATGTATCATTAGAGTTCTTCGAAAAATCATTACCCTTATTTCTGCGGGAGACACCGCTTCCATACCATGAGAAAGTGAGAAAGGGGTTTGTCCAGACGCGTTTCGAGGAGTTGTTTTATGGGACCACAACACCCCATCTAACTCATCCGACCATCGTCCCTTTTTGCCGAGAAGCCTTTTCTTTATTCCAACTACAATTTTTTTTTTGTAGCTTCGGCCTGTCCGTTTCCTTGGGGATACCTCGGAATTGACTTGATTAGGCGAATTTTCCATTTTTTTATAAAAAGACTCAAAATTGTTTGAAATGAACTGCGAACTGTTATCTGTCACTATCTCATAAGGAATTTTTTGTCGACAAACATCGTTCTTCCAAACGAAACTTTCAACTTCATTACTTTGGATCTTCGGATAAGTAGTTGCTTCAACCCACTTGGTAAATTAATCGGTCAAGACCAGTAGGAATCGTTTTCCACTTGTAGACTTCAGAAAGGATCCTATAACATCCATCGCCCATCGCATGAATGGATAAGGCGGTACTAAGTCCATAAGCAGCTCTGTCGGCGCGTGAATTTTCGGAGCATGTCTTTGGTATTTCCCGCAACGTGCTGTAAACTTATCACAATCTGCCATCATGGTAGACCAGTAATATCCTAACCTCTGAAGTTTTACCGCTAGCATTTTTCCTCCTAAATGATTCCCTCGTTCACCATAATGGGTAGAAGTCATTACTTCATTTGCTTCTTCTTTTCCGATACAATGAAGTATGAGTCCTTCAGCCGAACGTTTGAATAGAACGTCGTCCATCATGAAATACTGAGCAGCTAGAGTCTTGAGTCGGTGTGCCACCCACTTGTCCGATGAAACCTCGCAGTTTTTAATATACCGAACAATGGGAGTCCTCCAATCCTCTAAATCTTCTCCACGAGGCTCTGGTAAAGCTTCTTCTTCTTCGTCCGCGTCTTGAACTACGAAAGAATTTCGTTCATGATTGCCAATACTCGGATGATTGAGCGTTTCAACCGGGATCGTCCGTTGCAAAATGAGGATCCAACACAGTAGCCAGGGCAGCTAAAGAATCTGCCAGTGTATTTTCCCTTCGTGGAATTCGTACAAAATCGAATTCTATAAACTTTTCTGCCAAGTATCTTACCAATTCTACATAAACACCCATCCGATCGTTTTTTGCTTCAAATTCACCACTGAACTGATTTTCAACCACCTACGAATCACAACAAGTTCGGAGATATTGAGCTCCTAATTTTTTTGCGAGACGTAGGCGTGCAATTAAAGCTTTATATTCCGCTTCATTATTAAAGGCTTCGAACGCCAATATGAAGATGTTGATACTGGGTTCAACTTCTAATTATTTATAATTAGAGGGGTTCGTTTTTGGAAAAGTATAAAGTAAGAAAACAAGAGTAAACCTCGGAAAAAAGATGTATTATTAATGATTTTTGTTACAAGGGTGTTAACTCGGGATGCCGAGTTAACTTTTATCAAAGAGAAGTAAAACCTAGGTGATCTAGTTCGTCTTTTACACAATTCTGAATGAATATTATTAGTGAGGGGGGGTATGTATTTATATATCCTTAATAGTCGGTCTAGTAAGCCCATGGGCTAACCTCGGAAAAATAGAATATTTCCATTTTTCCAAGACTAGGGAATTTGTGATAAGATTTGATCTTATACAGTCCGAGCTTTAGACTTCGGCTTAGGACGATGTTGTTTATACCCCCGCTTCGGACACTAAATTTGATCATTCTTTACCGAGGTATCCCTCGGTCATCAGGGCCGAGGGTTAACATTCCTGTTGTCGGGACTTATAACCTAATAAATTTTCAGGGAAGAGCTCGGCAGGGACCGCACTCCAATTATTGCCAAACTATTGATAAGAGGTTGAACCCCACCATCAATAGTAAGTCCCCCCCCCCCCCCCAGTTCGTCCGAGGATGTCTTCGGGCAGCGTTTGCGAATTCCCATTCTAAATAGCTTTTGAATAAATGAAGTTTTGTATCAGTCGATCTTCGTCTTCAATAGTCTTAGTTTTAATTCTGCAATATTCTTCATTCTTCAGTTTGGCGGGAAAACACTGGACAACGAAAGGTCTTATTCTCTTCTGGCGCGAAATTCTAGGATATTACAAGATCTTTCCATTTTCCGATGATGTGTCGATTATCCACTCTCGAATCACCCGAAGCAATTTTTGGCGGGAAAAGGTGATCGTGGTTTATTCATTGAACCCTTTTTTCCTCCCAATACAATTTCAACACTTATTGAAAACATCGGTTGATCTTCCGCAAATGTTGAACCACCTCTCTCTAAACAACTATTTAAAGAGACTAAATCCCTATCCTTTATCATATTACCCTCGCAATCCTTCTAAATATTCTTCTCAAAATGTCGCCTAAACATTCTCCTAGCTTCAGCTCCGAAACCGATCCCACCTCGGCTTCTTCTTCTTCTGGGTCCAGCGAATCGCAGCAAACAAACCCTGGAGATCAATCAATCGACTCCCTGATCGATATCGAAGGCGTTTCTTCAGTCGAGAACTCCCCATCCAAAAGCAACAGTTCTGAGACCATCTCCGACCAGGCAACCACATGAGAAGAACTTTCTGAAGAATTTGGAGACTCTACCTTCAAAGAAGGTGACATCGATACTCTCCGCCTATTCGCCTCTGAACCAAAAGGTCTCGATATTCAGATTCCAAAGTCTGGAGACAAAACTTGGACTCCTCCTCAGGGATTCATGTATCTGTACTTTCATTTCTTTACCGAAGCTCGACTTTGGTTTCCTATTCCTTTTCTTCTGGTTGAGTTCTATAAACAATTGAAGATTGCTTTCACTCAACTAGGACCCAGTGCTATCAGACATATGGTAGCTTTTCTTATCCAAGCCAGCAAGGCTGATATTATCATTCTGTGCTGGAAATTCTCCGAACTTACGAAACTTGTCGACAATCAAGATGGCAGAACCTGATATACTATGGTTAAAAACGCCAGTAAACTAGGAAAAGGATTTACTTCTAACGCCAAAAACTGGCGTACTAATTTCTTCTACGTTTGGATCAATAAGGTTTCTATCTTTGATCCTAGTGCCGAGGCGATTAGGACATGGTTAGTTGATAGCTCGACAATCGTAAAACCGATCCTTTTTAAAGAACTCCCTCCAATCTTTAAAAAAGAGATGGACCAGATTTATAACCTTCCTCCTCTGGTATTTCCGAAAATTCCTGCGGATCTAATCAATTTTGCTCGCCTACACTCAGGTACCTTGAATTTCTTATGAAATTTTGATTTGCTGCTTCTTATTATTCGGGTTTTTTTTTATAGGCTATGTAGTTTCCGAATCCAATTGTCCATTGGAAAGATCGCCTTCGGATTACACCAATAAATTGCTTATCCGAGCTCCCCCAAAAAGGTCGAGATTCCAGAAATCTCAGAAAGGCGAAAAAAGGCGAGATCGACTCCTCTACCCACAGAACTTCAACCTCTTCGGAAAGGAAACGTTGAAAAGCAACCACCACTTCTTCGAAAACCAAGTTTTCAAAGAAAAGGTCTGCTTCTTTGGTTATTGAGACTCCTTTAACTAAAAGACATAAATCTCAATTTGAAGTTGAGGACGCTCCCTTTAAGTTTGAATTCAATTCACCACAACTTCTTTCAAATGATGAGGAGAAGAGAGTCAAACTTTTCTGAAAAATGGCAGGCTGTAATTCTTTAAAGCCGGAAGGTGATTTTCTTGTGAAGAAGCATGTATGCGTTCTTGCAAGGAACTCCATTCGGATTTGATGATCTGTCTCTATCTTTGGTTATCTTATACAATATTCCGAGGTCTTAACAAATTTTATTTTTCAGGAAGCTCGGAACACTTCTCTCATCGTGGGTGTATACGAAGGCTTGCTGAGGGAGAAGAATGATCACATCGACAATCTCAAAAAGAAGAATGAGGCTTTGGAGGTTGACCGCACTTCTCTTATTCACCAAGTCGAGGCTATGAAGAAGGAAGCTCGTGCTGTTGCTGCTTCTTTAACTCATAAGGTACAATCCACCAAGAAGGCGATGGCTGAGAAGATCCAATACAGGCTGAACTCCATTGAGAAAACCGTCCAGGCTCGGGAAGAGGGGCTCGTAAAAAATATGAATCTCGGGCAAACTCAGGCAGTTTTCAGAATACTTAATGAACTCTGTTCTCAAGGTATAAACATTCATGCTGATTATTTGAAGCAAGTGGAGAAGAACGCCAAAGCAGCCGAACAAGAAGTTAAAAATTATAATTTTCCTGAATTCGAACCAAACGCCTTTAGTTTCGAATTGTAATGTTGTTCTATATATATATATATCTATATATATTTTTGTTAAAGAACCTTTGAATGATAACCCTCGGGGTCTTCCGAGATTATATTCTTGTGTCTTTCTTATTTTTAAAAATAATCTATCTTTCCTTGAATTTCGAGAAAAGATTATTCGAGTATTCTGTATGTTGGTCTTTTTCAAGAATTCCTTCAACAGAATACCGGATAATCATGGACTGAGCCGAAAATGTTCAGTGAGTTAAACCTCGACTGTTTTGACCTCTAATCCTTAGATCCTACTTTATCAGATCATTGGATTCTTTGGGTATGAGTTTTATGTTTTTCAACATAAGCGGGAATGTCCCGACTTTGCCTTAGAATCCGTCGGCCCTATTTTATCAGGCTCCAAAATCTTCAGCTGCATTCGGTATAGAATATGTTAAGAGGGATAAACCATGTTATCGAGTACATGATCAAGACATCGATTTCATATGTTTTATTGTTTTTAGTGAATCGTAGTTAAGTATTGTCGAGTCATTGAGACTTCATTACTATAGAACCAAAATTAAATGTTTGTAGCTGAACCTTGTGAAAGGCTTCTTACGTACCCTTGGATGTGATCAAACCACACGTAGTTCCAAGGTTTCGTTAATTATCTCGGAGAATCCGAGATATCAACGATTATTAAATATTTTTAAAATTTTTTTCTCTATATTTGGAGCCTTTTGAAATTTAAAATTTCCTTTCCGAAGGTAGGTTCGGTTTTTTTCTCCTTTAGGCCTTCTCGGAGGCAACGTCTTGCTTTGGCTTGACTTCCTTTTATCGAAAAAATTCCGAGTGGAGTTGGGAATTTAAGGCATTGGTGATAGGTTGAAACCACTCCTTTCATTAGAAATAGCCAGGGGGTTTCGAGAAATTATGTTGTAGCGAATTGGCTTTTCTATTATGTCGAAGTTAATGACTTTGATTGTTTCTCCAACCGTTACTGGGAGTTGCACTTTGCCAAGAGTCGGAACACTTTCGCCATTGAAAGCTGTTAGTGACTTAAGCCCTGGTTTGATCCTTGTCTCCTTTGACCATAATTCTTGGAAAACATCAATACTTATAACATTCGCCGCGCTTCTGGTATCTACTAATATTCGAGGAACTTCGTAATTCCCAACTTGTAATTTTATCACCAAAGGTCGTTATGTGGGACTTCGATTCCTTCTAAGTCTTCGTGAGTAAAGACGAGCTGCTTTTGTAAAGTTAACCTCGGCTTCGTATGCTGCTCGACTTGCTCTTGTGTTTCCCTAGGGAGTTCAAAAATAACGTTTATCCTTCTGTGACAGTACGAGGATCCTTCTTGGAGAAATTCTTTCCTTCTTTGATGACTATTCTTTAGGAGTCGCTCCTTTAACTTTGATTGGCATTTTTTGGTGAAGGTTTCTCTTGGCTACTCGGGAACCCGTTCCAAGTATTTTTTCAAAAGACACTCTAGTAGGTTATGGCATTCTTCTGTGCTATGTCCATAGATGGTATGGTAACAACACCACGCTGGAGGGATTCTTTCTTTTTTAATCCTAGCTTTTTTCTTCTTTTCTAGATACTTATCGGTTAGGAATGAGATTTTTGCTCTGACTCTTCCTTTCTGCTTGAACGTATTATTGTAGTGCCGGCGAGATTCTTTAAATCTTTTCCTTATGTCTTCGTCTTCCGAAGTAATTTTATCGTTCTCGGATAACCGGGCTATATTCTCGTCCGCCATGATGTATACGTTTGCTCTGTAAAACGCATATTCTATGGAGTGAGGCCGGTAAGCCGAAAGTTCTTCCCAAAATCTTGTCTCATACCACGTTCCATTAGTTAGGGCGTCAATGGCTAGTTCGTCCGAGATATTTAACTGGAAGTATGTTGTCTTGAATCTCTTCATGAAACTCTGAAGTGACTTTGTCAACGTTTGTTTAATGGAGTAAAGGTCGGAGATCGTTGCTGGTCGTTTGAGATTAAAGATATATTTCTTCAGAAATTTCTGCCCTAGTTCGTCGAATTTTCTTATTGAATTCGGAGGTAAGTTGGTTATCCAAGTTTGGGCGTTTCCTCGTAAGCTTTCCGCAAAATATTGCCACTTCTTTCCCTCCTTCTCTGAAGGGTGAATTCGAGTATAGTTGATAGTGATCATAAATTTTTTAAGGAAATTTCTCGGATCTCCTACTCCGTTATAGGTTGGTAACTCCAATTTCCTTTTTTCGAGCGAATCGGGTCCGAACTTGATTGTCTCGGATGGGTTCTTATCTGTATTCTCGAACGCTTGGTTTAGGTGTGGGATGTTGACCGGAGGATTCTGAAGCAAAACTTTCATGTCCCGAAGTTCGCGGTGCAGTTCTGCTATTGAGTCACTTGTTATGGAGGTCGGCTCGTTATTCGTTGACCTTCTGCTTATAATCTTTTCTTGAGTTCTTGTTGTCTCGTTATGCATTTCCTCTATCTCTTATGTACCTTGTGCCGCTTCATCTGATGATTGACAGTTTGATAGAGGGCTGCTTCTTGGCTCGTAATCCTGATTACTTGCTTCCTCGTCTTCTAGAAGACCTTTTACGGATTCTCCAATCCTTAGGTTTGTCCACTGAGTTGATAGTCCGGATTTTTGATCTAAAACCTCAATGGGCGGTTGATCACATCGAGTCATTCGTGGTCTTCCGCGAGTTGTAGTTATCATTGGTGTTTCGTTTTCCGAGGTCTCTCTTTTACCTACCAAAAGTTAGTAGCCCCCTACCTAGCGCGCCAAATGTTGATACTGGGTTCAATTTCTAGTTATTTATAATTAGAGGGGTTCATTTTTGGAAAAGTATAAAGTAAGAAAACAAGAGGAAACCTCAAAAAAAGGAAGTATTATTAATGATTTGTGTTAAAAGGGTGTTAACTCGGGATGCCGAGTTAACTTTTATCAAAGAGAAGTAAAACCTAGGCGATCTAGTTCGTCTTCTCCCCAATTCCGAATGAATATTATTAGTAAGAGGGGAGGGGGGTATGTATTTATATATCCTTAATAGTCGGTCTAGTAAGCCCATGGGCTATCATCGGAAAAATGGAATATTTCCATTTCTCCAAGACTAGGGAATCTGTGATAAGATTTGATCTTATATTGTCCGAGCTTTAGACTTCGGCCTAGGACGATGTTGTTTATACCCCCGCTTCGGACATTAAATTCGATCATTCTTTACCGAGGTATCCCTCGGTCATCTGGGCCGAGGGTTAACATTCCTGTTGTCGGGACTTATAACCTAATAAGTTTTCAGGGAAGAGCTCGGCAGGGACCGCACTCCAATTATTTCCAAACTATTAATAAGGGGTAGAACCCCACCATCAACAGAAACTCTGCTCTAAAACCTCTCCAGTTGGGGATTTTAACCAAATACTGATTCCGGCGCCGAGTCTTGACGAAGAACCATCCACAAATAGGACCCAAAACTCATTTTGTGGTGCCATTGTTACCACCTCCGGAGGTAGTTCAGACAAAAATTCAGTTAACACCTAGGATTTTATTTTTGACTTGCTTCGATATTCAATATCGTATTCGCTGAGTTCAATCGCCCATTTCGCTAATCCTCCTGATTGACCCGGGCTGTGTAGTATTTTTTGGTGGGGTTGACTCGTCATTACAACTATCGAATGCGATTGAAAATAAGGTCGGAGTTTCCGAGCCGCAATTACTACGGAAAATGCTAATTTTTCCTATGTTGGATATCTGGTTTCCGCATCAAGTAACGACTTGCTTACATAAAATACATGCTTTTTCTCTCCTCTGTCTTTTCTGACAAATACCCCGCTCAGTGCTGATTCGGCTGCTGAAACTTAAAGGAATAGAGTCTCTCCATCTTCTGGCTTATTCAAGATTGGAGGAGTCGAAAGGTATTTTTCCAACTCCTGAAATGCTTCCTCGCGTTCGTTGCTTCGAATTGCTTATTTCCTTTTAGCATATTGTAAAAAGGCAGACATCTATCTGTTGACCGTGAAATAAATCGGTTTAGAGCCGCGATTCGTCTAGTGAGTCTTTGCACTTCTTTAGAATTCTTCGGGGATGTGAGATTTTTTATTGCATTGATTTGTCTTGGATTGGCTTTTATTCCTCGTTTTGTCTCTATTTATCCGAGAAACTCTCCAGAAGTAACTGCAAAGGTACACTTATCTGGATTTAATTTCATACCGAAACGATTTAAGATATCGAAACAATCATGTAGATGAGTGACATGGTCGGAGGTTACTTATGATTTTACTAGCATATCATCTATATATACTTCCATTGTGTTTCCGAGCTTCTCCGCGACCATCTGGTTAACTAATCTCTGATACGTCGCACCGGCATTCTTTAAACCAAAAGGCATTCCACGGTAGCAACAGGTTCCCCTATGTATTATAAAAGCTGTTTTTTCTCTATCGTCTGGATGCATCATAATTTGGTTGTATCCCGAAAATGCATCCATAAAAGAGACAAGTTCATTCCCAGTCTCTCTATGCTCGGAAGAGGAAAACAATATTTTGGACATGCTTTTTTCAAATCTGTGAAATCTACACAAATCTTCCATTTCCCATTTTTCTTCTTCACCACTATAGGATTTACTAGCCACTCCGGATATTGAACTTTGGCGATCGAACCTTTTGCCAATAGCTGATCGATCTCTTCATTGACGGTCGTTGCTCTTTCGGTCGTAACTTTCTCTTCTTTTGTTTGATTGGTTTGTGAGTTGGATTTACGTTCAAGCGGTGTGATATTACAGCAGGATTAATCCTTACCATGTCGTTTGATTACCATGCGAAAGCTTCTCTATTCGTCTTCAATAAATCGACCAACTTGTCACGTATTTCTTTCTTCAAACCTCCACATATGGTTACGCATCGTTCTGGACGTTTCTCATCGATACAAACTTTTTCATATTGATTTTTCTCGAAGATATTTGGGTCTAACTCGCCAACTACTGATAACTTCGGATTTCCGTTATCCGAAATTTCTGGTTCCGAGATTAATGAGATGACGTGTGGTTTTGCCTCCGTAGGCATGAAACAAATTCTGGCTATCCGTTGATTTCCTTTTACCGAATAGAAACCGTGTGGGGTCGGAAATTTGAGTCACTGGTGATAGGTCGATGGGACTGCTTCCATCATTGTTAACCAGGGAACCCCCATAATTGCAAAAAAGCCAAAAGGTCCCGAGATCACATGAAAAACAATATCTATAGTTACTACTCCAACGAACACCGGGTAGACTATGATTCCTACCGTTATCTCTTTTTTTCCCGGAAGCGAGGTTATTGATTCCGTTCTTACTTCCATGTTCTTTGAAACCACATTCATGCGATTCATTGCTTCTAAGCTTAGCAAATTTACTATGCTCCTTGTATCTATTAGTACTTTATCCATAGCGTTTCCAGCTAGATAAATTCGAATGACCAGGGGATCGTTGTGAGAACATGTAATTTCGTCGAGGTCCACGTCCGTGAAAGCCGCTGAAGGATGATAGGTCAGATCCGAGGTTATTTGTCGAGTCATCGGTATCCTCCAGATACGTCTCTTTATGGTTCCTTTAGATTCCGAACTGTCTAGAATTGTGTCGACGTATTTCTCCAATTTTCTGATTTTTCTGAGGTTTCTTTTACTTGTTACTCAAAAGTAGACAACCCCCCTACATGGCGCGCCAAACATTGATACTGGGTTCAACTTCTAATTATTTATAATTATAGGGGTTCGTTTTTGGAAGTAAAGTATGTAAATAAGAAAGACAAAAGCTTCCTCGGAAAAAGATGTATTATTATTGATATTGATTACAAGGATGTTAATTTGGAATACCGATGAAACTTTATCAAAGAGAAGTATTAAGCCTAAGTTTGCTAGTAATTCTTCCCCCCCCCCCCCCCGATTCTGAATATCGATTTAAGTGAAGGGGGGTATGTATTTATATATCTTTGTAATTGGCTATCTCATCCCATGGGCTAATCTCGAAAAAATGGAAATATTCTATTTTTCCGGAATCAGGGAATTTGTGATAAGATTTGATCTTATTCTGTCCGAGGTTAGACTTCGGCCTTGGACGAAGTAGTTTATACCCCCACTTCGGACACTAAAATCCGAGCATTCTTTATTGAGGTATCCCTCGGTCATCTGGGCTGGGGATTCTAGTCCTATTGAAGGAACTTATAACCTAACCTGTGATTAGGGAAAGATTGGTAGGATCTGAATCTCAATTATCGCCAAGCTATTGATCAGGGGTGCTAATCCCACCATCATCACTATAGCCGATCAAATCCGTTCCAAGATGTTGTCAAGGTCTTCTCTTCTCTTGTTTGCGGGTCGTCAACAACTCATCACTTTGGTCTTCTCAAGCATTAAAATTTTTTGTTATTCGGTTTTTAGGTTTGAAAATGCACACCTCGTTGGTGTATACAATTTTTTTAGGGCATTTTTCTGTTGGAGACTCCAAAAGAGAACCAAAAGGCTAAGGTACATGAAGATTTTTTTGACTCGTATTAAGTTTGGTTTGGGAGTAATAAAAATCAATGATTCTTAATGAAATTTCTCTTTGATTCTAATATGACGATTATTGTCAATAAACGTTCATCATGGGTAAAGTAAAGTAAATGTATGTGGGCTCTTAGAATTAGCGTAAGTTACATAGAATTGGCGTAAGTTGCATAGGGAATGTATGTGGGCTCTTATATTTGGGAAGATTTTTCAATTTTTTTGGAGACATGGGTACTTGAATTTTCGGAGTTTAATGTCGAGTTATCGTGTATAATGTTTTCAGAAAGAGATTTTCAGTTTAGACGAGTTAGTAATGCTAAGACTGTGGAGGTTTGTCTCCCCTGCTTGAAGACTGGATGGATTGATTTGGATGTGTTGGGATAGATCAGCTTTCTCCTCATCCAAAGTATAGGATCAAATTCGCTTTTGTAAACCTCAACTCGAATTTCCTAATTCACATGGTAGAAATTTCAAAAGAGGCTTTTCATGAGGGATAATATGCAAGTTTGGGGTGACCCTCAACCACGCATAGTATGTGGAAAAGAAACCGAGATTAGCTATCATTTGATTTCAGGTTTTCCTACTCTTTTACCATTTGGGGTGATGTTATTCAAGGAATGCTTGGAGATGGTTTTGACAAGGGATATTTTGAAGATATGACTGATTATCATTTGATTTGTCTAGCGTTGTAAGTCACAATCTATGTCTTAAGGTGAGAGCATAAGAGAAGACATCAGTGGCGGATCCACATAGTGCAAGTGCAAGTGGAGTTAGGGGGGGCAGCTGGCCCAGGTAAATTTTTAATATTACATGTTAGTTTTTCAAAAATGTCTCTAATTTTCTTTACAGTTTTCACTAATACCCCCTCCTCTTTCCCCATAATAATTATCTATGTATCCACCAAAAAAGAAATTTCAGACCTTTTTTTCTTGTGCCGATCTTGTCATTCTTGGTAAACCGGTTAATCTCTTGGTTCAGGTTATAAACATAGCGATTTAAAAACATCTTTTCATATCCGGGATCACAGGTAGTTCATAGATTTTTTTGGTTAATTTTTTTTAGCTCTCTATTATTGGTAAATAACTCTTCTACATTTTAATCAATATAACATTTTATTAAAAAAAGAAAGAAAAACCCGATCCTTCAACCAGAACATTTAAGAATTTTTTAATAGGATTTTTACCTCCACAATAGTACGAAAGATGGTTCATCTACATATATTACTTCCCTATATATTTTCTTTTGTTCAATAGAATTGTTTTTAAATTACTATTGGTGGTGCATCGAACATATTTAAGCATTTGACGAATGGGAACGACTTGGCGCGAAACTTCGTTGCATCGGTCTTTTGGGTTGGGAATGGGTCAACTTAATAGGACTTTGTATATGTGGACTTTGCAGAATTTGCAAATATAAAAAACTCCTTAAAAATTATGTTATTCTGTGTAATTTTATTTAATTTTTTTAATTATTAAGAGGTTCTAGAATGTTATATAATATTTTACTTCCCAAAATTCTTTTGATTACATCTTATTAGAGTTTTCTAATTGTGCGTTCATCACATACAACCGACAAGCATTTATCATATAATTCTACACAGTGACGAATTCAAAAACCTTTTTGATTGGGAGAAAAAAAAACGAAAATATCATATTAAAACAAAATTTAATTAAAATATATGAAAAACCATTTATGTTATATTGATAATTTTTGCTAGTCAATGTCTTTAAAGTTTGACAAATGAAAATCAACTCTTTCTTTTCAAAGACTAGAAACAAAAATATCTTAAAAATCAGCGAAAATATTGCGGAGATATAAAAAATAATGGAAGCTACAAAGTTAACATTTGACTGTAAATAGTGACCAAAGAAATAAGGAGAAACATTAAATTCTTTATAAAGTTACATCATTTACAATAAATATTATTTTATAAATTCTTTATTATTTTTTAAAATTACACCATATATAAGAAATACTTTTTACACATAATTCCATTCCATTCCATTTTTTAGAGAATTATAGAATAAAAATATTACCCTTATAATTTAAAGAGACAATAGGAATAATAATTCCCTTTTTTTTTTTTTTCTCTCTTCATTTTTTTTCTACTCATTCATGTTGTTATTTTAGTGGTCACCAATTAGAACCAAAGAGAGTATGATCTTTACAATAAAGTTAAATCACGAGAATAAAAAAATTCTAAAAAACAGTGTATCTAGAATGCGTGATAAAGAAAATAGTAAAAATCAGATTCTTGCATTGACTATTCTTTTAATTCATATATTCAATTGGTAAACAACAAGACAAGAAAGTTTTAAGCAAGTAGTGTAGGGCTGAGAAATTTCTCAAACCCGAAATCCGAATCCGATACCGACCTAACAAACGAGTATGGGTTATGGTGAAATAACCGAATGATACTTATATTGATGATCTAGTGGATTTTGGGTTAATCCGAACTGAACCGAAACCCAAATAAGTTAACCGAACTTAAAGAGATAATGATGAGAAAGGTATGATACTTATTTAGTCTATGTCCCCAAGGAAATTTTTTTTTAAGAGAGAGGTGTGCATGATTTGCAAGGAATAAAGAGAGATCCAAGTTTTCATTTTTACTTTGCCTTTGAATTTGATATTTAAATTTTGGCTTTTGAATGAGTTTACTTCTTATTTTGTTTTTGAAAAACTTTTTTTTTTTGACATTTTAAATGAAATTCATCACTCTTTATGATTGTCTTTATTTATATTTGTTAAATTTGTATTGTTAGTAGGTTATAAGTTATTCTTTTTTCTATGTCAATTTGAATGTCAATTGATGTGTATTTGGAGTTGTATTAACTTGGTTAGAACATGAATGAGTGAAGACAAAAACTAAAGCAGTTAGGATGAAAACTAAAGAGTTGAGTGTGTAATAGAAGTTAATGTATAAATTTCTTGTAAAATAATTGAATCTGAACCGAACCCAGACCGAATCCATATGAACTATGGATTTTTAGTTTACACCCCAAACTGACATGAACCTGATATAACCTGAACCACATCCGATCCGAAATTTCGTAATAACCGAATGGAACCTATAAGTCTAAACTCGAATACCCAAAAACTCAAATTATTCGAACCGAACCCAATTGGATACCTGAACGACCATCTTTAACAAGTATGAACTCCAAAAAAGAAAAAAACAATTAAGGACCATTTAGAAATAGGAAACAAGAAGCAGAGAAGAGGAGAACTGGGGGCAAATTAAAATTACGGAGGGAATTAATTGGAATTCATCGTAATTAGAACGTGATTTAGAAATTTTAGTGGGTGCAAATGACCCCACTGTTATACATGTGGATCCGCCCTTCTACACATGTTCGTTAAATATATAGAACATATAATTCTTTTATTTGAAAAATGAATAGAGAATCGATAAAAAATCATTTTATGGAGTCTCTATGAAATCTTGAGAAAAATGTTATGCGCTATTCAAATCACAACACGGGTGAGCATCACTACGAGGTTGGATTACAGTTGTGGTTTAGCCTTTTGTACTCAACCGGGAAAAAGTGTTCATAAGTTTTCTTTGTCTTTTTTTTTTTTTTTAAGTTTTCTTTGTCGTTTTAAAATTTAATTTTTTCTTCATGTATCAAAGATTTTTAAAAAAGTTAGACTTGTTTTAATGAAGTTTTTGATTGAATAATTTTGAAGGAAATTTTCCAACATGTCACATCTTGTGTTATTTTTCTAGATTACTATCAAAATTTCAAAATTAATATATATTACAAATTTACCAAAAATAATCAACGATGCTTTTGTGACAAGTGTTTTCTATTGAACCCTTTATCAAAAAGATGTTATGTATTAAGTTGACGAAAATACATGTTAACTTTATTTTATTATGGAGTTTAGAATTATAAATCACCATCACAATTCACAGAGAAACTATGGTAAAATAGTGATTTGGGATAAGTTTATGAAGAAAATAAATTATTGATATTAGAAAAGAAAAAAAAAGTTATTATACATTAGGAAATCTCCTTTCAAATCTTTGGATTTCACTATTCAAAACCTCAAAAAACTATTTTTATTTTTTATTTTTTCCATATACTTATGTCTTCTACCAATAATTATAGGATTGTTTGCAAAAATATCCTATAATTTGAAGTCAAAAGCTAAAACTATCTTTTTCCTCTGTTCTTTTTCAAAATTCCATGAATTACCCTTTAAGAATCTGGGTATTCACGTATATGCCATCACTCAGACTTCTATTAGAGTCTAACGTTATTTTTTTAAAGAAAAAAAAAAGTTTCAGATCTAACTTAACTACAGAACTGCCATCTTCTCCAATGAACCCAACCACCATCAACAATCAAATTTGAGCTCCTAGTGCGTCACAAAACCAATTTCGAGCCATTAAAGCTTTGTATTAGAGTTCACAACCTTCTATTATTCTATTTCCTCTCTAATTTCATCCAAAAAACTATATAATTCACGTTTTTAAAATTTAAAATTTTGGTTCTCTTGCAATTTCGGTTATTCTTGCATAAAAAAGGTTTGGTTTGTTGGGTATTGGTGTAACTACAAGTTCTAGACGCTTGACCAAGGTAAAAACGAGCTCAAACTCGAATTTAGGTGATTTTTCATATGATTCGCAGATTTTCAAATCTGTTTCGCGATTTCAGACTTCCCATGAAGTCTGATGAATTTTGATGGTCAACGAGAGGGTAGTTTTGCAATTGACTTTTAAATTACTTAGACCAAAATTGAAGTCTGGAAAATTCCTTTGGATCAAAAAAATCAAGAAAATTCCTCTAATCGAGGCAGAAGGTAGTTTTGCAATTGACCGAAAATTAACTTTTTATTCAGACTTCGTATGTAGTCTGACAAAAATTGAGTGACTTTGATCGAAAGTTGACTTTTTTTTGAGACGGAATCATAAGTCTGAATTTAAAACAAGGTATTTTTAGTAATTGATCGAAATTTTCAAATGTTGACCATAATAGGAGAAAAAATTTAAGACTTCTATAGCAGTCTAAAAAGAATGGAAAAACGTTTCAAACTTCTTTGGTAGACTGAAAGAGATGAAATCAATCATACTGCTAAAGAAGTCTGAAATCGTAGATTTTGGTCTACGCAAAAACATACATGTCTTTTTCTCAGACTTCTTTCGTAGTCTAGCAATTTATTCAGACTGCGAGGGAAGTCTGGGCAGCAAAGTCAAACTTCGGTCAATTGCAAAACTAACCCATACTTTTTGTCAGACTACAAGGGAAGTCTGACAAACTTCAGACTTCATCGCGAAGTCTGACAAAGAAAGTCAAAATTTTGGTCAATTGCATAAATACTTTTTGTTTTTCTCAGATATTTACTGTAGTCTGATAAAAAAGTTAACGTTTGGGTTAATTGCAAAAATACCCTTTTTATCATACTGCAATAGAGGTCTGCTTTGTAAACTTTTTGTCAGACCACATCCGCAGTCTGCTTTATAACTTTCTAATTTCAAAAATACCCTTTTTATCAGACTGCAATAGAGGTCTGCTTTGTAAACTTTTTGTCAGACCACATCCGCAGTCTGCTTTATAACTTTCTAATTTCAAAAATACCCTTTTTTCAAACTGCAGTAGAGGTATGACGTCGAGTTTTGCCAGACTTCTATGGCAGTCTGGATTGATCAGTTTTTTAAAACCACATTTTTTATTTATTTGTGAAGAATTCTGTTGATTTTAATGTGTGTTAGTTGTATAAGTTTCTTCTGCGTGAGTTTGACATGCTTATGTTTGGTAATTATTTTTTAGTAAATTTTTGAATAATATTGGCAAGGTAGCTAAAAGAATCAGACTTCACGAAGAAGCCTGATTCTATTCAGACTTCTTACACAGTCTGAAAACTGTTATTTTTTAAAAATGCATTTTTAAAACATATACAATGTATCTTTAATATTTTCTAGGTCTCACATGTGTTATACGTAATTATGTTGCATCTGTATCAGTTTTACAAGATTATTTGTTATATATTTTTGATAATCAAGTTTCTTAAATTACTGGCAATGTAGCTAATATAATCAGATTTCATAGAGAAATCTGATTTTTCCCATGTGATCGCTAATGAGAGACCGAACTTGACATTATGAGAGACCGGACTTGGCATCTAGATTTCTTAAACTTCTAACTTGTATGAATTAGACTTCAAACGAAATTTGAGTAGTTAACTTTTATAAAAAAATAGAAGTGACATTGATATTTTAGTTTACTACCACCATCTTACTCCATATTTTGGAGATATTTTAGCTTATCACATTTGTTTTGGTCATTTACACTACACCAAATTTTGTTTTGTTTTGGTCATGTAGACGATTTCACTTGTTAATGGGAGAATTGATTGGAATGAACAAAACTCCTTGTTGATTTCGGTAGACAAAAGTCACAAAACAAAGTAAATAAGATTTTAGTATAACTTTGAATATGATCCATGAGGTATACAACTTTGTGTTTTTCTACAAGCATAGTAAAAGAAAAATGGAGCATCGAGAGCTTCCTTCCTCTGATTTGATCATCCACTTCCTTAAGATTTCAATTCGACACATAGCTTTTTGTAGCTTTTCCTCTGCGTTACCATTACCTATCTTGGACAAGGAAACAATGCATCAAGCTATCAAATTCAACATAAAACAGAACTTTCAAAAATCAAGACAATTTTACTTATGTTTGTTTTTCAGTAGCATTTTTAATATTAACATAAAACATAACCAATGTATAGATCAAGAACCCTAAACAAAACAAAAATCATTTAAGCGGAAATTAATTATGAGAATAGGAATCATGTTACCTTCTTCTTGGGTACATGTCCATTAGCTCTATGGATACACTGAAAATGAAATACGAAATTCAAAAATTCCAATATAAGACTTCAATTTTAGTCTAATACTCTATCTTGTTCTCTAGTACTCAATATCAGACAACAATTTCTCTATCTTGTTCTCCAGTACTTGGAAATGAAAGATAAAACAAAGCACAAAAAATTACACAAACAGCCATTAAGTACAGTTTCACGAATTCAGTTTTCATCATATAAACCGTAACGAAGAGCTCGATTTACCTTGAGTATCATGTGACTATGGCGAGAAGGGTAAGTAAACCAAACATCATTTATTCTCCGATAAACTCGTCTAGTCATGATTTCGACGTGAAGATTTTTCTGCCTCCGATCTCGACAGACATGAGAAGTCACGATTCTTGGAGTCTTTGGTGTTGAGAACTTCTAACCCCTCCTTTACTCTGTCCGGCCCCGATAGTCGATACTTCTCCTCCTATCAACAACGATAATCAAAGTTAAAGAAAGGAGCTGAAATCAATCAATTTCCAAGGAATTATTTGATTACGATTCGTTTATAACTTACCTTGCGAGAATTCTAACGGGTTTTCAGTTAGATTCTTTCTGGAAACGAGATTTCTTCTCAGGTGGGAGGAGATGGCGGCAGAGAGCCACGAGAATAAGCCGTGTGGAAAGAATCAAGACAGTAACATAACTTGGATCTATGGTCTAGGGAAGTGAATCGGGAACCACCACCACTAGATCTTTGATGTGAGAAGCCATGGTTGTAGCCTCCCTCTCTCTTCTTCGACGCTGAAGCCACCGTGAGAGACCCGCCTTAGGTCAGTTTCGAAGCATAGTTGGCGGGAGTGGACTTGAGAAGGAGAGAAGGACGAGCGACGGAGGTTGTGAAAGGGGAGGCAATGTCGACGGACACCGCAAGAGAAGAAAGAAGGATGTTAACCAGATTTAGTTTGTTTGGTCTTTGAGATCCGCCGCACAGAAAGAGACGAGAGATAAGAGAGAGAAGCGTGTTTTTTTTTTTTAGTTTTCATTTATTTTTCTTTTGTTTTCTAAAACTAAAATGTAATGTTTTTCCTTTAATTTCATTTTAGTGACAACAAGTGGAGGAAAATTTTGACGGGTTTAGGAAAATTGGAAATTTTTGGAAATGTTCTCTCTTTTTAAAACAGTTTTCAAGTGAAAATTTTCAAAAAATTATTAAATCAGACTTCATATAAAGTCTGAGAAACCATGTACATGATCTAGATTAAAATAGCAGTCTAAGAAACCCTAAACTTAATAATTACTACTTAAATACCATCATATTATATAGAAAACTTATAGCAAACACCAAATTTGTTTAACATAGTTACACACTAACCAGTATATGTAAATTTAACATTATGAATGAAAAATTTACAAACTTGAGAATCTAACCCTACAGATAAAAGCATGATATTTAGCTTCGTATGTCGAACATACACAAAACTCTTATTTTCATAGTCATTTGCACAATCAAATATATAACTCTATATTCACACTCTTTTATAGTTAATTACACTCTACGAGCAAAACTATGAACCCTAACCCAACAAATAGAGAGCCCCTAAACCCTTAACTCTAACCTACATGGTGTTTAGATCCAAATTTATCTCCAATGGTTCAATTTTTGAAAATTTAAATTTATATAAGTCAACAATGAGTATGTTTAATTTATCTATCAAAATTTTGTATCAAATAAATTTTTTTTACATTTATTTCCAAATTTCCAAATTCAATACAATTTAGACTTATCTAGATGTCTGCGATACCCTAAATCTAATATTTATCGGTTATAAGTTAAAATTTTGAAACAAAACATCTAGAAAGCATCAAATTCGTGAAATATATGTATATTATAACACATATGTGTAAATTTAAAATTTCAAATGTAAATTTGCTAAACTATGTATCTAACCCTAAAGTTATATGTAAATGTTTCCAATACAATGCATGTTTTGAGATTTAGAATCTTCTTTACCTTACGTGTTTTAAATTTGATTCAATTTTACAAAATTTAATTTTCATACTTCACAATTATCTATATTTGATTTATGGAAAATAAATTTTAACAAAAAAGTTATTTTCAATTTTTAAATTTAAATTTACTATTTAAATCTGTTTCGGACTTCTCAAAGAAGTTTGAAATTTTTTAGGTCAATGCATAATTTATCTTATCTTCTTTAATTTGATTCAATTTTATGACATTTTAATTTCTATATTTCAGCATCGTCTATATTTAATTTATGTATAAAAAAATTTAAGCAAAATATTTTCCTATAATTTTATAAGTATGCTAATTTAATTTGTTAGACTTCTAAAAGAGTCTATTATCAGACCTCTTAGGAAGTCTGACAATCGCGAAGGTTAAAACGGTAATTGCGGTTTCACGTTTTTTGTTTGATCATAAGGGACTAACTGTAACTTCCTTACCCTGAAAATGTAGTTGTACATTTGATTGAAACGACGATGTAGTTTTGTCAAAAAAAATAAAATTGTGGTATATTTTAAGCAATTTCCCCATAATTATATTAAACATAATTTAGAATAACTTAAGAACACAAAATAAAATAAAATAAAATATATATTACATAACATTAAAAAAAAATTCACAAAAAAGAATACATTAAAGATACAAAACTCACATAAAATAAAAATAAATTAAAAAATTTAACGTAAGTTAAAGCAAATCAAAGATCAATTACATGAATATATAAATATTACATATATTACAAGTGGTACCAAAATACTCGTATACGGTAAACCGGATCCTAAATCTCCAATATCACTGAAATATTGTCCATAAATATTTAGAGTAAATAAAGGATGTTGTTGCTGCTCTTGATTTTTTTTTGTATGCTTCTTGCGTTTTCAAACTGCATAAACTCATATGTATTATCATCGACATAGTCTAAATTTGTTAGTAATATTTTATCATTGTTCTTTTGAGGCTAATTTTTTAGCCTGGTTTTGGAGACGTGATTGCTGCAACTCATAATTCTTACTTCTAGTTTATGCACTTTCTTTTAAGATATTAAGGATTTGTTCATTTGATGAAACTATATAGTTAACAGATGAATTATTACCTTCAACAATTGTTCTATTCAGTTTTGCTTTATTTGATCCAATGTGACGTTCTGATGAATTTGATCCACCATCTTCAATGCTTAAGTTGATTGAAAATAAAGACAACCCAAAAGACTGTGATGTTGAAGATCAAACTATATCGCTTTTAGCAGTAGTAGCTTCTAAAATACTGATGTGGATATTGTCGGTAAACTTTAGAATATTCTTCATCAACACCCACATGTGATTAAATTTAAAACCCTTTCTAAGTTTTGGATCTTGTACCAATAAATGATTTTCTTTGTCCATCTACATTGAATTTATAGATAAAACTACGTTTA
The DNA here is from genome assembly GCA_900116095.1 of Euclidium syriacum. Lineage (NCBI taxonomy): Eukaryota > Viridiplantae > Streptophyta > Magnoliopsida > Brassicales > Brassicaceae > Euclidium > Euclidium syriacum. Next base: position 7,910,646 of record FPAK01000009.1, on the reverse strand, counting down.
AGTAAATATTCAAATATCATAGATAAATTAACACACACTTGTTGAATATTTATTTATTATTTCTTTCTTGTATATTCTCCACTTAGTGCACGCAACTCTTGAAATTCCTAAAAGCATAGAGATAGCAATGTTAAGGTAGGGTTTCAATCTAACCGTTGATAACAAGTGAGATGTGATGAATGAAATTGACTAAATTCACATATTTCCTTATCTAAAATGTTGGATATCTTGGATAGGATGATGATAAGTTTCAATCTAACAGTGGATAGAAACTAAAATATAATAAATGACGTAGATTGAATTAACATGATTTTCTTATCTTATTCAATAGAGATATTTTATGTATAAAACACGCATATAGAAAATAAATAATCATCACAACTTATTCTCTTAAATAAAAATGAATTTAAATATTGGAGGTCCATCTTTTCACAAAATTCTTCTTCTCTACACTAATCCGAGTTTGATGAATATTTTATGAATGAAATTGAAGAATTATATAGAGAAAACAATATTGTTGTCAATTTTTTTCTCAACAAAAATGTCACATAGTCATTCAAGAAAACTATCATGTACATTTTCGAGGTTCTATTCCTGGTCACGTGTTTATAAACCGTGACAAAGAAAATGTTTGTCTCAATTTGTTCAATGATTACTTCTCTAACAATCTTGTTTATGGTGAATGAGAGTTCCATCGTCAATTCTGAATGTCAAAGGTTTGTTCTTCACATTGTTGATGTTATTAAACAACATCCAACTACTTCATCCAATGACATGATGTTTCAGGAAGATTGGGCTTATCGACCTTGCAAAAAAGTAACATATGCTATTCAGATCTTGGCGTTTGGCATGCTTGCCGATGTCATAGACGAATACATCAAAATAGGAGAGCCCATGACAATCGAATGCATGAAGCATTTTGTCGAGAAATTGTCGCAATCTTCTCGGACTGGTATCTCAGGCTACTCACAACAGAGGACATTGCAAGGCTTCTCCACATCGGCCAACAATGTGAATTTCTTGAAATGTCGTATAGTCTTGATTGTATGCATTGAAAGTGAAAAAAAATTGTCTAACTGGTTGGACATGACAATTAGCAGGTCGTAGCGGAGCACTCATAATCATTCTTCCTTTAGTGAAATCAGTTTGGTTTAACTCAGAAGCTTCTGGTAAAGATAAAGATTCGCAAGGATCTTTGAAATGACCTAATACACATGGAACTAAGAGGTTCACGTAAATAGCCTTTCTTCGTTGCGTAGTTTGTGAGCTCTTTGATGGAAAACTCATGGTTTTAGCTTTATGTATCTTATCTACTTCTCCGCATCTACTTCTCTAAATGCGGTTTTGATGTAGAGAAAGTTTTACTCCTAAATACTGGAAGTGCACAATTATGCAGTTGTACCAAATCATGGTCGAATCAAGTTTCAAATTAAGCTAGGCAAAAGATCAATTGTAACAAAAAAGGAAATAAACAAAAAAAATCTTAAAACTTGTTGTAGACTTGAGAAAAAGCGTTAGGTGTAGGAAAGTTTTAGAAAATCAAGATTAATGCATGAATATACTAGGGAATTGGTTAAGAACCGTTCTAAAACACAAATCACTAAGTTAGAAAAGTCCAGCTCTCCATGATAAATTTAACTATGCTTCACTTATTAGAAACTCAAATCCCTTTGTACATCATAATAGTTAAACATGCATTCTAACAAATTTGTTAAGGTCACAAGTTTCCTAGCCTAAATTCCTTTGTGATTAGGCAAACTTGCTCATCTAGATTATATTCCATCTAATAAAATCCTACTTCCGTATTCAATAATTAACTTAAGATCTTAAATCTAGGTGGCCAAGGCAGAATCAAGCATTAAACATAAATTAGATGAAGAACATTAAAGATAATCCCTAGTTTAAAGCATTCCTAATAATAATACATCAATCCATTGAAATTCCTAAACCTATGAATTACTTGACATAAAGAGAATTAACAAAGACATGATGTATGAAAAGTATTGTATTAAAAAAAAAAAAAAAAACTATATATATATATATATATATATATAAAAGTACAAGATTTCAAATTCTTCTTTAAAAGTAGAGTCTGGAATTGTCTCTCAGGTTTCAAAACTCACAATCTCAAGTCTTCTCTCTCTAGAATAAGCATAGCCTAAAAAATTGGCTAAAAATCCCTTTTATAAATATTAGGGTCTACCTAAAATTAATGGAGCTCAAAAAAGGAAACAACAAATCCTAAAAGAACAAGAAAACGAAAATTAGAATTTTTTTCCAATAGCCGTGTCGATCGACACACATGACCATGTTGATCGGCACAGCGTCTGTAGTTTGATTCCTCAAGACTTAGTATTTTTCTCCATTTTCTTCCTAATCGCTTCAAATGCTCAAATTTCTTATAAAGCCATGTAGAGACCTGGAAAAGTAACTAAAACTAACAAAAGAAAAGGTTATAAAACCCGGAATACCACATAATATCAACTTCCCAGACTTAGCCTTTACTTGCCCTCAAGCAAAATAGAAAACCAATCCAGAGAAAGAGGTTATGAAAACGCAGAAAAATCATCATATCATCAGAATGCCACGTCAATTCTCACCATTGTAACCATATGACAGAATATCAGACAACTTTAGACCATCAGTAATTCCCCAATGCTTAGCAACTTAACATTCCTACACCACAATCTATCATCCAATCAACCCAATTACCATCCTCGCAAATCTCTATACCAAAAAAGTACTCCCCAAAGAACATTTTTCTTTCCCTTTTCGATACAAGCTAAGAAAATCCTAACACAAAAGTTTCTTCCCTCTACCCCAAACATATTTCTTTGCATAAATAAATCTATAGACATGACATATATTTTTGGACTGTCACATCCTCTTCTTACTTTAATCCTTTTCATGATGAATAATGATATCTCTGGAAGTTAATCCTCAGCCTCATCAAAGGGTACCTATTTAGCACTCTTATTTCTTTCTTTTTTACTTTTAACTTTTTCTGTCTAAATGTAGAGCTAGAAACTAAAATCCCGGACTAACTTAACAAAGATTAGACGAGGACTGACTTTCATAATGAGAAACCTTAAATAGCTCATGCTTACTTGGGATTTATAACTGGAGACATCGGCATTTGATGGTTGGTTGATCTCCATTGGATATTTCATTAGTCTCAGACTTGTACTAAATCACTACAAAATGGTACATCAAGATCCAATTAACATAGCATAGTTAATGTTCCTCAAATCAATCATCACTTCCCTAACAAAGTTTTGACTCAATAAAACAACAAACTAACTAATAAAAAACAAAGATAAAAGACATAAGTACCATTCCACCCCAGATTTAACCAACACTATCCCTAATGTGATCAAGAAAGAAGGAAATAAACATACACAAAAAAATAGAAAAAAAACATATTTACATAAAAAGATAGAAAGTAAACTGAATCCGATGTGGTGGGAGGGAGTGGAACTGCGAGTGCACGGAGCACAGTGTCCATCGTCATCTTAGTCATCATCGCGGCGAACAAATAGTGGTGGTGGCGGCTGCCATGGTCATGGCTAGGGAACATCAACAACTCTAGTGCAAATCAAAAAGTTCCACATCTTTTCTTAAATGCAAATTTGGTATATGCTGAACTCAACAGTGTAATGAAGAGTGGTCTCTAGTGGATGAGGATAAGGTCCCAAAGGCTCAAATGGTGGAACATCCTCAGTACGACCTCCAGCTCTAGAAGCCAAACCGCAGAAACCATGCGTAGACAGTGTCGAATCGTCTGACAACCACCTCTCATCAATCCAAAAGAAGAAATCATACTTGGTATTGATAGGGGATAAGTTTTACCCAAATTAATCTGCAAGTGTACGAATATGCAATTGTAGTAACATCGGGATCGAACCACAAAGACTAGTAAAGCACAACAAATCCTAGGTTTGAAATAAACTAAGCCAATCAGATTTTAAGTAAGTAAAGAGCAAGATACAATTTAAAATCGGTTTTTAAACTATCAGAGAAAAAGGCTAGGTGTAGGGAAACTCGGCGGAAATCCGAATTAATTGTTGATGGTGGGGTTACCACCCCTTATCAATAGTTTGGCGATAATTAAGGTTCGAACCCTGCCGACATTTCCCTGATATTTTATCAGGTTATAAGTCCCTTCAACAGGATTAGAACCCTCGGCCCAGATGACCGAGGGATACCTCGGTGAAGAATGATCGAATTATTAGTGTCCGAAGCGGGGGTGTAACTAACTTCGTCCCAAGCCGAAGTCTAGAGCTCGGACAGAATAAGATCAAATCTTATCACAAATTCCCTGATCTTGGGAAAATGAAAATATTCCATTTTTCCGAGGTTAGCCCATGGGCTTGCATGACCGACTACTAAGGATATATAAATACATACCCCTTCACTAATTCAATTCATTTAGAATCGAGGAGAAGAATTACCAGATAGCCTAGGTTTCATTCTTCTCTTTGATAAAGGTAACTCGGCATTCCGAGTTAATACCTTTGTAACCAATACGATTAATAAAATTCTCTTTTCCGAGGTTTCTCTTTTGTCTTTTGTCTAAATTCATTCCCAAAAATGAACCGCTCTAATTAAAAATAATTAGAAGTTGAACCCAGTATCAACATGTGGCGCGTCAGGTAGGGGGGAGCATCTCTTTTGAAGATTAGAAGATAGAGATCTCGGAAGTCGAGAATATGAACACACAAGAACCATCCACGGAGAGGCGTCGAGACGGCTAGGTTGCCGAAGTAAGTGACGAAGAGGAAGCAATGGTTGAGAACAACCCCCATCAGGTTAGGGAGTCAACGAGATCCCTGTTCGAGAATCGCAACCCCATCGTTCACGAATTAAGCTATTCTCAGACCACACCCAGTCAACCTGGCGAACAAGGATTTGTAACCTCTATTAATCAAACAAACGAAACTTCGACAGCAGAAGCTCAAAACTCCCAGAAACAACCAAGTATTTCAACGAAAACTAGACCGAATTCCCAATCAGACGAGCAACCTTCTATGGCGCCGCCTTCAAATAACAGAGAGGAGCACCTAACTGCGAACCAAATTCCCAGCATAGTAGAAGTAACGACCCCCGAGGTAAGCAACGAAAGAGCAATAGCAAGGACGCAACAACAACGCGAGGACTGGATGACCAGACAAATGGGCCACCAAGAACGGGTTAACCGAAGTCTGATCGATCAACTCGTAACCCTAGCGGAAGAACTCCAAGCTTTGAGAGCTCAGAATCACAATCAATCTCTAAGAATGACCTCGGTTAGACCTTCAAGAGCCTCTTTTCAACGGGTAAACTTCGAAGACGATCCTATTGGATCAAGAGAACCCAGGACACCAATCGCACGCCGAAGCTCAAGAAATGGAGATGATGGTGTTCAGGTTCCGAGCACCGAACAGTCGATAGCGACTCTAAAAAGGGAGCTTGAAGAAATGCGATCTCTGGTTCATAAGGCGACGAGCATTGCTCCAGAGGTTGATCAACTATTAGGCGAAACATAGAGGAATCCGTTCACCCATAACATCACACGAGCGTGGGTACCGCTCAACGACAAACTAAGACTCCCGACATATGACGGAACCGGAGATCCAGCGGTCTACATGAGGGCGTTTTTAGTTAAGGTCGGACGAGCCGAATTCCAAAGAGGAGAGGAGGATGAAGGAAGATGCCAAATCTTCTTAGAGAGCTTAAGAGGGGATGCACATGCTTGGTTTACTAGTCTTCCCCCCGATTCAATCAGTTGTTTCGCCGAGTTTCGAGAAGCTTTCTTTAAATGATACATGCTGCACCTGGAGCAACAAGCTACTGCGTCAGACCTCTACGCAATAAAGTGATGTATCATGGATTTTACCGGTTTTCTACCATGATATAGTAGGATTTATGGAGTCTTTGTAGCATGTTTTGAGCATTTATGCAGGATTTACTAGCAAAAGACACTTTGGAGCAAAATGAGCTAAAAAGAAGGTTTTATGGAAGTATCCACGTGATTTGAGAAGACTTAGAAGATTTGGAGCCATATAGTAGAAAGAGCCACCATTTACAACGCGATCGTCGGTACTCTGTGGATGTACTCTATGGAAACTGTCCCATCTACTTATCACCAATGTCTGAAATTCCTAACTCCAAAAGGATACTTTACGGTCCGAGGTGACCAGAAGATGGCTCGGAGGTGTTTCGTGGCGGAAAATAATATCGACGAGAAACTCGGACTCAAGAAAAATTTTCGGATCAAACTCTCATGTTAGCCCCTACTAACAAGAAGAAGCCGACATCTGCATAAATTTTGGCGGAACTTTTCGAAAGAAATGAATACTTAGGAAGAACCACCAAGAAAGGTTGGAAGGGAAAAGCCTAATCTTCCCCGAAGGCAAAAAAAAAAAAAAAAAAAAAAAAATTCACAAACTGTTGGTATCTCGGATCTTCCGAGATAGTCAACAAATAATCAAACTTCAGAACTACGTGTGGCTTGATCCCCTCGGAGGGTACATAGGCAGCCTTTCACGAGGTTCAGCTACAACCCAAAATAAATCTCAGTTATATAGTCAAGAAGTGTATACAACTCAACTATATCTAACCAAGATTCGCACAAATCAAACGTCGGAATTTCGATCACATTCTCGACCAAAATAAACTTGCCTGAAAGAATCTCGAAGCCCGATAAAGTAAGGTCGAGAGATTAAAAGGTACGAAATTACAAATTTTGATACATTCTTTACCGAATGTAAAAGTTCGACAATTATTCTGATAAAGTCGGAATTATTGTAAACCTTTAAGCAAACGAATAGGAAAAGTGCGCCGTATTTAGTTTTGTTATTTCCGGATTTTAAAATATTAAATTTTGAGGTTTCGAGTAAACAATCCAAACATACAAGAAAAAGAGAAGAGAATTCCATTCCAAACATACGAGAAACAAAATTTTATTAACATTCGAGATATACAAATACAAGAAAGGCTGGAATCCAATTGAAGGTCTTAATACAAAGATTACTAATCTAGATATTAAAATCTTCATCTTGGAACTCCGGAACCGAAATAGCATTTGCAAGCTCGGCCAGTCGGTCACGTTCTTTCTCGGCTTCAACAACATCCTCCTCCGAGATAGGGAGTCCCTTGTCAAGAAGAAGACGAAGATTTAGAGAAACGGCCGCAGCTTGTCCATATTCGTTAGCTTTGTTGAAAGCTTTGGAATATTTGCCAAGGGATCCGCGGACATCATTCAACTTCTTCCGGGAGACGTCAAGAACCAAATGTTGCCCATCCAGATGTCCTTTTTTGTAGCTTTCGGTACATTTGGAGTCCGAAATAGCTTTATTGACGTCCCATTCTTCCGAGATATCAAGTATTCGATGCTTAGCTTCTGCCAGTTCGGTGATCAGCCGAGAGTTCTCTTCAAAAAGAGCCTTCTCAGCATCGAGGGATTTCCCCTTCAAGCCTTCATTCTCGAAGAGAAAGGAACCAATCTTCAAGTCAGAATCGGCGAGCCTCTTCTTATACCGAAGAAACGATTGACCGATGAAGCCCACCAACTGAAGTATGGAAAATGAGGAAAATTAAGTATGGAAGACGTATAATGAAAGAAAAAAGCTTGAGTTGTTGCTTACTCTGAAAAGTGAACAAAAGAGGGCTTTGAGGGTTTCTGATTCACAGCAAGCTTCGGGTAAACGACTATTGTAACCACTCGCCTTTTGCAGGAGTTCGGTGCTTTTCTTCTTATCATTAAAATGCAAATTCGAACCGTCAAATTCGAACTGGAACGCGTGTTGTTCCTTTACCGGCAAGATAAGCTTCCATTTCTCCGCATTCTTCTTCTTTGCAGCTTCAGCAAATTCGGCATTCTGCTTTTTTGCGGCCTCAGAGTTTTGCCTTTTCCTCGGAAGAAGATCATGGTTACTGCTGGAAGCTCCTCCAGGGTTTGATCTTTTCATTTTAGGAATAGGGTCGATCTTTTCCCAGTCCTTTCGCCCTAAAAGAGATTATTTTCACAATCAGTAACGATTTGAGAGACTGATTTGAGAAGTTCAGAGAAAACATACCGGCCCAGGATCGGGCTTTGTAGAAATAAATAGGGAGGATATCACCCCAGCGAAGTTCTCCTTCCCTTTTGAGTTTTTCGAATTCTTCAGAGAAGTTTAGCGGGAGAGTTCAGAAGCAGCTTGGTTTAACTGAAAAATAGCAAGATAGAGTTAGAATTCTAGTCAAGAAATGAGGAAAAGACCTAGTTTCTACCAATTATGGTCTTCCAATTTCTGAAGATTACGGCGTCAGGTTTATAAATTGAAGCTTGGTTGATTCGAACAAAAAAGTAACTTTGGAACCATAAATTCGTGCCCGAACAAATTTTAAAGATTCCTTCTGGGCTTTTGGAAGATGAGAAGTTCGTCAGCTCCTCTAGTTTCTAGGAGTTTAATTTTGAAGGTTCCAAAGTTAGACCGGTGATGATTTTGACCGAGTACGGTGTTAGTTGAGACATTGTCATTCCTTGACATGCGCAATAGCCTACCATTATCTGTGGGATTGGAAACCAAAGATTAGCTTCGGAGAAGAAGCTTTCGTAGAGATAGAAATAACCCGGAGGCGAGGTCCAAGGTCTTTGGTCGGATCTCGGAACTAGGATTTCGATCTCTTCGGGATTCTGAGCTCTCTTTTTGATTTGACCGATCTCGGATCTAGGAAAGAGAGAAGGTCCGAAAACTGGGATATCCGGCCAGGAGATTGTGTTTCCAGAAACCGAAACCTCGGGATTATTTCTTCCAGACATTGATATAAAAAAGAATGTTAGAGATTCAAGAAGGGGAATTGAATATTACCTCGGAGAGTGGAAAACAAATTTCGGTGAAGAATTGATCCGCAATAGAAAGTTATATATAAGCAGTAACAGTAATGAATGACGCTTCGTTTTCAGTGTCGAGAAGATTTGACTAGTTAATGTTTGGAGAGAAAAGGAGACGTCTGTTTTCATTTATTTTCGTCTGTTTTCAAGACGACATGTCATGGGAAGTTGAAAGGTTTTGTGGTAATCGAGGAACAAATAAGGCTCTTCATTGCTTTTTTTCCCGCCATATTGGAGGAACAAGATCAAGAAGAAAGACGAAGATTCATATTGAATGAAGACAAAGATCGACCGCAACTGAGCTTAAATTATCGAAAAGCAATTAAATTACGGAAATTCGCCAACTCTACCCGAAGACATCCCTGGACGAACTGGGGGGGGGGGGACTTACTGTTGATGGTGGGGTTACCACCCCTTATCAATAGTTTGGCGATAATTAAGGTTTGGATCCTGTCGACCTTTCCTTAATAATTTATCAGGTTATAAGTCCCTTCAACAGGATTATAACCCTCGGCCCAGATGACCGAGGGATACCTCGGTGAAGAATGATCGGATTAATAGTGTCCGAAGCGGGGGTGTAAATAACTTCGTCCCAAGCCGAAGAATGATCTTTAGACTTCGACTTGGGACAAAGTTGTTTACACCCCCGCTTCGGACACCAAATCCGATCATTCTTCACCAAGGTATCCCTCGGTCATCTGGGCCAAGGGTGCTAATCATGTTGAAGGGACTTATGACCTGATAAATCATCAGGGAAAGGTCGGCAGGGACCGAACCTCAACTATTGATAAGGGGTAGTAACCCCACTATCAACAGTAAGTCCCCCCCAGTTCGTCTGAGGATGTCTTTGGACAGAGTTGGCGAATTTCTAATTTAAATAGCTTGTCGATCAATGAAGCTCGGAATCGGTCGATCTTTATTGTCGATGGTGGGGTTCTACCCCTTATCAATAGTTTGGCAATAATTGAGGTTTGGTCCCTGCCGACATTTCCCTGATAACTTCTCGGGTTATAAGTCCCGACAACAGGAATATTAACCCTCGGCCCAGATGACCGAGGGATACCTCGGTAAAGAATGACCGAATTTTGTGTCCGAAGCGGGAGTATAAACAACATAGTCCTAGGCCGAAGTCTAAAACTCGGACAATATAAGATCAAATCTTATCACAGATTCCCTAGTGTTGGAAAATGGTAATATTCCATTTTTCCGAGGTTAGCCTATGGGCGTACTAGACAGACTATTAAGGATATATAAATACATACCCCCCTTCACTAATAAAATTCATTCAGAATTGGGAAGAAGAAGAGCTAGATCACCTAGGATTTACTTCTCTTTGATAAAGTTATCTCGACATTCCGAGATAATAAACATTGTAATCAAATTCATTAATAATACATCTTTTTCGAGGTTTCCTCTTGTTTTCTTACTTTGTACTTTTCCAAAACTGAACCCCTCTATAAATATTAGAAGTTGAACCCAGTATCAACATTTATCTTCGAACGTCTGGAATCCTCAGCTTTTCTTTCTCGATTCAAGAACCGCTATCTCGATCCTATCAAAAACCATTTATTTCCTCGTGATGTGTCACTCTCTGATCAGGCACATTGACTGTGGAAATGAAATAAACATATTGCACCTTATAAATATTCCTTCTCTAAACCAGAATTCAATCATCATTCCTCACTCTCTCTAAAAAATTGTAAGTTCCCCTTTATCTCTATAGAAAGAATGTTGAACCCTTTCATGAAGAACCTTAAAATCTACAAACCTCGGGTGTTTGTATCAAAACCCGAGGAATTTAAAGTCGAAGAGAAAAAAGCGTTTTCCAAACCACCAGTTTCCCCAGAAGTAAATACCCCGAAGGTAGCATCCAACAAACGAGCTATTTTGGGAACTCCCGAGGAAGCAAAGAAGCTGAAGAAAAGGAAAACTAAGACTTCCTCGGAGAAATCTCTCATTCAGTTGGACGCCCCAGAGATCAATCCTACAATTCTTCCATCTTCTACTACTATTACGCCACCTACCGAGAAAAACTCGAATCCAACACCTTCGGAGAAAAATCCGATAATTTTTTATTCCACACTCCACCGGCCTAGTAGGAAGCACCAGTATTTCTCCTGTTCAAACTCGGAATAAAATTTCCAAAACTATGCCTCCTCTGAAACCCCAAATTCCGAGCTCTGCCGCCCCTAATCCTACTTCGACAAGTCTCTTGAGGGCTTGACCCGAGACCGATAAAAACGGGCAAGCTAAAGTTTCCCAACAAGGTCCCGTTGCTCCACCTTAACATTACTCCTTCCGATACTCCTTTGAAGACCAGAGAGAATGTGCGAAACTCTTTGGCAGACTGATGCATGAATTGTTTTCACCTAAACAAACTGCAAGTGCACAGTGTACATTTGTAGCATGAAAGGTTATCGATCCCACAGGGAACCAAGGGATTACCGCAGATCTGGTACTTTGGAACTTGTCAAAGCAAAGCATGATTAGTATCATTAGTGATATCATTAGACTAACACAAATGAGATATTTCATCATTGGTTTAAGGGTGCTAGATCCAAAGGAAATCACAGGAAATATAGATCAACAATCAATCAATAATCAATGGATTCACGAACACAGAAGACGATATATAAAATAACCGATCTCTCGAGATATTATACCTATGAGTTAACCATTAGATCAGAAAGGATGTTTTCCAAACCTCATATGAAAACACATGCAATGAAACAGATCTGATTGTTCATAACCGTCCGAGCCAAACTCTCGTTTGCACAAGGACGAGGTTACCTACTAAAAACCATGTTCTGGAATCATTACCCAATGGTTTATTGGTGTAACTCTTCCTATGAGCAATATTCTAAATGACCAGATCAGAATAAAGTAGAGAATACCATTAAAGTAGAGAATATTGATTATATCATGTTGAATGCATTAGAGATCTATAAAACCATTGAAAACCCTAGATCTAACAAGTTGTCTACTCGCACATAGGAAAACTCATGCACAAAGTAAACTTCATAAAAGTAAAGAGGTTCAGAGATACAAACTCAGTATATTGGTATTAAGAACAGATATCTTCTCCCTTTTAAGCTCTCAAGCAAAGCTAGTGTAGCAAAACCCTAGAAATTTAGAAAGCAAAATAATATTTGGTGGCTATGGATGCTGTGAATTTCGTGATTGTCTCTTTTCATGCTGCTCTCTGCCTCTTAAGACTCTTTTAATAGGTAGAAAAGTCGTGCCTAGGTCAAAACCTCCTTAAAACTTGAGTCGGGCTTGATTGGAGCTAAACGGACCAGTCTTGTAAAATTCGTCAGAATGGACCTTCTTCAGTAAAATAACAATATCTCGCGCTCCAGACCTCGGTTTGGTCCGATTTTAAATGGAAATGAAAGTCAACTCTCGGGGCTTCGATTTGATATGTAATTTGCCTATTATACCCTTCCTGTAGGTCTGTCAATTGTTCATTGACTTCTAGATTTCAATTCTGGCTCTTCATTTTCCTTTTCTGACAGTTGCTCCAATTCTTTCCTTTTTGCTTCCTTTTGTTTCCTTTTGCTCCAAAACATCTTTTGCTTGTAAAACCTGTATAAATACCTAAAACACACTAGAAAGACTCTATAAAACCAGTCATATCATGGCATAAAATCGGTAAAATCCTTGATACATCACAGACTCGGAGGTCGATCTGAATCTCTTCCTCTCCTTTCCAAGGGTGACAAGGACTCATTAATCCAAAGCGCGGCTTCATCCTTCTTTAAGGTCTCACACCTATTTGTGTCTCTTTTTCTATCAAATTCTATCTGACCCTCGTCTCTATTTACAGACGGCAGCTTCTTTCAACAGTGTTCTGTCGGATGCCAAGTTAAAACAATCGATGATGAGGAAGGAGATCAGGAGTTTAAGACTTATGGTGGAGAAGTCTTCTCTTGATTCTGCAGCTTTTTACAAGATGGCCGGGGAGGAGGCTAAAATGTCAGCCGAGCTTGCTGATGAAGTTAAACGCCTTAAACGTGAACTAGAAGAGGCTCGTCGGCCTAAGTCGTCAACATGGAATAAAGGTAATAACATTGACCCAAATCTGCTTGGTCGACTAGATGCTCTCGGAGAATGTAGGGGTAAATTTGAAAAGATTCGGAAATACATCGACGCAAATCGGCTTCGTAACTCTCTGACTGATTTATTTCATCAGGTGGAAGGGAAATGCGATCTGATTAAGGTACTTGAGAAGAAGAAGATTTTGATTCCTCCTATAACAAAAGAGGAACTATTTTCTCAGCTGAACAACCTTGAGCATCGGTTAAAAGAATTTCCTGCGTTTCCCCTTAGTCCTTCAGATTTAGTAGCCCCGCCTTTATTTCGACAAGACCTCGGACGTTATCGTCGGTCGGATGACGCGAAGATGAAGTTGCCTCTAAGATCTTTCCTTACTTTGTAATTTTGTTGTTGTTTGTTTTTCATATTTACCTTGTATGAACTTATTTTAAAAGTTTTTAATTTAATGATTTTTGGCTTAAATGCTACTTTATCACATTAAAGCTTTTGTCAATCTGATAAATTTGATTTAAAAAGAAATGCTCGACCATTATCTATTATACCGGATTCTAATTTATTGAATTCCAATATTTGAAGTGGTTTAAAATATGTGGGAATGACCCGACTTTGCCTTACGATTTCTCGGCTCTACTTTATCAAACTCCAAAATATCCAGCTGCATTCGGTAAAGAATGTGTAAAGGAAAGAACCCTGTTATCAAGTACGTGATCAAGGTATTGATTTTTTTTGTTATAGCTGAACTCCGAAGAGTTGCCTACGTACCCCCTGAAAGGGATCAAGCCATACGTAGTTCGAACCTTTCTGGTTTTTTTTTTTTTTGTTTTTTTTTTGAAGATTCTATGGCTCATCCGTGTAATGATACCTCTTTAGGTTGAATGAATTCCAAGCCCAAGGTACATCCTCGCCTTCCATAGTCTTCAAACGATAAACTCTGAGTTTAACTTTCTTTTCTATCAAGTAGGGACCTTCCCACTTAGCCCCGAGTTTTCCAGCTCCGTGTTCTTTCGTTTTTTCGAACACCATTCGTAAAACTAAGTTTCCTTCGTCCAGATGACGATCTTGGACCTTTTTGTTGTAATATCGAGAAGAAATTTGCTGATAGTTCTGAATACGAAGTAAAGCATGGTCCCGAAGTTCCTGGATTTCATCATTTTGTTCCTTTAACTTCGCATCATTAATCTCGGTATCATGTATCATTAGGGTTCTCCGTAAACTTGGAACCCTAACTTCGGCTAGAGACATCGCTTCCATCCCATGAGAAAGTGAGAAAGGGATTTGTCCAGATGTACTTCTGGGGGTTTTTTTGTGCGACCATAGTAGTCCATCCAATTCATTCGGCCATCTTCCTTTTTTCCGAGAAGTCTTTTCTTTATTTCGGCGACAATCGTTTTGTTAGTAGCTTCGGCTTGTCCATTTCCTTGCGGATACCTCGGAGTTGATTTGTTTAAACGGATTTCCCATTTTTCGCAAAAAGCTTCAAAATTATTCGAAATGAACTGTGAACCGTTGTCTGTTACTCTCTCGTATGGAATTCCGTGTCGACAGACTATGTTCTTCCTGACGAAGCTTTCAACTTCACCACTTTCAATCTTTGGATAAGCTGCTGCTTCGACCCACTTAGTAAAATAATCAGTCAGGATTAATAGAAACCGATTCCCACTAGTTGACTTCGGAAAGGGGGTCTACGACGTCCATTGCCCAACGCATGAATGGGTAAGGAGGTAGCGCGGCCAAAAGTAACTTTGTTGGTGCATGAATCTCCGGAGCATGTCTTTGGCATTTCTCACAACGCGCCGTGAACTTATCAAAATATGCCATCATAGTAGACCAATAATAACCCAGTCTCCGAAGTTTTACGGCTAGCATCCTTCCTCCTGAATGATTTCCTCCTTCTCCAGAGTGGGTAGAAGTCATTACTTCATTTGATTCTTCTTTACCGATGCAATGAAGCATTAATCCCCCGACCGACCTTTTAAACATAACGTCGTCCATTATCAAATATTGAGCGGCCAAAGTCTTAAGCCGACGTGCTGCCCATTTATCAGATGGAACCTCACCATTTTTGATATAACGGATAATTGGTGTTCTACAGTCTTCTTTGTCTTCTCTGAGAAGTTCCGACTGAGCCTCTTCTTCATCCGTGCTTTCGATTGCAAGAAAATGGTGTTCCTGATTGCCAATACTCGGATAATTGATTGTCTCGACTGGAATCATTCTTTGTAAATGGGGATCCGACGCCGTTGCAAAGGCGGCCAAAGAATCTGCCATCGTGTTCTCTCTCCGTGGAATCCTTTTAAGATCGAACTCTTTGAATAGCTCGGCCAAGTGTCGTACTAATTTTATGTAAGCTCCCATTCGGTCATTCTTTGCTTCGATCTCTCCACTAAACTGATTTGCTACCAATTGAGAGTCACAACAGGCTCGTAGATATTGAGCTCCTAATTGCTTTGCAAGACGCTGTCCCACGATTAGGGCTTCATATTCCGCTTCATTGTTAGATGCTTCGAAAGCTAAATGGAAACTTTGCTCCAAAACTTCTCTAGTTGGGGATTTTAACCAAATCCCGATCCCGGAACCAAATTTAGACGGAGAACTGTCTACAAAGAGGGTCCATCGTTCGTTTTGTGGGGCTATCATCAAGACTTCTGGGGGTAGTTCGGACAAGAAATCAGCTAGCACCTAGAATTTTATTGTCGATTTAGTTTGGTATTCGATATCGTACTCGCTAAGTTCCATTTCCCATTTCTCCAATCATACTGACTGGCCAGGGCTGTGCAATATTGTTTGGAGCGGGTGGCTCGTCATTATGGTTATCGGGTGTGATTGAAAGTAAGGTCGGAGCTTCTGAGTTGCTATCACCACGGCGAATGCTAATTATTCTAGTGTTGGATATCTGGTCTCTACATCGAGGAACGACTTGCTTACGTAAAAGACTGGTTTTTGTTCTCCTCGGTCCTCTCGGACTAATACGCCACTCACAGCCGATTCGGATACTGAAACATAAAGAAAGAAAGTATCTCCATCCTCTGGTTTGTTTAAAACCGGAGGAGTTGATAAGTATCTTTTCAACTCTTGAAAGGCTTCTTCGCATTCGCTATTCTATTCGAACTGTTTGTTTCCTTTTAGCAAATTGTAAAAAGGTAAACATTTATTCGTAGATCGTGAGATGAATCGGTTTAAAGCCGCGATCCGTCCTGTAACTCTTTGTACCTCATTTGAATTCTTCGGAGAGGGGAGGTTCTTTATTGCGTTAATCTGTCTCGGATTGGCCTGTATTCCTCATTTCGTTACTAAATATCCGAGGAACTCCCCGGAAGATACTGAAAACGTACATTTATCTAGATTCAATTTCATGCCAAAGTGGTTCAAGATATCGAAGCAATCTTGTAAGTGGGCAACATGTTCGGAAGCTACTTGGGATTTCACAAACATATCGTCGATATAAAACTCCATCGTATTTCCGAGCTTCTCTGCAAACATCCGATTGACCAACCTCTGGTACGTTCCTCTATCCGTTATAAATGCAGTTTTTCTCTATTGTCCGGGTGCATAATAATCAGATTGTATCCAAAGAATGCATCCATAAAGGAAAGGAGTTTGTTTACAGCCGTTGCTTCTACCAATCTTTCTATGCTCAGAAGAGGGAAACAATCATTCGGACATGCTTTATTCAGATCTGTGAAATCTACGCAAATTCAGCATTTTCCGTTTTTATTTTTTACTACTACTGGATTGGCTAACCACTCCGGATATTGAACCTCGGTTATGGATCCTTTTGCAAATAGCCGATCAATATCTTCGTTAACGGCTGCTGCTCTCTCGGGTCCTAATTTCCTTTTCTTTTGTTTGATTGGTTTGTGGGTTGGATCCACGTTCAGTCGATGCGATATTATTGCATGATCGATTCCTACCATATCCCTGGATGACCAGGCAAATGTTCCTTTGTTCCTTTCTAGCAGGGCGACCAACTTCGATCTCATTTCTCTTTCTAAACCTCCTCCTATGGTTATACATCGTTCGGGACGTTCCTTGTCGACACAAATTTTTTCATACGAATCCTTTTCAAAGATATTTGGATCTAACTCTCCAACTACTGATAAACTCGGATCTTTGTTAGCTGTAACTTCTGGTTCCGAGATCATCGAGATGATGCGTGATTTGGTTTTTGCGGGCATGGAAAAAATTCTGGCTATTCGTTGATCCCTTTCACCGAACAAAAACCATGCATGGTTGGAAACTTTAGGCATTGGTGATCGGTCGACGGGATTGCCTCCATCATTGTTAGCCAGGGTACTCCCAAGATCGCATCGAATACTAGGGGTCCCGATATTACATGAAAACCAGTATCCATGGTGACTACTCCGACTGATACCGGGTAAACCGCGGTTCCTACTGCTATTTCTCTTTTGTCCGGAAGCGAAGTTATTGATTCCGTTCTTACTTTCATATTTTTGGAAACCATGTTCATTTGATTCATTGCTTCTAAACTCAGCAGATTTACCGTGCTTCCAGTGTCTATTAGTACCCTTTCCATGGGGTTTCCTGCTAGGTAAACGCGAATTATTAGATGATCGTTGTGAGAAATTGAGACTCCGTCGAGGTCTGCGTCTGTAAAGGCGGCTGAAGGATGATACGTTGGGGCCGGACTTATCAATCGAGTTCTTGGTATCTCTCGAATACACCTCTTTATAGTTCCTTTTGAGTCCGAACTATTGAGGATTGTGCCGATATTCTTTCTTACTTTTTCCAAAGGATCGCCCCCTACTTGGGACGCCAAATGTTGAAACTGGGTTCAACTTCTAATTATTTATAACTAGAGGGTTCGTTTTTGGGAATGAATTTAGACAGAAGAAAAAAGAGAAACCTCGGAAAATAGAATTTTATTAATTGTATTGGTTACAAGGGTGTTAACTCGGAATGCCGAGTTAATTTTATCAAAGAGAAGTACTAAGCCTAGATTATCTGGTAATTCTTCTTCCCGATTCTGAATGAATTAAATTAGTTAAGGGGGGTGTGTATTTAGATACCCTTAGTAGTCGGTCATGTAAGCCCATGGGACGAAGTTTTGATCTTATTCTGTCCGAACTTTAGATTAGGGAATCTGTGATAAGATTTGATCTTATTTTGTCCGAGCTTTAGACTTCGACTTAGGACGAAGTTGTTTACACCCCCACCTCGGACACTAAATCCGATCATTCTTCACCGAGGTATCCATCGGTCATCTGGGTCGAGGGTTCTAATCCTGTTGAACGGACTTATGACCTGATAAATCATCAGGGAAAGGTGGGCAGGGACCGAACCTCAATTATCGCCAAACTATTGATAAGGGGTAGTAACCCCACCATCAACACTTTTCTAAAGGAGACCCCCTTCCTGGCGCGACAAATGTTGAGACTAGGTTCAACTTCTAATTATCTATAATTAGAGGGGTTCGTTTTTGGGGAAAGTTTAAGTAAAAGAAAGAAAGGAATCCTCGGAAAAATAAGCTTTTATTGATTATTGTGGTTATCTAAGCCCATGGGCTAACCTCGAAAAAATGGAAATATTCCATATTTTCAAGATCAGAGAATCTGTGATAAGATTAGATCTTATTTTGTCTGATCTTAGACTTCGGCTTGGGACGAAGTAGTTTATACCCCCGCTTCGGACACTAAAATCTGATCATTTTTTTCCGAGCTATCCCTCGATCATCTGGGCCGAGGGTTCTAATCCTATTGAAGGGACTTATAACCTGATGAATCATCAGGGAAAGGTCGGAAGGAAACGAACCTCAATTATTGTCAAACTATTGATAAGGGGTGGTAACCCCACCATCAACAAAAACTAGTAGGGTTTTCGCGTGTGTGTTGATCGACAGGACTTACTGTGTCGATCGACACAGATATGATTCTCGAACGTAATCTCTAAACTTATGGATAACCAGCTTCTGCTGTGAGATCCACCTATGCCTAAACTAGTAGAAAACCAAATTCTTTTGAGAGATCTCAGTAGCTAAGCATGCATTCTAAATTTGTGAATACAAAATGAGCATTGGGATGATTATGGAAGGATGCATTACAACTTGCTCGGTCATGTTCATATGGAGCCCACTTGTTTGCTTTGCGCATGAACTTTGGCTCGTTTAGGACTTACTGAACACATGAAGGTGATAATGAACAAGCTTTGTTTGGAAAAAATGGCCACTAAGTTCTATCCTTTGTACCATGAGCTTAATCATCAATGTCTCGCCTCGTGTCTAGTCTAGTAAAAGAATTTCTATGCTAAGAAGGCTAGTGAAGGCACTCTAAAATTCAAGGTTAATGGGGTTAAGTATCGAGTTCCAGTTCACCAGATTTGTAGGAAGTTTGGGTTTGATGAGAAGAAAGAGCAGGTGCATTTACCACGAGATTTCCCAAGAGTCAGCGAGTTTTTGTATGATGTTAAAACTCATTTTTACGATGCAAAAAAACCCATCTAAATTGAACTTCGCCACCCGGTCCTGAGGTTGTTGGCGAAGATTATTAGGCTCAAATAGCTTTGTGTAGGTGAATAAGATGAGATTGAGCCAGTTGATTATGTTATACTACACCATTAGTGAGATGTGGTCAGGCCTTCATAATGAGATGACATACCTTGCTCAAGTTAACTTGGGTTATCTGTTTGCTTACTACTTGGTTGGTCTTAAGGAAAAAGGTCACTCAGGGAGAGGTAAGAAAGAGACTGTTTGGGGTTTGCTCACTCCTCTGTTTCATGTGGCTGAAGTTGATCTGTCCGCGGATAAGCCCAAAAAGACCCGTTCTCTCATGGATAAGGCGTATTTGGAGCAAATTGGGTTTATTCAGATTAGTGAACGTGGCGGCCGAACGAAGTACCTTTACCATATTCTCAACTGTAAGGTCCTTAGTGCTCTTGAGCTACCTTCTGAGATGGTTACCATAGATACCTAATATATGAGTATTTTTAGGGGTTTTCCCCATGGATTTTGCATATGTTCTATGTGTTTATTAGGAGTTTTAGGAGCCAATTGGACTAAAATGGCAAAATAAACAACTTTGGAGAAAAAAAGAGAAAAGAAGGAAAAAGTTGAAGAAAAGTCAAAGTTGCTGAAAATCGAGCGTTCACCAGTCAAACTTGAAGGGTGTCGACCGACACACTTGTTCTGTTGATTGACAGAGAAGACCAGAAAACAAGGAAATTTTCTTTTTCCAAGCTGGGCTAGTTTTGGGTTTCCTAATCACAAGAGACTTTGCAAGACTGGCCTATTTACTTATATAAACGTGTTTTAGGC
The DNA here is from genome assembly GCA_900116095.1 of Euclidium syriacum. Classification (NCBI taxonomy): domain Eukaryota; kingdom Viridiplantae; phylum Streptophyta; class Magnoliopsida; order Brassicales; family Brassicaceae; genus Euclidium; species Euclidium syriacum. The sequence continues at coordinate 7,890,469 of FPAK01000009.1, read as the reverse complement.
TATTGTTTAAGCCATCAATTGTTTTCTAGGTTTTTAGAGAGATTTGTTTTAGGGAGAAAAGTTAGTCTTAGAACCCTTTTTGTTAATCTACTCTATTAATTATTTTATGCAATTCTATTTAAATTTGATGTTTTCATTCTCCATGTATGAGTAGATCCCTTGTTAGGTTGATTAGTTTATGCGGAAGCATTATTAGTTAACTGGAAAAGAATATAGATGAGCAAATTGGTATATTCTCAAAGGAATTTGGTTTAGGGAATTTTTGAACTTAGCAAAACCGAAAATGAGCACTATTCTTTTGAGAGATCTCAATAGCTAATCGAGCCATCTGCACTCACAAAATATCAAAGAAAACCGAAAATGGTGTATGTGAGATAATGGCTAAATGAAAAATGAATTTCTAAAGAAATTTGGTTCATTCCAACACATCCCATCAACAAACATCAAACATTCTTTTTTAGAAAACACTTAATTCAAGAATTTCTAAATTTCATCATAAACCTTAGAGTCTCAAAATCTGAACGAAATTCAATGAAGTTATGCAAAAATAGTTCGAAATCAACTCAATAACACTATTTAAGCCTCAACTTATCAAAGAAGCATCAAACAAAGGTTAAAATCATATTACCCAACTTGAAGAAGCATGAAACAAAGGTTAAAATCTGATTACCCAACTTGAAGCATCAGACCAAAATTGATGAATTAGAGAATATAGATGAGCATCAAACCAACTTGAAAAATAGATGAGCAAATTGGCCTATTCTTTTGAAGCATCAGACCAGCTTGAAGAATATAAATGAACAAATTGGCCTATTGTTTTGAAAGATCTCAATAGCTAAATGAGCCATCTGCACTCACAAAATATCAAAGAAAACCGAAAATGGCGTATGTGAGATAATGACTAAATGAAAAATGAATTTCTAAAGAAATTTGGTTCATTCAAACACATCCCATCAACAAACATCAACGATTCTTCCTTCAAAAAAACACTTAATTCAAGAATTACTAAATTTCATCATAAACGACTAAATGAAAAACGATTTTCTAAAGAAATTTAGTTCATTCAAACACATCCCATCAACAAACATCAACGATTCTTCCTTCAAAAAAACACTTAATTCAAGAATTACTAAATTTCATCATAAACGACTAAATGAAAAACGATTTTCTAAAGAAATTTGGTTCATTCAAACACATCCCATCAACAAACATCAACGATTCTTCCTTAGAAAACACTTAATTCAAGAATTTCTAAATTTCATCATAAACCTTAGAGTCTCAAAATCTGAACGAAATTCAATGAAGTTATGCAAAAATAGTTTGAAATCAACTCAATAACACTATTTAAGCCTCAACTTATCAAAGAAGCATCAAACAAAGGTTAAAATCAGATTACCCAACTTGAAGAAGCATGAAACAAAGGTTAAAATCTGATTACCCAACTTGAAGCATCAGACCAAAATTGATGAATTAGAGAATATAGATGAGCATCAAACCAACTTGAAAAATAGATGAGCAAATTGGCCTATTCTTTTGAAGCATCAGACCAGCTTGAAGAATATAAATGAACAAATTGGCCTATTGTTTTGAAAGATCTCAATAGCTAAATGAGCCATCTACACTCACAAAATATCAAAGAAAATCGAAAATGGCGTATGTGAGATAATGACTAAATGAAAAACGAATTTCTAAAGAAATTTGGTTCATTCAAACACATCCCATCAACAAACATCAACGATTCTTCCTTAAAAAAAACACTTAATTCAAGAATTACTAAATTTCATCATAAACGACTAAATGAAAAACGATTTTCTAAAGAAATTTGGTTCATTCAAACACATCCCATCAACAAACATCAACGATTCTTCCTTAGAAAACACTTAATTCAAGAATTTCTAAATTTCATCATAAACCTTAGAGTCTCAAAATCTGAACGAAATTCAATGAAGTTATGCAAAAATAGTTTGAAATCAACTCAATAACACTATTTAAGCCTCAACTTATCAAAGAAGCATCAAACAAAGGTTAAAATCATATTACCCAACTTGAAGAAGCATGAAACAAAGGTTAAAATCTGATTACCCAACTTGAAGCATCAGACCAAAATTGATGAATTAGAGAATATAGATGAGCATCAAACCAACTTGAAAAATAGATGAGCAAATTGGCCTATTCTTTTGAAGCATCAGACCAGCTTGAAGAATATAAATGAACAAATTGGCCTATTGTTTTGAAAGATCTCAATAGCTAAATGAGCCATCTGCACTCACAAAATATCAAAGAAAACCGAAAATGGCGTATGTGAGATAATGACTAAATGAAAAATGAATTTGTAAAGAAATTTGGTTCATTCAAACACATCCCATCAACAAACATCAACGATTCTTCCTTCAAAAAAACACTTAATTCAAGAATTACTAAATTTCATCATAAACGACTAAATGAAAAACGATTTTCTAAAGAAATTTGGTTCATTCAAACACATCCCATCAACAAACATCAACGATTCTTCCTTAGAAAACACTTAATTCAAGAATTTCTAAATTTCATCATAAACCTTAGAGTCTCAAAATCTGAACGAAATTCAATGAAGTTATGCAAAAATAGTTTGAAATCAACTCAATAACACTATTTAAGCCTCAACTTATCAAAGAAGCATCAAACAAAGGTTAAAATCATATTACCCAACTTGAAGAAGCATGAAACAAAGGTTAAAATCTGATTACCCAACTTGAAGCATCAGACCAAAATTGATGAATTAGAGAATATAGATGAGCATCAAACCAACTTGAAAAATAGATGAGCAAATTGGCCTATTCTTTTGAAGCATCAGACCAGCTTGAAGAATATAAATGAACAAATTGGCCTATTGTTTTGAAAGATCTCAATAGCTAAATGAGCCATCTGCACTCACAAAATATCAAAGAAAACCGAAAATGGCGTATGTGAGATAATGACTAAATGAAAAATGAATTTCTAAAGAAATTTGGTTCATTCAAACACATCCCATCAACAAACATCAACGATTCTTCCTTCAAAAAAACACTTAATTCAAGAATTACTAAATTTCATCATAAACGACTAAATGAAAAACGATTTTCTAAAGAAATTTGGTTCATTCAAACACATCCCATCAACAAACATCAACGATTCTTCCTTAGAAAACACTTAATTCAAGAATTTCTAAATTTCATCATAAACCTTAGAGTCTCAAAATCTGAACGAAATTCAATGAAGTTATGCAAAAATAGTTTAAAATCAACTCAATAACACTATTTAAGCCTCAACTTATCAAAGAAGCATCAAACAAAGGTTAAAATCATATTACCCAACTTGAAGAAGCATGAAACAAAGGTTAAAATCTGATTACCCAACTTGAAGCATCAGACCAAAATTGATGAATTAGAGAATATAGATGAGCATCAAACCAACTTGAAAAATAGATGAGCAAATTGGCCTATTCTTTTGAAGCATCAGACCAGCTTGAAGAATATAAATGAACAAATTGGCCTATTGTTTTGAAAGATCTCAATAGCTAAATGAGCCATCTGCACTCACAAAATATCAAAGAAAACCGAAAATGGCGTATGTGAGATAATGACTAAATGAAAAATGAATTTCTAAAGAAATTTGGTTCATTCAAACACATCCCATCAACAAACATCAACGATTCTTCCTTAAAAAAAACACTTAATTCAAGAATTACTAAATTTCATCATAAACGACTAAATGAAAAACGAATTTCTAAAGAAATTTAGTTCATTCAAACACATCCCATCAACAAACATCAACGATTCTTCCTTCAAAAAAACACTTAATTCAAGAATTACTAAATTTCATCATAAACGACTAAATGAAAAACGATTTTCTAAAGAAATTTGGTTCATTCAAACACATCCCATCAACAAACATCAACGATTCTTCCTTAGAAAACACTTAATTCAAGAATTTCTAAATTTCATCATAAACCTTAGAGTCTCAAAATCTGAACGAAATTCAATGAAGTTATGCAAAAATAGTTTGAAATCAACTCAATAACACTATTTAAGCCTCAACTTATCAAAGAAGCATCAAACAAAGGTTAAAATCATATTACCCAACTTGAAGAAGCATGAAACAAAGGTTAAAATCTGATTACCCAACTTGAAGCATCAGACCAAAATTGATGAATTAGAGAATATAGATGAGCATCAAACCAACTTGAAAAATAGATGAGCAAATTGGCCTATTCTTTTGAAGCATCAGACCAGCTTGAAGAATATAAATGAACAAATTGGCCTATTGTTTTGAAAGATCTCAATAGCTAAATGAGCCATCTACACTCACAAAATATCAAAGAAAACCGAAAATGGCGTATGTGAGATAATGACTAAATGAAAATAGAATTTCTAAAGAAATTTGGTTCATTCAAACACATCCCATCAACAAACATCAACGATTCTTCCTTAAAAAAAACACTTAATTCAAGAATTACTAAATTTCATCATAAACGACTAAATGAAAAACGATTTTCTAAAGAAATTTGGTTCATTCAAACACATCCCATCAACAAACATCAACGATTCTTCCTTAGAAAACACTTAATTCAAGAATTTCTAAATTTCATCATAAACCTTAGAGTCTCAAAATCTGAACGAAATTCAATGAAGTTATGCAAAAATAGTTCGAAATCAACTCAATAACACTATTTAAGCCTCAACTTATCAAAGAAGCATCAAACAAAGGTTAAAATCATATTACCCAACTTGAAGAAGCATGAAACAAAGGTTAAAATCTGATTACCCAACTTGAAGCATCAGACCAAAATTGATGAATTAGAGAATATAGATGAGCATCAAACCAACTTGAAAAATAGATGAGCAAATTGGCCTATTCTTTTGAAGCATCAGACCAGCTTGAAGAATATAAATGAACAAATTGGCCTATTGTTTTGAAAGATCTCAATAGCTAAATGAGCCATCTGCACTCACAAAATATCAAAGAAAACCGAAAATGGCGTATGTGAGATAATGACTAAATGAAAAATGAATTTCTAAAGAAATTTGGTTCATTCAAACACATCCCATCAACAAACATCAACGATTCTTCCTTCAAAAAAACACTTAATTCAAGAATTACTAAATTTCATCATAAACGACTAAATGAAAAACGATTTTCTAAAGAAATTTGGTTCATTCAAACACATCCCATCAACAAACATCAACGATTCTTCCTTAGAAAACACTTAATTCAAGAATTTCTAAATTTCATCATAAACCTTAGAGTCTCAAAATCTGAACGAAATTCAATGAAGTTATGCAAAAATAGTTTAAAATCAACTCAATAACACTATTTAAGCCTCAACTTATCAAAGAAGCATCAAACAAAGGTTAAAATCATATTACCCAACTTGAAGAAGCATGAAACAAAGGTTAAAATCTGATTACCCAACTTGAAGCATCAGACCAAAATTGATGAATTAGAGAATATAGATGAGCATCAAACCAACTTGAAAAATAGATGAGCAAATTGGCCTATTCTTTTGAAGCATCAGACCAGCTTGAAGAATATAAATGAACAAATTGGCCTATTGTTTTGAAAGATCTCAATAGCTAAATGAGCCATCTGCACTCACAAAATATCAAAGAAAACCGAAAATGGCGTATGTGAGATAATGACTAAATGAAAAATGAATTTCTAAAGAAATTTGGTTCATTCAAACACATCCCATCAACAAACATCAACGATTCTTCCTTAAAAAAAACACTTAATTCAAGAATTACTAAATTTCATCATAAACGACTAAATGAAAAACGATTTTCTAAGGAAATTTAGTTCATTCAAACACATCCCATCAACAAACATCAACGATTCTTCCTTTAAAAAAACACTTAATTCAAGAATTACTAAATTTCATCATAAACGACTAAATGAAAAACGATTTTCTAAAGAAATTTGGTTCATTCAAACACATCCCATCAACAAACATCAACGATTCTTCCTTAGAAAACACTTAATTCAAGAATTTCTAAATTTCATCATAAACCTTAGAGTCTCAAAATCTGAACGAAATTCAATGAAGTTATGCAAAAATAGTTTGAAATCAACTCAATAACACTATTTAAGCCTCAACTTATCAAAGAAGCATCAAACAAAGGTTAAAATCAGATTACCCAACTTGAAGAAGCATGAAACAAAGGTTAAAATCTGATTACCCAACTTGAAGCATCAGACCAAAATTGATGAATTAGAGAATATAGATGAGCATCAAACCAACTTGAAAAATAGATGAGCAAATTGGCCTATTCTTTTGAAGCATCAGACCAGCTTGAAGAATATAAATGAACAAATTGGCCTATTGTTTTGAAAGATCTCAATAGCTAAATGAGCCATCTGCACTCACAAAATATCAAAGAAAACCGAAAATGGCGTATGTGAGATAATGACTAAATGAAAAACGAATTTCTAAAGAAATTTGGTTCATTCAAACACATCCCATCAACAAACATCAACGATTCTTCCTTAAAAAAAACACTTAATTCAAGAATTACTAAATTTCATCATAAACGACTAAATGAAAAACGATTTTCTAAAGAAATTTGGTTCATTCAAACACATCCCATCAACAAACATCAACGATTCTTCCTTAGAAAACACTTAATTCAAGAATTTCTAAATTTCATCATAAACCTTAGAGTCTCAAAATCTGAACGAAATTCAATGAAGTTATGCAAAAATAGTTCGAAATCAACTCAATAACACTATTTAAGCCTCAACTTATCAAAGAAGCATCAAACAAAGGTTAAAATCATATTACCCAACTTGAAGAAGCATGAAACAAAGGTTAAAATCTGATTACCCAACTTGAAGCATCAGACCAAAATTGATGAATTAGAGAATATAGATGAGCATCAAACCAACTTGAAAAATAGATGAGCAAATTGGCCTATTCTTTTGAAGCATCAGACCAGCTTGAAGAATATAAATGAAAAAATTGGCCTATTGTTTTGAAAGATCTCAATAGCTAAATGAGCCATCTGCACTCACAAAATATCAAAGAAAACCGAAAATGGCGTATGTGAGATAATGACTAAATGAAAAACGAATTTCTAAAGAAATTTGGTTCATTCAAACACATCCCATCAACAAACATCAACGATTCTTCCTTCAAAAAAACACTTAATTCAAGAATTACTAAATTTCATCATAAACGACTAAATGAAAAACGATTTTCTAAAGAAATTTGGTTCATTCAAACACATCCCATCAACAAACATCAACGATTCTTCCTTAGAAAACACTTAATTCAAGAATTTCTAAATTTCATCATAAACCTTAGAGTCTCAAAATCTGAACGAAATTCAATGAAGTTATGCAAAAATAGTTCGAAATCAACTCAATAACACTATTTAAGCCTCAACTAATCAAAGAAGCATCAAACAAAGGTTAAAATCATATTACCCAACTTGAAGAAGCATGAAACAAAGGTTAAAATCTGATTACCCAACTTGAAGCATCAGACCAAAATTGATGAATTAGAGAATATAGATGAGCATCAAACCAACTTGAAAAATAGATGAGCAAATTGGCCTATTCTTTTGAAGCATCAGACCAGCTTGAAGAATATAAATGAACAAATTGGCCTATTGTTTTGAAAGATCTCAATAGCTAAATGAGCCATCTGCACTCACAAAATATCAAAGAAAACCGAAAATGGCGTATGTGAGATAATGACTAAATGAAAAACGAATTTCTAAAGAAATTTGGTTCATTCAAACACATCCCATCAACAAACATCAACGATTCTTCCTTCAAAAAAACACTTAATTCAAGAATTACTAAATTTCATCATAAACGACTAAATGAAAAACGATTTTCTAAAGAAATTTAGTTCATTCAAACACATCCCATCAACAAACATCAACGATTCTTCCTTCAAAAAAACACTTAATTCAAGAATTACTAAATTTCATCATAAACGACTAAATGAAAAACGATTTTCTAAAGAAATTTGGTTCATTCAAACACATCCCATCAACAAACATCAACGATTCTTTCTTAGAAAACACTTAATTCAAGAATTTCTAAATTTCATCATAAACCTTAGAGTCTCAAAATCTGAACGAAATTCAATGAAGTTATGCAAAAATAGTTTGAAATCAACTCAATAACACTATTTAAGCCTCAACTTATCAAAGAAGCATCAAACAAAGGTTAAAATCAGATTACCCAACTTGAAGAAGCATGAAACAAAGGTTAAAATCTGATTACCCAACTTGAAGCATCAGACCAAAATTGATGAATTAGAGAATATAGATGAGCATCAAACCAACTTGAAAAATAGATGAGCAAATTGGCCTATTCTTTTGAAGCATCAGACCAGCTTGAAGAATATAAATGAACAAATTGGCCTATTGTTTTGAAAGATCTCAATAGCTAAATGAGCCATCTGCACTCACAAAATATCAAAGAAAACCGAAAATGGCGTATGTGAGATAATGACTAAATGAAAAATGAATTTCTAAAGAAATTTGGTTCATTCAAACACATCCCATCAACAAACATCAACGATTCTTCCTTCAAAAAAACACTTAATTCAAGAATTACTAAATTTCATCATAAACGACTAAATGAAAAACGATTTTCTAAAGAAATTTGGTTCATTCAAACACATCCCATCAACAAACATCAACGATTCTTCCTTAGAAAACACTTAATTCAAGAATTTCTAAATTTCATCATAAACCTTAGAGTCTCAAAATCTGAACGAAATTCAATGAAGTTATGCAAAAATAGTTCGAAATCAACTCAATAACACTATTTAAGCCTCAACTTATCAAAGAAGCATCAAACAAAGGTTAAAATCATATTACCCAACTTGAAGAAGCATGAAACAAAGGTTAAAATCTGATTACCCAACTTGAAGCATCAGACCAAAATTGATGAATTAGAGAATATAGATGAGCATCAAACCAACTTGAAAAATAGATGAGCAAATTGGCCTATTCTTTTGAAGCATCAGACCAGCTTGAAGAATATAAATGAACAAATTGGCCTATTGTTTTGAAAGATCTCAATAGCTAAATGAGCCATCTGCACTCACAAAATATCAAAGAAAACCGAAAATGGCGTATGTGAGATAATGACTAAATGAAAAACGAATTTCTAAAGAAATTTGGTTCATTCAAACACATCCCATCAACAAACATCAACGATTCTTCCTTCAAAAAAACACTTAATTCAAGAATTACTAAATTTCATCATAAACGACTAAATGAAAAACGATTTTCTAAAGAAATTTAGTTCATTCAAACACATCCCATCAACAAACATCAACGATTCTTCCTTCAAAAAAACACTTAATTCAAGAATTACTAAATTTCATCATAAACGACTAAATGAAAAACGATTTTCTAAAGAAATTTGGTTCATTCAAACACATCCCATCAACAAACATCAACGATTCTTCCTTAGAAAACACTTAATTCAAGAATTTCTAAATTTCATCATAAACCTTAGAGTCTCAAAATCTGAACGAAATTCAATGAAGTTATGCAAAAATAGTTTGAAATCAACTCAATAACACTATTTAAGCCTCAACTTATCAAAGAAGCATCAAACAAAGGTTAAAATCAGATTACCCAACTTGAAGAAGCATGAAACAAAGGTTAAAATCTGATTACCCAACTTGAAGCATCAGACCAAAATTGATGAATTAGAGAATATAGATGAGCATCAAACCAACTTGAAAAATAGATGAGCAAATTGGCCTATTCTTTTGAAGCATCAGACCAGCTTGAAGAATATAAATGAACAAATTGGCCTATTGTTTTGAAAGATCTCAATAGCTAAATGAGCCATCTGCACTCACAAAATATCAAAGAAAACCGAAAATGGCGTATGTGAGATAATGACTAAATGAAAAATGAATTTCTAAAGAAATTTGGTTCATTCAAACACATCCCATCAACAAACATCAACGATTCTTCCTTCAAAAAAACACTTAATTCAAGAATTACTAAATTTCATCATAAACGACTAAATGAAAAACGATTTTCTAAAGAAATTTAGTTCATTCAAACACATCCCATCAACAAACATCAACGATTCTTCCTTCAAAAAAACACTTAATTCAAGAATTACTAAATTTCATCATAAACGACTAAATGAAAAACGATTTTCTAAAGAAATTTGGTTCATTCAAACACATCCCATCAACAAACATCAACGATTCTTCCTTCAAAAAAACACTTAATTCAAGAATTTCTAAATTTCATAATAAACCTTAGAGTCTCAAAATCTGAACGAAATTCAATGAATTTATGCAAAAAGTAGTTCGAAATCATTTCAATAACAATATTTAAGCCTCAACTGTATCAAAGAAGCATGAAACAAAGGTTAAAATCAGATTACCCAACTTGAAGAAGCATGAAACAAAGGTTAAAATCTGATTACCCAACTTGAAGCATCAGACCAAAATTGATGAATTAGAGAATATAGATAAGCATCAGACCAACTTGAAGAATATAGATGAGCAAATTGGCCTATTCTTTTGAAACATCAGACCAGCTTGAAGAATATAGATGAACAAATTGGCATATTCTTTGGAGAGATCTCAATATCTAAACAAGCCATCTGCACTCACAAAATATCAAAGAAAACAGAAAATGGCGTATGTGAGATAATGACTAAATGAAAAACGAATTTCTAAAGAAATTTGGTTCATTCCAACACATTGTAACGCCCCCGAACCGTTTCCGTCTAGGCTCCGCCGCCGTCCAACAATCAAACAAGAACATGATCGTCGGTTTTGCCTAGCCGGTGACCCGGAGACGTAATTTAATCATCTATGCCTTGGTTCCAGCTTCGCAGGCAGCACCTCGAACGCAGATTTTTGTAAGAATCAAACGATTCAAATATCATAACAACATGCCTTATTTATGAAACATCTGAATTGTTACCTATAGTGTTAATATCGAGTTTCACAAAAAACACAAAGTAATTATATAAGCTTGCAGGCAATCCGTGGATCCATAAAACATACATAGATATATCTTGAATAGAAGGGTTGCAAACAGACGAGAAATCTACTACGACTTGGCCTATTTTCCCAGCGGCTCTAGCTACTCAACTACGGGTTACCTGAAAAACAACAACAAGAGTTTAATGAGTAACCTAATGTTACTCAGCGAGCTAGATCCCTTTACTAACATGCACAACTCCCCGAAAGCTCCAGGTTAACAAACAACAAACATGTTTGGGAAGTTCAACTACTTAGACATAAAAATATAGCCGAAGCAGCGGAAAATAAAAAAAACAAGATGAGACATGAGAGCATGTCTCTAACAATCAATTCAACCGATTCAACCAATTCTACCAATTTTACATGCAATCCTATGGGCCGTGGTATATTTGTATCCCCCACCATTAGTTAATGGTGTCCCTTACCGCTTCCCATTGGAATGCGGCAATCATTGGTGAACCTCAATAGGTTCACACACCCACGGCCCGACGATCACTTGGTACTTGTCTTCGGGGTCTTTCCGCTTCGCCATTACGAGAACGGAGATAACTCATATGGGGATACAAGTATACCAACTACATGAGTGTCAAGGATTCTGATAAGCAAAATCCTTTCCACAACTACTCCGTCGTACTATGAACTCGTATTCCTCAGTCGGGAACTGGATCATCAGTACGTCGTTATGATCGCGGTTTCCTATACTAAAAACCGGACCATCGGTTAAGTGTTTTAGAGTCCTAATATTCCTCATGGAACGAACTACTAAAACCACCCACCTCACTACTCTACTTTACTCCGTCGTACTATGAACTCGCATTTCCCCGTCGGAAACTGGATCATCAGTACGTCGTTCTTGGTCATGGTATCTCTTAAAGAAACCAGACCACGGTATAGTGTTCATAGGGTCCACCCAAATCCTTGGGTAAGACTACTAGAACCACTATCCCACGTATTAGGATCTCAACTAATACGTCAACCATAACTACACCATAATCTACTCAAACAATCAAGCAAAATAAGAAAGGTAGAGAGCAGAAACACAAACAATCAAATGAATAATCACCTAAGTGATTATCCATTAACAAACCGATACCTGGTACGACCTAACCCTTCTTGTTTAAGGTCAGTACCCCGATATCGGGACCATGCATGTAGATCATGTCAACAAACAATTTGATCTAACTCACAATTTGACTTGTGTCGCGTTGAACCCCGGCTGACTCCGTTGACCAAACCCGACCCTTCACTTCAGACTTCTCCTTGATTCACCTTTGCTGGTACCACTGAACTGGACCACCAACATACCACAGACCACCTTCTGATGGTGCAAAGTTATTCACCCAAAATTAACTGCAAGTGCACAGTGTACAGTTGTAGTATTTAGGTTATCGATCCCACAGAGAGCTATGGCTCGTTTGGATTCAAATGCAAAAGTAACCGAACTACAATAATTCTAATATGCTAATGACTTTTGATGTGTTGCAAACTTTAAAAGGACATTAGATCTAAAGGAAATCAGTTGGGAAAACTTGGTATCACGGTTATTGGTGACTTCTTGAACTCTAAACACTTTAAACTACTAAATCCTATTGGTGTACTAGAAAATAGCCTTTATTTAAATCCCTAAATCTCAAATCTCTTTGGATTGTCGCTGAAAATAAATAAGCTTTAGTGCGAACGAGTTAGATCTGTTCACAAGGTGTCTAAACAAACGTTCGTTTGACTTAGAACCCACCTTTCTCACTACAGACTCTTCCGACGTCTCTATCTCCGTCTCCGGCAGAAAAATCGACCTTGATAATCTAAAAGTGGTTAATTACGTCACCCCTAAATGTAAAACACTGTTTGTAGTGAACAATCACGTGGCTTATTCCACAAATCAAAACCGTTTAGAATGATCCCTTGTAAACCCTTTGAAAACCCTAGATCTAATGAATAAACTACTCAGACATGGTTTTAGTAAAACAAATCATCTTTTTATAAATAAAGTGCATGTAAAACGAATTAGACAATAGAAGATCAGAGGCTCACAAAGCTCTATTGAGAAGGAACACTCTCTAACCTTCTTCAGAGTCTAGAACAATGATAAGAACAATATCTAAAAGCTAAAAACAATGGAAACAAAAAGCAAAGAGAAACTTGTATTGCGCTGAGTTCTTGTGCAGGGTTGCTCTCCTTCGTTCTCTTCTCTTAAGAGGTGTTTATATAGGTGGTGAATGAGTCTTAGGGTTTAGGGTTCCGCGAAAGGCCCGATAAGAAAATCTTCTAAATTAAGTCGGCGTCATAGTCGGTCGACTCCATCTTCTCCAGTCGGTCGACTCGGGACTCGCAGCAACATTTCTTCATTTTTGCTCCAAATCTTCTAAGTCTTCTTAAATCACGTGGATACTTCCATAAAACCTTCTTTTTAGCTCATTTTGCTCCAAAGTGTCTTTTGCTAGTAAATCCTGCATAAATGCTCAAAACATGCTACAAAGACTCCATAAAACCTACTATATCATGGTAGAAAATCGGTAAAATCCATGATACATCAACGACCTAACCCTTCTTGTTTAAGGTCAGTACCCCGATATCGGAACCCTACAAGTAGATCATGTCAACAAACAATTTGATCTAACTCACAGTTTGACTTGTGTCGCGTTGAACCCCGGCTGACTCCGTTGACCAAACCCGACCCTTCACTTCAGACTTCTCCTTGATTCACCTTTGCTGGTACCACTGAACTGGACCACCAACAGACCACCAACAGACCACGGACCACCTTCTGGACCGCTTTTGGATCTTGATCACTGCTTGACTTGACCTCCAAGGAACTTCGGCAGAGTTCCGACTGTTCTCGAGATTTCTTTTTGAGATTCCGGAAGAATTTCGACAAGACTTGAATTTGAGAAAATCCTGTCGAAAAATCTCCAACTTGGCTCTCGATATGGCGCTACTGGTCTTCCGAAAATTTCGGCAAAGTTCCGACTGATTTCGGAGTTTCGACAGATTTCATATGAAGAGAAATCTTTCGAAAAGCACATGTCCTCACTCTAACACTCAAGAGACTGACCAAGAAATGTTATGAATGTCACGAACATATTGGTGCAGCTCCGACACAGACTCTACGAGAATTTCTGGGAATTCCGGCAGATGTTCGGTTATATCGAACGCTCGTTCGTGCCCGAAATGGTACACGAACAGCCCCCTCTCACTAAACCGGATTCCCGAACAGTGGTTCGGGCGGTTAGACCCGTTCCGAGACGTCGGGTTTTATCCCCGAGCACCTCCCTCTCTCTCTCCTCCTCCTCACCGGCGATCAACACCGGCGGCCTTCTTCTTCTCCTCCGCCTCTCTCTCTCTCTCTTCTTTCTCTCCTTCTCTCTTCCCCTCTTGTAATTCAAGGAAGAATGGTGTGAAGAATGAAGGAAGGCAGCCCCTCTATTTATAGTGTTTTGGGCCGTCGTATGGCTGCCACGTGGCTCCATCTGGACGGTCCAATATTTTATTTTATTTTTATTTTTTAAATAAGAAAAAATAATAAAATAATATATATTTTCTGATTTTAAAAATATATATGTTTTATTGTTTTTCCATCAATCACGTCTCTGCATTCCTTTCCGAGGGTTTTCGCGTTCCGTTTCGCGATTCTGCTTCCGCCGTCTTCGGGAATATTCTTCTGTACACTTCCCGGCTTCGTCTTCTCTCAGAATTATTAATTTTTAATAAATAATTTACATGTTTTTGAACGGATCGTTACACACATCCCATCAACAAACATCAACGATTCTTCCTTAAAAAATACTTAATTCAAGAATTTCTAAATTTCATCATAAACTTTAGAGTTTCAAAATCTAAACGAAATCCAATGAATTTATGCAAAAAGTAGTTTGAAATCAACTCAATAACACTATTTATGTCTTAACTGTATCAAAAAAGCATGAAACAAAGGTTAAAATCAGATTACCCAACTTGAAGAAGCATGAAACAAAGGTTAAAATCTGATAACCCAACTTGAAGCATCAGACCAAAATTGGAGATTTAGAGACTAGGCTAAATGTAACATCCCGCTTCCATTTTCCAGTAAGATGGAAATGTTGGATAAGGAGTGTTGCTAGGATCCAAGGAGGGTTCACGGAATGGACCGGGAAGGGGTGATAGCGGCATGTGGAGCGGCCCAGCAGAGCGCAAGGGTAGATGGGAAATGAGGAAAAAGGGGGCGTCGGGCCAAGGAGGATGGACTGCCCGATCGAGACGGGTCGAGGAGCCGGCGCTGAGGCCCGGAAGGAGGAAAAAAGGGCGGCCAAGATAATCATGGAATTAAGGAAGGGATAATCAGGAATAATTGAAGGGAATAAAGGAATAAGGAAAGAATAAGGGGCGGCTCTCCCTATATATATAGGAGCCGCCAGCCCTAGCCTTTTGAAAAGGAGAGACACGGCCCCCCAAGAGAGAGAGGAGAGAAAAGAGAGAAAGGGAGAAAGAGAAAGAACCGCAGGAAAGATGAGAGGAAGAAGAAGAGGAAGAGGATAAGGAAGAGGACGGGGGAAATGGAGTGGGATCGAAGGGGGAGATGAACTCAGAAGCATGAAGAGGAGATCTTCGAGGTGCAGGAGAGTAAAGGAGGCGATTGACAACTTGTGTGAGTGGATAGAGTGTCCTCCACGGCAACCAAGCTCAAAGGTGAGTGCGGTTCTCTCTGTGCCTGGACCTACTCTCTCTTACTTCATGCGATTAGTAAACCCCTAGGAAAGATGTTAGCAACATGTTTAGGATGAGATCTAGTCTTATTGCTTGATGATAATTATCGTTTGTGAAGCGTCACACTTAGGTTTCCTGAATCCTAAGTGTGGATCTGTATGTTTGCTTGCGGGTTGATTGATTGATTGTTGTTGTGTGATGCATGCTAGATAGGGGCGGCACACTAGGGTTCACAAACCCTAGATGGCATCCGCATGATTGTCATAATAGGGGCGACACAACTAGGGTTTCTAACCCTAGTTGTGATCCGTAAGAAAAGATGCATGATATGGGCGGTCGGTCTAGGGTTTCTTAAACCCTATATTGATATGCTAGTTGAGCATGAGGAGATAAGGGCGGCGGCTAGGATTCTTAACCCTAGACCGATCCGCGTGAAAGATAAGGAAACCTGACATAATTGAATATGGAAACTTGACATAGATGAATAAGGAAACTTGATTAAAACGGAAATGGAAACCTGACATAGATAAATAAGGAAACTGAATAAGTATAGGAAAGGAGAAGTAAAGGAAACATGTAGAGATGCATGATAGGATTGATTGTTGATTGTGATTGATGATGAGGTTCCGAGGACCGAGATTTACCCGCTTGGCAGCCGGGATTAATGTCGATGGGTCACCAGACCGGACTGGGGTAGTCGGATCGGTAAGCCACCAGTGAGATCACAGTTTTGAACCGCGTGATCACTCGGTGTGTCAAGGACCGGATCGCGGGATGCGTCGGGTGATACCGGTAAGCTTAATCACGGGCTGCGGGCTAGGGACCGGTCCGAGGTTCGAAAAGGAAAGATGAAAGGAAATGGTAGTTCCGAGGATCGGTTCGCATGTCTACGAATAGCGGTTCATGTCGATGGCTCAGCGGTATGTGCGTGACTCGGGATCGGTAAGCTGCTGCAATGATCGGGGTCTCCGGACCGATTGATCAGGGTAGCGTGTCAAGGACTCGGTAGCGAAGCACATCCGGATGGGACCAGTAAGCTGGACTGTTAGCTGGAGATATGTGATCGGTCTGAGGTTCGGATCGCATCGGTAAAACGATGATGGCCTAGTGATGAGTTCGGCTGCACGATCGAGACCGATCCATCATGTCAAGGGCACGCCGGGCCGTAAGGCCGCGTGATCGGTAAGATGCCAGATAAGGTTCTCGGACGGACGGACGGACGGACGGACGGAAGGACGGACGGACGGACGGACGGACGGACAAGTCTTGATGCTTCGATCGGGAAGATGGCTTGTGAATCGACGGGTTCATGAGTGTAATGTGGCTTATAGATCGATGGGTTTATAAGTGTAATGGAAAGGACGCATGCGTAGCCTGGACTTCGGTCGCAGATGCAGCTTCGGCTGAGCCCAATTAGGTGGGGGCGTGATTGTTAGAATGAATGAAATCGAATGGAATGGAATGATAGTGAATGGATGAACTGGAACGGATAGATTAAGATGATAGAAATGCTAGAACTGAACAAACTAAACGAACTGAATGGCTAGGGTGGGATGATTGGCATGATGAACCGACCTGCTTGCTATGTGTTGATAGGTTGTTAGATGCTTGTTGTAGGTAGAGCCAATCTCACGAGTAATTCAATTACTCACGCTTCCGTCTTATGGATGCAGGTAGTGAGTTAGTTCGAGTTGGAGTGCAGGACGTCAAGACCATCGGGTTGAATGAGTTTTTAATAGGTTTTGGCTTTCGGGCTCAATAAGTTTTTTAAATCGTTTTATGTCCGGATTTCTCTCGATAAGATTTTCAAAACCACGCTTCCAAAACCCGTCCGGTCAAGTTGGCCAGGACGGGATGTTACACTAAACCTCCATCTATCATGTATTCAGCTAGTGTTTGGACCTGATTTCCACCATTGTTGACTGGATGCCCAATCTGCATATCATCGGGCTCTAGTACCACGTTCCCTAGTTAATCAATCCACTGACCGGACTCATTGTACCTATTTCCTTCAGCATCACGCAGTTCACCAGCATCATTTGGTTTAATTATAACTCTTCGAACCATGGTGGCTGTCTTTGCTACCTTCCGGTTTTCACGTTCTAGTTTTGCTAACTATAAATTCGTGAAACCAACAAGATCTTTATCATTTTGCACTCTATGTTATGCTATTAAGCATACACTTGAAAGAGACAAAGATAAAAGATGAAAAGCATAAGTAAAAACAAAGAAAAGTAAAAACTTAGACTAAACATTAATCCTATAAAACTTATTGGCTCTATTTAGAGTTCCCGGCAACGGCGCCAAAAAATTAATGTCGAAAAAGTTTTGCTTCTAAATATTGCAAGTGCACAGTTATGCAGTTGTAGCATATTAGAGCCAAATCCACATAGAGTCTATATAACACAATAGTTTCCATTTTCAAATTAAGCTAGGCAAAATATCAATTATATTAAAATTCAATAAACAAAAAAATATCTTAAACCTTTTGTAGACTTATGGGAAAAAGCGCTAAGTGTAAGAAACTTCTTAAGAAATCAAGATTAAGAACCGTTCTAGAACCGTTCTATAACACAAATAACTGAATTATAAAAACTATCGGGTAAGAACCGTTCTAGAACATAAATAACTGAATTATATAAAACCAGCTTCCAATGATAAATTTAACTATGCTTAACTTATTAGAAACTCAAATCTCTTTGTAGATCATAATAGTTAAACATGCATCTAGCAAGTTTGTTAAGTTCAAAAGTTTCCTAATCTAAATTATTTTGTGATTAGGCAAATTTTCTCATCTAAATTAGGTTCCAGCTAATCAAATCCTTCTCACGTATTAAATAATTAACCTAAGATCTTAGCTCTAGATGGCCAAACTAGAATCAATCATTAAACATTAATTAGATAAAGAGCAATAGGTGGCCAAACTAGAATCAATCATTAAACATTAATTAGATGAAGAGCAATAAAGCTAATCCCTAAATTAAAGCATTCCTAACAATAATCTATCAATTCTTTGAAATCCTTAAACCATCCCTAGATTAAATCATTCCTAACAATAATCCATCAATCCTTTGAAATCCCTAAACCTAACAGGTGAATTACTCAGACATAGAGATATTTGATAAAGACATGATGTATGAAAAGTATTGCACTAAACAAATAAAAAGATAAAATCACAAGGGATAGAATATTTCTCTAAAAGCAGAGTTTGGAATTGTCTCCCAGGTTGAAAAAATCACAAGCTCAAGTCTTCTCTTTCTAGAATAAGAATAGCCTAAAAAAATATCTAAAAATCCCTTATATAAACATTAAAGACGACCTACATCTAACTGAACTTGAGAGAGGAAAAAAAAGAAACCCAAAAGAACAAGAAAATTACACTATAAGAAAAACGCGTATTAATAACTCCCGAAAAACGCTATCGTATGATACGATAGCGTTTAGTCAAACGCTCTGACATCGACCCCGATCAAAAGTCTGGCACTTTAGATAGCTTTTTTTTATAAATGCTACAGTCTGTATTTTTAAGATAGCATTTTCTATTTTACTATAAATTTATTTTACAATAGCATTTATTTATTGTTATTAATTAGCTATATAAAAAAAAAAATTAATTGTTTTTATATATTTAATATAGAATTCGTTTTTTATAAATTAATTTTACAATTCGTTTCATATTTTTTTTTTTTTTGAATACATTGAAAAGATTCATTTTATTTATAAAAGAAAAACAAATTACATAATATCAAATAAAGTTTACAAAACTTAGTTCATAAAAAAAAACTTCACCACAATGACAATAAGGAACAAAGACAAGCAGCTATCTAACTCTCCATCACTCCTCGATACTTATAATTCTAATACCCTTGCCTTGAGTTTCTCTTTGTGATGATGATCCTCTTTTTGCTAGGAGGAGGTTGCTGAGTTGTTTCATGAAAGTGAAAAGATACTTGTAGTAAGCCAAAAAAAAAGACCATTAAGATGAATCTAACAGAGAGAGTGAATGATGGAAACAAAGACCATTAAGATGAATCTAACAGAGAGAATGAATGAAAAACCTCTTAAAAATTGTCGATGAATATCCAAATCACCAAAACGAAATCTCTCTCCCGCTCGGATATACAAAAAATATATATATCAAGAGACTTAGAGCCCCTTGAAAACACGAAATATCAAAGAAAAACAAAGAAGGTTTTATACCTTGTGGCCGGTGAGGAGGAAGAATGAAGCGAGAAAAGAAAGACCCATGTCGAATCTATAAGCTCTCTCTCACTAACCTCTCCTTGCGTGGCTCCATCTCTCTGTTTCTCTCCAACTGTACCAGCCTCCAATCCCTAGATCTATCCTCTAGGGTTCATCACTCCTGAAGACGGCGGCGAGAATCTCTTCGTTCACCAGTCATCTATCAGATCTAAAGGTTACCGTACCAAGGCGATCGAAGTGTCTGGACCTGATGGGTGCTCCGGTTCAAGAAAACGGCGGTGGTGATTCTTCTGGTGGAGGAGGACGAGGTAGATTCAGTGGCTAAACATCGGAGACAGACGGTCGGAGTGACGCATCTAGACTCGTCGATTGGTGAAGGAAGAGACAAGATTAGGTTTGAACAAAATTTTAGGGATTGCAAAGAAGAACATAAACTTAGATCTGAGAGAAAGGGAGAATGAAAGAAGGGGGAAGGAGAGCAAAAAATAAGTCGCGAAAAAAAGTTGGAGCCCATTTTTTCGTAAAAAAATGTTGGAGCCAATTTTTTTGGCTAAGTGTATGATGCTAAATTATTTTGTCCCGCTCAATTTTACATAGCGTTTAACTAAGTATATGCTATTAAATATCAGGTGTTAAATCAAAAAATTAACGTGTGAGAATAGATAGCATTTAGAAATAATCAAACGCTATCTAAAATAAGCGGTTTAGTCAAAGATAGCATATTTAACCAAAACGCTATTTTCATCTGCTATCAATACTCAGTTTTCTTATAGTGAAACGAAGATTAAATTTTATTGTCTGATAACCGTGTCGGTCGAAACACATGACCATGTTGATGGACATAGCGCATGAAGTCCGATTGTTCAAGACTTAGTCTTTTTGCTCCATTTTCTTCGTAGTCGTTCTAAATGTTTAAAGTTTCTATAAAACCATGTATAGACCTAGAAAAGGGGAAAAATAATATTTAATTTTCCAACTTTCACGAAAACTTCAAAAAAATCCCGTAAAAAATCGAGGTATAAAAAATTCTCCAATTTTTGTTGACTTTTTTTTTAATCCGAACTTTGTGTTGACAACACCAATTTTTGCTCGTCGTTAAGTAGACTAACGAAATCGATTGACGGAGTTAATCTTCGTTTACTGTTTCTGTTAATTGCAAAACGACGTCGTTTTGGCTGCGTTTAAATCATTAAAAATCCCAAAATAGGGTGGTTACGAGAATTGTTACAATTGTTCGATGAGTTAGTATAGCACAGTGGCTTAGAAGCATGAATTTTTCGATTTCGAGACCTGGGTTCGAATCCTCATTTTGAGATTTTTAATGATTTTTAATGATTTAAACGCAGCCAAAACGACGTTGTTTCGCAGTTAACAGAAACAGTAAACGAAAATTAACCCTGTCAATCGATTTCGTTAGTCTACTTAACGACAAGCACAAATTGGTGTTGTCAACGCAAAGTTCGGATTAAAAAAAAAAGTCAAGAAAAATTTGGGAATTTATTATACATCAATTTTTTACGGGACTTTTTTGACGTTTTCGTGAAATTGGGGAATTAAATATCATTTTTCCCCCTAGAAAAGACTCTAAAACTAACAAAAACAAAAATTCTAAAACCCGAAAAACCAATGTATGCCAATTAACAAAAACAAAAGTTCTTTATTTTCAGGCTCTTTATGTCAATTAATCCAACCAGTGTAGCAGTTAAAATATGATATCTAGTTTTGGTGTGCCACTTGGTGATGTAGACGTGTAGGATATGTCATAGACAGCGCATACAGGTTTATGAAAGCAAATGCGTGCGACTTCAAAAAATTGTGGCCAGATCTAGTTTGGTGATTTGCAAACCAGTGATAGTTTCTTGGTATTGACTATTGAAGCTACATTGACGTTCTTGGTTACTTTGGTATTGGTCTTCATTTGGTCAATGGTTGGGTTATGGGGGTTGTTTTAATCTTGATAATGGGGTATGGGCTGGATGTACAAGTCCCGTTAGCTAAAGGGGCATAGCTATGGTTGTTGGAACTTAATTTTGTGATAAAGCTTTTGGGTTTTATTAAATCGAATGTAAAATGTGAATGAAAAATAAAATGGGCTATGAACTCATTAAAGTCATAATATGATGACTTGTTATAAGAAGAAATATGTGTGTAACTTCTCCGACATTGGTTGGAAGGGAAAGTTTTCATTTGTTTATAAGAGTCATTTGTTTATAAGAGGACATTTTTATGTCATTGTTGAAATAGCTTGGAGTATATTATGGAATGGGTAAGAGAAGTTTGAAAGACCACACGCGCGCCGCTACCGCCGCCAAGCCGGGTCGGGCCGGGCCAGGTTTGGGCTTGGGTCTTGGGTCTTGAGTCTGGGCCTCCGAACACATATTAATTTTTTGGGAAACTTTAGTAAACCAATGGTTTGACTTGGTTTGAATAAAATTTGGTCGGTATATTATTTTGATATTTCAAAATCAACTATATTGACTGAGATCATGCGGAATTAATTTCTCCTGCTATAAAAGAAATCTCCTTTCCTCTTAACTAGATACACTTCACACAGCTTTCACATAGAAAAATAAGTTCTATTCCCCTGCATCGTTTAAGTAAATCTCGAGAATTTATGTTTTGCTTTCATTCATTGGATTTCTGTTTCGAATGTTGCGAAAAGAAATCGATATTAGTTGTATCATGCGACTTAGAATTGCGAGAACCATCACACATCGAGCAATTTCTTAAGTTAAGGATATAGTGAATCACTCGCCTCCAAACGCGTTTATAAGATTTGTATACCGTAAACCGAATTCAAAAAATTGGGTCTCTAGTAGATTCGGGTTTTGTTGGTCTAGAGACAGTTTATTTTTTCTCTTGATTGAGGGTATTTCTGGTTAAGCGGAGCTTATAGTTTGCAAATTTTCCATTAAAAGATGGCTTTTACACATTTCTTCATCTTATTTTTTTGAGATTTGCTTGGTTTGGCTTCATATGCTCATGGTTCTAGCTTTTACTATGATGATTCATAACCTGACACCTGACACCAAACCTCTTCGATAAGAGATAAAGTGTGTATTCGTTCTATTAACCTCTAATTATGCGTTATTTAGTCTCTACTCTTAGGTTGGTGACTTTGTTTTCGCCTTTTTTTTTTTTTTTTTTAAGTTTCTTTTTTCTTGGATTTTTGTTTCTCAGGTTTATGTTTTTTTTTTTTTTGAAAGGTCAAGGTGTCGTATATAAATTTTCAAATGCTGGTTTGTTAAAAAAAAAAAAGAGTTTGAGTAACTTAAAGAGAAAAAAACTGAGACAAAAAGAAAAATAGTAAAACTATTTTTTACAAATTTTATAAAAGACGATTTCCTCAACTTTTTTTACAATTTTAAAGTGACTCTTTTCCACTAAATTTTATTTGATTGGCAAATTTTCAGCAGGGTTTTAAATAAATAATTTTATCCTCTTTATTTTTTTCTCTTTTGTTTAAATGTCATATTTATTAACCAAAGAGGGTGAACATAAGTTAATTTCAGAGTGATGGAAAATAGAAAAACAGAGCAAATGAGCTGAATAAGAGAGCCATAAGCCATTACAACATTTGTAAAGAATAAGTACTAAAAATAGATGAAAAAAGGGAAATGCTTATTTGAATTGGCCTAAGACAATAAATTAAGAGTCATTCAAGGTAATTGAAAATGAAATTGAAAAAAAAAAACCAATAATTTTTATTTTCAGAATGAAGAATACTTTATACGATAAAATAACGAATCAGTCTTTATCCATCCTTATCCAAATGAGAAACATGTTACAAATGTTTGTAACGTGGAAACCTTATTGTTACGGATAATACTTTATGTAATTTGTTAAACATCAACTTAACATATATAAAATATATATGTACATCTAAATTTATATTTATAAAGATATAAAATGTATTAACTTGATAACAATATTGTTATCATATGTTAAACTAATTTTAATAACATATAAATAAATAATTCATATCCTTACCAGAGTCGGAAAATAGAAACACGTTACAAACATTTATGAAGTATTAAACAAGGTAATACTTTCTGTAACTTGTTAACAATCAACTTAGCATATATAAAATATATATATGCAGCTAACTTCATATTTATAATAATATTAAATGTGTTAAATAGATAACAATGTTGTTATCTCATTTTATAACTAATTGTAACGACATATAAACAAATAATTCATATATAACTGTTATATTTGCAAAAATAATTCAGTTTTTGATATGATAACTATATATGTAACCGCATCGGGGTTGATAGAGATGATATTGATTGTACTGATACCAGCGGATTTGAAAGGAATAATTTCCGGATCAGATTCAACTTTGAAGGCGTCTCGCCGCCGCATCTCATCTCGCCGACAATCTCGTTCCGTTAACTCTTTCTTTTTCGCCAAATGTAGTTGTCATTTCTCTTCCGTTATATTCGACTCGTCTTGCTAGTGTGGTTCGTCTTAATGCCACAGCTCGACGTAATAGTGTGTAGTTCTCCTCGCTGATACAAATAGGGGAATTTAGAGGAGTAAAATTGAAACCTAACCTCCGCCGGTGCTCGAATGAGGGTTCTTAGAGTTTTGGTTTCAAACACCAATAACACACCGGTGAGCTTCTTAACGGTTAAATATGTGGATATTAGGAAAAGAAAGGGGGTAAATTTTGAGGATTCGGCTTTATCCTAGTTGTACTTACCCTAGTTGTACTACTTCTCACTTTAAACTTTTAGAAGTGAGATTCAGGCTTGGCTGGTTTGAGTTCTATCTCTGTTACAGAGCCTGGAAACTCATCAGTGGGTAAATTTACGGTTAAATTCAAGGAGTTGAATAGTAGAAGATAGTTTAGAAACCAAAAAGTAGATTCATATTGATAAAGGTGGAGAGACAATGGCTGAGACACCCTTATGAGAAATTTTTTTTTTTGAAATAACCTTGTTATAAACAGAATTTCGTTAAACATTATTTTTAATTTCAAAAGTACAATAATTACCATAGACCTTACCCAAATTTAAGAAATTATAGCTTATATTTGGGTTTTATCCGCCACCTAACCCTAACAGATCTAACCCGAAAACTGAACCAATTTCCTTCTTTTTTTTAAAATTGCAGAGAGAATTCTACCTTGAAAATGTAGAGACTCCGCCAGAAAAGTTTAGGATCAGATAAACCTCAAAACATTGCGTATTGTTCTAAATAGGTGTTGGATTTCTCGAATTGGAGGCAATTCTCAATCCTACAGTACACTTTGGCGAATTTATCAATCAAGTCGACGAATTTTAGCGTAAGATCGATATGGAGATTCGAGAAGATCCGTGATAAGGGAGGATAGATTCCGTCAAAAGGACGACATTTGTTTGATTCTTCGAGGGATAATTCCGGCAGAACTTGGATTTGATCGAGCTAACACGACGATGAACGTGGTGGCACTGAAATAATTTTTCAAATTAATAACGGTGATGGTGATGGAGGTGACGAAAATGGTGATGATGATGGAGATGAAGGTGGACTTTTCATGTGTAGAATGTTCCTCGTAGAGGTAACAGATAATTACATCTGTATTGTTCATTTACTATTCATTAGGGTTGTAAACAAAATTCAATTTTCTTGGTTTAATCTGGAATCATCAAACTGATATTTATATTTGTTGTTAAAGTGTATTGTAAACAGACTAACGATTTCATTTTTGTGGAAATCTTTTGTGGTTATTGCTCATTTGAAGCTTAAAACTTAGCTTCATGAATCGTGGAAATATATTATCATGTGTGGAGATTGAAATTTCTCTGCATTTGTGTTTGATTATTAACTTTACAAACGTAGATTGGGTCAAAACTTTTGAAATGCAATGTGAATCTGTTCATTGTTATTTTTCATTAAGCTAATTGACTTGGCATCTAGATTTTGATTATTTATTGTGACGTGCAGGTATTACATTCTTGCTATACAAAAGTTTCCTCATCAGTACCTCAGCTTGTAGCATGGACTGAATCTACTGCAAAACTAGTAGATTTGGATCTTGAAGAATGAGTTTGGTCCTATATGATTAAACTTAAGTCTGAGTGTTTGGTGCACTTGTGGAAGTCTTTACGTGTGGTGCACTTGTGGAAGTCTGAGTGTTCCAGCGAGTAAGCCCTTGGTTATACTGCAGTGATAGATGATCAAAGACACAAAGGAATCATTGAGGCTTTTTGAGGAGATGAAACAGAGACGGAATATACCATCAATTTATGTATATCAAGCATTGATTGATTGTTTGAAATAAGTATTTTAAAGAGAAGACAATTGATGTACTTGTTGATGCAAATACACTAATCTTATTTTAAAACTATGTTTTTTGTATGGATTCGTTTGAAATTTTGTTACTAGTAATACTTAATTTTGTCAAGTATTACCTAGAACTCTCAAGTAGTTTGACTTAGTATTATCAGTATATTTACTCCTTATTCTCAAGCATGTCGATTAGTTTTTTTTTTTTTTTTTCATAACAGTACATCTACTTAGGGTCCATAACTGAGATTTTGAGAATCAAAAAAGAGAAAAGGAAGAGTGAGAGAAATTGTCGTTAATAATAGAGTAAAAGGAGAGAAATGAGAAATGAAAGAAAGAGGAGAAGAAAATAAAATAAAGTCAGCAAAAAACTAAAATAAAGGTGTGGGAATGAGAATGAAAGATTGAGGATGGAGTGGAGGAGATCTCGAGAGATTTGTGGGAATGAGAGAGAGGAGAATGAAAGAATGAAAAGAAAGAGAGAGAGATTGGGGTTAGATAGTGTAAATCTCACCAAAAAAAAGACAGAATAGTTTATTTTTCGATTTTAAAATTTTTTGGAAAAATTGGACGACAAATCAAATTTCATTATTCCTCAAAAAAATTGGCCAGAGTTGTCCTTAAGATATTGTTGTACTAATGTTCCTCATAGTTGTACTTTTGGTGATATCCAACTAAATTAGTATTACCTGCACTTAATAAATGATTTTCTAGTTTTACATTTCAGTTTAGTGTTTAAACATATAAGGCTAATTGTTTTATGCATTCATAAGTCTCACATCAAGTTTTATGTAAGTAGCTCTTCCTATGTTGGCTATCACTTTCAAAGTTCTCTTAGAAATTGTTGATACTAGGTTCAACTTCTAATTTTTTGTAATTAGAGGGGTTGGTTTTTGGAAAAGAATTAAGTAAAGAAAGCAAAAAGAGACATTAGAAGAAGAACTTTATTAATGATTTGAATTACAAAGGTGTTAGTTCGGAATATCGAGTTAACTTTATCAAAGAGAATTAATTAAACCTAGGTGATCTAGTAATTCTTCTCCCCGATTCTGAATAGATTTTATTAGTGAAGGGGGGTATGTATTTATATATCCTTAATAGTCGGTCTTGTAAACCCATGAGCTAACCTCGGAAAAATGGAATATTTCCATTTTTCAGAGACTAGGGAATCTGTGATAAGATATGATCTTATACTGTCCGAGATCTAGACTTCGGGTTAGGACGATGTTGTTTACACCCTCGCTTCGGACACTAAATTCAATGATTCTTCACCGAGGTATCCCTCGGTCATCTGGGTCGAGGAATAATATTCCTGTTGACGGGACTTATAACCCGAGAAGTTATCAGGGAAAGGTCGGCAGGGACCGAACCTCAATTATTGCCAAACTATTGATAAGGGGTAGAACCCCACCATCAACAGTAAGTCACCCCTAGTTCGTCCGAGGATGTCTTCGGGAAGCGTTGGCGAATTTCCATTTTGAATAGCTTGTCAATAAATGAAGTTCGGTATTGGTCGATCTTTATCTTTAATAATTTTCAATAGTCTTGAATCTTTGTCTTCAATAATCTGGAATCTTCGTCTTCAATTTGGCGGGAAAAAGATCTTATAACGAAAGGTCTCGCTCGCGCAAACTTCTTGGTTTTCGTAAAACCTTTCAACTTCCAGATGACATGTCATCTCGAAAACAAACATTATTGAATGTGGAAGTGGAACGAGCAGGTTAAACCTTATAAATAACTCTTCCTCAGAACCTAATTTTCTTCTCATACTCTCTCTAAAAAAACTTAAATTTCTCTTTCTCTCTCTAAAAATATTGAACCCTTTCATGAAGAGTCTTTAAGATTTACAAACCTCGGGTATTCGTACCACAACCCGAGGTATTGAAAATCGAAGAAGAGAAAACACCGATCAAAACAACGGTCCCTTCCGAGGTGAATACTCCAAAGGTAACAACTAACAAACGACCTTTTTCGGGAACTCCCGAAAAAAGTCAAAATCGAAGAAGAGGAAAACTGAATCTTCCTCCTAGAAGTCTCTCCTTCCGTTGGATTCCTCGGAACCAACCCTGTAACTCTTTCGCATTCTTATACTCTTTCGAGTGATACCTCGACTGCTCCAATAGCCGTCGAGACGAACCCGAATCCAACTTCGGCACCCTGACTTCGGTAGGAGACATTGCTTCCATCCCATTAGAGAGTGAAAAGGGAGTCTGTGAGGACGCACTTCGAGGAGTTGTTCTGTGTGACCATAGTACTCCTTCCAATTCATCCGACCCTCTTCCCTTTTTTCCGAGGATTCTGTTTTACCACTACAGGATTGGCTAACCACTCTGGATATTGAACCTCGGTTATCAAACCTTTTTTCTACTAATCGATCAATTTCTTCGTTAACAGCCGCTGCTCTTTCTAGTCCTAATTTTCTTTTCTTCTACTTGATTGGCTTATGGGTGGGGTCTACATTTAACCGATGTGATATCACTGTTGGATCAAGTCCCACCATATCCTCGGATGACCAGGTGAACGTTCCTCTGTTCTTCTTTAGTAAGTCAATTAACCTTGTTCCCGTTCCTTTCTCCAAACCTCCTCCTATAGATACGCATCGTTCCGGACGCTCCTCGTCGATACATATTTTTTCGTATGAATCTTTCTCAAAGATGTTCGGGTCCAATTCTCCTGCTATGGATAAGCTTGGATTATCCATGTTCGGAATTTCTAGTTCCGAAATCAGCGAAATCTCGTGCGACTTGCCCTTCGCGGGCATGGAGCAAATTCTGGCTGTTCGTTGGTCTCCTTTTACCGAACAAAAATCTTGCGGGGTTGGGAACTTGAGGCATTGGTGATAGGTAGAGGGAATTGCCTCCATCATTGTTAGTTAGGGTACTCCCATGATTGCGTCAAACACGAGGGGTCCTGATACTACATGAAAAATAGTATCCATGGTGACTACTCCAATCGATACCGGGTAGACTGCGGTTCCTACTGCTACTTCTCTTTTTCATGGGAGAGAGGTTACTGACTCTGTCCTTACCTCCATATCTTTGGATACTACGTTCATCCAATTCATTCCTTCTAAGCTTAATAAGTTTACCGTGCTTCCAGTGTCTATTAGCACCTTTTCCATGAGATTTCCTGCCAGGAAGACGAGGATTACTAAGGGGTCATTGTGGGGAATTACGACCCCGTCGAGATCTGCGTCTGTGAAGGCTGCTGAAGAATGATATGTCGGGGCTGGACTTATTGTTCGAGTTTTTGATATTTCTCAGATGCGCCTCTTTATAGTTCCTCTGAAGTCCGAACGATCGAGGATTATACCGATGTATTTTTCCGTTACCGAGATTTTTTCTTGCTTAACAAAATCGACTACCCCCCTCCCCCCGTTCCTGGCGCACTAAATGTTGATACTGGGTTCAACTTCTAATTTTTTTGTAATTAGAGGGGTTAATTTTTGGAAAAGTATTAAGTAAAGAAAGCAAAAAGAGACCTCGGAAGAAGAACTTTATTAATGATTTGAATTACAAAGGTGTTAGCTCGGAATGCCGAGTTAGCTTTATCAAAGAGAAGTAACTAAACCTAGGTGATCTAGTAATTTTTCTCCCCGATTCTGAATAGATTTTATTAGTGAAGGGGGGGGGTATGTATTTATATATCCTTAATAGTCGGTCTTGTAAGCCCATGGGCTAACCTCGGAAAAATAGAATATTTCCATTTTTCCAAGACTAGAGAATATTTGATAAGATCTGATCTTATACTGTCCGAGATCTAGACTTCGGCTTAGGACGATGTTGTTTACACCCCCGCTTCGGACACTAAATTCGATCATTCTTCACCGAGGTATCCCTCGGTCATCTCGGCCGAGGGTTAAAATTCCTGTTGACGGGACTTATAACCCGAGAAGTTATCAGGGAAAGGTCGGCAGGGACCGAACCTCAATTATTGCCAAACTATTGATAAGGGGTAGAACCCCACCATCAACAGAAATGCAAGGACAATGTTGTGTAAATGTTGTCACAACAACCCAACTATGATTTAACTTCTTAATTTCACTTTGTATAACTCTTGTGTTCATGTTAAAACATTTATTGTTCATGTTTACAACCCCAAATAGCATGTGAAGTAAGTTTGTGCATCCAAAAATTACCCATAGTTATAAACAATATTGTAGTTTACTAAAATTGCAAGTAGTTATACTCTAGCTAATGAGTTCATTGCATCATGTTATAACAAATGTTAATCTTGTTGGCAACCTAAACATCATGTTATAACAAATGTTAATCTTGTTGGCAACCTAAAGAAGCACTTTCAGTAATTATATGCATCAATTAGATAACATATAGTGATACCTAGTTTTTCCATAATACCCATTTTTACTTAGTTTTTCGCAATATTTTACTTAGCAAAAGTTTAAAAACCAGTTGGAACACCAATAGTTTTACATAACTAAATACAAGTTTTACGAAGTTTTTTTTTACATAACAAAGTACATAAGAAAGGCATAACAACCCATCAAACACCCCACCCTTCACCTCAAAGAAACCATGGTAGGATTCTTGCCCGTCTTTTATTATTCGTTCGTTTACGGTGGGATTCTCTCGCCGATGGAAACCTTCGTACTCTATTTTGACATTTCCTTGTTTTTCGATCCAGAGGTAAGATTTGATGTTCCTTGACGTAATTTGGGACAATCCAATCAGACACATCGGGCACTCCTAGCTTTTACCAATTTCAATGTAAACTTATTTTCATCTAAC
This sequence comes from Euclidium syriacum, assembly GCA_900116095.1. Taxonomy (NCBI): domain Eukaryota; kingdom Viridiplantae; phylum Streptophyta; class Magnoliopsida; order Brassicales; family Brassicaceae; genus Euclidium; species Euclidium syriacum. The sequence continues at coordinate 7,859,560 of FPAK01000009.1, read as the reverse complement.
GCAAGCTTCTTGTATATCTTGGCTTTTACCATCTCCACAGTTATCTCATCTTATGATGTCTTCAAAATTATATAAGAAACATGCTCCTTACATTGAAAATAAATGCAGACGATGTTGCTCATTCTACCCTTCAAAAAAAAAACCAAATGACTCAATTAACAATCATACTTGTCCATCGTGTTACACTAATTGTTATCAGTTTTACATTACTTGTTCATAGTATTACACTAGTTATACTAGTTGCCCCAATTTTAAAAATCATAGTTCTCAGAATTACCAAGTTTTCCTAGTTATATGCATTCAATAGTATTTTTAGTTATTTTTAGTTATCCCTAGTTGTTATCGCAGATTCTAAATTTTGATCGGTTATGGGTTATGGATTATGGGTCCTAATCTAGTTACAATACACTATGATTCGACATTTGATAACAATTTACAGTCTTATTTGACCATAAAAAATGGTTAAAAACACAATTTTTCAATCCCTAAATCTCAATTCAATCCATCAATTCTTCAATATTCAATCCCTAAATCCTCAATTAAAGGCAATGAAGCTAATATACCTGGATTTTTGAGTTCAATGCAGCTCAGACGATGCGGCGAAAGCGATTTGATGGTCAGTGGCGGCGATTTGATGGTCAACGCCAGAGACAGCCAAAATGAAAGACCGACGGGAGAGAAACGAGAAACGAAATCGGTTCGGTTCCTTCTTTTTAAAAATTTTGATTCAATTAATTTTTTTTAGTTAACCAAAAACAAAAACCAAAAACACAAAGGGTCCCTATATCATCTCATTCTTGTTTTTCTTGATTTTTGGCTGTCCTATGGCCTAGTTGAACCTTACCTTTTCAATTTCATAATGGAAGTACCAACCGTATTGAATAAGATGGAATGAAAATATTTTTTATTGAAACAAGCGTGTCAATATTTCTGCCAGGCCATGGGAATGGGCCCTTTTATGGGAGGGAACGATTAGGAAATAAATGGGCGGTAGGAGGGAAGTGGGCCGCGCGTTCTAGAAGCCTAATTATTAAGGAAATAATAGAATTACTTAGATGGAAGAATAAACATTAGAAAATAAGATCAATATGGAATTAAAAGGGAGGAAAATGAGGAAAATAATAACTAGGTTAAGTGGGCTGCGGATCCTTATAAAAAGGAAGCCTTATAAAAAGGAAGCCACAACCTTAGTTTTTTCTTTGGCAAAATCATAAAAAGATTGATGCAATATCAGATAATCAAAGCCTTATTGAGAAAATCAGATCATGGAGATTATCGGATAAAAATAAATGGAAAGAAGAAAAATCAACAAATCAATACTATAATGGTGATATCAATCAATCCATTGATTTGTTTTACATTTATTCTGATTTATTTGTAATTAAGTAGATATATTTATTTCCTATTTTGATCATTTGTATAGGCTATAAAGTGTCTTTTGTTTCATTGTAAATAAACAAGTTTCCACCCAAATTAGTTAAAAGATTAGAGAGTTTTTTCTTTGTTTATTCAAGATGAGTTCTTGAATAGTTTTTGGATCTTTGTCTCTTGGTGTGATGTCCTGAGACAATGATTTGTGTTCTAAGCTTTCCTTGTGAGTGATATCAAGGCGACTTTAGAACCTGACTTATCACAAGTTCTTCATCACTTGTGTGGCGTCATTCGATCCACCTTCTATCCGTTTCCATTCGACCGTCTAATCAGAGAGTGCCCCTCTGGCCAACTAGTTAGATCCATCCACCATCATTTCGACCATATTCTAATCCGGTGAAGAGTGCCCCTCCGGCCAGTCACTAGATGCCGTGTCTATCCTTGTGAGATCACTCCCTTGATCTTACATCAGAGATGGCTAAGGAGAGACGGCTAAGGAGCGGAGAGAGTGAGGAGACTAACGCTTGTCAGAAAAAACCAAGCACGAAACTTAAGGTGAGTGCGGTTTCTAGCTATGCCTTGGATCTTCCTTCTCCTTGTTCCCAAACGCTAGATATGATAGGAAACGATCAGCTAGTTTATGATTCAGTTCTATGAATGATATGAATGTTTGTGATGGTTGATGATTGTTGATTGTCGCATGGCTAGAACTAGGGGCGGCACTACTAGGGTTTCCTAACTATAGTTGTTAACCGCGTGTTTAACATGTAGGGCTAGGGCGGCACAGCTAGGGTTTTTAAACCCTAGACGTGAACCGCGAGATGATTCATCGGTTAGGAAAGGGACGGGCGGCGCGACTAGCGTTTCCTAACCCTAGGTGCGATATGTTCCATAGCTAAAGGAAGAAAATGAAAGTTTAAATGAACCACATGAACTAGATGAATAGGGCGGCGGCTAGGGTTCTTAACTCTAGGTCGGATCTGCTTGGAAACTAAATAAGGAAAGTAAAGGAAATGGCTAGGGTTTTGCATGTAGATCATATTGGTTGATTTGATTGTTGATTGTGATTGATGTGAATGGAAAACGATTTGTGAAGTTCTGCGGACAGAGATTACCCGCTTGGCAGGCCGTGGTTAATATCGATGGGTCACCAAGCTCATTGTGGTACTGGACCGGTAAGCCACAACTATGACCGCGATCATGGACCGTGTGGCCATAAGGGTGTGTCGAGAACCAGTACGCGGCACACGTCGAGTGGTACCCGTAAGCTTGACCGCAGGCTGTGGGTTTGGGAACGGTCCAAGGTTCGGAAAAGAATGATGAATGGTAATGGTAGTTTTGAGGACCGTGTTCGCATGTCGATAGACCGCGGTTCATGTCGATGGCCCAGAGGTACATACGCGGTACGGGATCGGTAAGCCGTTGCGATGACCATGGTCTCCGGACCGTGCAATCATGGTAACGAGCCGAGGACTCGGACGTGGGACGTATTCGGACGAGGCCAGTAAGCTGGGACGTTGGCTATTGATCTGTGATCAGATCGAAGTTCGTATAAGGATCGCATCGGTAAAACGGTGATGGCTTAGTGTAGAGGTCGGCCGAATGGCCGGGACCAATCCAGCATGTCGAGGGCACGTCGAACCGCAAGGCCGCGTGACCGATAAGCTTCTGGCCCATGGTTCTCGGGCGGACAGTTGGGCGAGTTTTGATGCTTTGATCGTAATGATGGCTTACGAATCGACGGCTCCGTAAGTGTAATGTGAATTTGCTACGGCTAGATGGTGGGACCATCAACGCGCGTAGCCTGCGCTTCGGCCGCATGTGCAGTTTCGGCTGAGCCTAATTAGGTGGGGGCGTGATTGTTAGAATGGAATGAATGAAATGAATGGAATGTATGTAATGATTTAAATGAATGAGATGAATGGAATGCATGTAATGATTGAAATGAATGAGATGAATGGAATGTATGTAATGATTAAAATGAATGAATATGAATGTGGATTGTTTAGGGACGTATGAAATGGAATTAAATGATAAGATAAACGTTAGATACGGACTGAATGACTAAAGTTAGAATGATTGGCTTGATTAACCGGATTTCTTGATTGTGTGATGTTAGGATGTTAGATGCTTGTTATAGTTAGATCAAATCTCAATAGTAATTCAATTACTCACGCCTCCGTCTAATGGATGCAAGTTAGTGAGTTAGCATGAGCCCTGAAGTGCAGAACAACAAGACCATCGGGAATGAACGAGAAATGTTTTTAATCGGTTTTGTTATGTATTTGGTCTTGCCATGCAAAATTTTAATAATCGTTGTTTTCAAAAGCCGGCCGGCCAGCTTGGCTGGGTCGGGGTGTTACAGTCCCACTCGAAGGCAAAATCGAAATACAAGTTTACATTAATAAAAATAGGGGGCATAGGATTTGTTGAGGTTGCACAAGCTTTTATTTTTCCTCATAATGGTACTTCAACTATTGTCTCAGAGGTCAAAGAGACGAGAGAGATAAGGAATTTTTTTTTTCTGTAATTGGCTTAAAATAAAATTTACTTCAAAAAAAAAAAGTTAAATACCGGCAAAACCAAAAATTTGGTTAAGTGTTTTGCCTCCGAAATGACTTTCAAGCTATAGTATTGATTTTTGGGTTACCTCTTATCGAAAATCTTTTACAGTGCAAGTTTAATGCTACAAAAGAGTTGGCATCTAAATTTGGCATTTTTAGTAGCAGTTTGTGAATTAGTGCTACAATAAACTACTACCAATGCCCATATTTTTTGTAATGTCCAGGAATAGGTTCTAGGTTTATTGCATTCATTGCATTTTCATTTTGAAGTCCAAAGTGAATATTAGGTCTTAGAGGATATTAATGGTGCACACATGGAGATTTGGTCCACATTTTTGGTGCACAGTGTTTAGATAGGGTTCAACTTCTAATTATTTATAATTAGAGGAGTTAGTTTTTGGAGTAATTTAAGTAATAGACAAAAAGAGAAACCTCAGAAAAGAGAACTTTTTAATTATAATATCGGTTACAAGGGTGTTAACTCGGAATGCCGAGTTAACTTTATCAAAGAGAAGTATTAAACCTAGGTTATCTAGTAATTCTTCTCCCCGATTCTGAATGAATTAAATTAATGAAGAGGGGTGTGTATTATTCCAAGATCAGAGAATCTCAGATAAGATTTTATCTTATTATGTCCGAGTTTAGACCTCGGCTTGGGGAGAAGTCGTTTACACCCCCGTTTCGGACACAAGAATTTGATCATTCTTCACCGAGGTATCCTTCGGTCATCTGGGCCGTGGGTTCCAATCCTATTGAAGGGACTTATAATCTAATAAGTCATCGGGGAAATTTCGGTAGGGACCGAACCTCAATTATCACCAAACTATTGATAAGGGGTGGTAACCCCACCATCAACAGTAAGTCCTCCCCCCCAGTTCGTCCGAGGATGTCTTCGGGCAGAGTTGGCGAATTTCCATAATTTTAATAGCTTGTCGATAAATGAAGCACGGTTGTGGTCGATCCTCGTCTTGAATCTTCTTCCTTTCCTTCGGTCTCATACTTGCGGGAAAGAGCGCAGGAAATGAAAAGTCTCCTATGCGCAAATTACTCGATATCCTCAAAATCTTTCGACTTCTCTGTGACGTGTTACTTATACGCCTATGAAACCTCAGATATGACTTTTGGCGGGAAAATGAAAAAAGGATTAATCATTAATTGAACCTAAGTTTCCCCCAATCTTTATTTAACATATTCATAGTGCGGACATTAATTATTACAACATAAAATTATTGAAAATTCAAAAAAATAAATGTTTTCATTGATTTGTGATGTGCAGTGATCGAAACACAACAACCATCTGAGTCTTTAAAAACATGAGGATTCGAAAATATTGTTGAAAACCTCAACAGATGTACCATTTCACTCGTTTTGTTCCACTTCAATTATATCAATCCTCATGATGCAAATAACAATACGATCACTATGTTAGCAATTCAATTATCCTAGAATTGATATGTCTTTTCTCTCTTTGCAAAAAAAAAAATAGTTCATGCATTAAGAAAAGAGTAAAATTTAGATAGGGATTTCGTACCTCATTATTTTTACATAAACTTTTACTATGATCAGTAAGGAAAAAAATGTGTTCAGTCAATAAAAAGTTTGTTAATAAAATGACAATATTTTAATGCACATGAGTTATAAAAAAAAAAATCTTCTTTATACGTAGGTGTTCTGATAGTCTAATCTAAAACCCTACAACTAAACGAATTTAATTTAATTTTCCGTGAACCATTCTGAATTTAAAATATACACTTTCTTTAACCCACAACAAACCAAAACAAAAATAAAATTGCAAAAGAATAAACCAATACTCTCTTTTTTTAAGATCTTTAAAATCAAAGATACAACTTCTATAAACCAAAATGATAACTGAAACCAAAACTTTATCAAACCAAACCATGTGATATTAGATATCCAATCGAGTTGTATATTTAATAAATTACGATTATACATATGTGAAACATCGTTAGCTTTGTCAAAGTATCAAACCCGAGCTGTTGCACATGGGTCTCGTGTCTCCTTAGTGTCCCGCCCGTACAACTTCCAAAAGATCAAATTCACTATTTGCCTTCTACACAAATCATCACATAAACTACTCACTCTCGTGTAAAAATTCACAGTGAAGTTATTTCAATTTAGTATCCAAGCCACAATCACGACATTGAAAACTAAACTAAGAAATTTCTAACTGTTCATTTGCATCTAAAACTATTCACACTTCCCAACAATTCATGTATAAAGATTATAACTTTTCCTAGCTCTTGAATCCAACATAAAGACTAAAAGGCACTGATAAGATCAATGATTAAGATCGTCTTTAATTCTCAAGCGACAAAAAAATAGCTGAGTGTATCAAAAAAGAAAGAAAGAGAATCAATACATTCTAGTGTTTGTTTTACAGACCCTAATCTCCACCAAAACCACAAACCTTCCAACTAACCAAATGGTCAAAAACGTTAACTTATTCTATTTTATACTGTCCAAAATAATTCGGTGCATAAATTTCACAAAATCGCAATCAAAACATCATACACTAATCTAAGCCAAAGGCAAAAGTTTTACAAATAAACTACTAATTGTACACAATAGTTCATATGTATGACAACAATCATATCATGGCAATCATGTCGTAATTGAAAAAAACATTATGATGTATTAGGAAAAGAATCCTTCTTATCTCAAAGACTTACACCGTATTGTTCTTTCATCGTATTCCAACAGTCGTGCACTGCTTTATGATGTGCATTAGACTCAAATTCATCATCTTCATCTATCAAAGGAGAAACAGAAATAGCTGAACAGGCTTTTAGAAATGAGAGAAAGAATACACAAAATTAAATGTACAAAGGTAGATATCCTTGAGAAGCATCTCGAGGAAACCCTATAGTGGTAAGGGATTGCAAGAGTAAGGATAACTTATCTTCGTTTTATTATATACCCAATCTCCAATTTCTTTTGATATTGTCTGCAAATGAAGATGACAATATGATCCGGGGAACCCAATTAGAAAATCATAACGCATATGAGCTAAATCCTTCTTTATATATACTTAGACCTATTTATTCTTTAATCTAAAACTTTATCACTATCCGGTGAACCCTAAAGGAAACGCATCATATACGTGAGCCAAAAAGCCTCCCTTGTACATAAATGTTATGGTAGTTTAATTTAAAACTCTACCACTATCCATTGAACCCAAAGAAAAATCATAATGTAGAGGTGAACACTACCTCTATCTGGTTTCTAAAAGCTACAAACTTTACATTGTTGATAATCTATATATTTTCCACTTCCCTCAAAACATTTCCTTCGGAAGCAATATTTATCATAAATGACCAAACACCACTTTATGTTCTTGTCCTTGTACATTCACCAGCAAAACTTCATTCTTGAAATCTCATCTTCCTTAATAATTATGTTGGTTCATGCTGCTGAGTCGCCCATGTCGAGCTCAATATCTAAGCCATTGAGAATATTCACCTAATTCTAACAATCGTCTAGCTGTTGGTTAAGATCTAATACATTTATTGCAATGTCTCATATCTCGTGTGTGGCATCTGGTTAAGAAACCAGCTTTTGTCCTAATAATTAAACTCTTTTATTAATTATTGTTTGTTTTAAATATTTTCCTTTTCTTACATGATTAATAAAACTGACCAAAGCCTCCAATCTCTTCAATCACAAGTCATTTGAGTAATATATAATTCCTTAACCAAGTTTTCGAGCCTCTACACTCTCTACTAATGTGCGTTGCAATTTTTCCTAATGGATTATTATGTAGTAGATCAAAAGAAATTTAAAGGTAAAGAGAAGAAACAAAAGATCATGAAAACCTTTGTTCTAGACTAAAACTGAAACCATGGATCGGAAACGATAACAAACACAAAACCAAACATCGCCCCGCTTATATGGGGAAGAAAACCTGAAACGTCTCTCCAAAATCACATATGAAATAGACACATATCTGAAAATATCACTCACAAGCTCATAAGATGTGAAATCAATTTAATCAGAAAACGTACCAGAAAAAGGGCAAATCAAAACTATTCATCATGACATAAGAATTTTTGTGCTAGCGATAAAAAAACTAGGATTTCGTTAAGTTTTTGTAAGGAAATATTAGGGATTAATTCAGTTCGGTTAAAGATAGGTTAAAAATTATCGTTTTAAAAAATCTTACATGCACCTACATGTATTATCGTTTGATTTTACATATAATTTCGGAGTCTAATACAAAATTCAATTTATGAGACCCCTATAAAATTAAAACATAAAGAAATTTAGTAGAGATTGAAAATCTGTTCTAAATAATTTGCTATTATTATATTATATTATAATAATTATTGATTCTACACAACATATATAATACATTGATATATGATAAACATAATTTATTATTTTAAAAAAATTTATAAAAACTGAAAAAGATAATAAATAAAAAATAATTTAAACGATTTGATAGGATTAGAGTTCTTAAAATCACTCCCGGTTTCACCTTTTATATATATAAGGTTTTCATTTTATTGATTTTTGTAGTTGTTTTTTTTTTTAGACTGTCCATTTAAATATGAAATTTGAGTTTGTTATATCTTTTATTTTTAAGTTGAATTTTTAGTTTTTATATATTAATTTAAAGGATTATTTTTAAATTCTATTAATTATGAAATAAAATATCTCACTGGTTTATACCTCCTTAATACTTCAATATCTTTTCACTTCCCATTTATTCCCATTTATTAGATATGACTTCAATCACCTCCTAAAAGTTTACATTTGTATAGTATATAGAAATTCTATTAATTGTAAATTTTATTTTTCATAAAATTATTGTTTTGATAATGATTTTAATTGCGTTAATTTAATTTTAGAACCTAAGTCTACTTTTAAATTTTATATCTTTTATCTTCTATTTTATGTTTATGTTTAGTTGCATGTTCTACGTCAAATATTTGTTTAATTAAAATTAAGATATATTTACTTATTCACTTTTTCTTTTGGATTAAGTTATATCGACACAATTTTTTTTTTTTTTTTCACAATATCGACACAATACTTAAAAGTTATATTGTAAATTCGAAAAATCGAAAAAAGTTGTACTTGCTGGACTGGGTTTTCAAATATAAGTCCAAAAAATTGGGTCGAACTTGACTATACTCAAATATGTGGATCTTACTGGTTTTAGGTAGAACCTGAGCTTGATTGAGATCCTTATCTATTAAACCTTTGAGTATTATACATTTTCAATACTATATATATATATATATAAATATACAAAACCCACGTATTAGATACTGAAATGGAATTCAAGTGCTTTAATTAAAACCTAAAACACATCTTAAATGAGTGAGTACCTAAATGTAAACATAAAATGTTATCACTACACCATACAGATTCGTGTTAATTACGAGTCCGATTGGTGAACAAATGCGGAACAGTTATATTAACGGCCAGTGAAAATGGTAAGTGATTAGAGAATTGTGTAAAACTATAAAAGAAAACTGTTGGTGAAAACAGTGACAAAAAACTCAAAACAACGTTTTTACCAACTGCTTTATTTGGATTGATACATATAAAACTTTTTTTCTTCCAACTGTTTTATTTGGATTCACCAATCAAAGTGTACATCTTGGAAGGACTTTATCAAATTCCAATTACTACTAGACGTGTATGATGTAAGCTTTGATAATAATAATAAAAAAATACTTACAGGAGAGAACGTCTTTCTTAAGACCGAAGGTTTTTTTTTTTTAATATAACTTGTTTAGACCAAAGTTGTTACAATAACGTTTCTGCTTGCTTTGAATGGTTCAAACAAAAGAAAAAAAAAAAAAAACAGCGAGAATAATCAACTTCAGCACCAGGAAAATGACCCAATGTGGGTAAAAAAGAAAAATTTATCCTAGAATTTTGTTTTTTGTTTTTTTTGTAACGGCCGAAAAATATTATTTACATTTTATGTTTTGTAAGGACAAAAGCATTATATATTTAAAAATAAAACTACGAAGGGACAGGAGAGAACTCAGTACCGTTCTCCTCCGGCCTCGTTACGCATTGCTGAGTTTGATCCGTTACTCAAAGTTAACCGGTGGTTTCGTGCCGTATGCGCCTTCGAGCGGAACTGATGATGTTGCTGATCACTCTTATGAACGTTACGCGGCTTGTGGCAAATTTGAACACTTGTTTCTTTAACTTCAAGGCTTGGCTTGGCGGGTGAGGGAGCGACCGTGTAAGAGAATGTCCCAATGGGAATATCGTCGCTGTAATCTTTAATCTCTTGTAGAAGTGAGACAACGTTGCTGATGCATGGCCTGTTCTTTGGTCGGTAGCTTAGGCATTGGTAAGCCAAAGCCGCTGCCTTTCTTGCTCCCGTCTCTGAGTACTGATCTTCAAGCCTTGGGTCCATTATTCTCGAGAGTTTTCGTGGGTCGTTGAGCATTGGACGAGCCCAATCAACTAGGTTTTGTTCCCTTGATGATCTCTTTTTGTCTACCGATCTCCGACCTGTCAACAGCTCAAGCAACACAACCCCAAAGCTGTACACGTCACTCCTTGTCGTTAGATGACCTGTCATTATGTACTCTGGTGCTGCGTACCCTTGCGTGCCCATCACGCGTGTCGATACGTGTGTTTCATCACCTTCTGGTCCCTCTTTTGCTAGCCCGAAGTCCGAGAGCTTTGGTGTATAATCCTGAAACAAAAATTAATTGAAAGTTCAAACCTTTATCCAAATCCAACAATTAAACTTTTTAAACAGTAAAAAACAAAAAAACTGATTAGTCCAGTTGCTTACAGAATCTAACAAGATATTGGAGGCCTTGAAATCGCGATAGATGACAGGTTTGGTTGCTTCATGGAGAAACTGCAAACCCTTTGCAGCTCCGTGAGCAATCTTCATCCTCGTTAACCATGGCAGCGATATGGAACACCCTGCCAATCAACCATTTACATCAATTCCGGTTATAATAAGGAATCCAATCATTCGATGGCTAATAATACGGAGTCAGACTCACTTCTGAATAGTTGAGACTCTAAACTACCACGAGGCATGAACTCATAGACAAGAAGTCTATGTTCTTCTTCACAACAATACCCGATCAGCTTGACCACATTCGGATGCTTTAGTTTTCCTAGAGATATAACCTCCGTCTGTAAAATAATATACCCCCAAAAAAATTAGACATCTAAGACTCTATATTTTGGGAAGGAACAGAGGACTCGGTGTACGAACCAGCCACTCACGGTGACCTTGAAGGCCCTCAAGATCGAGCAGTTTAACGGCGACCGGCTGAGCCTTAAGACCAAGACGAAGCTTGTCATCGATGAACCCTTTGTGAACCGGACCAAACCCTCCTTCTCCGAGGAAGTTGCTGGAAGAGAATCTCTGTGTTATAACTTTTAGCTCTGCTTGTGTGAACACGTAGAGATCCGAGCCGGCCAGAGAGATTGAGAGATCTTCAGATAAGGTTATGGAACTTGGATCGCTTATGTCTTCAATCGAAAATCCCAGAAATGATTTCTGTTTCGTTATTACACCATCAAGTTCATTTTTCTTTGCCTTTTTTGAAGAATATACGTTGTCTAGATCCTGGAAACACGAAACCATTAATGATCTCCAAGATACTTTCTTCTTCACCGCCATTGTTTTCTTTCTTTTATTGTTGTTTTTTTTTGTGTGGTGGTTTTGGTTTGTAATGGGAGCAAGAACTTTTAAAGTAGAAGAGGAGAGACGATGACTTTAAATTATTTCCAAATTTATGTAAATCTAACTACTACTCGGTTTCTTTTGTCAAGAATTCGTCTCACCAAAAAGGCAAACCAAGAGTTTTTTTTATAGAAATAATAGTTTTTTTAAGAGAAAGAGGGCGACAACTTCCTGAGGTGGGTTTATTCTTCGTTCTAAATCTTTAACAGCGCATGACATTGTCATTTAATTCATACGAATGAGTTCATCATAGTGGTAGTCGGTGGTCCAAAGGATGATAATATTATATTTTCACCTATTGTCCTATCGAATTCTAAATACAATTAGATCCTTTTTAGCTGTTACAAAGAAAGAGATAATATACCCTTTCACGCAATAATAGTTTTCGTTGATATTATTTTTGTGAATAGAATACTATATTAACAAAGAAAACTGTTGGAGCTGCTGGATTTAGCACCATAAATTTGATTCATTAGTTTAGCCCATTGGAAGTAAAGACTCAGTCCCAGAACGTTATGAGGAAGGCACGAGCTGGAAAGAGGGGACTAGTTAAAACGAGCATGAAGCCCCTAGGTAGGAGCCAAAATTTCTGGAGCTAACTAGACTAGGTCTACGTCTAGGTCGTAGGTTAAGCTACTAGTGAATATAGAAGCTTGATGTTAGCTTGTACAAAAATTCTTAGTTGATCTAGTTGATACACACTCAAGAGCCTCCATCTTGTCACCCTTTTTCATTTACAATCAACAATCATTCGCTGAAGTTCGCCTCTAAGCTTTAACGAGAACCCAATATGTGTATTCCCTAACTTGAACACTTATCAAGTATTGAGTGTAAGATTTTTAGTCTCAAAGTTGGCGCCGTCTGTGAGGATATATCCCCTCCAATCTCTTACTATATAGATAGAAAGATAACTTCTCTAAATAATGTTTTGGATCCGAGCGCCTAAATTTCATCGGGATCAAGAGACATAACATGTGTTGTAGAAGTCCAGAATTTAAGGGTCTTCGGTCTGAACCACCACTTACCGTAACAACCTTAACCTCATGATCCAAACGTCGTCTACATTAGGTATGCTCAGGTTGGAAATTCCTCTGTCACCACTTCCCCATCGGAGTTCGGTCTCTTACACGGAAATTATCCCTGCCAGTGTAAAAATACACCCCTACTCTTAGATCAGATCAATTGAACAGTATGCCTAACTTAATCGCACCCAAACCTCCGGATCCATTGGATCTCATTCCATAATTTCACTCGGATCTGATGTTCAGATTTCAGATAAGCTATTTGAGATCTAAAATTTGGTAACCATCTGATGAAGCAAAATCAAACTCTCGCAGCTCGGCAAGAGTGCTACGAAATGAACTCAGACAAGTATCCCACTCCATTGTTCATTATAGGCTGCAAATCTGGAACCTCTCTTAAATAATCCTGAGTGTAGTGTTCTTGTCAATAGCCCCTTGCCTCGGACCTTCTTTGATTTCTCCAGAGTTAATTCCTTGACTTCGAGAACGTCGAGGCACCTTGGGTGATCGCTGAATAGTGGGAAGATGGCCCTATTCTCGCTATTTCTTTCACTTTCCACTATGAGCGTGAGCTTCCCACTACAGGATATGCATGATCTTCTCCTTCTCATATCTCAGCTTGAGACAATTCCAAAATGTGCACACTTTAATATGTCCTCCTGCACATTACCTTATCCACTTTTGCCTCCTCTCGAAGTTGAGCCCGAGTTCGAGATCACTAAGAATTTTTCGCCCTTACGACTAACGTACATGCACCTCATGGATTCCCCTCCCACACTTGAGGTTAACCCCTATGTTGGATCCTAAACGCACCATCCACCTGGATCATGGCTACCCCCTTGGAAGAATTTGATTCATTTCGGAAGTACATTGAAAATACTAATGCTGATATCCACCGAATGAGATTGCGCTTCTGTTGATACTGGGTTCAACTTCTAATTATTTATAATTAGAGGGGTTCGTTTTTGGAAAAGTATAAAGTAAGAAAATAAGAGGAAACCTCGGAAAAAGATGTATTATCAATAATCTGAGTTACAAGGGTGTCAACTCGGCATCCCGAGTTGACTTTATCAAAGAGAAGTAAAACCTAGGCGATCTAGTTCGTCTTCTCCCCGATTTTGAATGAATATTATTAGTGAGGGGGTATGTATTTATATATCCTTAATAGTCGGTCTTATTAAGCCCATGGGCTAAGACTAGGGAATCTGTGATAAGATTTGATCTTATACGGTCCGAGCTGTAGACTTCGGCCTAGGACGATGTTGTTTTATACCCCCGCTTCGGACACTAAATTTGATCATTCTTCTCCGAAATATCTCTCGGTCATATGTATTTTCAATAGTCGATCTTTGTCTTCAATAGTCTTAGTCTTAACTCTGCAACATTCTTCGTCCTTCAATTTGGCAGGAAAACACCGGATAACGAAAAGTCCTTTCGCGCAAACTGTTCGATTCTCGCAAAACCTTTAACCTCCTAAGCGACAAGTCGTCTTGAAAACAGATGAAAATCAATGAGAAGAAAGGCGCCTCCTTTCGCCTCAGGTGTTGGCTAATCAAATTTCTTCATCACTATAAACGAAGCGTTTATCATTATTTGTTCGTTTTATAAAACCGCTCATTATCGATTAATTTTTCCCATAATCGACTCTCCACTCTCCGAGGTAACCTTCAATCTTTATTCTCTGACTAATATCCTTTTACGAAATGTCCGGGAGAAACGACCTCGAGGTTTCAATTTATGGGAATACTTATCCTTGGCTAAGTATCCCAGATGTTGGACCTTCCCTTTTTCCTAGATCTGAGATCAGATAGATTAAAAGGAAAGCTTTGAACCCCGCAGAGATTGAAATTCTGGTTCCGAGGTCTGACCAGAGACCTTGGACCCCACCATCAGGGTAAGTCAGTCTCTACGAAAGCTTCTTTGCCAAAGCCAATCTTTGGTTTCTGATCCCATAATTAATGGTAAGTTACTTTGCCCGTAGAGGAATGGCGATGTCACTACTAAAACCGAACTCCGTAAAAATCATCACCGGGCTTCTTCTCCTAGAATGAAGAGATCAAACCTTGAAGGAGCTTCCGGCATGAATCAGAACCTTCTCCCAAGAAAGAAACAAAACTTCGAGGCCGCAAAAAAGCAGAATGCGGAGAACATAAAGCTTATTTTGCCCTTGAAGGATCACCATGCATTCAAATTCGAATTCGACGGTGCGGATCTGCTTTTTAAGGATAAGAAGAAAAGCGCCGAGCTCTTACGAAAGGCGAGCGGCTTTGACAGTCGTCTGCCCGAGGTCTGCTGTGAATCGGATACTCTGGAAGCCCTTTCTTGCTCACTTTTCAAGGTAACATCCGAGAAAATTTTTTCTTTTCTTCAGAAACTCCTGCTAACATTTTTATGTCCGCTTCAGACGGTGGGTTTCGTCGGTCAGGCGTTTCTTCGGTACGAGAATAGGTTTGCACAATCTGATTTGAAGATCAATTCTCTTCAAGCCGAGAACGAAGATTTGGAGAAGAGGTCCCTCAACGCCGAGAAAGCTTTATCTGAGGCACAAAATGAAATCGCGAATAGGGATAAACGCTTGGGTAAAATAAAGGCACACTTTGACGAGGAAGAAACGAGAATTTCCGATATTTTCAAGGAGAATTCTCGGTTAATCACTGAACTGGCTGAGGTGAAACGTCATGTAGTTGATATCTCGGAGGAAAGGAATTTTAATAAATCCATCATGGAATCCAAGTGTGTCGAAAGCTATCGGAAGGACAACGCGCAGCCGCCGACATCTGTTGAATGAAGTTAAAATACCTTTGCGGGTTTCTTGACGAGTATACGAAAGCCTATTATGATGCTTTCAGCAAAGCTAACGAATACGGACAGGCCGCGGCTGTTGCTATGAATATTCGTCTTCTTCTTGACAAGGGACTTCCGATTCCAGAGGAGGATGTTATTGAGGCCGAGAAGGAACATGACCGACTAGCCGAGCTTGCTAATAGTATTGTGATTCCGGAGTTTCGAAATGAAGATTTTAATATTTAGATTAGTAATCCTTGTATTAAAACTTCAATTCAACTCTCTTTGTAACTATATTTAGATATTAATAAAATTCTTTTTGTTTTTTCTCGTATAATTGGATTACTGATCTTTCATTCTCCATCTGAATGTGACATCTCGAACGTTTTAATGAAACCTTGGTTTCTCGTATGATTGGATTTGTTTACTCGAATTTTCTCAAATTAATATTTCGAAACCCGAAAATAGCGAAAAGAATAAGACGCGCTTTCCCTATTTTTTGCTTTAAAGTTTTTCAATAAGTCCTACTTTATCAGATTAATTGTCGAACTTTTGCATTCGGTAAAGAATGTGTAAGAGGTTTTTGTTTGATTTTGTACCCTTTAATCTCTCGGTCTTACTTTATCGAGCTCCGAGATTCTTTCTTGGTCGAGAACGTGATCAAGGTTCCGACTTTGTATGAACCTCGTCATAGTTGAGTTGTAAACTTCAAAACTAAAACCAGGGTTCATGGTGTTGCAGCTGAACCTTGTAAAAGGTTGTCTATGTACCCTCGGAGGGGATCAAACCACACGTAGTTCCGAATTGTGGGTTTCTGTTGACAATCCGGAAGATCCGAGAAATCAACTCGGTTGACTTCCGGAAAAAACTAAGCTCTTCCCTTCCGACCTTTCTTGGTTGTTCTCCCTAGGTACTGCTCCCTTTCGAAAAGTTCTGCAAAGATTTCAGCAGATGTTGGTTTCTTCTTGATTACCGCGGTTAATGTGAGAGATTGATTCGGGGGTTCTTCTTGACTTCGTCGGATTTTGTTTTCTGTTACGAAGAATCTTCAAGCCATCTTTTGGTCACCACGGACCGTGAAATATCCTTTTGGAGTTGGGAATTTCAGGCACTGATGATAAGTAGATGGAACAACTTCCATAGAGTATCACCACGGTGTTCCGACGATCGCGTTACAAATGGTGGCTCTTTCCACTACTTCAAACTTCACGATTTTTGTTACCCCTCCGGCCGATACTGGAAGTTTGATGGTTTCCACAGTTGATATTGTATCTCCTTTGAAAGCGGTTAGGTGTTTGACCCGAGCTTTAATCTTCTCATCCTTAACCTCCATCTTTTGCAGTGTATCTAAAGATATGACATCCACCAAGCTTCCGGTGTCGACGAGTATCCTTTGAACATCGCAGTCGCCTATCTGGAGTTTGATTACGAGTGGATCATTATGGGGAGCGTCGATTCCTTTCATGTCTTCGGTGTAAATGTCAGTTCTTTCTGTAGAGTGGAGCTTTGCGGAACTTGATCCCCGGATAGTCTAAAGATACTTTGTTGAATTGATTGAACGCAATCTTCACAGTTTGCGAGTCCTCCCATTATCATATTAATCCTTTTCCTCTGGTGTGGGGGTGGTGAAGGTAGAACTTCTCCTTCTTCCGTATCTTCGCGGGAAGGCGGGTTTTATTCATCTTCGCGTGTTTTACGCTTCTCCTTTTCTTGGTCTTGTTCAAATCGGATGGTCATTAGATGAGTTTTTAAGTTTCGGCAATCTTCAGTTTTGTGTCCCGGTCTTTTATGATACTCACACCAGGGGGTAGTCGGGTCGTCAGGATCTCGGGTGTATGTATACTTCGACTTATCCTTCCGAGATACATCCTTGGGCGAGTTTGTTACCGAAAAGGTTATTTCCGACTTTGATTTGTCCTTCCGAGGTTGGTCCGTTTCTACTTGTCGCCCTTCTGCTTTCTCCTCTGGTTTCGTCTTTTTTTTTATCTTTATGGATCCGTGTACTTTGGTTAGTTCGGCACGATTCTCTTCAATCCTTATGTGAGTATTTGCTCTATGAAAAACATCGTTCATAGATTGGGGCCGATGAGCAGAGAGTTCGTCCCAAAACCTTGATCGGTACCAAGTCGCAGCACTAAGTGCTCCAATTGCTAAGTCGTCGTCAATCCTCAGTCGCGAGTAAATTGCCTTAAATCTTAATGAAGTCTCAAAGTGGCTCTTTTGGTCCTCGTTTTACTGCGTAGAGGTCCAATGCCGTGGCCTGTTGTTCGAGATGAAGCATGTACTGCTTGAAGAAAGCTTCACGGACTTCTGCAAAACAACCAATTGAATCGGGAGGCAAACTAGTAAACCAGGCTTGGGCATCTCCTCTCAAGCTTTCTAAAAAGAGTTGACATCTTCCCTCATCCTCTTCACCTCTTTGGAACTCGGCTCGGCCGACTTTGACTAAAAAGGCTCTCATGTAGACTGCGGGGTCTCCGGTCCCGTAGTAGGTTGGGAGTCTTAGCTTGTTGTTGAGTGGCACTCGCACTCGTGTGATGTTATGAGTGAACGGACTTCTCTCCGTTTCTGCCAGTAATTGATCGACTTCTGGGGCGATGCTTGTTGCTTTGTGGACTAGCGATCGCATCTCCTCTAGTTCTCTTTTCAAGATTGCGATCGATTGGTCGGTGCTAGGAATCTGAGTTACATCATCCCCACTTCTCGAACTTCGGCGCATAGTGGACGTCCTGGGTTCTCTTGGGCCGGTCTGGTCATCCTCGAACGTTACCCGTTGGGAAGTGGTTCATGAAGGTCTAACCGAAGTCGTTCTAAGAGTTTGGTTATGGCTCTGGGCTCTCAACGTTTGGAGTTCTTCTGATATGATCGCAAGTTGGTCGATTAGGCTTCGGTTAACCCGTTGCTGATGGTTAATTTGCCTGAATCATAAAGGCAACCATGTGCCTTAATGTGCCAGGTCCTAATTGAGTAAAAGCGATCCCCAAGCGTCTACAAAACTCAACCACATAAAGGGAATCGGAAACCAAAGACAAGCTTTGGTGAAGAAGTGAAGGTATAAACACATGAACCCCTCTAGAGGGTTCCATGGTCTGTCACCATTCATCGGAATCAGAATATCAAGATCATTTGGGTTTGAAGCAGAAGATCAAAGAGTCCCAATGTCACTTTCTTTATAAGAAGAATCGTCAAAATCTTCTAACGACTCCTCCCCACCCACCGCCGCTAGACCAGAGACGGTTTTGCGAGCTATCATCCCTGGCTGGGAAATCGGTCAGAATCAACAAGTTCGGAATTTGACTTTTCTTCTTTTCTGCACAAGAAATGTCCTCAATATTAACCGAAGAATCATTGGATTGGTGGTCTTCGGAGATAATCTTTTGAGATCTATTGTCGGTTTCGTATTCAGCAGATTCGGAACCAAGAGAGTTTTGTTTATCAGTCGACATCTCGAGGAAATTAAGAAAGGATTGTAGAAAAAGGATTTGAAATTTTGAGAGAATTTTTAACTGAAGGGAATAGAGTGATTTAGACCTAGAGAAAAAATCCTTCTGGTTCAGCAGCTATTTAAAGAGATTTCCGACTCTTAGGAGGTCGTGAAAACTCAACCAACGTCCTCATTAAAGCAAGACACGTCATCATTATCAAATCAAATTTGGGGGAACCAAGATTTAATTAACGTTTAGTTTCCTTTCTCTTCCCGCCAAAAACACATCAGGAGCTTTTTAACCAACCAAAGGGATGCGTAGAGTGACACATCATGAGGAAGATGAAAGGTTTTTTGAGAAATCCGAGATTTGAGCACACACATCAGAAGGGACCTTTCTTTTTCCACATTATTCCCGCAAAAATGAATCGACGTAACAAAGAAAGAGGAAATGTTCAAGATTTCCGAAGATCAAGATCATCACCAACCGAGCTTCACTTATCAACAAGCTACATTACTTCGAAATTCGCCGACTCTTCCCTAAGTTTATCCTCGGACGAACTGGGGGGACTTACTGTTGATGGTGGGATTAGCACCACTGATCAATAGCTTGACAATAATTAAGGTTTGGTTCCTATCGATCTTTCCCTGATTACGAATTAGGTCATAAGCCCATTCAATAGGATTAGAGCTCTTAGTCCAGATGACCGAGGGAGACCTCGATAAAGAATGGTTGGATTTTAGTGTCCAAAACGGGGGTATAAACTACTTTGTCCAAAGTCAAAGTCTAAGCTCGGAAAGAATAAGATCAAATCTTATCACAGCTTCCCTGATTTCGAAAAAATATAATGTTTTCATTTTTCCGAGATTAGTCCATGGGATTAGAAAACCGACTACATAGGCATATAAGTACATACCCCCTTCACTAAAATCAATATTCAGAATCGGAGAGAAAATTTACTAGCAAACCTAATTTTAATACTTCTCTTTGATAAAATTAACTCGGCATTCCGAGTTAACACCCTTGTAACCGATATCAATAATAATACTTTTTTTCCGAGACATCTTGTTTTTCTTATTTACTTAACTTATTCCGAAAAACGAACCACTCTAATTATAAATAATTAAAAGTTGAACTCATTATCAACATAAATCTCTTTAAGTCTGTGATAAGTTATGTTTTTGACATTTTGCACTGAAAAGTGTCATCCCTCTACCGATAAATTCAACCCAATATCGAGATTGGATCTTAACATTCTTAACATATGAACCATCTTTTTTGATATTATTATTTTTTTTGGTTAAATTCAAATTTATTGTTCCAACTTAAAAATATGTAGAAGCTATCACAAGAAACAAAAACTTGTTAAGGGGGAAACAAAGCAAAAACCAAATTCAAGAAAAAAAAAAAAAAAAAAAAAGAATCAAAGATACACATCTCACTCGTCAAACAGCAACAGTGTCACCTGTTTGAAAGTTTGATATTCCACATGATGATTAATTCATACAAAAAAAAACGTAATATCGAACTTGGTTTAAAGTTTTTTTTTTTTTTTCTTTTTCTCCAACAAGATAATTTATTTTAAAATATAATTTATGATATTTTTAACAACAAAAAAACATAATTTATGATATTAGGAGGTTTTGGTCATGATTCCCTTTGATCTGACCAAAATAGGTTTCTATAGAATAAAAATATATATTGGAGTAAAGCCAAAATTTTAGAAAAAACTTAGATCAAAAGTCAAAATATTATTGTCTGGATCCAAAGATACTCGATCGTTTATACCAATAGCAAGTGACGGATTTTCTGTAAGAGATTAATATCTTCATTTATAACAATAAATGCAACAAAATATGAAACGGATAAACGTAATAAAGTTCAGAAGGATTAATCATAATCTTAGTGTCATATTCATCTAAGATATCCATTTGACACTATTACTATTTACTAACGGGATGATATTAATTAGAAATGAAACTTAAAAAACATTCTACTAGAATTGGACTTCCTCTTCTCCAAGTAAAAACTCAAAACTCAAAAGTAAAAAACTGGGAAAAATCGCAGAATTCATTTTAATTTAAAGTTATTAGGTAGATATACGAGTGAGTTGAGGAAAAAAAAATAATAAACGAGTGAGTCAATCTTCTAGAACACTTATAAAATTTATTAAACAAATTATGTATTGACCAAAAAAATAAAAATTATGTCATATATTATAGCAAAAAACGTGTGAAAGCGACTTGCCACCGCGTTAGCGAAGAAGGCGACTTGTTCATATTCCAACATCAAAATCTTAAATTTGAGTTGACATTTCTTTGGTCCCACAAAAGGCACTACATCCTTTGGAAGTAAATAGATGATTTTGCTAAACTCGACTTGGTCAAATGAGAACTCATACATTTATATTTTTTTTAATAAAATTTTTAAACTAATAGATTTATTACTGTTGAACCTCAAAAACTTCAATGCAAATTATGAATTTGGATTAGTTTGAAGACGGGGTCGAATATTTTACGACGAGTAAGTCCATTTCGTTCAAAGTATAGTGGTTTAGAAAAGATCAAGAATTATGAATAATACGTTTGGGTTTATTGCATCGATAATAAGGGTCGGATTACAAAATTGTATATGAACCGAGATTGAAGCCTAACACTTAGCGACATAGGTCAATGATTAAATGTTAAACATAATCTAAGTTATTATAACTTTCTATTTTAGTTTTGAGGTGTCTCGAGTGAATTATGTGTGTCTTGCTTATTGAATGCTTCCTTCTATTTATAGAGGGGCATCCGCAAAACGAGTTGTTCGTAGTAGATGAGTGCGGGTTTCGATGGTCATCATTTTTTTTTTCGTCCATCGAATTATGTGGATCGGTTAGTTTGTGTATATGTCATAATTACATATGCGGCCTGAATATTCATGACAGGGAAGCAGGTAAGCTTCGTGTGTTCGGTCGAGATCTGACGTGTTGAGTATCCACCGGCATTGTTCAGCTTTGGCGTGTTCGAGACGTACCGTAAGTCTACGTGTCGAATGCTCGCCACTCGATCTCTTAATAGAGGCGTGGCTATCTTAAGTTTTGAGTCGAAGTGGTCTTTTGGTTCGTCCAAAATCCTGATCTTATTACTAAGTAGGCCAAAAAATGAAATTTGGGTCAGGACCGTTGAAGGGGTGCATACCCACCTCCAATAATTACTGTAGAAAAAAAAAATTAAATAACACTGAAGTGAATACGAAAACAAAAATTGGAAATGGAAACAATAGCAAACCTATTTTACTCAGATCATACCTTAAATTAATTATTTTAAAAAACTTACGACAAAATATATACTAGGTAAATAACTAAAATTTAGCATATTAATTTCAAAACTTTTAAAGGAAAACCATACGCATAAAAATATTGCAAATAATTAAAAAGATATTTATCATATAAAAATTTTACACAAAATTGAACTAAAATCAATGGTGAGAATTAAAAAAAAAAACATACTTTAGGTAACAAATGAAAGAAGAATATCATTTACTAAAAAAGGTTTATGAAAAGAAGAATTTTTTTTTTAAAAAAAAATATGTAATACCGAAAAAGTTTGACTAGAGTACAAATTACAAGCACAAAAAAATTGGAAGTGGTTGAGAATAAAAATTTTGAAAGTGAACAAAAACTATTGTTGGCCCATCTCCTCAAATTGATTTACAATCGGGTTTTAAGCCCAGTCAAAACTAAAAACCAAGAAATTAAATAATTTAAAGCCCAATCGGGTGTGCTGAGGGGAGATTTTCGAACCCAAATGAAAGCTTTTAAACAAAGCTGTTGATCTCTACCTTTAAGCTTACAAATTTTGTATATATTATTTAACCGGAACCCCATACAACCCTATTCTATGTGGGTCGGTCCTTGCTTCTTTCTCGTTTGGGTGTGAAACATATAGAAATATGTGTTATGTAACTTCCAAGACTTTACATCTTTTCACTAGAACAACCAAATGCAGTTTGCGATATTCGTAGGGACAAAAAAAAAAAAAAAAAAAAAAAGGTGAAGGTGACGTGGTATGTGTCCAATTTTGCCTTCCCTTGGAAAATCACACCACAAATTCTTACCGCCCTCATTCTGTGTGCCCCCATTGGATCCTGACGAGACTCACCTGCAAGTCAACTTTTAATATTAAATAATTAATATCTAACTTCTTTTCTTTGACAAATTATATCCAACTTACAAATTCATTCATCTTGTGTTGTTGTAAAATATCCTTGCATCTCTCCATTGAAAGGTGATTTGCATTCGAGAAATATGCAAAAAATGATTATGACCTGACCGCGAATTGTGTCTAGTCCAATGGCAATACTTCATCTCTTTCTCTAACCGAGTACATAATTTCTCCATGTATTGCTATAACAATGGTAGCAATATAAATTTCCCCTAACGTAAAAAATTATTTTCAAAGTTATAATATGTCCAATTTTCCATTAGTATATGATATTATCCGTTTTGAACCCTTTTCTTCACGGATTTGTTTTTGGGTTTCTTTCCAAAATATCTCATACTAGTTTAAGTTGGACATGACTTATATACTAGACAATCCTTGTCTAAACATCCGATATGAGACATTGTTAGTATCCCAACAATTCTATTTTCTATAGAATTAGATAACTCCTAATTCTATTCGAATCTTATCTAATATTCTCCCTCCTAAGCTTCGGATTGGTCCACATCCGAACCATTTACAAGTTCGAGGATTTTCTCTGCGCAGTATGAGGTCGCTTGTGGAAAGGTTTGTCTTGTTTGCTTTCCACGTAAACAAGAAGAACATGTTTCCTTTTCAACATCAAATTTTGGTATTCCAATGACCAGCTCTTTACTTACTAGCGCTTTCATAGAATTACCTCGAATGTGACCCAACCGAACATGCCACTTTAATAACATGTTTTGATTATTAAGGTGTAAACACTTCATGTCAACAGTTTCCATGATCACCTTGTATAAGCGATTGGTCGATCTTTTGGCTTTAGTGATCAGATTTCCCGTCTTGTCATGTAAGGTGAGGTAATCTTCTCGCATTCGTACCTCACATCCCGACTCTATTGCTTGTTCTAAGCTAATGATGTTACTTTTTTAGCTTAGGCAAATAGTAGACATCGGACAGAACTCTTCTTTCTCCACTTTTGCACATAAACATGATTGATCCTTTTCCACTTATATCTATGCGGGAGTCGTCTCCGAACCTAACTTTCCCTGTGATAGATTCATCGATATGGCTGAAATAAGCTCGGTTCCCTGTCATGTGATTGTTGGCACCATTGTCTAAATACCAAATATTATCCTCGTCTAAACACGTCTCAAACTCTTGTGGCTTCACATTCTCCTCACTAAGAAAAACCACTTCGTTTGATCATATGGTTCCATTTTTGATGCATATCAACTCATGCATCATCAGTTCTTCTGCCTCTTGTGTATCGGTGTTGTTATTTTCTTGAGCCTCCTGCAATTTGAGTAGTCGATCTGGACATTTGGAGGCATAATGGCCAAATTTGTCACACAACGGAAACATTCAACCGTGGATATATCTCTTGCACCGCTATTTCTTCCTCCTCGGCCTCTTCCTCTACCGTAATCACCATATGAATTTTGATTATGTTGCGACGATAGTGACTCTATATTACCGTACATCAGCTTACTCTGCTCCTCATAGGTCTCTTCGTCGTCAGCTACACGTTCTTCATAGGCTTTCATATGGCCTATTATATCCTTGAAAGTCGTCTTGTTCAAGTATAATACTTGCTCGAGAGAAGCTACAATATGTATGTACTTCTTCCTCGAAAGAGTTGATAGAAATTTTTTAACCAACTTAGGTTCTTCAAGTTCTACACCTAATGCCATGGATTTCGAGGAGATTTCAGATAACTTTCCCACAAAGTCATCGATGGTCTCTGTGTCTTTCATCTTTAGGCGGTCAAATTCCGCCATTAGGGTTTTCAATCTCGCTTTCTTGACTCTATCCGCACCCAGATGTCTAGCTTTGATGGCTGCCCACACTTCTTTTGCTGAATCGAGGTCACCTACTTACAAGATAAGAGCTTCTGGTATAGATTGGAAGATTAGGGCTATGGCTAGGTCATTCTTGTCACCATCGATTGTACCAAGTTCTATCACGTCCCAAGCTTTGTTCACCTTCAGCAATATCTTCATCCTCATAGACCAAACTGTGTAATTGCTTGAATTCAACATCGGGCACTTGATGGAAGAAGATCCTCCTCCCTCCTTTTGTCTTTTCCATCGTTGTTTCACCGGCTTCGTCTTTTGCATTGTTTTTTTCTTGTCTTTGTTCAGCTAACATGAAGAGTTGATGAACTCGCCTCAAGATCCTTTTGTAAGGCTCTTATACCAATTATTGAACCAATTGTTTGAGAAACTAAGATTTAAAATAATTCCTCTCTTTATTGCTTAAGAAAATAACTCAAAACTTAAGCTCTCAATCTCTCAAAACCTAAAGAGTTATATCACACATTGATATCTCCTCTTATTTATAAGAACCCACTATTTCTAATCTCTTATTATGAAGGTTTACATATTTTAGATAACTCCTAAAATATATGTATATTTAGATTTCTCCTAAATATACATTTTTGTTCTTATCTTCCTAATTTCTTTTTAAGCTTATTCCAACATTCTCCCCCTTAACCTTAAAGTTGATTTTCGATACATCATAAACTCCAATGAGTTCTCTCATTTCTTTAAACTTTATTCTTCCAAGCGCCTTAGTCAGTATATCGGCCTTCTGCTCGTTTCCAGGGATATGTTGAACCTTCAGTTTTTTGTTCTCAACACACTCACGAATAAAATGGTACCTTGTATGAATGTGCTTACTACGACCATAAAAGACAGGGTTTTTTGTGAGAGCGATTGCCGACTTGTTGTCTACTCGAATTATTGTCCTTTCACACAACTTGCCAATGACATCTCCAAGTAATTCTTGAAGCCAAATTGCTTGCTTAGCAGCTTCAGTGGCTGCCATGAACTCGGCTTCACAAGAAGATAAAGCAACTGTCTCCTGCTTTTGAGAACACCATGTAATAGGACAATTATTCAAATAGAAGATGTGTCCTGTAGTACTTCTTCCATCATCAACATCCACATTATGACTGTTGTCACTGAATCCAACCAACTCCATCTTCTTGGCTCGCTTAAAGGTAATGCCATGAGAAAGGGTTTCTTGTAGATATCTTAACACTTGCTTTAAAGCAGTTCCATGAGATTCATTAGGCTCTTGCATGTATCTACTAAGAACTCCAACACAATAAGATATATCGAGTCGAGTATGAATCAGATATCAAAGACAACCGATATTTCTTCTATATTCTTTATCATTGACACCTCGTTCTGCCTTTGCTTTTGAAAGTTTCAAACCTGGATCCATGGGAACTTGACACGAATTGCAATCTTTCATGTCGGCTTCTTCGAATATTTTCCTTGCATATCTCTCTTGTTTAAGTGTAATTCCTTCTTCATGTTGAGTTACCTCAATACCAAGATAGTATTTTAGTTTTCCAAGATCACTCATTTCAAACTTTGTTGACGTGTCTTTCTTGAAGTTGAGTATGATATCACAACTGGATCCAGTCACAAGTAGATCATCTACATATACAGCCACAAGAAGGAGGCATCCTTTCTCTTTTTTCCGATACAAGGAAGGTTCCTTCGAGCATCTCAAAAAATTCATCTCACTAAGCATCTTGTTCAACTTCTCGTTCCAAGCCCTACGTGCTTGTCTTAATCCATAAAGGGCTTTATTTAGTTTGTAGACTTTGTGTTCACTCCCTTTAACAACAAAACCTTATGGTTGTGAGACATAGACTACCTCCTTTAAATCTCCATGAAGAAATTCTGTTTTTACATCCAAATGATGCACTTCCCAACCATCAGAAGCTGCATAAGCAATGAGGAATCTAACCGTTTCAATACGAGCCACTGGAGCAAACACTTCTTCAAAATCAATGCCATGTTTCTGCACATAATCTTTAGCTACGAGTCTCGTTTTGTACTTGTTAATGATCCCGTCTGAATTACGCTTGATTTTGAAGGCCCATTTTAAACCAATTAGTTTAACTCCCTGCGGGAGATCAACCGAATACCAAGTTTTGTTTTTGTTTATCGATGACAATTCATCCGTACAAGCATCTCTCTAAACTTTTTGTAATTTTGCTTCTTCAAAGTTTCAAGGTTCCTCATTAATCATCAATAAAAGCCATTCAAACTCTTCCTCATCATATGCCTCAGCTATCAACACACAATCGTCCAAATACCGAGGTCTTACACTCGGTCGCGATGATCTTCTAAGAGGAGGATGACCCTGAACTTCCTCAACATCTTCATCGGAGTCGTTCTCAATTTCTCCTCCCTCTTCTTCATTGTTTCCTTCATTAATAACTTCATTTTTTCCTTCATTAATAACTTCATCATTATTACTAACGGCATTGTTAACATCATTATTTCAAATATTTTTTTCTTCACCATCTTCTCTACTGCCATTGTTTCCCATTTTTCCATAATCGATTTTAAATTTTTCTGGTTCATATTCTGCTTCTTTTGTAAGGTTAGTCTTCGATATCTGATTCATACTCGACCCGATATCTCTTATTGTGTTGGAGTTCTTAGTAGATACATGCAAGAGTGATGTGAGCATGGTCAGCAAGGAACCTCAACCTAAGGAGCAGCTAGAACCAGAAGAGGAAGAAGCCAATGAAGAAGCTACGGAGCAGCTAAAACCTGCGGATAATGAAGAAAAAACTCTACAAATCTTCAATAGCCCCATTCATCAAGAGAGGTGTTGCGACTTGCACTCTTTTTCCCTTGGTTTGGTTTTGTCCCATTGGGTTTTCCAAACAAGGTTTTTAATGAGGCTTGTTCACAACACTTTAATAAAAGCCTCTTGAAGGAAACCCAAGCCCAATTCTATCTACAAATTTCGTGCATGAAGAGGAGATCAAGAGTCTAGTCAAGCTTTCATTAATGTTTAGTCTTTAATCTTTAGTCTTTGTGTGTTTAATGTTTGCATTAAGTCTTTAGCTATTTCCTATGCATGCTAAACACTATATGTAAGACCTTTTGGTCCTCTATTCAGATTATCAAACATTTTAATACCAAATCTTCTTCTTAAACTCGTTTGATCATCCTCTTGAATAACGAATTTTGGAACACTTTCCCATTCCTCTCAAGAGTCGAAAGTCTAAGGGAATCTTCGCACCCTTTGGAAGTTTCACTTCAATTCACCTCTTGTCCACCGTGTCTGGCCTTTTGCTATTCACACAGAGCAAGTAGATAGTCCAAGGATATTCCACCATCCTTGAGAAGTATCACTCATTCCATTCTTGTCTCGGATCGATCCACTTCACGTTTACAAAACCGCAACTTTCACCACCATAACTTCACTTCCGCAACCTTGATCATCACACCATCATTTTCACAACCTCTTGGAGTCATTCAGGGACTAGATCCTACCTAGAACCACAGTAAGTGGTATCAGATCCCACTTCAAAACAGGTTGTAACTCTCCAAACCTAATCGCACCCTTTCAAATTTTCGCAAATCACTTTGTGTCTATTCATCTTCCATTTTGTGAAATTGCTTGAATGTTTCTGGGTTTTTTTTCTGTTTAAAGTTGATCATAGATCTCTAAAGAACCTAGAAATTAATCTAAAAATGTTTTAGAATCTGTTGCTAGAAGATAAAACTTGATTAACTTTAAATCGGCACCATTAGGGTTCTAGAGAAACTGTTTTGTGAATCCGATCTTGTCACCATCTTTTCGAATATTTTGGAGTTAAAAACTGAATGAAACTTCTTCTTAAGACTTGTTAGAACTAGGAAAACCAAGTGAAAATGTATTTAAAGTTGTTAGATTCACCCTTTTCAAAATCGGAATTTCAAAGGTCTAGAACATGTTTTGCTAGGGTTTGTCTTTGTTCTTGTGTCTTTGTTTCAGCGAATTAATGTTCCAAGTTTTGTGTTTTCTTTTGAACATTTTACTTGTTTAGTTGTCTCAATCTTTCAGGTACCATGGTGGGAACATACCCCAATAGAGAAGAATCCTCAAACTCTATCAACCAACAACTCATGGATTCCTTCAAGGCTATGATGGACGAGAGTATGGCAGCCATGAGGGCTGAGAGAGAAATATCCATCAATGATAGACTTAGGAGACGTCAACTACCCTCTGATACTGAGCAGTATTATAGTCACTCATCTAGGTCACACCAATCTAGAAGGAGAATGCCACAAGATGATCTGATGCCTAGGAACACCCAAACCAACACCTGCGATCCTTTAGCTGGCCTTAAGATCAAAATTCCCTCTTTTCATGGAACCAATGACCCTGAGGAGTACCTAGAGTGGGAGAAGAAGACAGAAATAGTCTTTGAATGTAGGGAATACACTCAAGATAGCAAGGTTAGAGTAGCACCAACCACTTTTAAAGATTATGCCTTAAGTTGGTGGGATCAAGTAGTTACTTCTAGGAGAAGGGCTGGGGATTACCTACAGATTCGTGAAACCAAATGAACATCATCATGAGGAGAATGTTTATACCTAGTTACTACCATAGGGAACTTCACCTTAAGCTTAGGAACCTATCTCAAGGATCTAGAACCGTAGAGGAGTACTTTAAGGAGATGGAAACCTTGTTGCTTAGGGCTGATATTCAAGAGGATAGTGAAGCCACTATGGCTAAATTAATGGGCGGCCTCAATAGAGAAATTATGGATAGGCTAGAGGTTCCTCATTATGTAAAGCTAGAAGAGCTTCTCCATAAAGCCATAATGTTTGAGAAACAAATTAAGAGAAAAAACCCCAAATCCAGAGTTAGTTCAAATAGGTTTATCCAATCTAAGGAGGATAAGTCTAGCAAAGATTACAAGCCTTTCACTAAACCTAAGGTAGAAGATTCAAAACTTAAGGGTATAGATATGGGTTCTAGCACTAAAACTAGGAAAATTCAGTGTTTTAAGTGCAAGGGTTATGGTCACTACTCTAGGGAATGTACCAATAAGAGAACCATAGTTGTTAGGGCTAATGGTGAGGTAGAATTAGAGGATGACCATTCGAATGCTGAGTCCTTGGAAGAAAATGTAAACTTGCCCCATGCTGGACAACTCTTAGTCACTAGGAGAACTCTAAACTTACAAACTATGACAGAGAAGAATGAGCAAAGAGAGAACCTATTCTACACTCGCTGTCTAGTTAAGAGTAAGGTCTGTAGCTTAGTGATAGATGAGGGTAGTTGTACCAATGTAGCTAGTGAGATTATGGTAGAGAAGTTAGGACTTGAGATTATTAAGCAGTCTAAACCCTATAAGTTGCAATGGCTTAATAATAAGGGTGAGCTAGAAGTAGAGAACCAGGTCCTAGTTCTTTTGTCCATAGGAAAATATGAAGATGAGGTTTTGTGTGATGTTTTACCCATGGATGCTGGTCACATCTTGTTAGGTAGACCTTGGCAATCAGATAGAAGGGTTATTCATGATGGGTTTACTAATAGGTACTCATTTGAGTTTAAGGGAAAGAAACATATTTTAGTGCCTTTATCCCCACAGGAGGTTCATTTAGATCAAAATGCTTTAAAGAAAAACAAAACCCAATCCGAATCCAAAAGCAAACCCCATTCCAATACCATCACCAAACCGCCAATCAAACCATCGGCTAAACCATCGACTAATCTTATGATTAAGTCCAACCCAGCGAGTCACTTACCACATCTACTATTTGTGCTTAAAGAATGCTTTCATACTAACCAATCTATGCAGGACATGCCTAGCAAAATTCAACTTCTTTTGCAGGAATTTAAAGATGTGTTTCCGGAGGAGCAACCGCAAGGCTTACCACCAATCCGAGGAATTGAGCACCAAATTGACTTTCTACCAAGAGCATCTCTTCCAAACAAGCCAGCCTACGGAACCAATCCCCTGGAGACCAAGGAGCTTCAACAGCAAGTCATTGAGCTCATGGAGAAAGGTCATATCCGCGAGAGTATGATTCCATGTGATGTGCCCGTTTTGCTAGTGCCTAAGAAAGATGGTAGTTGGAGGATGTGTGTTGATTGTAGAGCCATCAACAATATCACTGTAAAGTATCGCCATCCTATACCTAGATTAGATGATATGCTTGATGAGTTGCATGGTTCTAATATCTTTTCTAAGGTAGACCTTAAGAGTGGTTATCACCAAATTAGGATGAAAGAAGGTGATGAATGGAAAACTGCATTTAAAACTAAACAAGGTTTATATGAGTGGTTAGTAATGCCCTTTGGCTTAACCAATGCACCTATTACTTTCATGAGGTTGATGAATCATGTCCTTAGAGAATTCATAGGTCACTTTGTGGTAGTATACTTTGATGATATTCTAGTTTTCAGCCGAAGTTTAGATGACCATGTGAAACATCTTAGAAAGGTTTTTGAAGTGATTAGAAAGGAAACCTTGTATGCTAATCTTAAGAAATGTACTTTTGGAACATATAACCTTGTCTTCTTAGGTTTTGTTGTGAGTACAGATGGTGTCAAGGTTGATGAAGAAAAGATAAAAGCGATTAAGGAGTGGCCGAGCCCAAAAAATGTTCGGGAAGTAAGAAGCTTCCATGGTCTTGCTGGGTTTTACTGGAGATTTGTCAAAGACTTTAGCACCATAGCAGCCCCACTCACTGAGGTTATCAAAAAGAATGTGAGATTTAAATGGGAGCAGGCTCAAGAAGAAGCATTCCAAACCTTGAAAGACAAGCTCACACACTCCCCGGTGCTTTCTCTTCCTAACTTTGATAAAACTTTTGAAATTGAATGTGATGCCTCAAGAATTGGTATTGGTGTTGTTCTTATGCAGGAAAAGAACCCCATAGCTTACTTTAGTGAGAAACTTGGAGGGGCCACACTCAATTACCCAACCTATGACAAAGAACTTTATGCACTCGTTAGGGCCTTACAAACATGGCAACATTATCTTTGGCCCAAGGAGTTTGTCATCCATACTGATCATGAGTTACTCAAACATCTCAAAGGGCAACAAAAGCTGAACAAAAGACATGCTAGGTGTATCGAATTCATTGAGACCTTCCCCTATGTGATCAAATACAAGAAAGGTAAAGAGAATGTAGTAGCCGATGCTCTTTCTCGGAGGTATGTGCTCTTGAACTCTTTAGAAGTTAAGCTGTTAGGTTTTGAGCAAATCAAAGAGTTATATGCTACTGATGCTTATTTTAAGGATATTTATGTTGCTTGTGAGAAGTTTGGTATTGAAAAATACTTTAAGAGTGAAGGCTTCTTGTTTTATGATAATCGATTATCTGTGCCTAACTCTTCTTTAAGAGATTTGTTTGTTAAGGAAGCACATGCAGGTGGTCTTATGAGTCACTTTGGCGTGGCAAAAACATTGACTGTACTGCAGGAACACTTCTTTTGGCCACACATGAGAAGTGATGTTGAGAAAGCTTGCCAAAGATGTGTAACTTGCAAGCAAGCCAAATCCACAATCCATAAGCATGGTTTGTATACCCTTCTTCTTATACCTTTGCACCCTTGGCATGATATTTCTATGGAATTTGTTGTTGGATTGCCTAGAACTAAGACTGGAACGGATTCAGTATTTTTTGTAGTTGATAGGTTTTCCAAAATGGCTCACTTTATTCCTTGTCATACAACGGATGATGCCATTAACATTACTGGATTGTTCTTTAAGGAGATAGTTAGACTTCATGGCATGTCTAAGATCATAGTATCAGATAGAGACACTAAGTTCCTTAGTTACTTTTAGAAAACACTTTGGTCTAAGCTAGGAACTAATCTTTGTTTCTCCACAACTTGTCACCCACAATCGGATGGTCAAACGGAAGTAATTAATAGAACCTTGTCTACTTTGTTAAGAGCTTTGATTAAAAAGAATTTTAGGACTTGGGAAGAATGTTTGCCTCATGTTGAATTCACATATAATCATGCTAGGCATACTGCATCTAAGTATTCACCTTTTGAGATTGTTTATGGGTTCAATCCCATCTCACCTTTGGATCTAATGCCCTTACCTTTTAGTGAAAGGACAAGCCTTGATGAAAAGAAAAAGGCTGAGTTGGTTAAAAAGATTCATGAGAAGGCTCGGCTCAATATTGAAAATAAGACCAAGATGTATGCTCAACAAGCCAATAAGGGCCGGACAAAGCTAACCTTTGAGGAAGGAGACTTAGTGTGGATTCACTTGCACAAATATAGATTTCCGAATGAAAGGAAATCCAAGCTAATTCCTAGGGTTGATGGTCCATTCAAAGTCATCAAAAAGATCAATGACAATGCCTACCAGCTGGATCTTCAAGGTAAGTACCAAGTAAGTTCCAGCTTCAATATTACTGATTTGGATCCCTATTTTGTAGATGAAACCGATTTGAGGTCAAATCCTTCTCAACTGGGGGAGGATGATGTGAGCATGGTCAGCAAGGAACCTCAACCTAAGGAGCAGCTAGAACCAGAGGAGGAAGAAGCCAATGAAGAAGCTAAGGAGCAGCTAGAACCTGCGGATAAAGAAGAAGAAACTCTACAAATCTTCAATGTCCCCATTACCCGATCCAAGCAAGCCAAACTTAAGACAACACTATAGCACCTTCTCAACACCATCCAAGACAGTTTAGTGTCTGCTAATCCAACTACCCTAGTTGTGATCCAAGCCACCTAAACAATTCATCAAGAGAGGTGTTGCGACTTGCACTCTTTTTCCCTTGGTTTGGTTTTGTCCCATTGGGTTTTCCAAACAAGGTTTTTAATGAGGCTTGTTCACAACACTTTAATAAAAGCCTCTTGAAGGAAACCCAAGCCCAATTCTATCTACAAATTTCGTGCATGAAGAGGAGATCAAGAGTCTAGTCAAGCTTTCATTAATGTTTAGTCTTTAATCTTTATGTGTTTAATGTTTGCATTAAGTCTTTAGCTATTTCCTATGCATGCTAAACACTATATGTAAGACCTTTTGGTCCTCTATTCAGATTATCAAACATTTTAATACCAAATCTTCTTCTTAAACTCGTTTGATCATCCTCTTGAATAAGGAACTTTGGAACACTTTCCCATTCCTCTCAAGAGTCGAAAGTCTAAGGGAATCTTCGCACCCTTTGGAAGTTTCACTTCAATTCACCTCTTGTCCACCGTGTCTGGCCTTTGCTATTCACACAGAGCAAGTAGATAGTCCAAGGATATTCCACCATCCTTGAGAAGTATCACTCATTCCATTCTTGTCTCGGATCCATCCACTTCAAGTTTCACAAAACCGCAACTTTCACCACCATAACTTCACTTCCGTAACCTTGATCATCACACCATCATTTTCAAAACCTCTTGGAGTCATTCAGGGACTAGATCCTACCTAGAATCACATCAAAGAGCCTAAGGAATCTCATGGAGCTGCTCTAAAAAAAGTGTTAAGATATCTACAAGGAACCCTTTCTCATGACATTACCTTTAAGCGAGTCAAGAAGATGGAGTTGGTGGAATTCAGTGACAGCAGTCATAATGTGGATGTTGATGATGAAAGAAGTACTACAGGCCACATCTTCTACTCGAATTATTGTCCTTTCACACAACCTGCCAATGACTTCTCCAAGTAATTCTTGAAGCCAAATTGCTTGCTTAGCAGCTTCAGTAGCTGCCATGAACTCGGCTTCACAAGAAGATAAAGTAACTTTCTCCTGCTTTTGAGAACACCATGTAATAGGAAAATTATTCAAATAGAGGTCACATGTAAAGTTTAGAGGTCGCAAGATCAAATTACGTTTATGACAGGATCATATAACATGCTCTAATCTGAGACTTAAAGGGATGTACATATTTCGTGTCAAAACCTCCTAATAATTTTTTTTAAAAAGGAATTTCAAAAATGATACTTTAAGAGTGTCATATTCAAAACTACCATTCTTAATAAAGTACCGTAATATAAATATCAAATATCAAAACTCTCATTTAATGGAGAAATATAAACTTCAAATTAGAAAACATAACCCAATTATAGTGATTTAATTTATTTAAGTAAATAAGTATTTTCACATAATAATAATATATCATATATCATATATATAAAAGATGATAAACTCTTTTCTAGTTTTGTGACACGTAAGCACACGAGAGGGTGACACGTGTCCAATTAAACTTAACAAAAAAAAAAAAACTTTTCAATTTCTTGTGTTCGGTTGTCTTTTAGTGTTCATTTAAGTTACATGTAAGTGAATTAAATGATCTTAATTCGAGTACATAAATTTGTATATGTTTATCTTATTTGATAAATAATACAACATTTTTAAATGTGTTTATTTTATTTTTCTTTAGTTTGTTTCTTACAGAGAAATAATCAAGAGACAAAACAATAAGTGATGCGATGGTAAACGTGAAAACAAATGCAAATGGGTAAAGTTGTAGATTTCCAAGATCTTGGAATCATCCTATATATAAAAGATGAAGAACTCTTTCCAAAAAAATGTAGCGTCATCACTTAATAAGATGCCATGTGCCCCTTTTAAATTTGGATGCCTCACATTATTTCCTAAACGTTTTCAATTTGTTGTCGTTCTTTATTAAAGTTTTAAGTGCATCATAATTAATATATGATTAACGTAATCAAAGTGTGAACTATTCATTTTCCCTCTTTTTGTTTTATTAATCTTCCCTTTTTTGATGATGAACTATGAGAAAGAAAAAATGAAACAGTTCGACTTGTAGATCTCATGATTTATGCTTTTGTCTTTCTACCATGGAATATATATCTTTGTAAGTGGCATACTTAGAAAATCTCTAAAATTACATGATCAATCAATTGTTAACTTGCTTTATCTCTATCACCTTGATGCCGCTTCTTCGTTTAGGTTTTTCATAACGCCTATGTTCACCTTTCTTTCTTCAACTAACATAAAAGTAAAACGAAAATCTATGCAAATGATTAATTTGGATACACTATTTACTATTTAACTTAGTCCCAATATGTGAGATCTCTTATTCCTCCTCGTTTTAACCTTTGTTTTGAATAAATTTTTATTGGTTATGTCAAATTATGTGAGTTGAAACTTATTTTCTTATGAATCCTCCGACTCTCTCAATACAGTGCGGGATCCAATTAATCTCTTATGCAAGACGAAAATTGATAAGGATGTGTCATCTAAATATTCTTTGTTCCACATCTAATCATTTCAAGCGTCTTACTCACCCCCATATCCAAATCTCACGATGATCACCATTGAGCGTTGTGTCAGAATTGGTGTTCGCTTGCAAAATTCTATTTTCTCACATATTCATCTCCCACCATTCTCTGTAGATATTATTTATGTCTTTGACAATATTTTGTCTATCATCTTTTAAGAATTTACATTCTTGTTATTATAAAGTCGCATAGTCATTAAATTATTGATGTATGCATTTGGATAAATGTATTAATTAACATATTTTTTCTTTCTGCATTATTCTTGTGCACAAACACAATATAATTATGATTTTAGCTGAACTATGTAACATAAACACTAAAATGGAATCACAAAAATCAAATTATATGAAATTCAAATAGAAAAATATATAAATATAATTCGTGCGTATGTATAGGCGCTCCGGTAATGATATTTAAAAAATGGTAAATTTGAAAAGGTGGTAATGTGAAAGTGGTTTTTTTTATAAATTTCTCATAAATAATAGTGGAAGTAAACAATCTGGTTGCTCAAAAATCAAAATCCAATACTCTTAATATCCTACCAACGTTCCGTTATTTAATCTTAGAAGTCTTCTGATTGAGAAAATGGAGTAAAGAGATGGGAAGATTGAGGAAATACGAAAGTACCTAAGAGAATACGAAGGAATCATGTACCAATCGCTAATTTAAAAAGTAGTTTACAACTAAGATGAACATAAAATCGAACCAAACAAACCAAACCAAAGTAAACCAAACTCAATAACTTCGAATATATATTTCCTTTCCTTAATCCCTCACTATCTTTCGCTATAACATTTTTAGAACGTCTCTCTCTCTTTCTCTGACAGTTCTTTTTGTTTTTCCTGTCTCTCGCTCGATGCGAAGAATCGAGCACTTGTGTCGCTCTTTGTAAGTTGTATTTTCTGGGAATATAACCAGAGTCTAAAAGAGGTACTTGAATGCGTGCCTTTCGATGCCTGATGTTGCTCCTCGCAGCTGCGGTGGAGTTGGCCGTGACTGGGTTCG
Source organism: Euclidium syriacum (assembly GCA_900116095.1). Lineage (NCBI taxonomy): Eukaryota > Viridiplantae > Streptophyta > Magnoliopsida > Brassicales > Brassicaceae > Euclidium > Euclidium syriacum. The sequence goes on along the minus strand of FPAK01000009.1, from coordinate 7,822,485 downwards.
GGTCGCCGTTTGCGTTTGCGCAGTACGCAGCTGGTCCGGCCAAGATTTTTCCTCTGGAAAGGGCTTTTCCTCTCGACGAGTCAGTGGAGCTGAGTGAACTCAGGGCGCGTGACCGTGTCAGACACGCCCGGATCTTAATGGGAGGTCGCCAAAGCTCCGTCGGCGGCGTCGTGGACTTCCCTGTACAAGGCTCTTCCGATCCTTTACTCGTCGGGTAATTTCTTCATCTTGGGTTTTTCTTTTCGGTCTACTCTAATTTCTTGTTCCAGGGAGAAATCAGAAATGTCTGCTTTCTTGTCATAATCCGTATTCAATTTAAAGGTCGCTTTTAACTTCTTTTAACCCAAATTGACAGAGTTAGGGTTTCAGAGCTTTATTACGTTTTCCTTCTTTGGTTGTCTATCCCTTGGCTTTATCTTGCTGAGTTTAAGATTTGCAGTTAGGCTTCTTGATTATTGCTTTACAAGAAAAGATGGAGTTTTTGAATTAAAGAAAAAAAAAGTAGATTTAGAAATGGTGTTAATACGGAAATCTTATTCAGTTTGTCTCCTTTCTTTTCTTGTTGCAGCTCCAAGACGACTATGTATGTCACATTTGCAATCTCTGTTATTGCATCTCTCCTTTAGTTCTTAATGAATTTTGTTTTTTCAGTCGACAAATCTTTCTCTTTTATGTCATATCTCTATGCCGTTTCTTGGTAGGATTTATTTCACAAAGGTCAAACTGGGTTCTCCTCCCACAGAATTCAATGTTCAAATCGATACTGGAAGTGACATCTTGTGGGTTACTTGTAGTTCTTGCAGTAATTGCCCTCGCTCCAGTGAACTTGGAGTAAGTAGCTTTGTCTTAGTGTTTACTTAATAGAATTACTCTTGTGATGAGTGAGCATCAGAGAAGTATGCCGAGCTTATTATCCTTATCTTTTTTCCAAATTCATTTCAGATCGAGCTCCATTTCTTTGATGCTCCTGGTTCCTTAACTGCTGGTTCTGTTACTTGCTCAGATCCGATTTGTTCTTCAGCTTTCCAGACAACAGCTGCACAGTGTTCTGAGACTAACCAGTGCGGTTACTCTTTTCACTATGGTGATGGAAGTGGAACTTCAGGTTACTACATGACTGACACCTTCTATTTTGACGCCATTTTGGGAGAATCTTCGGTTGCAAACTCATCTGCTCCCATTGTTTTTGGGTGAGAGCTTTTTCTATCAAACAATGGCCCTTGTGTTAAAGCTCTCAAAACTTTGTATATGATTTTTTTTGTATGTGAAAATAGCTGTAGTAACTACCAATCTGGGGACCTGACAAAGTCAGACAAAGCAGTGGATGGAATATTTGGTTTTGGAAAGGGAAAGTTGTCAGTTGTTTCTCAGTTGTCGTCAAGAGGGATTACACCGCCAGTGTTTTCTCATTGCTTGAAAGGAGATGGTAGTGGAGGTGGTGTCTTTGTTCTCGGCGAGATATTAGTCCCAGGAATCGTTTACAGTCCTCTTGTCCCATCACAGTAAACTCACATACCTCTTCTTTAATATTCCTCTTAGATTGCATTATGCTGTCACAACCTGAAGTAGTGATAAGTTGTTGTGTTAGTCTAGTGAATGGCATGTGTTACTGATAAGAATCTGTTTTTTTAATCTATTTGAATACGTATTACAGGCCTCACTATAACTTAAATCTGCTGAGCATTGACGTGAATGGTCAGACGCTGTCCATTGATGCAGCGGCATTTGAAACATCAAATACCCGTGGAACTATTGTTGACACAGGAACCACTTTGACATATCTGGTGAAAGAGGCTTACGATCCTTTATTCAGTGCTGTAAGTTTGCGTATATCTTGTGTTGTGTGTTTGCATGAGACTCTCGCTTTCACATCATGATCTGTTTTTGTTGTCCCATCTGCAGATAACAAACAGCGTGTCACAGTTGGCAACACCGATTATTTCTAATGGAGAGCAGTGCTATTTGGTCTCAACTAGGTACGTCTCCTTATCTATAATTGGACATTTCAAATCCTTTAACTCCCTAGATCAAAGTTATATTGGTTTTGTGTGTTTGTGCAGTATAAGTGATCTGTTTCCTCCGGTTAGTCTCAATTTTGCTGGTGGTGCATCAATGATGTTAAGACCGCAGGACTACTTATTTCATTATGGTTTCTATGTAAGTCCTTCTGATTATTATATGTATAAAAGTACTATAGGGTTTTGTATGTAATCTATTGACTTTGTCTCTCCTATCTAAGCAGGATAGTGCGTCGATGTGGTGCATTGGTTTTCAGAAATCTCTAGAAGAACAAACCATTTTAGGAGGTCAGATACTGAGCTTTAAACTGATGAATTATGAAGCTGCTTGTCCCAGACAGTTAATATCAATCCGTTTTGTATTGCAGATCTTGTTCTTAAAGATAAAGTCTTTGTGTATGATCTTGCTCGGGAACGGATTGGATGGGCAAACTATGATTGTAAGTATATATAATCTTTAAGACTATGCCATTTAGAGGTGGCTTAAATTCTGCTAATTAGGGAACGCTAGTCATCGGTTATCTTCCTCTGAATTTTGAAAACTTGATTTTGTTGGATAGGTTCGATGTCTGTGAATGTATCGGTAACTTCAGGAAAAGATATTGTAAACTCAGGGCAACCATGCTTGAGGATCTCAACGAGGGATATGCTCTTAGAAGTGTTCTCTAGCATCTTATTGGCTCTAATTTGCATTTTCTTCTCGTTGACGTAAAGTTATAGAGTTAATGTTGCTACGTTCCTGTTTTAGAGTAGTGTGTAGCTGATTTCGTTGAGTGAGTTCTTTTGATTCTTTCACCATCCTCAAGTTTTTTTTATTAGGTAGTGCCGCTTTTAATTGTAGATAAGCCTCCTTGTGAAAAAGGGGTTATTTGTGTAATCCTCGGTTCCTTTTTTTTCTTAAAAATATATATATTTGGGAAGATTCCTTTGTTTGTAGAAGACACAAAACAATTAAAACACAGAGGAGACCAAATCGTCACTATCGTCGTCTTTAGATTGCGTCAATCGTCATGATCTGACATAGAGTGCTTTGTAGATGGTGATGAAGAGAATCACAGCTCCTTCACACTCAAAAACAAAAGAAACTAGACGACGACATACCAAACATGTTTCTCATCTTTGAAAAATATTCCCCGAATCCATTGAGGATTTTGGTTTAATTTCAATCGATGGTTTTCTTTTGAAAACAAATGTGTATGTGTCACGTGCCACTTTTACTAAAACTCAAACCTGTTTGACAAAACAAACGGAGATAATTGTTGCATCAACGGAGTTATATATTCCGTTAACAGATTTGACTTCGCGAGCTCAAAACCCAATTTGGAAGTTTGTTCTCTGATATTTTATAGTTTTGGTTTCATATAGAATTGGTTTAAAATATTTGTAGGTTTAAAGTGGATTTACGAGCCACCTAGAAAAAAACATTTATGGATTTTCCAAATTTCCAATCGTCTGAATCTCCGGAAAACATTTCTGACGGAGAGTGAATTAAAACGCGGAGAATGGCGCATGGTTCGTACAAGACGCAACTTTTTCGCGTAATCCAAAATTGTGCTTCCATGCAAAAATCTCACCGTACTACTCCGCACACTTTCTCTCTCTCAAAATTAAAGCCCAAACGAATCCTAAGACGAAAATAAAATAATCTAAATCGAAACGGCACGACGAGTCGCAAAGAAACGCCACCGAACGCTACTGAACGGGATATATAAAGCTGAGGAGAGATAACGGCCTCAATTAATCACCCTACCGATTTTCGGTTGTTCCTTCCGTGACTGTTCTCACTTTCTCTCTCTTCGTCTTTCGTCGTTTTCTGCATTGCATTGGTACTATTTCTTTGGAGGAACCACAGCAATGGCGGCTGCAATTACTGGGGCGAATGCTTCGGGATCGACTTCTACAGTGATCGTGTCGCTATATGTGGGCGACTTACACCCTAGCGTCACCGAAGGTATACTCTACGACGCCTTCGCCGAGTTCAAGAGCCTAGCTTCTGTTCGTCTTTCTAAAGACGCCTCCACTGGCCGCTCTCTCTGTTATGGCTACGCCAACTTTCTCTCGCGTGAGGACGGTACTGTTCTTCATCTCTTTGATTTGATTTTTCTTGGATTTTGTTTCCTGATTGAAGGTTACAGAGACGCGCTTCGTCGTCGATTTTTGTACGTATATATCATGTTCTCTTATCATCGTTGTTTTGGACACTTGGATTGCTAATCGGTGGAGAATCTATGTATATTTGGCCGATTTTCCCGGGAAAATATTTCGATCTCCTCTATTCCTCATTTATCGATGCTTTCCTTGCAATTTCTCCTTGATTTTTGGTGATCGGAAGACGGATTTGTTTTTCTTAAAGCTTGTAGGGACTTGTTGTATACTAATCACGTCTTCTATTTCTGAAGTTTTCGATTGCGTAGCTACACGTTTGATACGAGCCACTTAATCCGTAACTTCTGACTTTTGAACTTCAGTGATGGTTCGATTGATTATCTGCCCCAATAGGTTTTGTTTGGATTATAGACTATGATTAGTTGAACATAGGTGAGAAGAAAATGTATAATGGTATACCAGGAGTAATACTTATCCCCAGGCTTTTACTTCAATTGTGCAGCTAATCTTGCCATCGACGAAATGAATCACAGTATGTTGAATGGTAAAATGATTCGAGTAATGTGGTCAGTTCGAGAACCTGATGCTAGGAAAACTGGCGTTGGAAATGTCTTTATTAAGGTAGGACTCTACATCAAAGAGATGGATATTTCTCCAGTGTCTGATTAATTCGGGTGTTTGGTTCTTGCATTGATGGTGATTATCATTCTCATTTTGTTAGAATTTGCCTGAGTCACTCAACAATGCGGGTCTGCAAGATATTTTCATGAAATTTGGGAAAATTGTTTCCAGTAAAGTTGCAACCTACGATGATGGGAAGAGCCGGGGCTATGGCTTTGTCCAATTTGAGCAAGAAGACGCTGCACATGCTGCTATTGAGAATCTGAATGGTACTATCGTTGCTGGCAAGGAGATGTAAGGCTTTCCTATTCATTGGTTTCTGGATATTTTTCCTATAGACTGTGCCTAGAATGAGAGATCTAGTTTCCACCATTATGTTTTTATTAATGGTTTCCAAATCTGAATCGTAACGCAGCTATGTTGGAAAGTTCATGAAAAAGACTGACAGAGCCATTCATGAGGTCAAGTACACGAACTTGTACATAAAGAATCTAGATGCAGATGTCAGTGAGGATCTTTTAAGGGAGAAGTTCTCGGAATTTGGGAAAATTGTTAGCTTAGCCATTGCAAAAGACAAAAACGGAGCATGTAAAGGGTTTGGATTTGTTAGCTTTGACAATACAGAGGATGCGAGACGGGCAGCAGAAACAATGAATGGGACACAATTTGGTCTGACGAATATTTCTTTGTTTTCTTATACAATAAAGTCTTGCCAAGATATTTAATCGTTTTTGTTATTTGGATAGGTTCAAAGACTCTTTATGTAGGAAGGGCACAGAAGAAGGCAGAACGGGAGAAACTGTTAAGGGAACAATTTGAAGAAAAGTGCAAAGAACAGAAGACGAAAGCTGAGGTAATTAACATAGAATGAAAGCCTTTTGATAGTTTAATGTGATACAAGTATTTGATATGGTTGTTTGTTTTTAATTATCAGTTGAAGGTGTCAAACATGTATGTGAAGAACATTGATGTTGGTGTTACTGAGGAGGAGCTGAGAGAAAAGTTCAGTCAATGTGGCACAATCACGTCAGCAAAGTTAATGTGTGATGAGAAAGGAGGAAGCAAGGGGTTTGGATTTGTGTGTTTCTCAGCACCTGAAGAAACTATTGACGCTGTGAAAACTTTTCATGGTAAGATGTAGGAACAATGTTATTGGTACACATGTATTGAATTTATGACACGGCTCTAATAGCTCATCTGATTAACTTTCAGGGGTTATGTTTCATGGGAAACCACTATATGTGGCTATTGCTCAAAGAAAAGAGGATAGGAAAATGCAGTTACAGGCTCAATTTGGCAACAAGCGTGTGGATAAGGGAGGAAGCAGTTCGTCAGGTTGTGCCATACCAGGAATATACTCTCCACTCTACTACACGAATCCTCAAGCTGGGATGGTATATGAAGTGAATGTAGCTCCGACGTGGAAGTCTACTAACCAGATTCTTACTTCATCAAACCGCACCTTTGGAGCAGTCACATATCCTCCCATGGTATATACTGATATGATTTCTACATATATTGAAAAAGTGTTTTGACATGATAATGGCTGACGGAAAGAGTTGTGGTGGTAGGTTACGAATGCGCCAAGAAAGAATAAGGAGAACATCAGCAAAGGGAGATTGAATGGGAATGCTGTTTCGTATGTGCCACATGTGTATCAGTCTACTCAAATGCTTCCTTTGTCAAGAGACTTTTCGAACCAGCAGGTATTTATTTAATATACATAATTACCAAAATCTTTTACCTCAGCACCTCTGTAAGATGGCTGAGATCAACCTTTTTTTAAAGCATATGCAGCAGAAGAGAAACTATGGTCGGGGAAAAGAAATGAAGAAAGCGAACTTAAGAGGACATTCTGAAACACTGTCTTTTGGTACACCACTTGAGATGCAGAAGCAAATGCTCGGAGAACGGCTCTATCCTCTAGTAAAGAAACTCGAGGTTTGTGTTATTGAATTAGATCATTATAGTAAATATTCACATTCGATTATGTTTAAGTACAGTGACTGTAAAATTTGATTCTTGTGCAGCCCCAATTTGCTGCCAAAATTACAGGGATGCTTCTGGATATGGACAACTCGGAAGTGATTTTTTTGCTCAAGTCGCCAGAATACTTAGCTGTTAAAGTCCAGGAAGCGTTTGAAGTTCTCAAGTCATCAAAGATAAATCTGACCGCTCCAAGCACGCTTCCTTCTGCTAAATTGGCATCTCGCGTTTCAGCTAAGTGAATGAAAAAAATTGGAAAACTACTTCCTTCGTTTTCTACACACACTTTCGTGGTTTTTTTTGCTTATATTTTCTTATGCTCAATAGATTGCATAAAACATTTGCATGGAAATTGGTACTTTTTAGAGAAGTTGTGAAACACTGAATTCTTGGAAAGCCAAGGAAGTGTTAAATGCTAGAACAAGATCTTCTTGAATGAAACATGCCTTCTTCCTCATAAGGTTCCGCCGTCAAGGAGTGCCTTACGAAACACCTTTCTTCTGATTTTGTTGCTTTTCCTTTCTCATTTCCTTCGACCCATCTCTTTAGCTTCTTCATCAACCTCTTCCTTCTCGAAGATTCATGATGATGACGATCATTCTCTTCATGATGCTCATCAGCTACTGTCAATGCCAGAGCATCATCCGCTTGATCCTCCAAACCTAACTCTTGCAAGTTTCCATTTGGAGAAAATACGACTTCCCCATAATTGCTTCCCTTTCTCATTACCTCGTGCCTCAAACAAGCATTGCTCCATCTCAGGTTAATCACTTCCTTCACTCCATTCGCAAAATCTTTCTTCAAGTCCTCATTCTCTTGTAATACCCTTGTATACTCTTCTACACTCACCATCTTCACAAACGCAAAAAAATTCCAATCAACATAGCAAAAATTAAATCCAAAAAAAAAAAAAAAAACCATTACTCACCTCTGATTTTGAATTTGAAGACTTCCTGGATACTTCTTCTTTAGCTTTCAGGTCTTTGACTGCACCTTCAAGTTGCTTCACAATGTTATTCTTAACCTCCAATTCATCAAAACACATCACTAACTCTTTTTCCACGCCACTAATCCTCCTGCTCTTTTCGTACACAACTCGGTATAACTGCTTTCCTCTTCTCCTAAGCATCTTTGCTTTATCCTGAAACAACCCGTTCTCTGATCTCAACCCTTGGATTTCTCCCACCAGTTTTAGATACACCATCAACAAATCTTGACCCCTCTTGTGTTCTTCCTCCATCGCCAAATATTCTCTACGGAAGAATTCTAATTGAGATTTCTCAAGACTCAATCTGCTTTTTTGCTCCATAAGTTTCACTTCGTGATCTTTCAACTTACAATAGCGTTCGAAATGCAACTCCATCTCGTACTCCTTCCTCTGAATCTCCTCGAATCTGGATTTTAAGTTGTAAATCTCTTGCTTCTGATCATCATGATTTACACTCTCTGTTTCCTCTTCTTCGTCTCCATCGTTTCTTTCTCTAGGTGATGATGAGGACTCTGGATTGCTTGCAGAAGAAGGTACCTCGTTATCTTCTTTCCGAAACACGAACTTGGCCAAGATTAGACCAGTTGCTGATACTACAAGAGCAAGAACAACTCTCAGGATCACCGGCTTCATAACTCCTCCTTCTCTTGGACCTGAACCATCCATTAATCTCTTTTGTTCCTTTCAATTCCAAAGCTTTCTCTTCTTGACTTAAATGTTTCCTCGTTTCGATTATAATTTATAGAATGATGATTGATCTTGTGAGGGTTTCATCGAATTTAAATGGTTTATTCGAATCACGGTTTTTATTAATACTTTTTACTTTCTTTTTGTTTCGTTTTTTGGTTGTAAAGGAGACATGTCTTCTAAGGTTTATTCTTTTCCCTTTGTGTGTGCATTTTTTGTTTCCTTTTCTTTCTTGGGTTTAATTTAAATAAGTAAAGTAATTTAGATTGGTTGCTTTTTGACCGTTGTTTCCTTCCTCGTTGGGGCATCCGATTCCCACCCTAATTAATAGGAAATTGCATAGAATAGTCAATATGTAAAGAATATATTGTTTTTTTTTTTCCATGAAATAAAATATTAGAGTTATAATATTTGGTTGGATTACAATAGTGTCTATCTTACCTGAGTCTAGGATTAAAGGTTCGATTATAACAACTAAGAAACTTCCACAAGAAGACTAGTTCATCAAAGACAACAAAAGATACAAAATCCAAACAAAAAAAAGAACTTCACAAAATGGACAACGGGTAATTCTAACGTAAAATCTAAAAACAGAAAAAGAACCTTCCTCCTGAAACGTTTAAAGAGAACCACTATCCTCTAACAATCTCTATAATTGTAGCAGGTGTTGGTGTGTTTGTAACGAACCCAAGCACGCACTAATCCTTCACCAAACTATCGGTTACTGTCTATCCATTATGAACCCAAAAATACTACGCGAAAACAATCCAACATCTCGGAACAAACTCGGAAGCTATGAACGTCGCTAAAGGGAGGATAATTTCAAAGAAAACCGTGAAATCCACCTCTATCGAAGATATTAATGAGATACGGCATAAAGAAATTTCCAACTTATCATAAAGTGATATGTGTATATACTTCCCAACATTACAATTAAGATATATACCCTTGTTATTAGTTATATGATTCATCTATTATATTTTTATGTTTCTTTTTTCGAAGTCTTTATGTTCTCTTTTTAATTTTTATTGTATATTTTTCATAAATTTAAAATCATACAATTACCACAAATCATTAAAATCTACATTCTAATAATTGGTAAAAAAAATATTTTCTGTTACTTTATTTTATTTTACTTGATGTATTGTAATTCATTTTATATATCATATTTGTTCTTTATCATAAAAGTTAATATAATATTTCTAAATATAAATTTCAATAGCAATTGGTGTCTCTTGATATATGTAATTTTGAATTTGTAGGCTTAAAATGTAATTATAATATTTAAATTTTGTACTAAAACAAGTAAATTTTTCATATCAATGCAAATATTTGTTATAACATAAACTTGAAAAGAAAAGTTATAATATTTTAATAGAGACTATTAGTTTATTTAGTTTTAATATTATATATAAAAAATTTTATTTTGCACCCGTTAACATTTTTTTTTTAGATCTGTCCCTGCATCTATCCCGAAATTGCTTATACAAACAGATTCAAACAGAGCCCAATTCCGAAAACCACTTCATTCTTGTAAAGAATATATTAGAACTCTATGAAAAAAAAAAAAAAATTAATTTATCAAACATTTATTAAGCATGTTTTCGGAACGTATGTCCAAGGCAAAAAAAAAAAAACTAATAAATCTTAAATTATCTTTTTTTTTCTCTCTCCCTCAACTCCGCACTCGAACACAAGATGATGTCGTATATTTTAAATAAAGTAAGATATTACTTACAGGACCAAAAATAAAAGAAAAAGTGTTATAATAAAAGGGTATTTTATCGTAAAGATAAATAATAAATAAGAGAGAAAATATTATATCCGTGAAGAAAGCGGGATACTTGGATAGAGAGAATATGTTTTTTTTCGTATAGAAGATTGTATTGAGTTATATTTTACATCCATCGAATTCGACCGTTTATATAGAGATAAAAAGTTGGATTTACTATGCATGCATAGTGACATGTGGGCTCCACATAAATTATATAAAAAACTTATAACGTATAAAACGTGTAGTGTATATTACTAACTTTTGTAACACTCCCCCTTGGAGACCACTGTCACTGTTGTAGTTTGTCTTCTGTTGCCTTGTTAAAAACCTTTCTAGGAAAACCCATTGGGAAAAACCATAGTAAGGTAAAAGAGTACAACTCTTCTAGCTCCCCCTCGACTGATCAGGAGAGTACCTTATAGGTCACGTTGCAACGAATTCCTATGTTATGAACATGCTTCCTGAACGTAGCGGTGGATAGTGACTTTGTGAAGAGATCTGCAGTATTATCGCATGATTGGACATATCTTACTTCTATCTCCTTGTTCTTCTCAAGTTCTTGGGTGTATGAAAAGAACTTCGGAGGGATGTGCTTTGTTTAATCAGTCTTGATATATCCGTCCTTTGTTTGGGCAATACATGTGGCATTGTCTTCATATAAGATAGTTGGTTCCATATTTACACGGATTCCACTGCTTGATTGGATGTGTTGACTTATTGATCTGAGCCAAACACATTCTCTGCTAGCTTCATGGAGAGCAATGATCTCAGCATGATTTGAAGAGGTAGCCACAAGCGTTTGTTTCTGAGAATGCCATGAAATAGCGGTGCCTCCAATTGTGAAGACGTATCCAGTCTGTGATCGAGCTTTGTGTGTATCTGATAAATATCATGCATCTGCAAAACCAATCATTTGACCATTTGAGTTCTTAGGATAAAATAATCCTAGGTCAGTAGTTCCTTCAAGGTAGCGAAAGACATGTTTAATCCCATTCCAATGTCTTCGCGTTGGAGATGAACTGAATCTTGCCAATAGGTTAATGGCAAATGATATATCTGGCCGAGTACAATTTGCAAGGTACATAAGAGCTCCAATCGCACTTAAATATGGTACTTCAGGACCAAGTACCTCTTCATTTTCCTCATGTGGTCGAAATGGATCACTTTCAACATTAAGTGATCTAACAATCATAGGAGTGCTAAGTGCGGTTGCCTTATCCATATTGAATCGTTTTAACACTCTTCTTGTGTATGTGGATTGGTGTACAAATATACCCTCTTGAGAATGCTCAATTTGGAGGCCAAGACAATTCTTTGTTTCTCTGAGGTCTTTCATCTCAAATTCTCCCTTTAAATAGCTTGCTGCTTTCTGTATTTCCCCTTGAGTTCCGATAATATTTAGATCATCAACATATACTGCGATTATTACAAATCTAGATGTTGTTTTCTTAATGAAAACACATGGGCATATAGGATTGTTCACATATCATTCTTTTATTAAATGCTCACTAAGACGATTATACCACATTCGCCCAGATTGTTTTAACCCATATAATGATCTTTGCAATTTTATTGCACACAACTCTTTAGGTTTAGCGCTTAAAGCTTCCGACCTTTTAAATCCATCTGGAATTTTCATATAGATATCGGTATCTAATGATCCATATAAATATGCCATAACGACATCCATGAAACGCATCTCTACGTTTTCATATGCCGCTAAACTCATCAAGAATCTAAATGTGATTGCATCCATGACGGGGGAATATGTCTCCTCATAATCGATCCCGGGTCTTTGAGAAAAACCTTGAGCTACGAGATGAGTTTTGTATCTCATAATCTCATTTTTCTCATTTCGTTTTTGAACGAAAACTCATTTGTATCCAACCGGTCTCACATCTATGGGAGTGAGTGCGATAGGTCCGAATACACTTCGTTTGTTAAGCGAATCAAGTTCGGCTTGTATTGCATCTTTCCACTTTATCCAATCATGTCTCTTTTTATATTCATATACAGACTTCGGCTCTAGATCTTCGTTTTCCTCATCTATTTCCTTTGACACGAGGTATGAGAAAACGTCATCAATAACATTCATCTTATTTCGATTCCATATATTTCCATTGTGAATGTAGTTTATAGAAATCTCATGATTTTCTTCAGGTTCATGATGCTCTACATCGCCATTAGTTTCATGATTCATTTCTTCCAAAATACTTTCTGTAATTTTGGGATCATTATACTTTTCAGCTTCCTTTCGCTTTCTAGGATTCTTATCCTTAGAACCGACGGGTCTACCACGCTTCAAGCGTGTTCGAGACTCACGTGTATCATCTGCTTTTCCACGTTCTTGTGGGATCTCAATACGAGCAGGAGTATTTGCAGCTGGTATATGTGATTTGATTACCGTTTTGGTATCTGCAAATGCATCAGGTAGCTGATTTGCAATACTCTGCAAATGCATAATTCGTCGAACTTCTAATTCTGACTGTTTTGTAGGAGGATCAAGGTGTAAAAGAGATGGTACACACCATTTTATATCATTTCCTACTTGTTTATTTTCTCCCCCTAGAACCGGGAATTCTTTCTCATCAAAATGACAATCCGCAAAGCGTGCTGTAAAAACATCGCCAGTTTGCGGTTCTAGGTACCGTATAATCGATGGAGAATCACAACCAACATAGATTCCCATCCTTCTTTGCGGTCCCATCTTTGTACGTTGTGGAGGAGCAATAGGCACATATACAGCACAACCAAAGATCCTTAGATGAGAAATATTTGGTTCTCGGCCAAAAACTAACTGTAATGGGGGGATACTTATGATATGCGCTTGGTCTTACGCGTATAAGTGTTTCAGCATGCAAAATGGCATGTCCTCACGCAGAGACTGGGAGTTTTGATTTCATAATCAATGGTCTTGCAATTAGTTGCAGACGTTTAATCAATGACTCAGCCAATCCATTTTGTGTATGAACATGAGGCACTGGATGTTCAACATTAATCTCCGTTACCATACAATAATCATTGAATGCTTGGGATGTGAATTCGCCTGCATTGTCTAGTCTAACTCTTTTGATTGGATAATCAAGAAACTGAGCTCTTAGTTTGATTATCTGAGTTAGAAATCTCGCAAATGCCATATTTCGAGATGATAAAAGACAAACATGTGACCATCTACTGGACACGTCAATCAATACCATGAAATAGTTGAATGGTCCACATGGTGGATGTATAGCTCCACAAATATCACCTTGAATCCGTTCAAGGAACTTCGGTGATTCTGTGTTGATTTTGGCTGGCGATGGCCTTAGAATAAATTATCCGAGAGAACATGCAGCACATGTCATTTTATTCCTCTGATATATTTCTTGGATTTTCAATGAATGCCCATGTGAGTTCTTAATGATTTTTCGCATCATCGTGGTGCCTGGATTACCATGACGATCATGCCAAAGTGTGAAATCTTCTGGATTTATTTTCACCACAAGGTGCGACTCTATTGCATATATATAAGTATGATGCAAACCAAAAGGAAGTCTAGGTATCTTTTCTAACACTTGCCTCATTCCTGATTTTTCAGAAGTTATATACAAATACTTCTTTCCATTCTCAGTTGCAGGCTGAGTGTCATATCCATGAAGATATATATCTTCGAAACTCAACAAATTCCTTTTAGAATTAGGACAAAACAATGCATTATTTATCGAGAATTTCGTACCATTACGCAAGGTGAAGCTAGCGTTACCAGTTCCTTCGACCAAGTCAGTCGGACCTGATATTGTATCAACAATAACCTTTGTTGGTTTTAATTCAGAGAAATATCTCTTATTCTTTAGGATAGTGTGTGTTGTTCCACTATCTGCTATACACATGTCTCTAACATTTTTCTTGGATGTTGTTCCATTTGTATATCGATCCATTTCTGAGGTAAACGCAAACAATTAATAAGTAGAAAACATTTTATTCATGAAATTCAAAACCATACAGCAATTATTCATAACAAGTTTAAACATTAAAAATTTAAAGCATACAACAATTTTATGGAAATTCGAGAGTCCACATAGGAACTTTATTCTTCCATGAGTTTAGTATCGTCGAAACCATTCTCAAAGTCGGAAGACTCCAGATGCGTTATGCCCTCAGAGTGTTCTATGAGGTTAACCTCTTTTCCTTTTCTCTTGGCGGATTCTTTGTATAAAGTACAAAGATGTTCAGGAGTTCGGCATTGTTTATACCAATGTCCCTTGGTACCGCACCTGAAGAAAAATTCCTCACGCTTTTTGGAGGTGCTTCCTTGAACTTCTTTCCCCTTGGGAAGATGTTCGGAGCGGATCCATTGGTATAGATTCCTGTTATGTGGGTTGTAATTTCTCCCACGTCCGCGATTGTTTTGACGTCCACGACCCCGAAAGGCTTTCTTGTCCCTTGTCGGATTTTTAACATCCAACGCATTCACCTCACGTAATGCCTTAAATCCGGTAGGTCGGGACATGTGATTCTTAATAACCAGGTCATTATTATTTTCTGCTACTAGAAGAGCCAAAATCAAATCCGAAAATTTGGTGTACCCTCGCATCCTGTATTGTTGTTGCAGGATAATGTGGTGTCTGTGAAACATCATGTACGTCTTCTCAAGCACTTGAGATTCGGTGATGGTTGATGTATCATGGATTTTACCGATTTTATGCCATGATATGACTGGTTTTATAGAGTCTTTATAGTGTGTTTTAGGTATTTATACAGGTTTTACAAGCAAAAGGTGCTTTGGAGCAAAATGAAACAAAATGAAGCAAAAAGGAAAGAATTGGAGCAATTGTCAGAAAAAGAAAGTGCAGAGCCAGAATTGAAGTTTGGAAGTCAACGGACAATTGACCAACCTACATGAAGGGTATAATAGACAAATAACATATCAAATCGAAGCCCCGAGAGTTGACTTTCATTTCCATTTGAAATCGGATCAAACGGAGTTTTAGAGCGCGAGATATTGTTATTTTACTGAAGAAGGTCCATTCTGACGAATTTTACAAGACTGGCCCGTTTAGCTCCAATCAAGCCCGACTCAAGTTTTAAGGAGGTTTTGACCTAGGCACAACTTTTTTACCTATAAAAGGAGTCTTAAGAGGCAGAGAGCAGCCATCACCACAATCACGAGAGAATCACAATTCACAGCATCCATAGCCACCAAATATTATTTTGCTTTGTAGATTTCTAGGGTTTTGCTACACTAGCTTTTCTTGAGAGCTTGAAGGTGAGAAGAGATCTGTTCTTCATACCAATATACTGAGTTTGTATCTCTGAACCTCTTTACTTTTATGAAGTTTACTTTGTACATGAGTTTTCCTATGTGCGAGTAGACAACTTGTTAGATCTAGGGTTTTCAATGGTTTTATAGATCTCTAATGCATTCCACATGATATAATCAATATTCTCTACTTTAATGGTAGTCTCTACTTTATTCTCATCTAGGGTTTTCATTTTTAGGTGTTTTTGATTTGTTTTCAGGCGAGGAGATTCAACAAAACGGACTATACGCTACCCGAGTCGACCGACCTCTCATTAGGGTCGGCCGACTTTGACATCTGAGGTATCGCGTTCGATCTTTTTCATCTCGTTTTTAATTTTTTTGCATTCCTCTTTACTTTTCTTACACCGGGACGGTGTAATTTAAGTCTGGGGGATGTCTATCTATATTGATGAAGCTCTACTTTATTGATCTCATGGTTTTTCGCCAAGTTTTTAGTTTTTATCGACTCATATCAGTCAAGGGAACAATGATTACCTTTTTGGGACACTAATCACATTCTGTTTCACACTTAAGACCATTACTGGAGGAACCCAATTAGAGTCTATGACTATTGGAAAACCTTGACACGATTCAATCAACCAGAAAATACCCATATTCTCGAGTCATGAAATCCATGTAAGTCTGAGCTATTGCACTTTCATAACTATATGAGTCAGTCCTCGTTCAATGTCATAATGAGAATGTCTGGATATCTATAGCTTTCCACTCTCCCTTATCTAAATGAAAAGAATCTATTTTTTAACTAAAACCTAGTGATGAGGCAGAGGGAAATTCCTTAAGACGCCAACTATTCATCACTAGAAGCTCGGGATCTATGCGGTTAGGAAAATTTCCTGCGATACCATTATGCGTTTGAACCTTTGAGAACTTGTTTGAAAGTGAGGTTAGGAAAATTTCCTATAATACCACTATTCGCTTAAACCTTGAGAGTTTCAAAAGATAAAGAAATGAATAAGTCTGGGGGAGAGTGAAGTAACTTTTGTGACTTCTTATTATGATATCGAAAAGGGAAGGAACTTGTTCTTTGGACAGTACTTCTATGGTTTTGAAATAGCTATGATGCTTTGGATTGATTGACTTGTAAATCGTGGGGAATGCATGAAAGATTGTTGAGTTTATAGGGAATGTACATGTTGGTCTTGACTTGAGTGGTTCTGGCATTGATAAACTCTTCGCTAATGTGATTTCCCAATGAGTTCCCAAAGTCGTTAACACTTTACCTAGCAGCCTTGATTATTTGCTTGAGGACAAGCAAAGGTTTAAGTCTGGGGAGTTTGATGTATCATGGATTTTACCGATTTTATGTCATGATATGACTGGTTTTATAGAGTCTTTCTAGTGTGTTTTAGGTATTTATACAGGTTTTACAAGCAAAAGGTGCTTTGGAGCAAAATGAAACAAAATGAAGGAAGAAGGAAAGAATTGGAGCAATTGTCAGAAAAGGAAAGTGCAGAGCCAGAATTGAAGTCTGGAAGTCAACGGCCAATTGACCGATCTACATGAAGGGTATAATAGACAAATTACATATCAAATCGAAGCCCCGAGAGTTGACTTTTATTTCCATTTGGAATCGGATCAAACAGAGTTCTGGAGCGCGAGATATTGTTTCTTTACTGAAGAAGGTCCATTCTGACGAATTTTACAAGACTGGCCCGTTTAGCTCCAATCAAGCCCGACTCAAGTTTTTTAAGGAGGTTTTGACCTAGGCACGACTTTTATACCTATAAAAGGAGTCTTAAGAGGCAGAGAGCAGCCATCATCACAATCACGAGAGAATCACAATTCACAGCATCCATAGCCACCAAATATTATTTTGCTTTCTAGATTTTTAGGGTTTTGCTACACTAGCTTTTCCTGAGAGCTTGAAGGTGAGAAGAGATCTGTTCTTCATACCAATATACTGAGTTTGTATCTCTGAACCTCTTTACTTTTATGAAGTTTACTTTGTGCATGAGTTTTCCTATGTGCGAGTAGACAACTTGTTAGATCTAGGGTTTTCAATGATTTTATAGATAGATCTCTAATGCATTCAACATGATATAATCAATATTCTCTACTTTAATGGTATTCTCTACTTTATTCTGATTTGGCCATTTAGAATATTGCTCATAGGAGGAGTTACACCAATACACCAATGAGTAATGATTCCAGAACATGGTTTTTAGTAGGTAACCTCGTCCTTATGCAAACAAGAGTTTGGCTTGTAAGGTTATGAACAATCAGATCTATTTCATTGCATGTGTTTTCATATTAGGTTTGGAAAGCATCCTTTCTGATCTATTGGTTAACTCATAGGTATAATATCTCGAGAGATCGGTTCTTATATATATCGTATTCTGTGTTCGTGAATTTATTGATTATTGATTCATTGTTGATCTATATTTCCTGCGATTTCCTTTGGATCTAGCGTCCTTAAACCAACGATGAAACATCCCATTTGCTTTAGTTTAATGATATCACTAATAATACTAATCATGCTTTGCTTTGACAAGTTCCAAAGTACCAGATATGCGATAATCACCTGGTTCCCTGTGAGATCGATAACCTTTCATGCTACAAATGTACACTGTGCACTTGCAGTTAGTTTAGGTGAAAAAAAGTCACGCATCAATGGTTTCACCACAATACCTCAGCTTGGCCATAATGCTTAACATAGCAGAGTTGTAATTTATCACTTTGTCAAAATCATGAAATCTCAGGCTTTGCCATTCGTCCCGAGCAATTGGAAGGGTTATGTCCTTCTGATGATCAAAACGATCCTTCAGGGACTTCCAGAGCTCTTTGGGATCTCTCATGTTTGCATAGTCATACATGATGCTTTCATCAAGGTGTCTTCTAAGGAAGATCACCGACTTTGCCTTTTCTTGGGCTGTCGAAGTGCTTATCTCCTTTATCGTTTCCGATAAGTTCAAAAATTCCAAATGCAATTCGACATTTGTGGCCCAAGATATGTAATTGGTACCAGTGATGTCTAGGGTTGGGAACTGGAGTTTCTCGATATTTGCCATTGGTTCTCTAAAATAAAGACATCAAAATATCATTAATATTAATTAAAAGGAACCAAACACTTTTATGATTATGGCGATTACAGAGAACATAATTACATAGAAAATCTATGCAATATTTGTGGTTATTTCTTTAGGGGTGAATTCCCCTTCAAGAAGACCGTAAACAAATAATAAGATTACACATAATGATAAGCTTATCAAAAACCAAAACATTTTTCTCACAATATGTAAACTAAGCGATTTTCTTAGAGAAGTGATGAAGAGAATTTTAAAATGGTTAGGTTTGATGAAATGAGTAAAAGATGTTTTTATATATGAAAACACTGTTCATAGCCGTTTGAAAAGTGAAAATTTTTTTGAAATTTTTCTTTGTGACCGTTGCGGTAAAAAATAAAAACGAATGTTAAATCAAAGATTAATAATTAAACAATCAAATTTACTCCATCAAAATATAAAGTTATTTAATTTAAGATTAATATATAAGAATCATAATATAAACTGAATTTAATAGCAATATTGTGGTGAATAAATCAACCACATTAAATTATTAAATGAATCATTAGTGGCGGCTCAACCGTCCATGATATATCAGTAAATAAAAATAAATCATAAGCAGCGGTTCAGCCGTCCATGATATAACAAAAATAAATAAATATTTATGGTGCATTCAGCAGCCATGAGATAAAATTAATACCAGAGCGAAAACCTCCCATAGTAATATCAAACAAATGATGGTGTGTTAAACAACCACTGTGAAAATAATAAATTGTTATTGAAGCGATTACCATCTATTATAATAATAATAAATATATGTATATTTACTCAACATAACTGTAGAGTGATCGTGCTGATAATGTGTTATAATAAAAGGGTATTTTATCATGAAGATAAATAATAAATAAGAGAGAAAATATTATACCCGTGAAGAAAGCGGGATACTTGAATAAAGAGAATATGTTTTGCTTCGTATAGAAGATTGTATTGAGTTATATTTTACATCGATCGAATTCGACCGTTTATATAGAGAGAAAAAGTTGGATTTACTATGCACGCATAGTGACATGTGGGCTCCACATAAATTATATAAAATACTTATAACGTATAAAACGTGTAGTGTATATTTTTGACTTTTGTAACAAAAAGAAAATACTTACAATATAAGGAATTGAAAACGTATATCAGTATCCTTTTTTTTATTCAACGAAGCAAACTTTTCATTAATTTTATAAAATGTCAAAATACAGATCATTCCAAATTTTCAGTAGGAGGAATAGAAACATCACCTTCAAAAGAAGAAATACAATGAAAATGAGCTTTATCAAATTTGAACTTCCAAAAGAAAATATCTTTAACAAGGTTAATAATTGATTTATCTTGCATATTTCGTTGTAAAATTTTAACCAATAACTGATTGTCTCCTTCAAAAGTTATCTTAGTGAACCGTAGCGACCACGTATGTTGCATTGCCATGAGAAGAGCTTTTCCTTCCACTTCTAAAAGTGAGGAAGACATTCCTAGCTTTGCGTGTCCCCAAGATATTGCATTGCCTGCTTCATCTCGAACGATAACCCGAAGCTGTTTGTCTTGTTGTTGGTTCATAAGCCGCATCATGGTTACATTTGAGATCTCCTGAACTTGGTTTCTCCCATCGATTGATAATAGAAGGTAAAGTATTTATGGGGAAAATGGATTTGGAGTTCATAATGACACTTGAATCTATGTCGTCAGAGAAAAAAACCTGTAGCCACTCTCTTGTATCAGCTAGAGCATATTGAACATCCTTACAAATTACCGGTTTGTGATCGAATATTAAACCCTTTCTTGATTTCCATATTCTCCAAAGAATCCATAAAGGAAGAAAACGATGAAGATTTGATAGTCTTGTATCAGCAGAGAAATCTAATAACAATCTAATCATTTCCTCATCATCATCAATGGGGAGGAAAGTTATATCATATGGTAGATTACTCTGCCTCCAAAACATCATTGAAACCGGACATTCGTAAAACAAATGAAAGCTTGATTCTTGACCATTACAACATCTTGGACATGTTGTGTCGATATTAACTCCTCTCGTAATTAATCTTGTCGTCGTGGGTAAAGATTTAGATAGTATTCTCCATAATAAATGTTTTATCTTCGGAGTAATTTTCAACTTCAAAATCCTCTGTTTTAGTACCGGATCTCCGTGAGGTTGATTGATTATCCCTGCATTATTATCTAAATCTTCCACAGCATAACCTGATTTGACCGAATAAATCCCGGAAGTAGTATAATCCCAAACTGTTGTATCCTCATCCATTTGAGTAAGAAGAAAAATTGATTGGACTAGGCCAACATCAACTGGATTTAAATGTAAGTGGAGAGCATCTATATTCCAAGTCCATCGTGAATGAAATTGATGCATTAGATCTCTAACTAAAAGATTAGGCTGATCATTTGAAGAAGAAGTGATTGTCGCTGGTCTTGGAGGAGAAGTTGGAATCCAATTATCTTTAAAGAGTCTTGTGGTTAGGCCATTTGAGATGTTATAACGAACTCCTTTCTTTAAAACTTTGAAGCCATGAAGAATAGAACTCCAACCAAAGGATTTTTTTTCTTTGTTGTAGCTTGTAACACATCACCATCTTTGTAATAACGTGCTTTAAATAATCTCGCAAACAAAGTATTTGGTTCTTTTAACAGCCTCCATGTTTGTTTTGCAAGTAATGCATCATTAAATTTCTCCATATCTCTGAATCCAAATCCACCTTCTCTCTTTGGTCTTTTCATTTTTTCACAAGCTACCCAAGGAATGCTTTTTTGGCCTTCATTCTTATCCCACCAAAAATGTAGAAACAATGAATCTATTTCTTGGCAAATCGACTTGGAGATTTTGAAAACAGTCATGGCATAAATAGGTTTTGACATCGCAACTGATTTTAAAAGAACCTCTTTCCCCGCCTGTGAAAGGTATCTGTTGATACTGGGTTCAACTTCTAATTATTTGTAATTAGAGGGGTTCGTTTTTAGGTAAGTATTCGATAAGAAAGTAAAGAAGAAACCTCGGAAAGAGGGTGTATTATTATTAAAGATGTTTACAATGCTTGTTAACTCGGAATGCCGAGATTAACTTTATCAAAGAGAAGTAAAACCTAGGTTATCTAGTTCTTCTCCTCTCGATTATGAATGAATGTTATTAGTGAGGGGGGGGGTATGTATTTATATATCCTTAATAGTCGGTCTAATAAGCCCATGGGCTAACCTCGGAAAAGTGGAATATTTCCATTTTTCCAAGACTAGGGAATCTGTGATAAGATTTGATTTTATACTGTCCGAGCTTAGACTTCGGCTTAGGACGATGTTGGTTTATACCCTCGCTTCGGACACTAAATCTGATCAATCTTCTCCGAGGTATCCCTCGGTAAATTTTATTTTTGTCTCCAAGCAAGCAATTGTAGGAGAAGACCTTTCCGAAGAATTTGGAGATTCAATCTTCAAGGAGGGCGTCATCGAAACTCTTCGTTTGTTAGCCTCTGATCCTGAAGGTCTCGAAATTCTGATTCCGAGATCTAAAAAAAGACCTTGGACTCCTCCTGAGGTATTCATGTGTCTCTATTTTCATTTCTTCACCGAAGCTCAACTTTGGTTCCCAATTCCCTTCCTTCTAGTTGAATTATGTAGGCAATTGAAGATTGCTTTCACTCAACTAGGACCTGGTGCTATCAGACATATGGTAGCTTTTCTAATTTAAGCTAGTAGGGCTGACGTCACCGTTTCGTGCTGGAAATTCTCCGAACTCGCCAAACTTGTTGATAGTCGAGACGGCAGGACCTGGTATACTATGATTAAGATGCCAGCAAACTGGGGAAAGGGTTCACTTCCAATGCTAAAAACTGGCGCACTAACTTCTTCTACGTTCGGATCAATCAAGCCTCCATCTTTGATCCTAGTGCCGAAGTGATTAAGTCATGGTCAGTTGATTCCTCGAGAATTACCAAACCGATCTTGTTTAAAAAACTTCCTCCTATCTTTAAAAAGGAAATGGATCGGATCTATAGTCTTCCGCCGCTGGTATTTCCAAAGATTCCCTTGGACCTAATCAATCTAGCTTGATCTCATTCGGGAATTTCGAACTCTCTCCTCTCTTTTTTACATAATTTAGATTACTTCTTCTTATTATCAGGTTTTTTATAGGCCTTGCTATATCTGAAACGGACTCTCCTTCGGAAAAATCAGCTTCAGATTATACCAACAAGTTACTTATCCGATCTCATCCTAAAAAGCCGAGGTTTCATGAATCACAAGAAGGTGAAGTCGACTCCTCCTATCTCAAAAACTCCTCGGACGAAAAACGTGGAAAAATTACCGCCACTTCTTTGAAAATAAAGAAAAGGCCTGCTTCTTCGACTATTGAAGCTCCTTTGACCAAAAGGCGAAGATCTCAGCTTGAGGCCGAGGACGCTCCTTTTAACTTTGAATTCAATTACCCACGGCTCCTCTCAAACGATGAAGAGAAGAGAGCCGAACTTTTCTGGAAAATTACAGGTTGTAATTCTTTAAGACCGGAGGGTAATTTTCCCCCGAAGGAGCACATATCAATTCTTGCAAGGAATACGATTCAGGGTTGATAATCTAACTCTAATTCTTGTCGTCTTTCCAAATATTCTAAGGGTTTAAATGAATTTCTCCTTCCTTTCTCTTAAGGGAGCTCAGACTACTTGTTTCCTTGTGGGAGAGTACGAAGGCTTGTTGAAGGAGAAGAATGATCGTATCAACAGTCTTGAAAAGAAGAACAAGGCTCTGGAGGTTAATCAAGCTTCTATGAAGGAGGAGGTCCGTGCAGCTGCTGCTTCCTTAACTCATAGGGTACAATCTGCCGAGAAGAGGATGACCAAGAAGATTCAAGATATGCTAGACTCTATTGAAAAAATCGTCCGAGCTCGAGAGGTTGGATTCGAAAAAACTATAAATATCGGTCAAGCCCAGGCAGTCCTCGGAGTACTTAGTACTTTGTCTTCTCAAGGTGTGAATATACCCGCCGATCTTTTGAAGCAAGTGGAAAAGGATGCTTCAGTAGCTGAACAGGAAGCTAAGGATTATACTTTTCCGGAATTCGAGCATAACGCCTTTAGCTTTGATTTGTAATTTTTATTTTCTTCTTTTTGGTAAAGACCGTTTAAATAGTAATAATCATTTTCTTTTAAAAGTTATCTATCTTTCCTTAAATGATTAAGAAAAGATTCTTTGAGTATTTTGTATGTTGGTCTTTTTCAAGAGTTCCTTCAACAGAATACCGGATATTCATGGGCTAAGCCGAAAATGTTCAGTGAGGCTAAACCTCGACTGTTTTGACCTCTAATCTTTAGATCCTACTTTATCAGATCCTTAGATTCTTTGGGTATGAGTGTTTTTTGAGCGGGAAGACTCCGACTCTGCCTTAGAGTTCCTCTGCCCTACTTTATCAGGCTCCGAAATCTTCAGCTGCATTCGGTATAGAATGTGTTGGATGGGAATAAACCCTGTTATCGAATACGTGATCAAGGCGTCGATTTTGGATGTTTGATTTTTTGGTGAACCGAGGTTAAGTATAGTCGAATTGTTGAAACTCTGTCACTATAAAACCAGGTTCAAATGTTTGTAGCTGAACCTTGTCGAAGGGTGCCTACGTATCCTTGGATGGGATCAAGCCACACGTAGTTCCGATGTTTATAGCTGAACCTAGTGGAAGGCTGCCTACGTACCCTTGGATGGGATCAAGCCACACGTAGTTCCGATGTTGTTGTTAATTATCTCGGAGAATCCGAGATATCAAGGGGTTTTCTTTTTTTTTTTTTTTTTTTTTTTTTTTTTCACTCTAATGTCGGAGCCTTTTGACATTTAAAATTTCTTTTCCGAAAGAAAGTTCGGCTTTATCATCCTTTAGATCTTCTCGGAGGCAGCATCGTGCTTCGGCTTGATTTTCTTTTACCGAAAAAATTCCAAATGGAGTTGGGAACTTAAGGCACTGGTGATAAGTTGAAACCACTCCTTTCATTAGAAACAGCCAGGGGGTCCCAAGAATTATGTTGTAGAGAATTGGTTTTTCTATTACATCGTAGTTAACGGCTTTGATTGTTCCTCCAACTGTTATCGGGAGCTGTACTATTCCTCGGCTTGATCTTTGTTTCTTTTGACCATAACTTTTGGAAGACCTCGATACTGATGATATTCGTAGCGCTTCCGGTATCCACTAATATCCGGGGAACTCTGTAATCCCCAACTTGTAGTTCTATCACCAAAGGGTCGTTATGTGGGACTTCGACTCCTACCAAGTCTTCGTGAGTGTAAATGATCTCATTTGGTAGAATTATCTTCGGCTTCGTTTGCTGCTTGGCTTGGTTTTGTGCTACGTCTGAAGGTTCCGAAATAACGTTTATCCTTTTGTGATGGAACGAATATCCTGGTTGAGGAAGTTCTTTTCTTCTTTGATGGTTCTTTTCCACATATCGCTCCTTCGGTTGATATTTTTTTTACTAATGTTTCCTTTGAATTTAGTTGTCTGGGGATACGTTTCAAATATTTTCTCAAGAGATATTCTGGTAGATTACGGCATTCTTTTGTGCTATGTCCGTAGGTGGTATGGTAATAACACCATGTTGGGGAGATTCTCTCTCTTTTGATTTCTGCTTTTCGCTGGTGCTGTCTTAGGGTTTCGGAGGTTAGGAGGGCAATTCTGGCTTTTTCTTTCTGCTCAAACGTTTTATTATAGTGCAGGCGAGGCTCTTTAATTCTTCTCCTTATTTCTTCATTTTCCGAAAGAATTTGATCGTCCTTGGATAACCGGGCTTTACTTTCGTCTACCCTAATGTATACGTTTGCTCTATAAAACGCATCTTCCATGGATTGGGGCCAGTAAGCTGAGAGTTCTTCCTAGAATCTCGTCTCATAC
Source organism: Euclidium syriacum (assembly GCA_900116095.1). Taxonomy (NCBI): domain Eukaryota; kingdom Viridiplantae; phylum Streptophyta; class Magnoliopsida; order Brassicales; family Brassicaceae; genus Euclidium; species Euclidium syriacum. Next base: position 7,797,085 of record FPAK01000009.1, on the reverse strand, counting down.
CATGCCCCACTAATTAGGGCGTCGATGGCTAGCTCGTCAGAAATATTCAACTGGAAGTATACTGTCTTGAATCTCTTAATAAAACTCTTGAGTGGTTCGGTTGGCGTTTGCTTTACAATATAGAGGTCGGAAATTGTTGCTGGTCGTTTGAAGTTGAAAATATACTTCTTTAGAAACTTTTGCCGTAGTTCTTCGAAATTTCCTTTTGAATTAGAGGGTAAGTTGGTTATCCAGATTTGAGCGTTTCCTCGTAGACTTTCAGCAAAGTATTGACACTTCTTTCTCTCCTCGTCGGACGGGTGAATTCATGTTTGGTTGATTGCGATCATAAATGTTTTAAGAAAGGCTATTGGATCTCCTATTCCATTGTAGGTTGGTAGCTCCAATTGTCCTTTTTCAAAAGAATTAGATCTGAACTTCGTCGTTTTGGATGAATTCCCCTTTTTAATTCCGAAATTTTGGTCCAAGTATGGGGGTTCTAGAGCATAACTTTCATATCCCGTAGTTCGCGGTGCAATTCCGCTATAGAGTTTCTCGTCGTAGAAGTAAGTTCGTCGTCTACGAGTCTCTCGCTGTCGATCGCTCTTTGAATCTTGGTCGGTCCGTTCTGTTCTTCTTCCGCCTCTTCCGCTCCTTGTTCTGCTTCACCTAGTGATAGGTAGTTTTCTGGAATATCGCATACTGGTTGACTGCCTTCGCTGCCTGCTTCTATATCACCTAGGAGACCATTCAAAGATCTTTCGTTCCTTTGATTTTTCTACTGAACCTGTATTCCGAGTTCTAGATCGGGGACCTCGATGGGTGATTGATCCCACCGAGTTTTCCTGATTTTTCGCTGAAGGAAAGTCATTACTTAGCTTCTTCCCTTTTTTCGAGATCTCTTATGTTTCCTAAATAGAGGTACCCCCCTACCTGGCGCGTCAAATGTTGATACTGGGTTCAACTTCTAATTATTTGTAATTAGAGGGGTTCGTTTTTAGGTAAGTATTCGATAAGAAAGTAAAGAAGAAACCTCGGAAAGAGGGTGTATTATTATTAAAGATGTTTACAATGCTTGTTAATTCGGAATGCCGAGATTAACTTTATCAAAGAGAAGTAAAACCTAGGTTATCTAGTTCTTCTCCTCCCGATTCTGAATGAATGTTATTAGTAAGGGGGGGGGGGTATGTATTTTTATATCCTTAATAGTCGGTCTATTAAACCCATGGACTAACCTCGAAAAAATGGAATATTTCCATTTTTCCAAGACTAGGGAATCTGTGATAAGATTTGATCTTATACTGTCCGAGCTTAGACTTCAGCTTAGGACGATGTTCGTTTATACCCCTGCCTCGGACAATAAATCTGATCAACCTTCTCCGAAGTATTCCTCGGTCATCTGGGCCGAGGGTCGAAGTTCCTGTTGTCAGGACTTATAACCTAATAGATTATCAGGGAAGAGCTAGGCGGGGACCAAACTCCAATTATTGCCAAACTATTGATTAGGGGTAGAACCCCACCATCAACAGTATCTAGTAGACCAATGAGATGTACATCATTTTGTAGAATCTGTGATAAACTCAAACATCTCCTTCTTTTTACGACCAAACTGATCCGGAAGTCCTAAGTATTTACCACCACCCCCTTGATTAGGAATAGATAACTCTCTGCAAAGTATTACTTGTGTGTCCTCTTGGATGCGGCTTCCAAAAGTTATCATTGACTTAGAAGGATTGTTTTTCTCACCAGAAGCATCTTCATAGGCAGCGAATATTCTCTTAAGAGTTCTACAATTCGAAACATTGGCTCTATAGAAGAATAATGAGTCATCTGCAAACATGAGATGTGTGACTGATGGAACGCCATTCCCAATCTTTATTCCTTGAATTTTGTTGTGGTTAGATGCTTGTTTAACCATATGGCATAATACATCCGCACATAAGATGAATAAATAAGGGGATAAGGGATTTCCATGTCTAATTCCTCTCTCAGGGGTAACATCTCCTTTAGGATTACCATTGATAAGAACCGAATATGTAAACGAACGTACTAACCCCATAATCCAATTTACCCATATTGGTGAAAAACTAAGTGTAAGCATCGTTTTTTCAAGGAAATTCCACTCAAATCTATCATAGGCTTTGGTGATACCTGTTTTGATAGCCATGTAAGTTTGTGAAACTCTTTTTCTGCTCTTAAGAGAATGCATAAGTTCATGTGCTATCAAAATATTATCAGTTATAAGCCTTCCGGGAATGAACGCAGCTTGTTCCTCTGAATCTATCTCTGTAAGATAGGCCTTTAACCAGCTAACTAGTAATTTAGAGATGATTTTGTAGATAACATTATATAGCCCAATTGGTGTATAATCAGAGATAGTTTTAGGATCAGTGATTTTGGGAATTAAGCATAAGTTAGTGTGATTCAAAGTTGCAAAACTAAAATAAGTTCTTACCTCTTTACACACATCCTTACCTACAATATCCCAACATTTTTAATAGAACCTTGCTGTTAGTCCATATGGACCCGTAGCCCTATCAGGTCCAATAGAGCAAAGTGCATTAAAGATCTCCTCATCAGTGAAATCCGATGTGAGGGCTTGATTCATCTCAGGTGTAACTGTCTTAGGAAAGTTGGAAAAATGTTTTCATCTATTATGTTGTGAGATGAAGAATATACAGACTTGAATTCCAATTTCTTTTTCTCCTCTATGCTCCACTCCATCTTGGTCTTGAATAACTTTCATTCGATTCTGACTTATATGAGATTTGACGCAAGCTTGGTAGTATTTAGTGTTTCGATCTCCATATTTCAACCATCGAGTTCTGCTTTTTTGTTCCCAATATTGTTCCTCTTGACGTTGTGCTCTTTTCAACTGAAAACGTAGTGTTTTGATCCTCCGTGGATTTGGATTGACCTTAATAAACTCTAGTTCCATCTCCTCTTTGATTTCTTCGATATTTTTTGCAGAATTTAGTTTAATATTTTTCTTGAATCGGGACATGGATCGACGATATTCCTTAATATGATCCAAAATAGATGATTCTAGACGGCAATTACGAGACTTCCATCCTCTGATAACCGATTGCTTGAATCCAGGTTCTTCAAGAAGTTTTTTTATCAAAATAAAAGACTCTGTTTTGAATGGTTAATGATTCTGCTTCAATATCAACAATAAGTGAGCGGTGGTCTGAACATGAAAGGTATGGTAGAAACAGAGCTTCAGAAGCCGGAAACAAAGTTTTGAATTCATTGTTTGCTATTGCTCTATCTAAGCAAACTTGAATTAGTTCATCACCTCTGTTTCCGAACCAAGAGTAACGATTCCCTTTGGATTGCAGGTCTGTGAAATCACAACTTGTAAACATGTTTCTAAAATTGCGGAAAGACCAATCTCCACGATTTGGTCCTCCCTTTTTCTCTGTGTTGTTTAAAATTTCATTGAAGTCACCAACAAGTAACCATGGTCCTTGTCTTTGTGAATTCAATGTCTTAAGTTGATCCCAGACTAAATGTCGATGTTTTTGTATGGGATGACCATAAAAAAAGGTAAAATATATAGCAACACCATTAATAATTAAGGATAAGTCAATGATTCGATTACAAGAAGATAACACAGACACTGCGATATCCTTTTTAGCAAGGATCGCTAATCCTCCGCTTCTACCAATTGGAGGTTCTACTACAACTGAAACAAATCCTAAAGCTACTGAAATATCATAAATAACATTGTTTTTATTTTGAGTTTCAATTAAACATAAGATATCTAAGCGATGAAGACGACATAGTTTATCAATATCTAAATATGTAGATGGTCCTGTGAGACCGCGGCAGTTGAAAGATCCGACTCTCATGGAACTGGTGGGGGTATCGACCCCCCCCTCGCCTCCGTCTGTGTTGTCTGTATCGCCCAAGTCAATCGTCACAGTCGTTCGAATCTGGCTCAGGACCACCAGTTCTTCAGGGTCTTCATGATTGTCTTGTGCGTTTCTCTTCCTCTTCGTTGAAGAACTTGCTTAACCATCTTCATATTCTGCATTGAGATTGGTGACAGAAAACTTATCTTTTATGTACTTTGCATGTAAATATCGGAGCCGTTCAGCGGTAAGTTCTATATCTTCAAAAACATCAGGGATTTCCGATGAATTCATGTAACTTTGAGCATATTGCGCCATATCCTCTTCTGTTGCAATGATCGTGAGTGAGTCAGAGTTGTTCCTTGCTCGTCCTCCAGATGTTCGAATAGGCGAGTAAACCTGAGAGTAATACGGTGAAAAGTCATGAACACCAGTGATAAATTCACCCTTTCTGTTTTGCAGGTTTTCTTTTTGTGCCGCATTTGGATCTTCCTGGATCACTCGAGAAAACAACAAAACTGTTGTTGTCGCTGCTTTCCCCTGGGTTTCCATCATTTGATGACTCCATAGCATCTTCAACATTGTTGTGATCATCATTGTTTCCTTCATCACCATCTGAAGGAGGGTCGTTGTCTTCATCCTTCTCGAAATCCAATGTACACTCTCGAGCATCATGGATGAGAATCTCACATCTTGCGCAGAAATTTCTCAGTCTCTCGAATTGAAACTCAACCAAAGTGTTCACTCCTTCAGTAAATTGAAAGTTACGGCGAAACCTCAACGGATTTTCAATGTTCCAGAGCAATTTCACTTTGGCGAATTCTATTTGGTTAGAGTTTTCATCAAATTCAACCGACTCTACTTGTCCCATCTGACCACCAACATACACCACCATCTCCTGTGATAGAAAGTCAAGGGGAATTCCCTTGATCTTAACCCAAAAAGGGATGATTTTTAGTCCTGCATCGTTAATATTAGGAAACCATCTATGAACAGAGATCATCCAATCATTGAAAGCCTACAGACCCTTACGAAGAACCCAGTTCATGGCTTCTTCCTATTGAAAAAAAAACTGTGCTCGACCGTTTCCCAACATTCTCCCAACACAAGAATTTGTGAAACCCCAAACACGGGGAAGATTTGCAATCAGAGCACGCAAATTCTGTTTACGAGGATTAACAGTAACCACAATCAATGAAAAACGATTCACTGATTGTGCTCTGTTCCGGAGTGATGCCGGTGGAAGTACTGGTTCATCCTCAAAACCCAAATTGAAATTCTGCAGTTTTTGGTTGATATGATCACTCATCGTTGTTTTGAAATTCTGTGGTTTTGTACTTGAAAAGAAACGATTCTTGTCGGAGAGTGAAGTAGATTTATATAGAGAGATATCAGGAGGCTTAACGGTTGTTGAATCCACAGAGAAATCCGGGATAAACAAACCGTCTTGAGCAACCGCTCTCAACGGATAGAAACCGTCATCCAAATTGCATAATGGAAACAACCCGCTTTCTGTTAACTCTCTTGATGATTTCACTCATGTTACATGTTTTTATGAGCAAAGGAGAAAGTCGGATAGGAATTTCGATGAGGAGACCATCGGAAAAAGAGATTTTGGTTTGGATCGCCATCCCAATCGCCAAAGCAGAGAAACGGCACCATTTTTGTTAAGGTTAAGTATATCAATATCCATCTCGTATTTTTTTTACTACTATTAACTTTGACAAAGATATGAAACTATTAAGTGACATTTTGTCAAAAGGTGATGCGGTTCTGCTCAATCAAAAGGTGTCATTAGACACGTTGGAGAAAATTTTCCTCAATTGCATAATGAAACACTGAGCAAGAAAAACCAACTAAGAACACAAAAGTTAAAAGCTTAATTCCAAATTCAGTTAATTTAATGTCCATCATATCAATTGGATCTCTCTTAAACTTGTCCTACAAGACAAGATATATTTTCTTTCTTTGATCTAAACAAACTATATTACACAATCCATCTCTATATATCGATCCCATTTTGTCTAATTCATCGCAAGAAACCAACCATGAATTCAGAAAATCACAATTCCTCTCATTTTTTGAATCTTTTCATAAAACACCCATCTCAAACCGGTAATTTGAACTCGATGTTCTCACAAAACCCACGTGTTGATCGTGATCATCTTGAAGACATCGTCTATGGAAATAACCATCATCAAAAACAAGCCAGTGTTGTGAAGTTAAAAAGACTGGCGTCGAATAAGGAATCAGCAAAAAGATATCGCATAAAGACGAGAAAAAAATTGAAAAGATGGAAATGGAAGTACGACACTGCGAGGATTCTATTCAAGAATTGTCGGAGAAGAAACGAGAGATCTTGCAAGAGAAAGAACGGCTCAAAGACAATGTCTCTTACCTCCGCCGCATTCTTATAAGGAAAACGACGAAATAACCAGGAAATCATATCATCGCGATAATAGGTTTTGATATATAACTCAACAATCTCCGTATTATTTTATGTCTCGAATCCTCAATAATATACAACTCACAGAGTGTGTACGTGTGTCTACACGAACCAAATCTATGCAAAATATTATTATATAGTTATTCTAAAAGTTGGTATTTCTTGTAACAATATGAGTTTTATATTTCTTCAACAAATTGGTGTGAACCAAATCTATATGATTTTGGGTTGGATTACAATACTCTCTATCTTACCTGAGTCTAGGTTTAAATGTTTGATTATAACAACTAAAAAACTTCCGCAAGAAGACCAGCCCATCAAAAACAACAACAGATACAAAATCCAAAAACAGAAAAAGAATCTCCCTTCTGAAACGTTTAAAGACAACCACCGTCCTCAAACAATCTCTAAAATTGTAGCAGGTGTTGGTGTGTTTGTAACGAGTCCAAGCACGCATTAATTATTCACCAAACTGTCGGCTACCGTCTATCTATTGTGAGTCTAAAAATACTAAGCGAAAACAATCCAACATCTCAGAACAAACCCGGAAGCTATGAACATCGCTAAGAGGAGGATAATTTCATAGAGAGCCGTGAAATCCACCTCTATCGAAGACATTCATGAGATACGGCATAGAGATTTCCAACTTATCATTATGTGATATGTACATATACTTTCCAACATTACATAATTAGCATATATACCCTTGTTATTAGTTATATGATTCATCTATTATATTTTTATGTTTCTTTTTTGGAAGTCTTTATGTTCTCTTTTTAATTTTCATTGTATATTTTTCATAAATTTAAAACCATACAATTACCATAAATCATTAAAATCTACATTCTAGTAACTGGTACAAAAAAATGTTTATATTACTCTTTTATTTTACTTGATGTGTTGTAGTTCATTTTATATATCATATTTGTTCTTTATCATAGAAGTTAATATAATATTTCTAAATATAAATTTCAATAACAATTGGTGTCTCTTGATATATGTAATTTTGCATTTGTAGGCTGAAAATGTAATTATAATATTTAAATTTTGTACTGAAACAAGGAAATTTTTCATATCAATGTAAATATTTGTTATAACAAAAACTTGAAAAGAAAAGTTATAATAATAACTTAAGTATATAATCAAAGTGATAGAAGTTTGTATATACTAAAATTTAAATTTGTATGTAAAAGATGGAAAACAAAACTAGAAACTTGTAAAGAAAAGTGTTGAAAAATAGGATGATTAAAACTTATTTTTATTAACTTGATATGTTTTACAAGATCAAAATACAAAACTTAAAAGTATAGTGAAAAGTTTTAGAGAGTATGAAGGTGTAGGGATGTTTCTTTCAAAACTCTCTCTGCCCTCTTCTCTCTTTCTTTTCTTATTTATACAAAATATTGTTAAGAAGATATGTTTAAAACTTATACGGTGAAGTGTGTTCATGGTGGGGTGCTTAGTAACTCTTATTGGTGACTAATCCTCATGCTTTGTCTTTTGGTGGTCTCTGAATTTGTAGAAATAGTGATGCTGTAACTGATGATTTGTTTTCTTCTTGAAGATACCTTTGATTTTGTCGATTTCCTTTTCTTTCTTTTGACTAATAGAACTTTGAAACTTGAACTTCTTTTTGTTCTATTGTTTATTGTTCTTGAGTCTTGATTTTGTTGGATAGTGATCTTCAGAATATCTGAAAAGTTGAGGTAGATACAACAGATAGAAATTTTGTCGGTTTATATTTTACAATTTTTTATTTAATTAATTTTTAAAATTAATTTTTTAATATATATACATATATATGTATATATATTTTGCTTTTTTTTAGAGTGAAAAGGGATCTTGTGAAAGTGGTCAACCGTATGGATCAATATCTTTTGCCTGTGTTTCTTGAGTAACGCCGTCTTCTTAGTCAGAGAAAGATATTTGCATAGGGATTGCCTCCATGATTTTCTTGAGTTTTGCTTTGGTCTTGTCTTTTTTGGATCCCGAGGATGAGGCTGTTGATTCTGGTGGGCTTGGTGGTTTTGGTATCCAAGTGTGGAAAAGTCTTTTCTGGTATGGATATTAATAAATCCAAAGTCTTGAGGATTGCATACTCTTAGGATTTTACAGGTTGAGTAGGAGATTAGGTTGGGATTGGTTTTGTCAGTATGGTGGGTTATCTCTGCTGACTTGGTATCTACTAAGATAAATTCGTAGAAGGTATGGTTCTTGATAGGGTTATCGGTAAGATATTGACTATCTTCAAGGAAGATACGGTTGGTATAGTTGGTTAAGTCTTTTAAGGATATAGGTTGGGTAAATGAGGTGGTGAGTAAATGTTGGCGATGTGGTTTGATGAGGTATGAGGATTTTTGTTCTATAGGGTTTTGGGAGGTGGATGTTTTATTTTGGTCTTGGTTAATGGCTTTTGCGTAAGATAAAGGGGGAAATTCTGCCAATGCGGAAAATTGGTTATTGATTGCTAATCGTTTTCCTTTTAGGTGTGGTTGATTCTTGATGTAATCTACTGCGGACATCGGCCTTTTTTATCACTCATCTTTATTGTCCTGTGACTTTCCCTGTAAATACTCTCTTGTTAGAAAATCGGGTAAACAATTGTTTTTACCTTTTATATATTGTATATCAAAATCAAAACCGATAGAATAGCTTGCCATCTTGCAAAAAATTGTTTAGAAACCAAATTTTTTACATCTTTTTGTAAAATCTCTTTAGCGGATTTACAATCAACGCGCAATAAAAACTTTTTATTGATTAAATCATCTTGAAATTTAGAAATATTATTTAGTATCGAAAAAACTTCCTTTTTAACTGTAGAATAATTCTTTTGTGGTCCTAACCATACTCCTGAATGAAAACGGACTATTGACTCTTGATTAGACTCTTGTATTTTTTGCTTAAGGACTCCTCCATATCCTATTTCGGATGCATCTGTTTCTACTATCATGAATGCATTGGGATGAGGGAAAACTAGACACGGTAGGGTTGTTACCTTTTTATTAATATCCTGGACTATGCTAGTATGTTGACTAGACTATGGGACTGGATTCTTCAGCAATCTCTGAAATAGTGGTTTAGTAATTTTACACTCGGCCAACATAATCAGTTTCCGAGTCTGCATCTGTTTGAAGCCTCCTCTGTCGCAGCTTAGATTGAAGCCATCGTGGCCACAATCGGTAAGTTCTCGCCATCACCACCGTCCACTTCACTTTTGTTTCTCAAACCAAATATGTGATTAACCTCTTCCAGATCAACTCTCATTTTTGGTATGTCGATTCAAAACGCAATGATAGGAGTCGAATATTGAGAACTGATTAAGAGACGAAAAGGTTGAAGACAAAGTGCGAGAATGGGTGGGAGGATCTTTTAGAGAAGTCAGCGATTCTCTGTTGCTACATCTTTGTATCCGTCAAAGAAAAGGATTAGATAGCTTCAGTAGAAGGAACAAGGTACATATCTGTTTCGAGATTCACGCTTCTTGTGTTCTTTAAGAAGAAATCTATAATTCTGGTCTAGTGAGATTAACTTTAGATTTTTGTCTTCTTTATGTGCAGTAAAATCAGCAATGAAAGCTCTTGAGAAGTGGTGGTGGTTTTAGCTATGGAGGCGGTGATGGTGGTTTTAGCTATGGAGGACTTGTGGTTAATCTTATTGTTTGTACATTTCATAGTGAATGATTGGCAGCTCAAAATATGGATTTTATGTTGTTTTTTTTCATCAAAGAATTCTACAATGTGTTGAGACTTCTCCAATGCTCTAAGACTTTTTTTGTAGACTTCTCCAATGTTAGAAGACTTCTCTTCCAAAAAATGTCTAGCAGCTTAATTGATTCAAAGTGCTCAAAGGAAAAGATTAATAATATTCATCAAACAAAATCAAACCAAATACTTTCTAGTCTACTTAAACACATTAATAAATCCAAAGAAACACATTAACAAACCAAAAGAAAAGCAAACATGACATTTTTATGATTAAGTTACTCCCCAAAATCTTAACTCCACCAAATTTGTGTTCTTTATCCTAGAGTTAGGAGAAAAGGTCACAAAAATGGAAAAGGGAGAAAGACTTTGTTTAAAATCTTTAAATATGAGCAAAATTACCAAAAATCCTAAGAAATTTGAGTCCTAAAAAAATATCACATATAGATATGTTATACTAATACATGAACAAGAAAACAAAGTATAACACACAAAAAAAAGAAAAAATTAAAAAAAAAAAAGCATCATACATAGTTCAAAATTGAAATTTCACAGAGACTACAAATGAAATCACCAAATTTCAAGAGAAGACTTCTCTAGAAGTCAGCATAAAGGGTAGTTTTGCAATTAAACTTTTACAAAGGAGACTTTAAAAGAAATCTTCTTAGAAAAAAGATTTCTTTAGAAGTCTCTGTTGTAAAATTTTAGTGTAGTTTTGCAATTGATCAAAAGTTTAACTTTTCTCACAGATTTCATGAGATGTCTAAAAATAAAAAAAAAGTAGTTTTGCAATTTACCAAAAGTTTGACTTTTTCAGAAGACTTCTCCGCAATGTCTCGAGAAGTCTTTTGTTTTTTCCAGACGTCTTAACAAGTCTCCAGTAAAAATACAATGTAGTTTTGCAATTGACCAAGTTTGATTTTTCTAGAAAAGACTTCTCAGGAAGTCTGAATTTAGGAGACTTCTTGTGAAGTGTGAAAAAGGGTATTTTAGAGTTGACCAAAATCTTGATTTAAATAATTTCAGAGTTGTCGCGAAGTCTTCAAATTTCACCAGTTTGAAAATTATTTTTTTCTACTGCCAATGTTTGTCAAATCTTCGTCAACTCCAAAAATACCTTGTTTTTTTTTCAATTCAGACTTCTCGTGAAGTCTAAAAAAAATCAACATTTTGGTCAATTACAAAACTACTATGTACTTTTACCATAGACTTAAAAAAAAAGTCTTCAGAAAAATTCAATTTTTTTGTCAAATGCAAAACTACCATCACTTTACGGAGACTTCTTGATAAGTCTGAATGATTTTTTTTTTTTTTACTCATGATAATTTCCAGATTGAAAACGAAGTCGTTTAACCGCAGCCAAAAAAAAAATTCAATTGCAAATCTACCTATTCGTTGACCACCATAAATTAAATGAAGCCTGCTCCGAAATGAGACTTCACAAGAAGTAACTACACCAAAATCGAATGTTGAGCTCGTTTTTTGCTATGTCATGTGCCAAAAACTTCTAACTACACCAAAACCCAACAAATATAGCCATGTTTATGCAAGAACAACCAAAATCTCAAGAGATCCAAATTTTGTAAAATTTTAAAACGCGAATTATAAAAAAATTTGGATGAAATTGGAGAGGAAATGAGAGAATATGAGGTTATGAACTCTAATATGGATCTTTAGTGGCTCGAAATTTGTTGTACCAAGCACTAAGAGTTTGAAGTTTGGTTGTTAATGGTGATTGGGGTGAATTGGAGAAGATGGCAGTTTCGTAAATATTTTTAGATCTGAAGGTTTTGTTTTGTCTTTAAGGATATGAAACAGACTTAAAAAGAAGTCTTAAAACGGAGTTTCAGATCTATAGGAGTATTTTATGGTATTTTGAAAACATGAGGAAGGCGAGTGTAGTTTTGTGTTTGACTACAAATTTTGGTGTATTTGAGCAAGTTTCCCATGCTTCTTCACTTTCCTTTGTTTTCTTTATTTCTTTTGATGCTTCTTTTCCTTCATTTGTTTTCTCCTGAAAACCAGAGAGAATCATAAACAAATCAAGAGAGCTGATTAATACTTAGTGTTTAATAGAAACCGGAATCAGGGTCGCTAACAAAGCATATAGCTTGCAAAATTTCAATGAGCTTGAAAATTACCTCGAAGATTCAGGTTGGGGAAGAATGAGTAGAGGAAGATTTTAGAGCTAACAATTGTTTTCTCTTCACCTAGAGAGAAGAACAATAGGATTCTAGTCAATTACTCAGATTTGGAGCATTGAAGAAGGCTGGCATACAGTTTCGATGTATTTGGGAGCTTAGAGAGTTGAAATACGTTCTCCAACTTTTTCTTTCTCTCCTGTGTTTACCATTAAGAAAAAAAAAGATGGACGGGTCATTACCTAGTTCTAATGAACCCATAACCAACGCTTTGAGAGAGAAATCCTTGAAATTTTCAACGGCCTCTACTGAAAGCATCTCCATTATTTTTGCTCACTTCCACTGCAACCAAAGAAACAAAAAATTTTGAAACCAATACAGAACCAAGAATTTAGAGTGGTGATTTCAAATCGTGGTTGAATTTACACTGACCATTAATCTCTCCTGCTGTTTGTGTTCTTCTTCACCGTCCTTCTTAAAGATCCCAATGTCGTCTTAGGACTTTCCCGCGGATCTCAACTAGCAATCTTACTCAGATCTACAAAAAATATATCAAGAGGTTTACATTGCGAGTCTTAGCTACCATCTTCTTGGATACATAAAATTAAACATAAACAAAAAATTTTATATACCTTGTGGCTCCAAGGAGAATCAAAGTCGCCGTAGCCTATGAGATCTGGAGCCAAGGATAAGAAGAAGAAGGGATTGTGCTCGTCTTCTTCAAATTTCCATGTTCACGAAACTCTATCTTTCTTCTCTGAATCAGATAGATCGAAGAGAAAATGGCTGAAATACCACTCTGGTGAGAAAATAATCTCAAATAACCGCGTTATATTGGGAAATTCATTTAATTTTTCTTTTAATTCAAAAATAATGAAATGTCGAAAAACCCAGGTCAAGATGAAGAAATTACGAAATATACCAAGGTTTGAACTAACCGTAACATAACTGGTCTGGTCTGAGCGTATGACCCGAGAATTAGTGAAGAATACAGTAAAATTGGGGGAAAAACCCTAAGTTTCATTTCTCTCCTCTCGACTCCTCCCAGTCGCTCTCTCCAGTCGCTCCTCTGTAAAATTCTCAGCGATTCTCATTCTCAGCTTCTCAATTCTCTTGGATTTGTGGAAAATGGGAGTAGTGACAAGGCGGCAGGCGGAGGCGACGAAGTCGACGGAAGCGACGGAGGCGACGAGTTCGTCTAATACAAACCCTAGCAACGATGAAAACGAGGCGGCGAAAAAGATGGATAATCCGAAGAAGAATCCAATTTCGAAGAATAAGAGGAATGAATCGTCGAGTATTTCAGAACCAGAGAGTCTGATAAAGAAGGTGAAGTTGTCAAAGAAGATTACGAGTGGAGATGCGAGTGTTGCTCCTTCAGTCGAGGGTGGAGAGAAGAACCCATAACCATAATCCAAGAAAGACGACACCGCCGTCGGAGTAGAAGACGGAGAAGAATCTGAAGAAGAGGAGAAGAGTCTGAAGAAGAAGAAGAAGAATGTGAAGAAGACGAGGAGGGGGATGACGATGAGGAGGAGATACCGGAGGGAGAACAATCCGATTCCGGAGAAAAATCAGAGAGTTCAGAAGAAGCAGAACAAAGTGAAGGAGGAAGAAAAGCTGAGAATCTTACACTTGTCCCCGTCTCAGTCTACAAGGATAATGTGAATGGAGAATCATCTAGAGGAGAAACTGGAGACCGTGAGAGTGACTCAAGTGAGGTAATTAGCGAGATCTCTCTGTCAATTGCTAATGGTGTTGATGTGAATTGAGAATTATATAGTTTTATGATATAGAGAACTATGTATAACTAGGAAAATATCTTAGAACTAGGAATAACCATCTGCTAATTGGTAATGGTAGATATAGAAATGATGATGTGAATTTAGTTGTTGTGGTAAAGAAAACTCGTAGAACTAGGAAAAACTATCTGCTAGTTTTTTTCTTATTTGTTCTATAATTGAGTAAAAGTTAATCTGAATTGCAGTATGAGGAGACCACGCCATTAAAACCACTTGGAATGTATTTCAAACGAAGTAGCTATACGACGACAATGAAGATAGGGACGAGGTGCGCTTTAAAAGAATTTTTTGAAACCTTGGATGAGTTGAAGCCTAAGCTGACGAGTACTGAACTATACGACGACAGTGAAGATAGGGACGAGGTGCGCTTTAAAAGCATTTTTTGAAACCCTGGATGAGTTGAAGCCTAAGCTGACGAGTACTGAAAGGAGATGGTTTGAGGATCATCCTCAGTTTAAGCACTTGTTTTACATGCCCAAGTAACATAACCACGCGATTCAGGGCATCTGGATGCTTGTGCTTCGAACGGCTGAGATCATGAAGAAGATGGAAGTATGGTTCGTCATGAATGGTGTTCCCATCCGTTATGGTCTTAGGGAACACGCATTGATTTCAGGGTTAAACTGCAAGAACTATCCGCTTGATTATAAGGTCAGGGGTAATTTGGAGTTCGTGAATCGATATTTTCGAATAAAGGAAAGTGTTAGAGTCGAAGACGTTAGAGCAAAGCTTTTGAAGATGGGAGCTGTTAACGAGAGGTTGAACATGATTGTGCTTTACTTTATGGGCAGCGTTATTTGCGCACAAAAGAAGAGTGGAAAGGGTGCACCTGATGTGTTGGATGTATTTAAAAAAGCAGTGGGTGATCTTGAGTATTGCAAGACATTTCCTTGGGGGAGATTATCGTATGACTACATGGTTCAGGCGGCCAGACAAACAGGGGAACATTATAAAAAGAAAGATAGGGATCTGAGGCACGATGAACAATGGGCCATTCAAGGTTTTTGTCTTCCTTTAGAGGTAACAAAAATGTGTATGAGTATTACATTGTTGGTTTTTCTTTAATAAAAACTAACTGTAGAATATGTGGCTTTTGTAGATGTTACCATTCGAGTGTATTGCGGACTTGAGAAGCTAGTTCGTAGAAAATGTTCTTGGTGCAGAGAAGATGTGTCACAGGATGTGCAAGTCGAAGTTCAAGGACGGAGATTTGAAAGGGTTTCCGATTGATGACATTAATAAAGCACTGGGTAAAACTACTGTTAGTTTTCCTTGTTATCCTATGCATATGAAATTATTAAGTTGATTCATGAGTAAAATTTTGGGCTGTTATGTTGTTTTAGTTTTGTAAGCATTTCATTCATTTGATTAATTGACATGATATTGATAGCATCGTCCCTATTCATGAACTAGAGGAAAATGATTTAATGGCTGATATTTTTGAAGAAGTCGATGATG
The DNA here is from genome assembly GCA_900116095.1 of Euclidium syriacum. NCBI lineage: Eukaryota > Viridiplantae > Streptophyta > Magnoliopsida > Brassicales > Brassicaceae > Euclidium > Euclidium syriacum. Next base: position 7,781,701 of record FPAK01000009.1, on the reverse strand, counting down.
TTGATGTAGATGATGTTGTGGTAGAAAGTTGGTCCAAACGTATTCGTCATGGATACACACGGTGTTATTTGAAGATATGTTGGAAGAGGACATTGCTGCACGAGCAAATAAGGTGCCTAAGCCATTACCACCAAGCAAAATAAGTAAGACTTCGGTGGGGCCGCCTCCAACATACTTTTCAGAGTTGATGAACACCGTTAAAGCTTTGGAGGAGAGGGTCAATGCATCTGATGAAAGATTGGCAGTGGTGGAAGCTGAATTGGAGGCTTTGAAATCAAAGAACGGTGAAAGTGGATGATGATTTTAATGTTGTTATAGAACTTCTTAGTCGGTTTGTCTATATTGGTATTTGGAACCGCTTTTCATTTTTATGTTTGACGAATGATGACCTTTATTTTGTTGTTGCTTTTTTTTTTTGTAAATATTAAGATCTATTTTTTATATTGAATGAAACCTCGGAATTTTCCGAAATTGTTTTACTACTTATTATTTTATCTTTGATTATTATATATCTCTTTTTAAGTTCTATTTTTAAACTTAAAAGAAAAATTCTTTGAATGATCTGTATGTTGAACTTAGAAAGTTCCTTCAATAAATCACCGGACGTTCATGGGCGAAGCCGATGTTGACTTTTTTTTTTTGTTTCTGTGAGAAAATCTTCGACTGTTAACCTCTAGTTCAAAGATCCTACTTTATCAGACCTTAAGATTTTGGGTGTAGGTATTTATGTTATGGATGGATTACTTATTTAGTATGAAAAAAATACTATAATTACTAGAATAGTACTAATTTTTGGGCCTTTTAAATGGGTATTTTCGTGACTAAAAAACCCCTATAACCATTTACAAAAGTGCCATTATTTTTTTTCTCCACACCAGCTAAAAAAAATAAATATTTACGAAAAATACCACATTCCCATCGAAATAAATTCGTAGATTATTTTTAAGAAATCCGCAAACATGTGTTGAAGAGTTATTTTTTTGCGGATTTTTTTTTTACCGATTTGTTTCTACATATTTAAATTTACTTGTTGTAGATTTTTTACTTTGTTGCAGATTTTTAGAAAATCCGAAACAAAGAAAAATGTACTTAAAAAATTACTAAAGTAATACGTAGTGTCGCAGATTTATTTTTTTGTAACAGATTTATTTTCTTGCGGATTTTATTTTACAGATTTCTTTAGTTTGCAGATTTGATTTGAAGATTTGTTTTTTAGTGTCGCAGATTTTTTTTTTATTTGCGGTTTTATCTGGATTTGCGGATATAATTTGCAGATTTAACATGTAGTTTTGTAGATTTGTTGTCTTTGTTGCAGATTTATTTTAATCTGCAACACCACAATAGTTGCTGAAAAAATTACTAAACTAGTATTGTAGTGTAACAAATTTATATGATTTGTAACAGAGTTTTTAAAAATTTTACGGATCCTTTGACATGTGATGACGAGACAAAAAAATTTTATTTGTGGATTTGTTTTTAATAGTAAAAAGTTTTTTTTTTTTTTTGAAAAAAAACAAGAATTTATTTTTCAAATAAATAAAATTGATATTACTTAGTTTTTTAAAAATTTAAAAAATGAAAGTAAGTTTAAAAAAGAGTTTTTGATTATTTGAAAAATAAATAGAAGAGATTATTTTATAAAAAAATAAAAAATGGAATTAATTTCTAAATTGAGTTTAAACTTTTTTTCAAAAAAAATCTTAAGATATTATTTTAATTGTGTAACCACCCAAAAAATTAGGATATTCGTATCCATTAATTAAAGATTTTGTTTTCATTTAAGTAAACAAAATTTTAAAAAACTTTTATAATAAATGAAACTAAAAAAAAAACCATATAAAAGTAAGAAAAATATACTTAATTAAACTTTTAAAATTTTAATTTTTAATTTTTTGTTTTTCGATTTTTAATTTCTTATTTTTAAGATTTTTTTATTTTTCAATTTTTATATTTTTTAGCTTTTTTTATTAATTAATTTTGTATTTTTATCATTATTTTTATTATTTTTTATTTTTTATCTTTTTCGATTTTTTTAAATTTTTTTATTTTTTTTTCGTATTTTTATTTTATTTTATTTTTTATTTTTTATTCTCGATTTTTTATTTTTTATTTTTTATTTTTTTAATCTTTTTAAATTATTAATTATGAAATTTTAGAATTTAGAAGTGAAAGTTTAATGAAAAAAAATTAATTAGTAATTTAATCATAATGGCAATTTAGTCTTTTTACACACCTTGAATACTAACTTAGTAAACTTTTAGTGAATGATACTAAGATAGTAGTTTTACAAAAGATTAATACTAATTTGAGTAAATTTCACTTATGTTTATAATAAACATAAGAGGGAATGACCCGACTTTGCCTTACATTTTCTCGGCTCTAGTTTATCAAGCTCCGAAATATCCAGTTGCATTCTGTAAATAATATGTAAAGGGACGAACCCTGTTATCGAGTATGTGATCAAGATACCGATTTTTATATTGTGTGAATTTCGGTCAAATATAGTTGAGTTGTATGAACTTCTTGACTATAGAATCAAAATTTATTATGGTGTTGTAGTTGAACCTCGTGAAAGGCTGCCTACGACCCTTGGAAGAGATCAAGCCACACGTCGTTCTGAAGTTTGGATAATTGTTGCCTATCTTGGGAATCCGAGATATCAATTTTTTTTTTTTTTTTGCCTCGGAGGATAAACTAATTTCTCCCCTTTCGACCTTTCTTCATAGACCTCTCTAAGTATTCTTCTTTTTCGAAAAGTTCCGCCAAGATTTCAGCAGATGTCGATTTATGCTTGTTCGCAGGAACTACTACTAGCATAAGACCAATCCTCTTCCATTGGTACACCTTTACAGATTTTATCAAGTTCTGAAACATACTTATCATCTTCTAGTTCAAGCATATCAAACCCTTTCTTTAGAGCAACAACATATTGTATCATCAAAAACGTTGAGTTCCATCTTGTTTCAACATCTAAGCTAAGACCAGTTTTGCTTCGACCTTTTGAATGTCTAAACACTCTTTAAACCTTTTTAGTCTACCAGGAGAAGATCTAACATACTGACAGCTGATCGAATCCTTAAGACTACCACATGTATGTTGATACTGGGTTCAACATCTAAATATTTATAATTATAGGGGTCCGTTTTTTAGAGTAAGTTAAGTAAATAAGAAAGACAAAAGATTCCTCGGAAAAGAAGTATTATTATTGATATTGATTACAAGGGTGTTAACTCGGAATGCCGAGTTAACTTTATCAAAGAGAAGTATTAAACTTAGGTTTGCTAGTAATTCTTCTCCCCGATTCTGAATGTCGACTTTAGTGAAAGGGGGTATGTATTTATATGCCTCTGTAGTCGGTTATCTAAACCCATGGGCTAATCTCGGAAAAATGGAAATATTACATTTTTTCGAAATAAGGGAATTTGTCATAAGATTTTATCTTATCCTGTCTGAGCTTAGAATTCGGCTTTGGACGAAGCAGTTTATACCCCCGCTTCGGACACTAAAATCCAACCATTCTTTACCGAGGTATCCCTCGGTCATCTGGACCGAGAGCTCGAATCCTATTGAATGGGCTTATGGCCTAATTCGTAATTACGGAAAGATCTGTAGGGCCCGAACCTTAATTATTGCCAGGATATTAATCACGGGTGCTAATCCCACGTTCAACAATGTAAATCTTGAAGACCTTCTTTCATAATCAGACCCAAAATATGAGCCCCAAAACGCATATGAAGAAATTCCCCGTTCAAGATAGTTGTTCCCCACGAAGTCAGCTTTTTCTTCAAGTATTTCAATGCCAAATCATTAGAACTAACATTATCTACTGTGATGGTGAACACTTTGCCGATTCCACAAAAAAACAAGCATTTCTCAACCATTTCTCAACCATTTTACCTATTGTTTACTCAGAATGGTTATCTACTTAGCAGAAATTTATTACCCTTTTGTGCAACTTCCAATCCTCATCGACATAGTGGCACTAAAGAACATGTAGGACATATTCTGAATAAACATCCCACAATATGTGGTAAGAGAAACACTACCTTTGTAGTTCCTAAAAAAAAGCTCTGAGTTTGCTCCTTTCATCTTCATAAATCATCAAGACATCTTTGGCCACTATTTTTCGACAAGGAATTTCGAAACAAGTTTGAGTAACATACATAAATCGAATAAATCCCCTATACTCAACAAACCTAAATGCCAATTCATCCATGATAATCATCTCAACTAATGCCTTACGACTCGCATATTGGCTAAAAGCTAAGAAAGATGGTACTTGGCTCCAAAAAACTCTCATCTACTTGATTCTGATTATAAAAAGTCAACTGCTTCATCCTTTTACCATCTACATTTTTATCAGTTAGCTCATGAGGAGTCAAATGGCATGTCCTATTGTGGTTTTTCATTGCACTAGTTGTGGAAATACCTTTAGTTCAGGGGTGCTAATCCCATCATCAACAATCTAAATCTTGAAGACCTTCTTTCACAATCAGACCCAAAATATGAGCACCACAACGCATATGAAGAAATTCTATATTCAAGATAGTTGTTCCCCACGAAGTCAGCTTTTTCTTCAAGTATTTCAATGCCAAATTATTAGAACTAGCATTATCTACTGTGATCGTGAACACTTTGCTGATTACCCAAAAAACCAAACATTTCTCAACCATTTTACCTTTTGTTTCCCAGAATGATTATGTACTAAGCATAAATTTACTACCGTTTGTGAAGCTTCCAATCCTCATCGACATAGTGGGCACTAAGGAACATGTAGGACATATTCTGAATAGATGTCCAACAATCTGTGGTAAGAGAAACACATCTTTGGCCACTATTTTTCGACAAGTAATTTCGAAACTAGGTTGAGTAACATACATCAATCGAATAAATCCCCTATGCTCAACAAACCTACAAGCAAATTCATCCATGATAATCATCTCAACTAATACCTTACGACTCGCAGGTTGGCTAAAAGCTAAGAAAGATGGTACTTGGCTCCCAAAACTCCCATCTACTTGATTATGATTATACAAAGTCGACTGCTTCATCCTTTTACCATCTACATTTTTATCAGTTAGCTCAGGAGGAGTCAAACAGCATGTCCTATTGTGGTTTTTCATTGCACTAGTTGTGGAAATACATTTAGTTCTACAACATATCAGTATCGAGCAAAGAATACACCTAGCCTTATCATGATTGTCAGTATCCACAAAATTAAACCAGACTGGGAACTTTTTCTTTGATACACGAGAACTTGTTGAAAAGACAGTCTCTTGAGTTCCTCGATGTGTTTTTGGTTGACTTTTAGATGCATGATCATGGTTTGCCAGGGATTTTGTAGTCTTTCCTGCTGAATCCATCTACACATAGAGAAACATGAGACTTACGGTTAGAAAAATTGGTTAGGCTTTGGTTTTGGAAGAATAAACTAAAAAAGCGTCTTGCTATTTTTTATATTAATTTATAACAAAACACACTGTATCAACATTGAAAAAGAAAAGTAAAGCTTGTTTGTTGTAGACAGATCTAGAACTTTAGTTTAATAAAAGCCATAACCATTACATGTATATAATCCACAAAAAAAAATTTGCAAGAAAGACGACACAAATGGGACTCTACTAAAGTGAAAAACATAAGTCTATCAACTAAGGTTTCTACTCGATGTACAAACTAGTTTTGATGCAAAGAATCAGAATTTAGAGAAAGCTAAACTATAGATTTCAGCTTTATATGCACCTCTTCTTACCTGGATATTTCAATTCTGGGTTCCTGGGCTTCTCTAATAACTTGAACAAGACAAGTAGTGGCTAGAGCTCGAACCCTTCTATTCCGCAAGCAAGTAGCTGAGCAACAATCTCTAACTAAATCGAAAGCATGATCTAAGATAAAGGAATATCAAGACAGAGGGGTCACGAGAGAGGCACGAACAGAAGACGATGATGAAGACACGAACAGCAGACACGGATCAAGCTAAACTAGGGTTTCCAATTTTCGTTGGACTCGAGCAGGAGTGAAGACGATGGAGAAATTAAGTTCAAAATGAGCTTTTTTCTTAGGGTATTTTTTTGTAATGGACTATGTATCTCTAAATAGCCTTAAAATATGAGTAGGTTTACGTAAAAATATGAACCGGATATCGGATATCCAATTTTATTTTTATCCATTATTCGTATCCGGCGTATCCGTCATATCACTATCCGTATCCGTATCCGTATCCGAACTTTCCGATATCTCACGGCTAATGCTTATCATGGTATGCCTTAGTCCGTTCTTTATACAACTTAGAGCTCTCATACGCGTGAAGGTGAATCTTGTCAAGTTTATTGAGTTGTATCTTGCGTTTCTCAGCAGAAGACAAAATATCGAAGTTCATCAGCTTAACTGCCCATTCAGCCTTATACTCTAACTCAATTGGAAGGTGACAAGCTTTTCCATAGACAAGGTGGAATGGAGTGGTGCCAAGTGGTGTTTTAAAAGCTGTCTTGTATGCCCATAACGCGTCATCAAGCTTTATTGCCCAGTATTTCCTTGTCTTCCCAACTACTTTCTCAAGTATCTCTTTGATCTGCCTGTTGGAGACTTCTACTTGTCCACTAGTCTGAAGATGGTAAGGTGTAGCAATTTTATGTTTCACTCCATGTTTCTTCAGCAAACTCTCAAACACCTTATTGATAAAATGTGAACCGCCATCACTAATGACTACTCGTGGCACTCCATAACTGGGAAATATGATTGACTTGAGCATCTTCAAAACTACATTTGCATCATTGGTTGGACTAACTATGGCTTTAACCCACTTAGAAACATAGTCCACATCTACCAAAATATACTTGTTCTTGAAAGAAGATGGAAAAGGACCCATTAAATAAATTCCCCAGCAGTCAAACACTTCAACCTCAAGAATATAGTTCTGTGGCATCTCATTTCTCTTGCTAATATTCCCTTTTCGCTGGCAAGTATCACAAGCAGTAACAAACTTGTGTGCATCTTTGAACATTGTAGGCCACCAAAATCCAGCTTGCAACACCTTAGAGACTGTCTTAAAAGTGGCAAAGTGACCTGCATAATCAGAACCATGACAGTGATAGAGAATACATGGGAATTCATCTTCTGAAACACATCGTCTAGAAAGACCATCTTAACACAACTTGTAAAGATGTGGCTCATCCCAATAGTATCTCCTAACTTCTCTTAAAAAATTCTTCCTGGCATACCCTGTGAAATCATTTGGCTCTTCATTTGCAGCTAAGTAGTTTGCAAAGTCACTAAACCAGGGTCGAGACTCAGAAGACACAACCTTAGCACATATCTCGATCAATGTCTCAACAAACGGACTGCATCGATAGAAACGGGGGACTGCATTGATCGATGCAGTCTCAGAAGTTCGATTCCCAGTTCTGGTTGTATGCGCAATTTCTCCCAAACAACCTCGAATCATAAACACATTCTCTTTTGGTAAGGAATCATTGATAGGGACCTCATCCTCAACTCGAAGCCAAGATAAGTGATCAGCAACTCCGTTTTCAATTCCTTTCTTATCCTTAACTTCAATGTCAAGCTCTTGTAACAGCAAAATCCATCTCAAAATTCTTGGCTTGGCATCCTTCTTTGACATCAAATACTTCAGAGCTGAATGATCAGTATGAACAATCACTTTAAAACCCACCAAGTATGGTCTAAACTTCTCAAAAGCAAAGAAAACTGCATGTAACTCTTTCTCTGTAGTAGCATAATTGCTCTGAGCATCATCAAGAGTTATACTAGCATAATACACCACATGCAGCTTCTTGTCTTTGCGTTGACCCAAAACCGCTCCCACAGCAAAATCACTGGCATCACACATCACCTCAAAAGGCAAATCCAAGTCTGGAGGCTGAACAATAGGAGTAGTCACCAAAGCTTGCTTAAGGGAATTAAAAGCTGTCAAACATTCTTAAGTAAAATCAAACTTAACATCCGTACACAACAGCTCGGTGAGTGGTCTTGCACTCTTAGAGAAATAATGAACCTTCTATAAAAACCTGCATGACCAAGGAAACTCCGAATATCCTTCACCAAAATAGGTGGCTGTAAAGTTTGCATAACCTCAATCTTTGCGTTATTCACCTCATTTCTCTTTTCTGAAATCTTGTGTCCTAGCATAATCCCATCTTTGACTATGAAATGACATTTCTCCCAATTAAGAACCAAGTGTTTCTCTTCACAGCGCTGCAACACTTTACAAAAATTCTCCAAACAATCATTGAAAGAAGAACCATGAACAGAAAATTCATCCATAAACAACTCAACAATCTCCTCAATTATCTCAGAAAATATAGCCATCATGCATCTCTGAAAAGTAGCTAGAGCATTACACAAACCAAAAGGCATTCGACGATAAGCAAATGTACCATAAGGGCAAGTGAAAGTCATTTTCTGGGTGGATAGGAATCTGGAAAACACCCGAATAACCGTCAAGGAAACAATAATAAGGGTGGTTGGCCAGTCTCTCCAACATCTGGTCAATGAATGGGAGGGGGAAATGATCTTTCCTAGTAGCAGCATTCAGCTTCCTATAAATGATACACATCATGTGCCCAGTAATGGTTCTATGAGGAATCATCTCATTCTTCTCATTCTTAACCACAATAAAACCTCCCTTCTTTGGTACCACGTGATCCGGACTAACCCATGAACAATCTGAAATAGAGTAGATGATCCCTGCTTCTAGCAGCTTCATAATCTCCTTCTTTAGCATATCTTTCAGATTCAGATTCAGCCTTCTCTGATGCTCCACATACGACTTTGACTCATCCTTCAAGTGTATCCTATACATGCACAAGTGTGGAGAAATACCTGTAAGATAGTCAAGAGAGTAGCCAAGCGCCTTGCGAAATTTTTGCAGTTTGCTTAAAAGTAAAGCAGTCATTGTTCAAATCAAAACTAATAATAACAGGCTAAGTCGAGTTAGAACCGAAAAATGCGTACCTTAGCTCGGCTGACAGTGTTTTGAGATCGATCTTAGGAGCTAACTTTTCACTCCAATCAGTAGACTTAGCTGTCTTAATTGGCACATATAGATCATCTTCTCAATCCTATTACAAGGATCCATCATTCTAGCATACCCAATGGCTTCATCACTAAGAAACCCAAACTCTCCTTCAACCTTTGTCAAAGCAACCTCAAGCTTGTTCTCACACTGTACCTCCTCAAACACTTCCTCAGTAACACACTCTATAATATCAACTGCATTAGTCTGACCATTAGTTGTTCGGCGTTTCAGCATCTTGTTCATATCAAATGTCATAGACATATCATCCAATCTCAACTCAATGGTGCCCTTCCTGCAATCAATTAGTACTTCAGCAGTGGCCAAAAACGGCCTACCCAAGATGATTGGGTCTCGTGTCTCATGACTCTCATAGTCAAGCACAACAAAATCAGCGAGAATCCAGCAATTCCCGACCTGAACTGGTACATCCTCCAAAATTCCCTCAGGTGTACAACTCGACCTATCTGCAAGCACAAGAATAAGAGGAGTGTAGGTGAATTCTGTCATACCAAGTTTCTTAGCCACATATAAAGGCATAAGATTGACGCTGGAGCCCATATCACACAATGATCTCTCAAAGATGAGATTCCCTATCTTGCAGTTCAGCACAAAACTCCCTGGATCTTTCAACTACTTAAGCATCCTGATAGAAATCAACTGTGAGCACACCTCTGATATCATTATAACTCCATCATCCAAGCTTATAGTGTTGGCAAACATCTTCTTCACATATTTCTTAAGAACTGGAGCCATCTTACATGCATCAAAGAAAGGTATGTTCAATGAAAACTCCTTCAATATCTCCTTACACCTTGCATCTTCAGCATCTTTCTTGGATTTCTTGGGCCCCTAAGGATAAGGTAGGGGAGTGGTAAAAACCCTGGCCTTAGACTTCTCCTCCTCTTCATCGTTTGATTTTTTTTTTTGTCTTTGGCCATACTGCATCGATCGATGCAGTTGGGTGCATTGGTCGATGCACTCTCAGAAACTCTACTCGATTTTTCCTTAGTCAAATTTTTGGTTGTTTTCTTATAATCACTGCATCGATCGATGCAGTTGGGTGCATTGGTCGATGCACTCTCAGAAACTCTACTCGATTTTTCCTTAGTCAAATCTTTGGTTGTTTTCTCATAATCACTGCATCGATCGATGCAGTAAGGTGCATCGGTCGATGCACTTCCAGAAGTGTCGCTCCCTTTTTTATCTGGAGCGATACTATCTCCCACCAAATTCTTTGATTTTGGATCTATCCTCATGTTACGATCACGAACCTTTCCACTCCTAGTCTTCACAGCATTGCATTGATGATCCCTTGGATTTGTGTCGGTTTTTCCTGGTAACATACCTGGCTGCCTCTTCAAATTCTCAGCGGTTTGAGCTACTTGGATATCCAGCTTCTTCATGTTACCCTTCATCTGATCAAACTCAGCCTTGAGGTTATTGTAAGACAAATCTTTCTTCTTGTTGAAGACAATAGTGATCTACGATTGAACTTCATAAATCGTGTTAAGCATATCCATGTAAAGATCAGATTGTGAAGCAGAATCTTTAGGAACCGGTTTAGCTTCGAATGGCTTGTTATACCCACTGTTTTGTCCCTGCCTCGGATACTGTAGGTTTGGATATTGGTTCGCTTTGTAGTTGGTTCCCATGAAGTTCCTATTGCCTTGGTTCTGATACCCAGTATTCTGATTCCTCTGATTCTGATATTGGTTACCTCCCAAAAAGTTCACATCTTCCACTTCTTGGGCACACAGCTCGTTGTTACCCTCAACAAAAGACACATGCTGCTGTCTCATCATATTCATCATGTTCACCATAGTTGCCTTTCAGCTCAATGATATCCGCCCTCACTGCAGCTCCTGAATTAGCTCTTTCTGCATCAGTACTCTTAGTGTTGCTGCTTTGAGTTAGATACTGGATAAGCTTCTTAGGTGATCCTGCACTTTTAATCATAAAATTACCATTGGAGGCTGAATCAAGAGATGACTGATACCTCCAATCTATACCCTTGAAAAAGGTGCTCAACAACTGCAACTCAGAAAATCCATGGTGCGGGAAATCTCTTTTGTACTTGAGAAACCTGATCCATGCATTCTTGAAAGCTTCCTTAGGACCCTGCTTGAACTGAGAGATCTTGCTTCGCAGCTCTTCTAACTTAGCATCATCATAAAAATATAGGAGCAAAGCTTTCCTTGTGGCATCCCAAGTAGTGAAAGAACCGGCTGGCAAGCTATTTAGCCAACTCAAAGCATTTCCTGTCAAAGAGTAAGGAAACAACTGACAGTGGAAATAGTCTTTGCTCACCCCATTAGCCTTGATTCCACTGACAATCCCTTCAAACTTCTGCAAGTGATGCTTGGGGTAATCAGTAGTCAAACCTTGAAAAGGATTCTGACCCATGTGCGTGTAGTACTGGAGCTTCAACTCAAAATCATTCATCTCAAAAGGTGGAGGTTTGATAGCTAACCTATTGGCATATAATTGGTCTGGTCTGTTGTAATCAGCCAAAGTCTGGACAGGATTTCCATTGCCACCATTGTTGTCTTGATTCGGCTCCACAACCACCATCACATTGCCTACAACATCTAGTATCTGAAACTGATCATTGTACTTATTTCCTTTTGCATCAACTAGTTCCCCTGCTGCATTTCTTGCCAAAATCACTATTGTTGGAGGCATTGTTGCTTGATTCGTGGTTCTTGCTAACTTTATGTTCTCGCGCTCTAGCCTTGCTAACTCTTGATTAGAAAAGTTTAGTAATTCTTCTTCTCATGTGTTGCTTCTGGTCTGCTTTTAGGCATACACCTAAAAGTGACAAAGAGGAAAAAGAGAAAAAAAAAAGTAAGTAACAAATTAAAAATAAGAACCTAGACGAAATTTTAATCCTAGATTGTTAATTGGCTTTAATGAGAGAATTTTGTCCCTATAATTTTACTGCAAGCGCACAGTTATGTGGCTGTAGTATATAGGATTATCATTTCCCAAGAGACTCTTTGGAACACAATTCAATCTAGTTTCTAATTAAGCTATGCGATTCAAATGTTAATTAAAAGACAAAAGTAAATCAAAGCACGAAAATTTGTTGTTTTTAAACGATGGGAAAAAGCGCTAGGTCTCGGGATTTCTGCGGGATGTCTGAATCTAAGTGGGAATCTATCTAGTAATCTAATTAAGGAATATTCAAGAACATAAACAGAAGTCTATAGAGAACCAGCTTCCGCTGAGAAACTCTATCTATGCCTACTTAGCTAAACTACCAAATTCCTTTGAGTAATCTAACATGTACATCATGCAATCAAACAAGTTTGTTAAGTTCACAAGCTATCTAGTCCAAATTCCTTTGCAACTAGTCATAACTTGCTCAATTAATCTATTTTCCAATTAGCTAAGTCCACTTCCGTTTCCTTATCTAATATATGACTTATATTTAGGTGATCAAGTTAGATCTAAGTAAATATGTTAAAATTAATTGAATAACTCTTAATTAAACTCCTAGTTATGAAAACCCTAATTTAGATTCATAAATCCCTAGAATCCCTAAACCTAACTAGTGAATTATTCGCTCATGATTTGCAAAAAACACAGACATGATTAATAAAAAGTATTGCATTAAGAAATCAGAGCAAAAGAGAGAGAGGTGTTGATGGTGGGGTTACCACCCCTTATCAATAGTTTGGCGATAATTGAGGTTCAGTCCCTACCAACATTTCTCTGATGATTTATCAGGTTATAAGTCCCTTCAATATGATTGGAACTCTCGGCCCAGATGACCGAGGGACACCTCGGTGAAGAATGATTGGATTTAGCGTCCTACGCCGGGGTGTAAACAACTTTGTCCCAAGCCGAAGTCTAAGCTCGGACAGAATAAAATAAAATCTTATCACATATTCCCTGAGCTTAGAAAAATGGAATATTTCCATTTTCCGAGGTTAGCCCATGGGCTTAGATAACCGACTACTAGGATATATAAATACACACCCCCCCTTCACTAATTTAATTCATTCAGAAACATGGAGAAGAATTACTAGATAACCTAGGTTTAATACTTCTCTTTGATAAAGTTAACTCAGCACTACGAGTTAACACCCTTGTAACCGATTTTATTAATAAAAGTTCTCTTTTCCGAGGTTTCTATTTTTGTCTTTTACTTAACTTACTCCAAAAGCGAACCCCTCTAATTATAAATAATTAGAAGTTGAACCCAGTATCAACATTTGACGCGCTAGGAAGGGGGGTCTCTTTTAGGAAAGACATAAATCTCAGAAAACCAGGATGGTGAACACACAGCAACTGCCTTCGGAGGAGCGTCGAGAAGGCGAGGTCGCCGAAGTAAGCGACGAGGTCACCGAAGTAAGCGACGAGGAAGAAATAATGGTTCAGAACAACACTCACCAGGTTAGGGAATCGGAAAGAGCCCTGTTCGAGAATCACGATTCCATAGTCCGCGAATTGAGTCATTCACAAAGAACGCCCAGTCAACCTGGCGAGCAAGGATTCGTAACTCCTATTAATCAAATAGCCAGAACCTTGATAGCAGAAAATCAGAATTCTCAGGAACGACCAAGCATGTCAACCATGCCTCAGCCCATCTCTCGGTCAGGCGAATAACGGACAGGAACAATCAGCAGCAAATGAAATTTCCTGTGTAGTAGAAGTAACGACTCTCGAAACAGGAAACGAGAGAGCACTAGTGAGAACACAACAACGACGCGAAGATTGGTTGGCGGAACAAGTTAGTCATCAACAACGGATTAACCGGAGTTTAATTGATAAAATCGCAACTCTATCAGAGGAACTCCAAGCTTCAAGAGCTTAAAATCATATTCAATCTCCCGGAAAAATCCCGATCAGGTCTTCCTGAACCGCTTCTCAACGGGTAACATTCGAAGATGACCGAAGTGAAACAAGAGAACCTCGGACACCAACCACGACTGTACGACAAGGTTCGAGAATTTGAGACAGCGAAGTTTGGACCCTGAGTATCGATCAATCAATCGCTAAAAAGAGAGTTAGAGGAAATGCGTTCATTAGTTCACAAGGCAACGAGCACCGCTCCGGAGGTTGATCAGCTACTAGCAGAAAAAGAGAGAAGTGTGTTCACCCACAACATTACACGAGCACAAGTGCCGCTCAATGATAAATTAAGGCTCCTGACCTATGATGGAACCGGAGATCCAGCGGTTTACATGGGAGCGTTTCTAGTTAAAGTCAGAAGAGCCGAGTTCCAAAGAGGAGAAGACGATGAAGGAAGATGCCAGCTCTTCCTGGAGAGCTTAAGAGGTGATGCCCAAGCTTGGTTTACTAGCCTACCTCCTGACTCAATCAGTTGTTTTGCCGAACTTTGAGAAACTTTCTTTAAACAATACATGCTGCACTTAGAACAACAAGCTACCACGTTAGACCTCTATGCAGTAAAACAAGGATCGAGAGAACCGCTTCGAGACTTTATCAAAAGGTTCAAGGTGATTTACTCACGTTTAAGGATAGATGACGATTTAGCAATCAGAGCTCTTAGCGTGGTAACGTGGTATCAATCGAGGTTTTGGGATTAGTTATCTGCTCATCGTCCCCAATCCATGAATGAAGCGTTTCACCGGGAAAATACTCATATAAGAATCGAAGAGAATCGTGCCGAATTCGCAAAAGCACATGGATCTGGAAAAATTAACAAGGATACAAAGCCAGAGGAGAAAGGAGAAGGACGACGAGTAGAAAGAGACCAACCTCGGAAAGATAAATCAAAATCAGAAATATCTTTTTATGTGACCGACCCACAAAAGGATACGCTTCGGAAAGATAACTCGAAGTATACTTATACTCGAGAACCCGACGCTCCGGCCCTCCCGTGGTGTGAATATCATCAAAGACCGGGTCATAAAACCGAGGACTACCGAAACCTGAAGAATCATTTAATGGCTATCCGATTTGAGCAAGACCGAGAAAAAGAGAAGCGTAAAACACGGGAAAACGAAGAAAATCAACCCCCTCGGGAAGACACGGAAGAAGGAGAAATCCTGCCCTCACCACCTCTAACTTAAAGGAAAAGAATCAACATTATAATGGGAGGACTCACGAACTGTGAAGACTATGTTCGGTTAATCCAACGAAGCAATCTTTAGATTATCCGCGAATCAGATCCCACGAAGCGCTACTCTACAAAAGGAACTGACATTTACAACCGAAGACTTGAAAGGGATCGATGTCCCTCATAATGATCCACTTGTAATCGAACTTCAGATTGGTGAATGTGATGTTCAAAGGATCATAGTCGATACAGGAAGCTCGGTAGATGTTATATCTCTGGACACACTTCAAAAAATGGAGATCAAGGATCAGAAGATTAAAGCTCGGGTAAAACATTTAACCGCTTTCGGAGGAGATACAGTTTCAACTGTCGAAACAATCAAACTCCTGGTGTCAGCTGGAGGAATAACAAAAATCGTAAAATTCGACGTAGTAGAGAGAGCCACCTTTTACAATGCGATCGTCAGAACTCCATGGTTTTACTCTATGGAAACCGTTCCATCTACTTACCACCAGTGCCTCAAATTCCCAATTCCGAAAGGATATTTTACAGTTCGAGGTGATCAAAAGATGGATCGGAGATGCTTCATAACAGAAAAATAAACTTCGACGAAAAACCTCGGATCAATCTCTCGCATTAACCTCTGTTAACAAGAAGAAGCCGACTTTTGCTGAAATTTTGGCAGAACTTTTCGAAAAAGAAGAATACTTGGGAAGGACTATCAAGAAGGGTCGAAAGTGAAGAACTTAATTTTTCCCCAATGGAAAAAAAAAATAAAAAATAAAAAATAAAGAACGAGAGTCTTCTCTCCAAAAAAAAAAAAAGAAATCTTCTCCACCAAATCCGAGTTTTGTCTCTGGTTGCAAAACTGACAAGAACAAGAGTCTTCTCTCCAAAAGCAAAAGTAAAACTTAATGAAAAACTAAACCTAAAACTCTTTTTATAAGTAAAAAGTCGTGGCTAAACTTTGGGCTCAAA
The DNA here is from genome assembly GCA_900116095.1 of Euclidium syriacum. Classification (NCBI taxonomy): domain Eukaryota; kingdom Viridiplantae; phylum Streptophyta; class Magnoliopsida; order Brassicales; family Brassicaceae; genus Euclidium; species Euclidium syriacum. Next base: position 7,765,661 of record FPAK01000009.1, on the reverse strand, counting down.
ATATGGAAACAACATGACCCAAATCACAAAATATGGAAAAACTCGTAATATGAAAATCCATGATGCATCGATCGATGCAATCTCAGAAGTTATGTCCGATTTTCACTCCAAAAGCTCCAAAATCTTCACATTTGTCCCTTTTGATCCAAGCTGCTCCAAATGCTCCAAATTCCAATTTAGCCATATAAATACCTATAAAAGACCTTGAAACACATTAAACAAAGACTCTAAAACCATAAAATCACAATATATCACTAACCAATGAGATTCATCCATTTAGACATGTCATTAAAAACTATTACACTATAAAACATAGCCCATTATTTTACAAATAAAATATTAATTTTGCAACCCAATAAAAAAATAGTTTCAAAGTAAACAAAAAATTATAACTATGCAATAACATGTTATATGTTAATAAATCATTGTATTTTTCATATAAATATCTAAAGAACTTCATACCATAAATTAACTATTATTTTTATATAAAATAATTTAATTTAAATAGATTATTGAATAATTTTATGAATATAGAATCTAGTTTAAATATATATGGGGTTGAATTTTCAGTTTGGTTAAAATCAGTTTTGGTTAATTTTTGGTTCATCTAAAATTTTTCGGTTTATCAAAATTCATTAGATATCTAACCACGAAAGATTTCAACATAACTCCAAAATTTTGAACTTTTTGAAGTGGTAGTTTTAGAAAAATTTGAAATTTTTACACGGTAATTTAAAAAATTTGATTTTCTTAAGTTTTGTCATACTCCAAAATTCAGACTTTTTTGAACCCTGGCATATCCTAAGTAATTATTAATCACTTTAGTAGACAAATTTAAGAATATAAACTTATAACAATCATTAAAAATGTTTAGTATACCCAAAAACAAACAAATAAATGGAAACTTAACAATTCAAACGAAAATATAATATTCCCGAAATCTAATTTTAAAGGCAATAACATATTTCCAACTATTTTGTGAAACCCTAAACTATAAACCAAACTCACTAGTTAGAGCTATATGAAGAATTCATGTAATATGAAACCTTAAGTTTTTAACTCCCTTTGCATGCATAATCAAGCTAACAAGAAACCTAAACTTATAAACACTACAACTAAATCGTAAACTATGTGACTGGGTTCATTGTAAGCAATGTATACCAAATTTTCGAACCTAATTGACCAAACATGGTTTTATTTGATTTAATTCTATGAGATTTAGATTTTTATATTTCACAATTGTTCATACTTAATTTATGTATAAAAAAATTGCATCAAATTGTTTTTATATTTTTTCTTAATTTAAATTTAACATTTAAGTAGAAGTCTGATTCAAATTTTTTTTTGACCAAACTAAATCACATTCATTAATTTGATTCAAAATTGTGAAATTATAATTTTATACTTGAAAATTGTTTTTGGTGAACATAATAATGTAAAATTTTGATCAAAGTAATTTTCTTAATTTTCAAACCTTAGATACAAGATTTAAATACAGTTTCAAACTACTTAGGAAGTCTGAAAGAGTGAAAAGGTAAAATCATAAATGTGCGATCTTTTTTTTTTTTTTTTTTATCATAAGGGGGTAATTGTAATTGTACTACCTAAGATTAGTTTTTCATTTGATTGAATTTGAGATATAGTTTTACATTCAAAATCAATTTTGATTTTAGCTTTGGCAGTTCTATCTTTATATATCATAGGCAGTATTATGATCTTTTCTGGTTTTCTTTGTTGTGTGTTATGAACATCTACAAAGAGAGTCATGTTCATACACATGGTTTAAACAAAACTAAAAATATAATTGATTTAATTTTACAATAGTTGATGGATATATAAAGATAATATGATCATTTGTTCGTTTTGTTTTAGTATTCAATTCAGATCAATATCACTATATCTAATTTCATCAAAAATTTGCAATCCCGTTAAGTCACCTTATGAGAACTTTTTATAAACTTTAAAATGATAAAATTATATCTAATGTTAATACTTTATACGAAATTTAATTAATTATTTTAATCATTTAACTAAAAATATATTGTGAAAATGTTCACTAGTATTAAATTTCTTGATGATACATGATTTACCTAAACTAAATGATACATAAAACTAAGTAATTTTCGAAGGACAATAGAGTATTACCCTAACACTAGTCTTATTTCATGGGAAATACATATTAAAGTTTAATAGAGACATATTTCATAAATATTTATAATCAAAATTATTTAAAATAATATCATGTACAATAAATGCTACTAGATATTTGTCTATTTACATTAGTTATATACTAATAACATGTTTAACATTATTCTAGAAAAATGATGTTACCAAACCAATTTTTTAAAATTTTACTCTTTTAATATTTACGAAATTATGCAACAACACGTGAAATACAGCTTGGACAAAACTCTTAGCGTCATGTAAATATTAGTTTGGAAAACCACTTTAGCGCCACGTGTAGTTTAGTTTTGGTAAGAACCCGTGGTCACCAGGGCCCCCGAGCCCCAATGCCGATTGTGTGGCTACACTATTCGATTAGGAGTGTCGGGGACATAGTTCCAAAAAAAGAATTTCTCTCTAGCCTAACTCTACAATGGCTCGGGGGCAGAGTATGGGGATCGTCCCCCTGGTGCCATTCCAGATGGGGTTTACTCATCATTTACCCCGACCAAGAGAGGAACTAAATGAGGGGAGACCTGACATGAGGAGCACCACTTAGGCCAGGTAAGAGTAAATTTTTTACTTAGCTAAAAAAATCCCACCAATCCTTTCCTTTCAAAAGAAAACTTGCCAATAACGTCCAGTACTATTCCACTTGTCATGTATCCACAAGTCATAAGGCTCATTTAGAGATCATGTGCGTCTCGACAACATCGAAAGCACAGCAATAGACTCTATCAGCATACAAAAAATGGTACAAAGCACATCTCATACCTATCTAATACAAACCGCAGGCGCCTCAAGAGCGAACGGCATGCCTGCTGGCAAAAAAGGCATAAGTGTTGGGTAGAAAGTACTCGAGTGTATAGTACTACTGAACCCGTAACCAATTGGAGCGTCCCAGCGGTAAAAAAAATCATCTAAACCAATCCCCTTAACTACCCCGAATACTAACCGGATCAAGTTTTCCCTATTAAATATAACCTTGTCTCGCTACGAGAAAGCTTGCTATGTAGAGCTATGGAGAAAAGCGAGCTGAATGCACCTTGAAAGGAGATCATGACCAAAAATTCCATCTCAAATAACACTCGGAGATCATTCTTAACTCATCTACAGTCCACCGCAAAGAAGAATCAGTCCAAAAGGATTCCACAAGAAGAAGTTATAGAAGATTCAAACCATCACCTTACAAAAGAAACTTATGGAGACGAGCAGCTACATATTGGAGGATTTCTACCAAACCAAGAAGGACCCAGCTATAAGCATAATTGTTTTAGAAATTTTATCGATCAGAGACTCATGCCGAGTTGGAATCAAGTTCAATTCATTTTTGGTTTAGAAGTTATTTAAGCTCTAAGCTAATGGTCTCTTGGCTTGCCTTATCTAGAGTCTAACGAGTTTGGTCAGCATCAAACATGATTTTGGAGATCTGGAGAGACATATAAGCATCCAGGAAAGTCAGTGATGTACTGTTATTTTTACCGATTTTCATGATGATATTTTACGCTGTTTTGGAGCCTTTTCTGCATTTTATAAAGGTTAAATGGAAGATTCCACATGCTGAGGTGTTTTGCAAGAATTTAGAAGATTTGGAGCTAAAATGAAGAATTCTGATCCGAAGCCCGAGTCGACCGACTCAGAGGCCGCTTTAATTAAAAGGAAATTCTTCTTGGACCTCTTTTTCGAAACCCTAACTTCTAAAACTTCTTTGCCGACTCATGCAAGACATAGGCCGCGAGATATTGTTATTTTACTGAAGGTCCATTCTGACGAATTTTACAAGACTGGCTCGTTTAACTCCAATCAAACCCGACTCAAGTTTTAAGGAGGTTTTGACCTAGGCACGACTTTTCTACCTATAAAAGGAGTCTTAAGAGGTAGAGAGCAGAAAAAGATCATAATCACGAAATTCACAGCATCCATAGCCACCAAATATTATTTTGCTTTCTAGATTTCTAGGGTTTTGCTATACTAGCTTTGCTTGAGAGCTTAAAGGGGAGAAGAGATTTGCTCTTCATACCAATATAATGAGTTTGTATCTCTGAACCTCTTTACTTTTATGAAGTTTACTTTGTGCATGAGTTTTCCTATGTGCGAGTAGACAACTTGTTAGATCTAGGGTTTTCAATGGTTTTATAGATCTCTAATGCATTCAACATAATATAATCAATACTCTCTACTTTAATGGTATTCTCTACTTTATTCTGATCTGGCCATTTAGAATATTGCTCATAGGAGGAGTTACATCAATACACCATTGGGTAATGATTCCAGAACATGGTTTTTAGTAGGTAACCTCGTCCTCGATCAAATGAACATTTGGCTTGGAAGGTTATGAACAATCGGATCTGTTTCATTGCATTTGTTTTCATATTAGGTTTGGAAAGAATCCTTTCTGATCTAATGGTTAACTCATAGTTATAATATCTCTAGAGATCGGTTATTATATATATCGTCTTCTGTGTTCGTGAATCTATTGATTATTGATTGATTGTTGATCTATATTTCCTGCGATTTCCTTTGGATCTAGCGCCCTTAAACCAATGATGAAACATCACATTTGCGTTAGTCTAATGATATCACTAATGATACTAATCATGCTTTGCTTTGACAAGTTCCAAAGTACCAGATCTGCGGTAATCCCTTGGTTTCCTGTGGGATCGATAACCTTTCATGCTACAAATGTACACTGTGCACTTGCAGTTTGTTTATGTGAAAACAATTCACGCATCAGAGAGCCACGTTTTTCTCTGATCTCTTTTGATATTACTTTCATATTGCAAACTCTTGATATTAATGATTATGATTGGTTTGTTTGCTATGTGTGAGTAGTTCTCTAGTTAGATCTAGGTTGTCAAAGGTTTTATGGGTCATTAGGTGCACGAATTGTTGCTGAATTCGTGACTACTCTCTGCTTTAATATTAACTCATACAATATTTTGACTTGATCACTTAGAATATTGAATTTTAGGGTTTGTTGCATCATACATCCATTTTACATCAAGTCCGGAGCATTGTTTTTAGCAGGTGATCTTGTCCTTGTGCAAACGAGAGTTTGGCTTGGAAGGTCATGAACAATCAAATCCATTCTCAATGCATGTGTTAGCTATATAGGTTGAAAAGCATCCTTTCTGATCTGTTGGTCGATTCATAGTGCAATACGGAAAGAGATTTGGTATTGTATACATTGTCTTTTGTGTTTAAGAGTAGAGCAACATCTAATTTCGTGCATGACGCATATTACCCGCGGTTTACCTAAGTCTAGCATTTTTAATCCATAAGTTACACAACTACTTACCAGTTAGATTGCATTGTAATAGAATCGAAACTCGACATAATCTCTGTGGGATCGATAACCTAATTTATACTACAATTGTACACTGTGCACTTGCAATTAGTTTTGGGTGAATAACTTTGCACCATCAAGTTTTTCTGGCGCCGTTGCCGAGGATTTAACGGTGTTTTTTCGATTTTTGTTAGAATTAGAGTTAGGAAATTATGATAAAAACAAATACTGAATATTTCTCTTCTTTTGTGTTTGATAGACAGAAAATGATGCAAGGAAAGCACAAGGAAGATGGGAAGCCGGATGTGGATTTCGTGAGATCAAACCGATACCGAGATGGATACTTCAACCTGCACTCGTTTTACAAACCAATGCCGCCAACGAATGGAGCGGAGAGCCTAGTTGAAGAAGTATTGGAGATGCAAAACAAAACTTATGAGACCCTTTTGAAGAAGATGGATCAACTTTTCCTCACCCTTGATTCGTGTATAAGCCACCTTCAGATTGATGTCGGAAGACTTCATGAGCAAATGGAAGAGCTTGAAAGATTTGTGGGAGTCAGGAGAGTCACCAAATGTCCACTATCCATCCGAGCTATCCACATTAAGGAGATTGAAGAGGAGAAAACCCTGGAAGAAACAAGTGAAGAAGGATCGTCTGACACAGTCGGTCGACTACCATCAATGGTCGGTCGACGTGTCAACGGTCGGTGGACCGAGGAGAATTTCGGCCGACTCTTAGCTTCTGAAGAAGAAGTGGGATGTCTTTTGATGAAGGTTCCACCCAGGAAGAGTGTCTACAAACCATGGTGCACTAATCAATCAGTGTATCCATGGATTCCAATTCATGAGTACGAAGTTGATGACTTGAGAATTGATGTAGAAGCTGAAGAAGATGATTGGGAGCTCAAGAAAGAAGTTGAGATCTATTCTAAAGTGTTGATGAGGAGGATTCCATTTGCAAGAGCATGCAAGCTGAAAACTAAGCTTGAAGACGTCCTCAGCAAGGTGATGAGTTGGAAGATAACCCCAGAAGATGGGAACTGCTTATTCGCTGCGATTTGTGACAGAGCGATCATGTACTGGATGCCAGACAAGAAGAAGGATCCTGGACAATTTGAGCTTACTTTGAGAATTGGAGATTAAGTCTTCAAGAGATGCATGTGTGATCTAGGAGCAAGCAGTAACACCATGCCTTTGTTTGCCATGGAAAGGTTGAGATCTCTCGAATTGAAGGCCACCAAGAAGGAGATGTGATTAGCTGACGATACAAGTGTTGTGCCTTTGGGAAAACTCACTGGATTGCCATGTATGATTGGTGATAGATTCATTGCTTTGAATTTTTACATCCTAGAGACATGCTATGCTGACGAGAGTGATGGGATAGAGCAGATTATACTTGGAAGATTGTTCCTTAAGACCGCTGGAGCTTTAATCGATTGCTCGGAAGACACAATAACGTTAAGAGGTCTGGGAAGTCCGAACATTAGTTTCAAGATCAAGGATAAAGAAGCTGAAGAAGAAGATTTTGCCTGCTACTACCCAGAGAAGAAGAAGAAGAGTTTGGCAGTCATCACAAGCTCCAAACCAAAAATGAGAGTTATCAAAGATACCATAAGGAAGAGTTTTCAACGCCCGAGTCGGTCGACTCTACCGCCAGTCGGTCGAATCGACTCCCCTGAAGCTAAACGAAGAGCAATTTCTATGACAGCTTGTTCTACGTTTGATGAAGAAATTCAATCCACTGCTCGTTGGATACAAGCTGATCACATTGAGGAAAGAATCACTTTCTTTGCAAACTCATTGAAGGTACTTGAGTCACAATTTAAATATGACGTGGAGGAGTTTATCAAAGAATGTAAGGAGATTTGGCCACTTATGGAGCAATGTGGAATGGAGATGGAGCTACAAGAGTTCATACCATACTTACTGAAGAATAAGATGGGAGCCAATGAGTTTTGCGGTAGACTTTCCAAGATGTGTTATGAAGTGATAGAGAAATCAATGGCAAAGAAGCTTGGGGACATTGGAAGAGCTGAGATTAGTGTTATGATTGGGCACACATGGTTTGAGAACGTCCCATGTGATACTGGAGCTGGAGTAAACTAATGTCGTTCTCAGTTGCCAAAATGATGAAGTTTGACCAAATGGTGAACAAGCAAGTGCTTTTGAGGCTAGCTGATGATACTTACAAGATAACCGAGGGAATAGTGGAGAATGTACCTGTGAGAGCCAACGCCCGGTTCTTCGTAGTAGATATTCACGTGGCAATGTTTGAAAGTGAGCCTCAACACCCGCTGATTCTTGGAAGACCATTCTTGCACACCGCATATGCTGAGATAGATTGCAGAACTGGAAGAGTTAAGTTCAAAGCTGCTGAATCCATTGAAAAAGAGAAGATGAGGATGACTGGAACTACAGCTCAAGGTTTTGAACGTGCCCTCTACAAGGGAACCTACATTCCAATCCTAAGGAACAAGAAGCATGTATCCACCAAACAACCATTGTTCACTGCAAGCATTGAGCTTAAGGAGCTAGTGAAGGAAGCTGAGAATGAAAACAAAGTTGTGGATCTTAGTGAAGATGATGATGATGAGGATTGTGAAGATGATCCTATGGAGGAACAGGAAAGGGATCAAGGAGCTGAGCTGAGCTCTACCGAGTAAGGGATTCAAGTCAGAGAAAGTCAAGCTACTGACTGTAAAGAAGCGCTTAGTGGGAGGCAACCCACTTGTGAGTCTGTTTTAGTTCAATTCTTTAGGATTTCGTCCTTTTAGTCCCAGTTTAGATTGAGTCATGATAAAAACATAAAAAAAAACTAAAAAAAAATAAATCGGATTTTGCTTCTAAGGCCCAGTCGGTCGACTCTGCGCTGAGCAGTTGGTCGACTCGTGTGGCGAGTTTTTTTTTAAAACCCGAGTTTTTCTTCATAATTCTATTAAAATTCAACTTTCAAACATAATTTTCTCTCTCAATTCTCAACCAAATTTTGTGATTCAAAGTCCCCTGAGATCGCAATTTTACGCTCTATCATCCTTTGCTAACGGTTTTCACGATCCGCAAGGTATTTTGTGATTCAACTCGTTTTCTTTTACGATTTTTTGGAGAAAAAGTTGAAAAATTTGAAAAATTTGCATGTTGATGATTTAGAGTGGGATTTAGGTTGAATTGAGTATAGACTGGCCGAATATCGTTACCTGTGTTAGATTATGCAAGAAATTTTAGTTCAATTGATGAATTATAGCGGATTTGATGATTGAATGATGGAGAAGTTCCCGTCGAGACCCGAGTCGGTCGAGTCGCTTGAGCAGTCGGTCGAACGAGGTTGATGATTTTTGATGAAAATAGTTTAAATTCCTTTCGATTCTTCGTTCTTTTTGCATATGTCTTCCTCTGAGTACGACAGTGATGCTGATATTTGGGATAAGGAAGAGAACAAGAAGCTCAAGGACCCATTTCCCGAGAGGAACCACGCGGACGTCATTAAGGACCGCACATGCCGAACGAGACAAAACCGACATTGGGATGACTATGACACGGTTTTCTACCACCGCTACACGGACATTCTCACCCAACCGATGCGCTTTCAGGACATGCCTTACATGTCACGGCTGAAGTTGAAGAACCATTTGAGGCGGTTGATGAAGAATGTCAGTATGGGGATCATTGGTTTCACTTGCTATGATACATATCCGGAGGCGGCAAGGCAGTTCCTAGCCTCGATGTATTTGGATATACCGTACCGCTGTGAGAACGTGAACCAATGGAGTCTCCACTTCAAGATCCGTGGTGAGCATTACTCGCTCACAGTGGCGGACATTTGTCGAATTTTCGATTTTCAGCGAAGGGGAACCGAATATTAGAGCATGAAGAGCTTTGGGGAGCGTGACCTGATGTGGTCAATCATTGGGTCTGGAGCTTACGAGCCAACGAAGATGAAGCAGTCTTTGATCCGCCATCCCGCTCTTCAGATTTTGGCTAGAGTCATTAGCCATACACTCTTGAGACGCACTGAGGTCGGCCGACTCTACGAGCCGGAGTTGACTTTGCTTTACTATGCCTTGGGCGACTCGTTTCTGCTGCCAGAAGAGCCTAAAGACACTAATTGGAACATGGGTGCACTCTTTGCACGCCATTTAGTTGATACAAGAAGTCACATCTTCTTGGGAAACGCTTCTTCTCAAAGAAGGAGACCGTGGGGAATCTTTTGACCCCCATCATGAAGGGGTGTGAAGTACCACGATTTGTTCGCGAAGGAAGCCGCTGATGCGACGAAGATTACTCTAGATGAGGTTTCTCTCGATCATTCTGACATTGTTCGTATGGGAGGATGGTACGAGTTCATTCGGGACGATGGCGCGACTTGCTTGATTCGATTACCGAACGAGAGTCACGTTAGGCTCGATTCATAGGAAGCCATTGGGTTTCACCCACCTGTTGACTTGCTGACGGTTATAGCCGCTGCACCGACTCTGCTACCAGAGGCCGCACATGCCCCACCTCGCCATACAAGACGCGCCGCCCAGCCACCGCACACTTCTACTTCCCAGCCGTGTGATTCACACCGAGCTGGAGACTTTACCTTTGCTGGAGCGAGATTCTCTACTGGCAGGATGCCAGATTTCTTCGAGTTACCCGAGCAGCCACCATTTCAGGCGAGTCCAGATGTGAAGTACGAATACAAGATGGAGCGCCACAGGAGGAAGAACAAGATTTTTCGATGGTTTTACTCGTTTTTCACAGGTTGTTCGTCTGACCGAGAAGTCCACGAGCCAACCAGGAGAGCACCAGAGCCACATAGAGCTGGAGATGATGATGACCGACGAGATGATGACGATGCGGGAAACGAGTCGGACGACCCTACCCAGAGTCGGCCGACTGCGGCAGAGAGAGGGGAGACGATGCATTTTTCCACAGCGCAGGTGATGTGAGCATGGCCAGCAAGGAACCACAACCTAAGGAGCAGCTAGAACCAGAGGAGAAAGAAGCCAATGAAGAAGCTAAGGAGCAGCTAGAACCTGCGGAAAATGAAGAAGAAACTATACAAATCTTCAATGGCCCCATTACCCGATCCAAGCAAGCCAAACTTAAGACAACACTACAACACCTTCTCAACACCATCCAGGGAAGTTTAGTGTGTGCTAATCCAACTACCCTAGTTGTGATTCAAGCCACCTACACATTTCATCAAGAGAGGTGTTGTGACTTGCACTCTTTTTCCCTTGGTTTGGTTTTGTCCCATTGGGTTTTCCAAACAAGGTTTTTAATGAGGCTTGTTCACAACACTTTAATAAAAGCCTCTTGATGGAAACCCAAGCCCAATTCTATCTACAAATTTCGTGCATGAAGAGGAGATCAAGAGTCTAGTCAAGTTTTCATTAATGTTTAGTCTTTAAATTTTAGTCTTTGTGTGTTTAATGTTTTCATTAAGTCTTTAGCTATTTCCTATGCATGTTGAACACTATATGTAAGACCTCTTGGTCCTCTATTCAGATCATCAAATATTTTATTATCAAATCATCTTGTTAAACTCGTTTGATCATCCTCTTGAACAAAGAATTTTGGAACACTTTCTCATTCCTCTCAAGAGTCGAAAGTCTAAGGGAATCTTCATCACCCTTGGAAGTTTCACTTCAATTCACCTCTTGCCACCGTGTCTGGCCTTTTCTATTCACACAGAGCAAGTAGATAGTCCAAGAATCTTCCACCATCCTTGAGAAGTATCACTCACTCCATCCTTGTATCGGATCCATCCACTTCAAGTTTCACAAAACCGCAACTTTCACCATCATTACTTCACTTCCGCAACCTTGATCATCACACCATCACTTTCACAACCTCTTGGAGTCGTTCAGGGACTAGATCCTACCTAGGATCACATCAAGTGGTATCAGAGCCTACTCTAAACAAGGTTGTAACTTTTCAGAGCCCACATCAAGTGGTATTAGAGCACATTTTCACCTTTTTGTAAAAAAACGTTTTGAGACCTTTCACCTTCTATTTTTCTATTTCGTTTTGAATATTTCTGGGTTTAATTCTTGCTTAAACTTGAACTTAGAACTTATAAGAACCTGTAAAAAAATCAGCTTGAAAACGTTTTTAAAGTTGTTAGATTCACTCTTTTCAAAACCGGAATCTTAAAGGTCTAGAACATGTTTTGTTAGGGTTTTTCTTTCAAGTACCATGGTGGTAACCGATGAGAGTGTAGTTGTGAATGAGTTTTACATTAGTATGAAGAGAAGCTGTTGATGGTGGGGTTCTACCCCTAATCAATAGTTTGGCAATAATTGGAGTTTGGTCCCTACCTAGCTCTTCCCTAATAATCTATTAGGTTATAAGTCCCGACAACAGGAATTTCAACCCTCGGCCCAGATGGCCGTCGGAGAAGATTGATCAGATTTAGTGTCCGAAGCGGGGGTATAAACGAACATTGTCCTAAGCCGAAGTCTAAGCTCGGATAGTATAAGATCGAATCTTATCACAGATTCCCTAGTCTTGGAAAAATGAAAATATTCCATTTTTTCGTGGTTAGCCCATGGGCTTATTAGACCGACTATTAAGGATATGTAAATACATACCCCCTCACTAATAATATTCATTGACAATCGGGAGGAGAAGAACTAGATCACCTAGGTTTTACTTCTCTTGATAAAGTTAATCTCGGCATTCCGAGTTAACAAGCATTGTAAATATCTTTAATAATAATACAGCCTCTTTCCGAAGTTTCTTCTTTATTTTCTTATCAAGTACTTACCTAAAAACGAACCCCTCTAATACAAATAATTAGAAGTTGAATCCAGTATCAACATTTGGCGCGCCAGGTAGGGGGGTACTTCTATTTAGGAAACAGAAGAAATCTCAAGGATGGAAAAATATATTGGCTTAGTTCTCAATGCTTCAGATTCCAAAGGAACTATAAAAAGGCGTATCCGAGAAATACCAAAGGTTAGATCTACGAGCCCAGCCCCAACATATCATCTTTCGGCAGCCTTCACAGATGCAGACCTCGAAGGAATCACGATTCCTCACAACGACCCTCTGGTTATCCGTGTTTTCTTAGCTGGAAATCTCACGGAAAAGGTACTCATAGACACTGGGAGTACGGTGAACATACTAAGTCTAGAAGCTATGAATCGAATGAATGTGGTATCTAAAGACATGGAAGTAAGAACAGAGCCCATAACGTCACTTCCAGGGAAGAAAGAAGTAGCGGTAGGAACCGCGGTCTACCCAGTATCAGTTGGAGTAGTTACTATGGATACAATCTTTCATGTGGTATCAGGACCCCTCGTATTTGACGCAATTATGGGAGTTCCTTGGCTAACAATGATGGAAGCAGTTCCCTCAACCTATCATCAGTGCCTAAAGTTTTCAACCCCACACAATGTTTGTTCAGATAAAGGAGACCAAGAATAGCCAGAATCTACTCCATGCCCCTGAAGAATCAGTCAAGAACAATCTCGTTAATCTCGGAACCAGAAGTCCCCCGCAACGAAAATCCGAGTTTATCAATAGTAGGAAAATTGGATCCGAACATCTTTGAGAAAGATGCGTACGAAAAAGTATATGTTGACGAGGAAAAACCAGAACGCTTTTTAACTATAGGAGGAAATTTTGAGAAAGAAACGAGAATAAAGTTAATTGATCTGCTGAAGAAGAACAAAGGAACGTTTGCCTGGTCACCCGAGGATATGGTCAGAATTGACCCTGTAGTAATATCACATCGTTTAAACATAGACCCTACCCATAAACCAGTGAAACGGAAGAAGAGAAAGTTAGGACCCGAGAGAGCGACAGCTGTTAACGAAGAAATCGACCGACTACTAGCAAAAGGCTCAATAACTGAGGTCCAATATCCGGAATGGTTAGCTAACCCGGTCGTAGTAAAAAAGAAGAATGGGAAATGGAGGATCTGCGTAGATTTCACAGACTTGAACAAAGCATGCCCCAAGGACTGTTTTCCCCTCCCAAGCATAGAAAGATTAGTCGAGGCCACAGCCGGAAACGAACTCCTTTCCTTCATGGATGCGTTCTCGGGATACAACCAGATTATGATGCACCCAGACGACAGGGAGAAAACTGCCTTTATCACGGACAGAGGAACTTACTGTTACCGAGTAATACTCTTCAGCCTGAAGAATGCAGGAGCAATATATCAGAGGTTGGTCAATCGAATGTTTGCGGACAAACTCGGTAATACAATGATAGTTTACATCGATGACATGCTAGTGAAATCTCATGTGGCCTCCGAACACATTAATCACCTACAAGATTGTTTTGATATCTTAAACCGCTCTGGCATGAAGTTAAACCCCGATAAGTGCACGTTCGCGGTTACCTCGGGTGAATTCCTCAGATATTTGGTAACAAAGCGAGGAATAGAGGCCAACCCAAGGCAAATAAATGCGATAAAGAATCTACCATCACCAAAGAACTCAAAAGAAGTACAGAGGTTGACTGGACGAATCGCGGTTCTAAACCGATTCATTTCCCGATCAACCGATAAGTGTTTGCCCTTTTACAATCTCTTAAAAGGGAATAAACAATTTGAGTGGAACCACCAATGCGAGGAAGCCTTCCAAGAATGGAAGAAATACTTGTCAACTCCTCCGGTTCTGAACAAACCCGAAGATGGAGAAACCCTCTTCCTTTATGTTTCGGTATCGGAGTCGGCTGTAAGTGGCGTGCTGGTCCGAGAAGACAGAGGAGAACAAAAGCCAGTCTTCTATATAAGTAAGTCATTGCTCGACGCAGAAACTAGATATCCAGCCCTAGAAAAACTAGCGTTTGCTGTTGTAATAGCAGCACGGAAACTCTGACCATATTTCCAATCACATCCATTCGCTGTAATGACAAGTCACCCCCTCCGAACAATACTCCATAGTCCCGGGCAGTCATGACGGTTAGAAAAATGGGCAATCGATCTTAGTGAGTACGATATCGAATATCGAACCAAAGCGACAATCAAATCCCAAGTGTTAGCAGATTTCTTGTCCGAACTACCTCCAGAACTAATGACGATAGCCCCTGAGAACGAGCGGTGGACTCTCTACGTCGATGGGTCCTCATTCAAGGACGGATCCGGGATCGGAATCTGGTTGAAATCTCCAACAGGGGATGTTCTAGAACAGAGCTTCCGCTTAGCTTTTGAAGCATCGAATAATGAGGCAGAATACGAAGCTTTAATCGCAGGACTACGTCTCGCAAGACAATTAGGCGCTCGGTATCTCCGAGCTTGTTGTGATTCTCAGCTAGTAGCCAACCAGTTTAGTGGCGAGATTGGAACAAAGAACAATCGGATGGAGGCATACGCAAATTTGGTACGACGTTTAGCCGAACATTTCAAAGAATTTGATTTGAAACGGATCCCACGGAGAGAAAATACGGTAGCAGATTCGTTGGCCGCTCTTGCAACTGCAACAGATCCCCACCTGCAAAGGATAATCCTAGTCGAAACTATTGATCATCCGAGTATCAGTAGTAACGAACAGCACACCTTGTCAATCATGAACGTAGAAGAAGAAGACGCTCAACGGGAAATCCTCGGAGAGGACAAAGAAGATTGGGGAACCCTGATTGTGCGTTATATCAAAAACGGCGAAGTCCCACCGGATAAATGGGCAGCAAGTCAGTTAAAAGCCGTGGATGCCCAATATCTAATAATAGACGACGTTCTATTTAAAAGGTCTTCTAGAGGATTGATGCTCCATTGCATTGGTAAAGAAGAAGCAAATGAAGTAATGACATGTAGTCATTCGGGTGAAGGAGGAAACCACTCGGGTGGAAGACTCCTAGCTGTAAAACTTCAGAGATTAGAATATTATTGGTCAACCATGATGGCCGATTGTGACAAGTTTACAGCACGTTGTGAGAAGTGTCAAAGGCATGCCCCCAAGATTCACGCGCCGACAGAATTACTTATGACCACAGTACCTCCTTACCCATTCATGAGATGGGCTATGAATATCGTAGGGTCTTTTCCGAAATCAACCAGCAGAAAGCGCTTTCTGCTAGTTCTAACTGATTATTTCATAAAATGGGTCGAAGCAGCAGCTTATCCAAAGATTTAAAGTGGAGAAGTTCAAAGTTTTTTCTGGAAAAATATAGTATGCAGACACGGGATCCCTTACGAGATAGTAACTTATAATGGTTCTCAGTTCATTTCAGATAACTTCGAAGCCTTTGTGAAAAATGGAAAATCCGTCTAAACAAGTCAACTTCGAGATATCCACAGGGAAATGGACAAGCCGAGGCTACAAATAAAACGATCGTCGCCGGAATAAGAAAAGACTTCTCGGGAAAAAGGGAAGATGGTCAGACGAGTTGGAAGGAGTGTTATGGTCGCACATAACGACTCCTAGAAGTGCTTCCGGGCAAACCCCCTTTTCACGGAATGGAAGCTATGTCTCCCGCCGAAGTTAGAGTTCCGAGTTTGCGAAGAACCCTAATGATACACGACACCGAGGTCAACGATGCAAAACTAAATGAGCGGAATGACGAAATACAGGAGCTACGGGACCATGCCCTACTTCGCATCCAAAACTATCAGCAAATCGCTTCCCGATACTATAACAAGAAAGTCTAAGATCGCCCTCTCGATGAAGGAGACTTAGTTTTAGGAATGGTGTTTGAAAACACAAAGCAGACCGGAACCGGAAAGCTCGGAGCTAAATCGATGCCTTGATCACGTATTCGATAACAGGGTTTATTCCCTCCTAACACATTCTATACCGAATGCAGCTGAAGGTTTCGGAGCTTGATAAAGTAGGGCCAAGGAATTCTAAGGCAAAATCGGGTCATTCCCGCATATTTAAAACCACTTCAAGTACCAAATTTGATAAAGTAGAATTCGGTATGACAGATAATGGTCGAGCATTTCTCGTTAAATCAATTCCCAAAATCGACTACAGCCTCAATGTGATAAAGTAGCATTTAAGCCGAAGTTGTTAAAAGAAAATTTTTTTAATTTATTTTATTGAATATAAGACAAAAATACGGCAAGAGAAAAGAGAAAATTACAAAGTAAGGAATGTTCCGTAAGAGTTATGCACCCCAGAAGGTAGCTTCATCTTCACATCATCCGACCGACGTTGAGGCCCGAAGTGTTGAGCAAATAAAGGCGGGGCTTCGAGATCCGAAGGACTAAGGTCAAAAGTGGGAAATTCATTCAACCGGCGTTCGAGGTTGGTTAGTTGGGAGAACAATTCCTCTTTCATCACGGAAGGAACCGGAACCTTCTCCCTTTCAAACACCTTAATCAGATCGCACTTTCCTTTCACCAGATGAAACAAGTCAATCAAAGAGTTAAGAAGCTGGTTTGAGTCGATGTATTTCTGAACCTTTTCAAATTTCTTCCCACACTTTCCAAGAGCATTTAGGCGTCCGAGTGTATGTGGATCGAAGTTATTACCTTTGTCTCCGGTTGCCCCATAAGTTGACGGTTTAGATTGGCGAGCATCTTCTAGCTCACCTTTCAGACGTTGAACTTCATCAACGAGCTTAGCAGACTTTTTTTATTCTTCCGAAGCCATCCGGCAAACAACTTCGGAATCAGCATCAGTCTTCTCCACATAACGCTTAAGCGAGTTGATTTCTTTCTTCATTGCCGATTATTTCAACTCAGCATCTGATAGAAGACGATTGAAGCAGGCATCCGTCTAAAAATCAAAACAAGATGATAAGTCAAAAAAAAAAAAAAAAAGGTGAAAGTGAAAGGAATAAGGAGAAGCGACGAACCTTGAAGAAAGAAGAAGCCGCGTTCTTAAGTAGAGAGTACTTTTATTCATTAGAAAGGAGGGGAAGAGGGCCGTATCGACCTCCAAGTCTTCTGAGGAGCTTCGCACACTTTCCTTGGTCCTCGAATAAAGGAACATTCTTTCCAAAAGAGTATCGGAAGGAGTGGTGGCATAACTTTGTTGTGAAGTTTTTGCTGGCTCTTTGATCGAAGTCTCAAGTTGAGGCTTCGGGAGAACTGATGCGTGAATTGTTTTCACCTAAACTAACTGCAAGTGCACAGTGTACATTTGTAGTATGAAAGGTTATCGATCCCACAGGGAACCAGGTGATTACTGCAGATCTGGTACTTTGGAACTTGTCAAAGCAAAGCATGATTAGTAACATTAGTGATATCATTAGACTAAAGAAAATTGGATGTGTCATCATTGGTTTAAGGGCGCTAGATCCAAAAGAAATCGCAGGAAATATAGATCAACAATCAATCAATAATCAATAGATTCACGAACACAGAAGACGATATATATAATAACCGATATCTAGAGATATTATAACTATGAGTTAACCATTAGATCAGAAAGGATGCTTTCCAAACCTAATATGAAAACACATGCAATGAAACAGATCTGATTGTTCATAACCTTCCAAGCCAAACTCTCGTTTGTACAAAGACGAGATTACCTACTAAAAACCATGTTCTGGAATCATTACCCAATGGTGTATTGGTGTAACTCCTCCTATGAGCAATATTCTAAATGGCCAGATCATAATAAAGTAGAGAATACCATTAAAGTAGAGAATATTGATTATATCATGTTGAATGCATTAGAGATCTATGAAACCATTGAAAACCCTAGATCTAACAAGTTGTCTACTCGCACATAGGAAAAATCATGCACAAAGTAAACTTCATAAAAGTAAAGAGGTTCAGAGATACAAACTCAGTATATTGGTATGAAGAACAGATCTCTTCTCCCCTTCAAGCTCTCAAGCAAAGCTAGTGTAGCAAAACCCTAGAAATCTAGAAAGCAAAATAGTATTTGGTGGCTGTGATTGGTGATTCTCTTGTGATTCTCTTCATTATGGCTGTTATCTTCCTCTTAAGACTCCTTTTATAGGTAGAAAAGTCGTGCCTAAGTCAAAACCTCCTTAAAACTTGAGTCAGGTTTGATTGGAGCTAAATGGACCAGTCTTGTAGAATTCGTTAGAATGGACCTTCTTCAGTAAATAATAATATCTCGCACTCCAGAACTCCGTTTGATCCGATTCCAAATGAAAATGAAAGTCAACTCTCGGGGCTTCGATTTGATATGTAATTTGTCTATTATACCCTTCCTGTAGGTCGGTCAATTGTCCGTTGACTTCCCGACTTCAATTCGGGCTCTACACTTACCTTTTCTAACAATTGCTCCAATTCTTTTCTTTTTGCTTCCTTTTGTTTCCTTTTGCTCCAAAACACTTTTTGCTTCTAAAACCTGTATAAATACCTAAAACAAACTAGAAAGACTCTATAAAACCAGTCATATCATGGCATAAAATCGGTAAAATCCATGATACATCAAACTCCCCCGGACTTAAACCTTTGCTTGTCCTCAAGCAAATAATCAAGGCTGCTAGGAAAAGTGTTAACAATTTTGGGAACTCATTGGCAAATCACATTAGCGAAGAATTCATAAATGCTAGAACCAATAAAGTCAAGACCAACATGTACATTCCCTATCAACTCAACAATCTTTCATGCATTTCCCATGATTTACAAGTCAATCAATCCAAAGCATCATAGCTATTTCAAAACCATAGAAGTACTGCCCAAGGAACAAGTTCCTTCCCTTTTCGATATCATAATAAGAAGTCACAAAAATTACTTCACTCTCCCCCAGACTTATTCATTTCTTTATCTTTTGAAACTCTCAAGGTTTAAGCGAATAGTGGTATTATAGGAAATTTTCCTAACCTCGCTGTCAACCAAGTTCTCAAAGGTTCTAATGCATAATGGTATCGCAGGAAATTTACCTACCCGCATAGATCCCGAGCTTCTATTGATGAATAATTGGCGTCCTAAGGAATTTCCCTCTGCCTCATCACTAGGTTTTAGTTAAAAACAGATTCTTTTCATTTAGATAAGGGAGAGTGGAAAGCTATAGCTATCCAGACATTCTCATTATGACATTGAACGAGGACTGACTCATATAGTTATGAAAGTGCAATAGCTCAGACTTACATGGATTTCATAACTCGAGAATATGGGTATTTTCTGGTTGATTGAATCGTGTCAAGGTTTTCCAATAGTCATGGACTCTAATTGTGTTCCTGCATCAATGGTCTTAAGTGTGAAACAGAATGTGATTAGTGTCCCAAAAAGGTAATCATTGTTCCCTTGACTGATACGAGTCAATAAAAACTAGAAACTTGGCGAAAAACCATGAGATAAACAACAAGAACTTCATCAATATAGATAGACATCCCCCAAACTTAAATTACACCGTCCCGGTGTA
This sequence comes from Euclidium syriacum, assembly GCA_900116095.1. Classification (NCBI taxonomy): domain Eukaryota; kingdom Viridiplantae; phylum Streptophyta; class Magnoliopsida; order Brassicales; family Brassicaceae; genus Euclidium; species Euclidium syriacum. The sequence continues at coordinate 7,745,985 of FPAK01000009.1, read as the reverse complement.
ACAAAAGTAAAGAGGAATGCAAACAAAGCAAAAACGAGATGAAAAGGATCGAACGCGGTACCTTAGAAGTCAAAGTCGGCCGACCCTAATGAGAGGCCGGTCGACTCGGGTAGCGTACTGATGCATGAAGTTATTCACCCAAAATTAACTGCAAGTGCACAGTGTACAGTTGTAGTATTTAGGTTATCGATCTCACAGAGAGCTATGGCTAGTTTGGATTCAGATGTAATTGTAACCGAACTATGACAATTCTACTATGCTAATGACTTGTGATGTGATGCAAACTTTAAAAGAAACATTAGATCTAAGGGAAATCAGTTGGGAAAACTCAGGATCACGGTTTAGTGGTGACTTCTAGAACTCTAAACACTTTAAAATACTATATCCTATTGGTGTACTAGAAAATAGCCTTTATTTAAATCCCTAAATCTCAAATCTCTTTGGATTGTCGCTGGAAGTAAATAAGCTTTAATGCGAACAAGTTAGATCTGTTCACAAGGTGTCTAAACAAACTCTCGTTTGATTTAGAACGCACCTTGCTCACTACAGACTCTTCCGGCGTCTCTATCTGTCTCCGGTAGAAAGATCGACCTTGATGATCTAAAAGTGGTTAATTACGTCACCTTTAAATATGAAATACTGTTTGTAGTGAAAAATCACGTGGCTTATTCCACAAATCAAAACTGTTTAGAATGATCCTTTGTAAACCCTTTGAAAACCCTAGATGTAATGAATAAACTACTCAGACATGGTTTTATTAAAACAATCATCTTTTTATGAATGAAGTGTATATGAAACGAATTAGACAATAGAAGATCAGAGGTTCACGAAACTCAATTGAGAAAGAACACTTCTCTAACCTTCTTCAGAGTCTAGAAAAATGATAAGAACAATATCTAAAAGCTAAAACAATGGAAACAAAAAGCAAAGAGAAACTTGTATTCCTCTGAGTTCTTTTGGGGTGCGTGCCTCTTCAAGTGCTTAAGAGGTGCTTATATAGGTCGTGAATGAGTCTTAGGGTCTAGGGTTCTGCGAAAGGCCCGATAAGAAAATCTTCTAAATTAAGTCGGTCTCACAGTCGGTCGACTGTAGCTCTTCCAGCCGGTCGACTCGAGGCTCGCAGTAACATTTCTTCATTTTGGCTCCAAATCTTCTAAGTCTTCTCAATTCACGTGGAAACTTCCATAAAACCTTTTTTTAGCTCTTTTTGCTCCAAAGTGTCTTTTGCTAGTAGATCCTGCATAAATACTCAAAACATGCTACAAAGACTCCATAAAACATACTATATCATGGTAGAAAACCGGTAAAATCCATGATACATCAAACTCCCCCGGACTTAAACCTTTGCTTGCCCTCAAGCAAATAATCAAGGCTGCTAGGTAAAGTTCTAATGACTTTGGGAACTCATTTGGGAAATCACATAAGCGAAAAGTTTATCAATGCCAGAACCAATCAAATCAAGACCAACATGTACATTCCTTATCAACTCAACAATCTTTCATGCATTTCCCACGATTCACAAGTCAATCAATCCAAAGCATCATAGCTATTTCAAAGCCATAGAAGTACTGCACAAGGAACAAGTTCCTTCCCTTTTCAATATCATAATAAGAAGTCATAAAATTACTTCACTCTCCCCCAGACTTATTCATTTCTTTATCTTTTGAAACTCTCAAGGTTTAAGCGAATAGTGGTATTATAGGAAATTTTCCTAACCTCGCTGTCAACCAAGTTCTCAAATGTTCAAATGCATAATGTTATCGCACGAAATTTTCCTAACCGCATAGATCCCGAGCTTCTAGTGACGAATAATTGGCGTCCTAAGGAATTTCCCTCTGCCTCATCACTAGGTTTTAGTTAAAAACGGATTCTTTTCATTAAAATAAGGGAGAGTGGAATGCTATAGATATCCAGACATTCTCATTATGACTTTGAACGAGGACTGACCCATATAGTTATGAAAGTGCAATAGCTCAGACTTACATGGATTTCATGACTCAAGGATATGGGTATTTTCTGATTGATTGAATTGTGCCAAGGTTTTCCAATAGTCATAGACTCTAAGTGTGTTCCTGCATCAATGTTCTCAAGTGTGAAAAAAAATGTGATTAGTGTCCCGGATTAATCATTGTTCCCTCAACGGTTTGACTCGATAAAAACAACTAAAAGCAAGGCGAAAAACCATGAGATAAACAACAAGAATTTCATTAGCATGGATAAACTCCCCCATACTTAAATTACACCGTCTCGGTGTAACAAAAGAGAAGGTATCCGAAATGAAATTGTAAAAGGATCGAACGCGGTACCGTGGAATTGAAGTCGGCCGACCCTAATGAGAGGTCGGTCGATTCGGGTAGCGTATAGTCCAATTTTGCTGAATCTCCTCGCCTGAAAAACAAATCAAAAACACCTAAAAATAAAACGTACCTAGTGGGTTGCCTCCCACTCAGCGCTTGTTTATAGTCAGTAGCTTGACTAAAGTTGGCGACTATGGCCGAGGTGGAGTGGAAACAGTGCTTCTAGCATCCACTTTGATGGTAGGTGGGGGTTGGTCGTGCTCATGAGATGGTTGCAAGGGAAACTGGAAATACTTTCGTACTGCGACCTCCAAGCGTGTAAAGAATGGTCGTCCGAGGATGAACTTCTCTTCGTTTCAATCGATCGAGCGGAGTACAACAAAATATGTGACGACTGGCACTTTGTTAACGCGCACTGTGATATTTCGGATTAATCTCTTTGCTACACAGAGGGTTCCGTCTTCTGTCCTCAGCATGAAATCACATTTTTCATGTTCTCCCCAAGTTGTTGCAAGGGTGGTAGATACCATATTGACTTCGTTCCCGTGAATAACAGCTGAGTTGGGGTACTTCTTGTTGTTTATGGTGCAGTTCATCCGGATAACATCATCTTCATTACTTCCAAGGTTCAACTTCTTGGCTTCCACTTCATCATGTGTGTGAAATAGCTTGTTGACTTGCTGCGAATTGAATTCCTTCTCCAGAGAGCAATGGTCGGCCGACTGTGACTACGGTCGGTCGCCGTTCGATTTTCGCCAACGGCAATCGGATGTTGTATTGCCTTAGTTGTAACCAGTGACTAGGCTGTCTTCATCATGATGAGATCATTTGCATTTTTGAATGCAAGATTGCTCCCTCTACCAAAAAGGGTTATTAATCTGGTCATCTGACTTTGCGTAGATGTCACAAGCTCCTCCACTACTCTCTCTAGGGCCTTGAATCTTTCTTCCTTCACGAATTGGAAGTAATGTGGTGGTAGTGGAATCTAGTTCAGTGGTGGTGGCCGGTTGTAACTGTATGTTGTAGAGGTGTTCTGAGTGGTTGACTGCGGATGATGGTTAATGATTCTCTCTTCTGGCTCTGTTCTGAATGCATGATTGGCTGTTGATGTACTTGCTTCGTTTTGAAATTGTGCTGAGGCACTCGGAACAGCTTTTTGCAGTGGTCCTATCTCCTTGAATTGGATTGAATTGCTCGTCATGAACTGGTTTTTCCCTTTTTGAATGAGCCCTTTTGATTCCTCAACAACCTTCTTTGTTCCTTTGATCTTGTTCACGTACTGCGGGTTGTTTTCCAGTGACTTCACGTCCTGGATCTTGGGATTGGTGATGCTCATACCCGGGGGGTCCTTTTCTTTTACCTTATGCTCGATTATGCAAATCGTCATTCTCTTAAGTGCTCCCTTCTTGTCAAGAGATGGTCTTCCTTTGAGTGGCTCCACAATCCTTAATAGTCTCGGATTGAATGTTCTTCCTTGTGGTTGGATTCTGAAGTTGGAATGGATGATCGGTGTGAAACAACTTCGAAAGAGATTAAGTGCTCCTTTGCTCGAGGTGTCGAGTCGATCGTCTCTCAGTGAGAGACGGTCGTCTCCGTGGCGGTCAGTTTTCTTCATGGCCAGGTCGGTCGACTGCAATGCTTCGGTTTGCTCCTTTGTCTTGATTGCTTGATTTTAGGTTCTCCTTGGTGGTCTGATTACTTGAAGCATCTTTAGTTCTCCCCTGGATCTTGATTCAGCTCCTCTTTCGATATCTATTTTCAAATGAGGATGGCTTCGCGGCTTCCCATATTGATTTCCTCCTCCAAGATTTTCGTTCACCATTCTCCTTCTTCTTTCTTCAGCGATCTCTTGTTGATTGCTCATACTCATCCATCTGTAATTTCTATCTTGTTGTACCCTCCTAAGTGGTTTCATTGTGTTACCTTGCATGGGTCCTCGGGTTGGCTGCTCCTGAGCCTTCATTTCGCCTTGGTAATGGGCATCTTCTTCTCTTCCATGATTTGAAAGATCAATCATTAGTAACCTCCTATTGATCTCTTGGATTTCCCTGTCGTGCCTTGATGCTTTGATTTGACTGATACCCCTGTTATTCGCGCTTTCACTCCTTACATAATCCTGTATCAGCTGAGTTCCCTTCTTGAAATTCAGAGCGTCGAAATTTCCGTTACTCATTGTGTCCAGGATGACTTGATTCTCCCATAGCAAACCTTTACAGAAGATTGAAACTAACTCATTTGGGTTGAAACCATGATTTGGGAAATCACGCAGGTGGTCCTCTTGTCTTCTCCATGCTTCATTGGAAGTCTCGTCTTCGGATTGCTCAAATGATGCAATGTTCATTCGTGGTTCAACCAAGAGCTTATCAATAAACATTTCCCTCAGATTTTTCCACGTCCTGATGTTCTTGGATTCAAGTCTCTCGTACCAAAGTAGAGCTCCTCCACACAAAGAGTACTTGAAAAGGTGTAGACATAGCTTGTTATAGGTACCTTCATCCTTGGCAGTTCGTGCCAGTGTGTCTTCTACTTCCTTCAAGTGTCTTAGAGGGCTGCTTCTTCCATTCTCATAAGGCTCAATCCCCAATAGACTTCGTATCACCTTGGTATTGATGTTGAGCTCACTTTCTTTTAGTGCGGCCTTGATGTGGTTTGGATCATACCCTCGTCTAGGGTAGAGATTTTGTTCAGAACTTCCATCATTGGTGGTAGCAAAGACATCATCTTCTAGTCCAGGCATCTCCGGTTGACCTTCTATTTCCGTCTTGAAAGTAATCGAATTAGGTTTTTGTCTCCAGGTCGGTCGACTACGTGGAAGTAGGTCGACTCGGGTCTGGTCAACTGGGCTTGTGCGGATGAAACGAATTGTTTCTCCAGGAATTGAGTTGATCATGCGCCCTTCAGTGCTTTTTGAGTCGAGGATCTGTTTAGATTCGGTTGTTGTTTCTTCTTCCCTCTTCTCTTCTTTTGAAAAATCGTTCGTCAAGTTGTTCGATGTTGACATGCTCATCACTCCTTGTGCTACCTTGGATTTGTCCTCCATTGTTTTGTTTTCAGAACTTTCAGCAGTGTTGATACGTCTTTCGTTGGTTGTCTCAGTGGCTTCCTCCTCTCTCTCTTGTTTTTCTTTCTTCTCCTCTTGAGGTGGATCGCGAGTCGGTCGACTGAGTGATACAGTCGGTCGACTCGGGTGTTCGTCTTCTTCAATTGATCGGCTTTGCGTGTCTCTTTCCTGATTCATCATGAGTTGTTACCTGTATCAAATCAGAATAAAGGTTTCCAGACGTCTCAATCAAAAAATATTTTGATGCAATGTTATGCGAAATCATAATGCAAATTTCCTAATGAAAACCAAACTAAACACCGAAGCTTCTCGGCAACGGAGCCAGAAAAACTTGATGCGTGAAGTTATTCACTCAAAATTAACTGCAAGTGCACAGTGTATAGTTGTAGTATTTAGGTTATCGATCCCACAGAAAGCTATGGCTAGTTTGGATTCAGATGTAATTGTAACCGAACTATGACAATTCTACTATGCTAATGACTTGTGATGTGATGCAAACTTTAAAAGAAACATTAGATCTAAGGGAAATCAGTTGGGAAAACTCAGGATCACGGTTTATTGGTGACTTCTTGAACTCTAAACACTTTAAAATACTAGATCCTATTGGTGTACTAGAAAATAGCCTTTATTTAAATCCCTAAATCTCAAATCTCTTTGGATTGTCGCTGGAAGTAAATAAGCTTTAATGCGAACAAGTTAGATCTGTTCACAAGGTGTCTAAACAAACTCTCGTTTGATTTAGAACGCACCTTGCTCACTACAGACTCTTCCGGCGTCTCTATCTGTCTCCGGTAGAAAGATCGACCTTGATGATCTAAAAGTGGTTAATTACGTCACCTTTAAATATGAAATACTGTTTGTAGTGAAAAATCACGTGGCTTATTCCACAAATCAAAACTGTTTAGAATGATCCTTTGTAAACCCTTTGAAAACCCTAGATGTAATGAATAAACTACTCAGACATGGTTTTATTAAAACAATCATCTTTTTATAAATGAAGTGTATATGAAACGAATTAGACAATAGAAGATCAGAGGTTCAGAAAACTCAATTGAGAAAGAACACTTCTCTAACCTTCTTCAGAGTCTAGAAAAATGATAAGAACAATATCTAAAAGCTAAAACAATGGAAACAAAAAGCAAAGAGAAACTTGTATTCCTCTGAGTTCTTTTGGGGTGCGTGCCTCTTCAAGTGCTTAAGAGGTGCTTATATAGGTCGTGAATGAGTCTTAGGGTCTAGGGTTCTACGAAAGGTCCGATAAGAAAATCTTCTAAATCGGTCGACTGTAGCTCTTCCAGCCGGTCGACTCGGGGCTCGCAGTAACATTTCTTCATTTTGGCTCCAAATCTTCTAAGTCTTCTCAATTCACGTGGAAACTTCCATAAAACCTTTTTTTAGCTCTTTTTGCTCCAAAGTGTCTTTTGCTAGTAGATCCTACATAAATACTCAAAACATGCTACAAAGACTCCATAAAACCTACTATATCATGGTAGAAAACCGGTAATATTCATGATACATCACGTATAGTCCTGTTTGTTGAATCTTCTCGCCTAAAAACAAATCAAAAACACCTAAAAAGAAAATAAAAACGTACCTAGTGGGTTGCCTCCCAGTCAGCGCTTGTTTAAAGTCAATAGCTTGACTATGGTGGACTAGACGAGTCATGGCGGTCTCGGTCCATTGGAGTACACAAGTGAGGTGTCTCCATGATCATGAATGTTGGCAGTAGTGTGGATTGTGACTCCAGCGTCAGGGTGAGCTCTATCATTGGGCGCTGTTGTGAATCCTCCAAAATCATCAACAAGAGTAAATGAATTTGACTTCTTTGGTGAATGCGTTCTCCTTTTGGAATGTTGCTTCTTTGATGCCTTCTTCATGTGGCAAAAACTAGGTCTAGCCGCTTCTGTGATAGATATGGGTGACTTGCATATGAGATTTGGTTGCAAAATATCACCTTTGATGATCGTTGGTGCTGAGTATTGGTCTCGTGGTTCTTGGCATCAGTCGACTTGGCATGGGTCGGTCGACTCGTCTCTTAAATTAGGTTTTCTTCCAATTTCTTTCAGCATTTCATGCGCTTCATCATAGGACTCTTTATTAGATAAGCGTCTCTCCTTCTCTACAACTTCTTCCATCGTCTCCTTCAGCTTTTTATCATCACTTATGCTTCGTTCATCATTTTCTCTTGGCCAAATTCTTCTCATCCATAGTGGTTTGTATGTATTGCTCGCAGTGGATATACCAAAGGATGTAGGAATATCACCAGGGTGGGCTGTAGGAATGGGCGGGACTTCATGTTTTCTTGTGGTCGCGCCAAGAGAAACATCGGATTCCTAGCCTTGGCGGATGTGATTGAAGTGTGATGTGTGGAGCTCTATGCTTAATAGCATGTATTGTATCCTTAAATATCGTAGTAAACTTAGGTTGAGATATCACATGTACCTTTTCTCCAGGATCAAACACTTCATCCTTCTTGATCTCGGTTGCGGAAACTTTAAAATGAATCGTCTTATGGTCAATTCTGCAACTTTAGCGCAAAGCTTCTCGAACCTTCCAACTTCTCCGGTATTCTGCTCCTAATAACCGCAGTACATTTCATGAAAATAAACTCCAATGCACCATGGAAACTAACCTCATCAGCAAATACTTGGTCGATAACAATTTTCACACATGGTAAATCCTGAAATTCGGTAATCGATATTGTTCGACTTATCTTCAAAACCATATCATTGCTTATCTTAACAGCTGCCGGATAAGGTGGTATATCTATGTAGACATGTTCTTGATCATTCGGTTTGAGATTTTGTGAAGTTTTGGTTGTTTCTGGGTCAGGTCGGTCGACTATGGGTATGCGTTGGTCGACTCTGGAGTTGTGTCGGTCGCCATAGGTAGGCTTCTGTCGATCGACAGTATACTCGCAAAAATTTGCTTCGCTCGTCTCTGCCTCGAGTCGGTTGACTTGCTCTTCAAGATCCGTCGACTCGGCTTCAGGAGCTTCAAATTCATCCCTTTCTTCAAGCTCTATGATTTCCTTGGTCTGTGGATCAATCCCATAGTTTGGGAGATGTATTTTTCCACTTCTAGTCTTGACAACAACGCAGTGTTTATTGCTCTTCCTCCCTCCATCAAAAATCTTTGGGCATGTGGACTTAAATGTGTCATTATCTTGTGGTTGTGCTCCTTGTGTCCTAGCTGGAGTTATGTAATCCTCCTTGAACTCGCAATAGGTATTGCCATGATATTGCTTCCTTGGTTCTTCACACCCAGCTCTTCTAGCATAGCTCATATTCACCGTTGGATTCACTTGTTCATCAAAATGGGCCTTCTTCTTCTCCTCCATCATAAATTGCTCAATTGTTCTCTTTTGCTCGGCGATTTGTTGTGCTTGGATGAAACTTTGTTCTTCTTCTCCTGTCATGGCTTCATTAGCGCTGCTGCTCTTGGCATACCTCTCAATGAGTTTCAACGCATTGATATGAATCTGCTCCTTAAAGTTTCCTCCATTTGCTACATCAAGTGCGCGTTGGTGCCTTGAATGCACACCTCAAAAGAACATGTTGACAACTTGCGAATCATTGAATCCGTGATGAGGAATATTTCTTAGGTACCTCATGTACCGTGTCCAAGCTTCATGGAATGTCTCAGAATTGACTTGCTGGAACGTGGTTATCTTTCTCCTCATCTCCTCGGACTTCGCCTCGTCAAAGAAGTGATTCAGGAACTCATCTCTTACCTCCTTCCACGTTTTTAATGAACCGGGCTCTAGTAGTTTCAACCATCTTAGTGCTGCTTCTCCTAAGGAATGATGAAAAAGTTTGCAGCAAAGCCACTCATGTGAAACACCATCAAAGTTGATGTTCCCAATCGAGTCTTCAAATACTTCAATGTGGTCAAAAGGATCTTCATGTTTCAGCCCATAGTACATCTTATCTCTGACCATCTCGATTGTGCCAATCTTAATCTGGAAATTTCGTCCATGCATTGGTGGCAACACAATCGCTGATCGATTTTTGAAAAATTGAGCCGGTTTGAGTTCATCCATGAGTGTTCCAACTTCTTCTTCCTCTTCTTCTTCATCTGGTGCCTCAATCCGAAGGATGTTTCCTCCAGCATCCAAACGATTTCCATCTTCATCCACTCTCTCTCCATGAGTATTGAGAATAATTTCTGGCGCTTAGAGTTAGAAACTGATATCCTCTTCTTCTCCTCCGTTTTGTCGATTTTCAGCTCCGAGTCGGCCGACGTTTGAGGTAAGTCGGCCGTCGGTATCAACGAGTCGATCGACTGAGGAGGTGAGTCGGTCGACTTTGGCTTCGGATCTTCGTTCGCAACGTGATATCTCCTCTCTTTTAGGGTTGTATTAGTAGCTGGTACAAGCATGCACCTGAAACATAGAAGAGAAAAAGGAACAAACCAACGAGCAAACAAACATAGAAACGCAAACACTTCAAACAAATTCCTAATATTAAAATCCACAGGACACACCAAAGGATCCCGGCAACGGCGCCAGAAAACTTGATGCGTGAATTGTTTTCACCTAAACTAACTGCAAGTGCAAAGTGTACATTTGTAGTATGAAAGGTTATTGATCCCACAGGGAACCAGGTGATTACTGCAGATCTGGTACTTTGGAACTTGTCAAAGCAAAGCATGATTAGTAACATTAGTGATATCATTAGACTAAAGAAAATCGGATGTGTCATCATTGGTTTAAGGGCGCTAGATCCAAAAGAAATCGCAGGAAATATAGATCAACAATCAATCAATAATCAATAGATTCACGAACACAGAAGACGATATATATAATAACCGATATCTAGAGATATTATAACTATGAGTTAACCATTAGATCAGAAAGGATGCTTTCCAAACCTAATATGAAAACACATGCAATGAAACAGATCTGATTGTTCATAACCTTCCAAGCCAAACTCTCGTTTGTACAAAGACGAGATTACCTACTAAAAACCATGTTCTGGAATCATTACCCAATGGTGTATTGGTGTAACTCCTCCTATGAGCAATATTCTAAATGGCCAGATCAGAATAAAGTAGAGAATACCATTAAAGTAGAGAATATTGATTATATCATGTTGAATGCATTAGAGATCTATGAAACCATTGAACACCCTAGATCTAACAAGTTGTCTACTCGCACATAGGAAAACTCATGCACAAAGTAAACTTCATAAAAGGAAAGAGGTTCAGAGATACAAACTCAGTATATTGGTATGAAGAACAGATCTCTTCTCCCCTTCAAGCTCTCAAGCAAAGCTAGTGTAGCAAAATCCTAGAAATCTAGAAAGCAAAATAGTATTTGGTGGCTGTGATTGGTGATTCTCTTGTGATTTTCTTCATTACGGCTGTTCTCTGCCTCTTAAGACTCCTTTTATAGGTAGAAAAGTCGTGCCTAGGTCAAAACCTCCTTAAAACTTAAGTCGGTCTTGATTGGAGCTAAACGGGCCAGTCTTGTAGGATTCGTCAGAATGGACCTTCTTCAGTAAAATAACAATATCTCGCGTTCCAGAACTCTGGTTGATCCGATTCCAAATGAAAATGAAAGTCAACTCTCGGGGCTCCTTGGTCTCCAAGGGATTGGTTCTGTAGGCTGACTTTTTTGGAAGAGATGCTCCTGGTAGAAAGTCAATTTGGTGCTCAATTCCTCGAGAGTTGACTTTCATTTCCATTTGGAATCGGATCAAACGGAGTTCTGGAGCACGAGATATTGTTATTTTACTAAAGAATGTCCATTCTGACGAATTCTACAAGACTGGCCTATTTAGCTCCAATCAAACCCGACTCAAGTTTTAAGGATGTTTTGACCTAGGCACGAATTTTCTACCTATAAAAGGAGTCTTAAGAGGTAGAGAGCAGCCATAATGAAGAGAATCACAAGAGAATCACCAATCACAGCCACGAAATACTATTTTGCTTTCTAGATTTCTAGGGTTTTGCCACACTAGCTTCGCTTGAGAGCTTGAAGGGGAGAAGAGATCTGTTCTTCATACCAATATACTGAGTTTGTATCTCTGAACCTCTTTCCTTTTATGAAGTTTACTTTGTGCATGAGTTTTCCTATGTGCGAGTAGACAACTTGTTAGATCTAGGGTGTTCAATTGTTTTATAGATCTCTAATGCATTCAACATGATATAATCAATATTCTCTACTTTAATGGTATCTCTACTTTATTCTGATCTGGACATTTAGAATATTGCTCATAGGAGGAGTTACACCAATACACCATTGGGTAATGATTCCAGAACATCATTTTTAGTAGGTAATCTTGTCTTTGTACAAACGAGAGTTTGGCTTGGAAGGTTATGAACAATCAGATCTGTTTCATTGCATGTGTTTTCATATTAGGTTTGGAAAGCATCCTTTATGATCTAATGGTTAACTCATAGGTATAATATCTCAAGAGATCGGTTATTATATATATATATATATATTGTCTTCTATATTGGTGAATCTATTGATTATTGATTGATTGTTGATCTATATTTTGTGCGATTTCCTTTGGATCTAGCGCCCTTAAACCAATGATGACACATCCGATTTGCTTTAGTCTAATGATATCACTAATGTTACTAATCATGCTTTGCTTTGACAAGTTCCAAAATACCAGATCTGCGGTAATCCCTTGGTTCCCTGTGGGATCGATAACCTTTCATGCTACAAATGTACACTGTGCACTTGCAGTTTGTTTAGGTGAAAACAATTCACGCATCAGAGAGCCACGTTTTTCTCTGATCTCTTTTGATATTACTTTCATATTGCAAACTCTTGATATTAATGATTATGATTGGTTTGTTTGCTATGTGTGAGTAGTTCTCTAGTTAGATCTAGGTTGTCAAAAGTTTTATGGGTCATTAGGTGCACGAATTGTTGTTGAATTCGTGACTACTCTCTGCTTTAATATTAATTCATACAATATTTTGACTTGATCACTTAGAATATTGAATTTTAGGGTTTGTTGCATCATACATCCATTTTACATCAAGTCCGGAGCATTGTTTTTAGCAGGTGATCTTGTCCTTGTGCAAACGAGAGTTTAGCTTGGAAGGTCATGAACAATCAAATCCATTATAAATGCATGTGTTAGCTATATAGGTTGAAAAGCATCCTTTTTGATCTGTTGGTTGATTCATAGTGCAATACGCAAAGAGATTTGGTATTGTATACATTGTCTTTTGTGTTTAAGAGTAGAGCAACATCTAATTTCGTACATGACCCATATTACCCACGATTTACCTAAGTCTAGCGTTTTTAATCCATAAGTTACACAACTAGTTACCAGATTGATTGCATTCTAATAGAATCGAAACTCGACATAATCTATGTGGGATCGATAACCTAATTTATACTACAACTGTACACTATCCACTTGCAATTAGTTTTGGGTGAATAACTTTGCACCATCAGTCAGCTAACATCTTTCCATTAATATATATTAAAATTTCAGCTAACATCTTTCCATACACCAGCTAACATCTTTTTGTGAAACATTTCTAAAAGAAACATTTCAATTGTACATGTTGAAATTTTCTAATTGGAATGTTTTCTTTTCTAATTGAAATGTTGCCAAAAAATCCTCCTTTTATTTTCACGCTGATATGTGATATTATTTTCTCTCTTCGTCTTCTCAATTAATATATAGGGGATTCAATCAAAATTAATACATAAAATTTGTTATATTTTCTTCCAAAAAGCTTCTTTGGAGATTGTTCCTATTTATTTGAATAAAAGTGTGAGATACATTTGTATTCTCTATTCTTTAGAAGCCATGATTTTAATTTGTTTGAGTGATTCAAACACTCTAGTTCATCCAAGGATTATATGAGTCAATTAAAGACAAGGATTTAGAGACTCTATTCTTATGTTTTCCGACATCAGTCTCATGCTCTTATTAATGACTTGAGTGGAAATACACTCTAACTTTGTCTTTTCCGAAAACTTCATGCACTACCTTGCTTTTGGAGGAGGTTTGCTGCCAATTGGACAAACCATGTTCCACATTATGTTACAACGTCACTCTTGAAGTCACTAAATCACTCCTAGGTGGGCTCAAAACATTTTTGGAGTACGTGGTACTCTTTGACCTGCTTACAGCCTCACAGCCTCGGAGACCGGGAAGCCCATAATTCATCCCTTCGTGGACTCTTAAGCAGAAAAAGTATACTCCCTCCTGACGAAGCCCATAAACGCCCCTACAACTAAAAGCTCATGCCCATCTCACTCAAGACCCATAAAATATTGAAGTTATAAGGACCTGGCAGTCTGACATTTTTTACATGAAACACCAATGTTAAATAATTGATGACAAGTCCACACTAAACTATAGGCATCGGCATAATTACCAAATCCCGAACCCAAACCCGAACCCTACCGAAAAAACAGGGTTCGGGTTCGGATTCGGTTGTATAGAAAAAAACCGAATGGGTTTTGAGTACCAAAGATTTTGGGTTTGGCTTCGGGTCAAACTGGAAAACTCGAAAAAGACTTGAATAAACCAATGCTTATACAATATGTGTATCACCCCATATATCACAAAAACATATGTTTTGGTGTTCATTAGTTTTCAGTTTAACGAAGATTGGATTCTTGAGAATATTTCGAAGATATTTTCTTTTTTATTCTCATATTTCTTTGCTTTTTAGGCTTTGAATTTAAATTTAGAATTTGGTTGTTTAGTTTTTTTTTATTGTTCTCAAACCTATTTGGTTGTTAAGATTTGAATTTGAAAACTCAATTTAATCTTTGAATTGATAATTGGTCTTACTTTGTTAATTTCATTTCATATCTAAATATTTTTTTGGTCCATTTCGGATATTTGAAGACCATTTTGGTTAAAAAGCCGAACAACCGGAAGCCAAATCCGAATTAACTTAATTAAACCACAAAATCTCGAACCCAAAATCCGAATCCGAACCGAATCGAACCTGGTGGAACCTAACCCGATTCCGACCAAGTATAGAAAAAACCCAATGGTTTATAATTCATTAAAAACGAAAAACCGAAACCCGAACTAAACTGAATGAAACCCGAATGCTGAGGTGTACTAAGTAAATCAATTATTTTAAAGAAATCCACATTAAAGTGTAACCTATACATAATTAATATAGTAGAAACTCTATAAATTAATAATGTTGGGACTACACTATTTTAAAAATATTTTATTAACTTATGGAGTTATTAATTTATCGATATAGTAATTGGTTCAAAAATTAATTTGGGACCTAGGAAATGTATTAATTTATAGAGTTATTAATCAATCGAGTATTAATTTATAGAGTTTCTACTGTATATTTATGAAATATTTTTTGACTTTAAATAAATGAAATGAGATCCTCTACATTTAATGTGTCGGCGTGTATGAAAATCCTAACTATATAAATGATCATAGTCCTTCACTTAAACAACATTCACAATCAACATAAAAAAACCGTTCCTACTCTTATTATTTCCTCACCTATAATCTAAATAGAAATTATTTGTGCCCTAAGAAATGGAGAACAAAAGAATACTCATATTTGTTGTACTGATGTTGATAATTGGAAATTTGATGGTTGAATCAGAGGTGTTTAATAAAGTTCCAAAGAAAGACCTTTGTTATAAAACATGCATGACTCTGTGTTATGCTGATCCAAAAATACACAAAGATCTATGTCAATTCATGTGTAAAAAACGTTGCAAAATCGGTGGTGATGCTCAATATTTTAAATCTGTTGGAAGACCATAGTAAGTTCTTATAACAATTTTCGATTTTAATATCTAATTTACACTAATTTATTTGCACAATGTATTTATGTTTATGTATCATATACAATATTATTACTTTTAATTTTTTTTTTTAATGGTTTTCTTTGTTGTGTGTTATGAACAGATGCAAAGATAGATGTTGAGAAGAGTGTCTATGTGAATTTATGTTCAGACACAGGATTTTCAAAGAACTAAAAATACAATTGGTTTAATTTTGCAATAGTTGATGGTTTAATAGAGATAGTATGAATCATTGGTTCGTTTTATTTTAGTATTTATTTCAAATCAATATCACTAGGTTCAATTTCATCAAAAAATCGCAACCTCGTTAAATCAGCTTATGGAAACTTGTTATACAACTATAAAATGATAAAATTTTATCTAATTTTAGTACCTTAAACGAAATTTAATTAATTTTTTTATTATGTTACTAAAAACTAGTGCAGGGTGAAGTTTTAAAATATGATTACAATAGAATATTACCTAAATTTAATGGAAAAAATAATTAAAAGGCAAAACTTTTATTGCAATGTAATTTCTGTATTTTAAAAATAAGAAATAATGAAAGAGTTGACATCTGAAATACTGAAGATTACATAGAAGATAAAAATGACTTAAATCGTCAGAGCAACATATAAAACCATCCAAAAACAATATTTTACTTGTTCTCTAGAAGCTGTATAGAAAAAAAAAAACACATTCATGGTAGTATAGCAATCATGATGGTAGTGTATACATCTTTATGTTCTTCAGTTGACTTTATGAACAAATTCTTCTAATCTTTAACTTATTTATCTATGGGATAATTATTCTCTAACTTCGTTATCACTAACCTAGTCCCATTAAATAACCCTCATTTTGAATCAATATTTTTAAGTTACATCACAGATCACAGGAACTTCAATTTTCAACTTAATATTATGGTTAGGCATACCATCATTGTATTAAGAAAATAAGGAGAAAACATATTGGTTACCTGAGTTTGAATCTGTTAGATTAATACAATCATCACTTGGGTAGACCTTCCCACCACATATAAAATAGAAAAGGAAAATTTGGTTTACCCACCACATATAAAATAGAAAAGGAGAATTTGTTAATGTGACATTTACTATTTTCAAAGTTATGTATTAGTAATTACTAACGAATAACAATATGTGATTGCAAAGAAATCATGTCGTCGTTAACCATACCAACATTATCATATGTGAGACATAATATAACTCAACCTTGGTAAAAATTAGGTTATGTTTATTGAAAAAATCAATTTCTGTAAAATGCCTCAACTATGGATTTGATTGGTTTCGTGAAATCCGTAATAAGAAGCTTTCCTCATATATCAATCATAACTTCTCATGTATTCGAGTCTTTCATTCTGGCAACTCCAATATCAAGTAGCAATTCTAAAAATTTCGTTATATCCTAAGCTTCATTACCATCAATACCACCAAGCAACCGCATATTCTTAGTCAGACGCATCACCTTGCAATTACCCCAAATGTGATCAGAAGAAATTAATGAAGTCATTACTATATCTGCTCTACTTCCTTTGTGTTTAATCGGAAAAATCTGACGGAAATCACTACAAAATACTCTAGCTTTACCACCAAAAGGGATACTTTCTAATGTCTTTAATATGTCGTGACTTTCTAATGTCTTTAATATGTCATGCATGCAACAATTAGAAGTTTAAAACAATGACGACTCATCATAGGTGCTTTCATATTTCACATAGAAAACTCATCTAGATTTAAAAGAATTCCAATTCTTGAATGTGTTGTCCTTCTTCTAGGAAAAAGTAATGTAGCAATGCTGCTTGATGCAATTACTCTCATGAAAAGTAAACCTATTAAGTGATATTTACGGACCCAAGCCTAGGTCAATCCAAGATAACAGAAATAATCGAACTAACCCGAAGTCCACTGAACCCGAAATCGGAATCCGAACCAAAACAAACCCAGCCCGATATAGATATACACTTAAACATGTTATATACTTCTAAACACAAAAATTCAAAAAATCCGAACCCCATCATGTATCTGAACGCCCAAGACTACAAATAGCAAAATAGATGTCATGTTGTATATGCTACATGAGAAATGAATATGAGTATTAAGTTTATGGGTTTCTTGGTAAAATAGACCCTCAATTGAAGTCAATGGCACAACTAAACTCCTCTTTTCCAAACTTTCAAAAAGCCTTAAACTACCCTTTCATGCATGTTTTATTCACAATAATACCGCCTTGAGACTTCCTAGGTGAGGTCTCAGAGCGCGATTTGAAACAAAATAACCCTCTAAATTATCACATAATTACGAAAATGTCATATTCTTCAACATTTCCCAACCACCATTACCAACCAAAACTGAGCTCTAAATGCTTCAAACAACCAAATTTAGAGATGTTAATGCTCCATATTTGAGGTAAAAGCTTCATTTTCGTCGATATCCTCTTCAATTTCATCCATTAAACTCTAAAAATCTCGCTTTCAAAAATCTTCATTCTTACATCTTGTGATTTACAATGACTTTTGCATAAATACAACTAGATTTCTTGGGTATTGGTGGCGTACGGCGTTCTGGGCCATTGATGGAGCTCAAAACGAGCTAAAAACGGTTAATTGGGGTCTAGTTTTGCAATTGAATTTTTCTTCTGAGACTTCACGATAAAGTCTCCAAATCTCCTTTAGAAACAAAAAAAAGGACTTGACCGAGAAGGGGTCTAGTTTTGCAATTGACCGAAGTATGACTTATCGAGACTTCACCATGAAGTCTTCTGAAAAAGGAGGGTCTATTTTTGCATTTGGCCGGAAGTTTCACTTTTCAATGAGACTTCGTTTTGAAATCTCCGCGAAAAAGTAGTATAGTTTTACAATTGACCAACATTGACTTTTGACGAGACTTCACTGGTGAAGTCTCAAATTATCGGAAACTTTGGAGACTTCACCCTGAAATCTGAAATTAAAAAATCAATTATTTTTGTCAAATGTAGAATTATACCCCTTTTTCAAGGAGACTTCACGATAAAGTCTCATCGAAAAATCAAACTCGATCAACTGCAAAACTATACCCTAATTTTTGGGGAGACTTCATAGGTGAAGTCTCAAAAGGGACGAAGACTTCATAGGTGAAGTCTCCTACATACCTACGTAATGAGACTTCAGAAAAATCAAACTACGGTCAATTGCAAAACTAGACCCAGTACAAGAAAACAAAGGAATTGTAACTACAACGGAAGTGGCAATTTAGTGACAAAAATTGTATTTGCCACGAATTTGCAACTAGAGTACGCAGTCGCAATAGTGCTCGTCGCTCTTTTGTCCAGTTGGGAAGTAGTGGCAAAAATGCGACTAATTTGCGACGACGTGGTTAGTAACAAAAATGCCACTATTGTGCTTCTCCGTTGTTAGTAGTAAAACTTAGTTGCCACTACGTTCATTGGTATTTAAAGAGTAGCACAATTTAGTTGTGTTTTTGTGTTAAAATTGTGCCACCAATTTGCCACTATTTATTATTGTAATTTGGAGTTCAGTGGCTAATTAGTTGCAAAAATGTGCCACCAATTTGCGACTATGTGTTGTCGTAATTTATTGCGGAGTGGCTAATAGGTTGCAAAAATTTGCCACTAAATTTAGACTATTTTAATAGTTCATGTGTGGTTGTATGTTAGTGGTTAATTGTGCCACTAAAGTGAAACTATGTTGTATAAATTTTTAATCATTTAATTCATTATTTTGTAATTTACAAATAAAAGTTTTGTTGTTTTCATTAGAAACTATAATAACATATATTAGAAGATTAGATTAAAATGCAAAAGCATAGTTCCTACATCATTACAAACCGGTTGAAACCGTTATCAAAAAGCTAAGAGTTGCTAAGTCACTAGTCATATTTCATAACAAAAGATTAGACATACCAAAAGATTAGAGTTCCTAAGAAATTACCAAAAGCTAAGAGTTGGATTCACTAAGAGTTGGATAAGTGTATTGTCCTTAGAGCTTGTGCAGCAAGGAAGTCCTTAAACTCTTCTGGGTTCTTCTCACGAATGAAAGTTGAGAGGAAGTCAACCATCTCGTTTTTGGTTTGTTGCTCAGCTAGAACTCGTGCAGTCTCGGCTTCACGGCGAACACTTTCGGCAGTTTGTTCTTTCATTTGTTACTTAGCCTCTTCTAGTTGTTGCTGAATCGATAGAAACGCTGCAGCACCGTTAGTGACTTGCCTCCCATTCACAAGAGTGTGTCTAAGACTACCAAAACCAAAAAGATTGCCTCTCACATCCGCTTCAGTAGACTGGAAAGAAAATAGGAAAAATAGAAGCACACTAAAGATTCAGAGCCAAATCAGATTGACAATCGAATCAAACAAAATATTAAGTTATAATGAAGGAAAAGACATGAAATCTGATGAAACCATAACTGATCCGAAATTATCAAAATCATTTCTAAGAGATATTTTTTCAAATATACTTGGCCATAATTAAAACCATAAATAATGAAAATAATTTTCAGGGATATTTTATGAATTATATTTAGCTTTAATCAAAACCAATAACTGAAGTTTACAAAACTATATCAATTCACATTAACCAATAATTAAAGAACCAGAATTTAAAGTCAGATGTGATAGAAATGGTTACTTGGAGGAATATAGCATTTTGCTCAGCTATGCTGAGTTTTGGAGTTCCATCTTTTGTATCAGACAGCTCCATCACTTCAGAGAGCCTAGCTTCTAATTTTTCCTTGTAAGTTCCAGCAACTTTTTTCGCCCTCTCATCCACAAATGAACCATCTGGGCATGTATGTGTCTTGAGGAATACTTCGGCATAAGTAACTGATCTTCCCAATTCCTCCTCATGAAACGGTAACAGAATTAACAAAACTAATTAGATAATCAATGAAGACAGAAATGTAAAGCAAAGACAAGAAATGAAACTGAAAAAAACATGAAAGTATTGAGTTTCACTTACCATTTCGTCTTGAATTTGAATATAAGACTTTTGTCCAGTCAAGTGCTGGTGAGGACCAAGACCATTATGGTCTAACTTTCGTGCCTTGGAAGCAGTTTTACTCCTCCTTTTAGCCTTCTTAGTCCGCCACAGAGCGTACAATGCATTCCACCATGTATTATTAATCCACTTTGGCTGTTTGCGTGATCTCCTAATAGTGCTCATCATTCCCTTCATTCGCCGCAAACAGACGGTCTCAAACTGCAGTCGAACCTCATCGGTTAAACCTGAATCCCAATGGTGGGTTTGCTACAAGTAGAAAAGATGAAGTGTTAGTATTAAAGTTAAACAAAGCAAAAAAGTGTGAAATTGAAAAACAATAGCAACTTACCGCAAATTCAATGAAGTATCTACGTCTTCTGTGTTGAGAAACCTTTGACCAGGAGGTATAGAGACCATCGTACTGGTTCTTCAGAGTTCTTGAAATTCTCCGAGTCAAAACACCCTTGTCCTTACGAAACCTGCAAAGTGGTACAGAAAAGCTCAGTTAAGTTGTGTTTAAAAGACAAACAAAAACTCAGATGAGGTTTACCAAAACTTAAGAGCTAAACTCAAACTCACAGTAAAACATAACTCATATTAAACTCAACAAACCTAAATACAAACCCAAATAACCTCAATTCAAACTCAATGAACCTCAATTCAAATGAGAGATTGATTTGGTTCAGGTACGAGCATTAGGCTCTAGGTGAGGGAAAATGGATTGGAGGCAAAACCCAAAATGTTTTGGCCCAAAATCCCTAAAATTAAGCGCCAAAGCCTTAAAGCCAAAATTCTAATTTTTGTTAAGTGTTTATTTTAAAAACAATAATTATTGCATACACACAATTAAAAAAAGTAAAGTTTAATAGTAAGTTTAATAAATAATTAGTCATACATAAGATTGGATTACATAAATTCTTCGGTTTATACATAAGTTTGGATTACATAAATTCTTCGGTTTGTTGTTCATCCTCATCATCATCGGAAGAAGAAAAATTACCATTAAAACCATCGTCTTCTTCAGCATCCCGGACGTCACAATCAATATCTTCAATTGGGTTAACTTCGTCAGCCAAATAGTCAACCACAATATCTTCAATGGTACTCAACACGACATCGTCATCATTTTCTTGTTGCAACAAGTTCGGTTCATTATCTTTATATTCCCCTACAATATTTCCTCTCAAAATAACTTTGAGAACATTGAGCCAGATCTTTTTTGGTTTCGTTGTATAAGGGTAAGGAATATAACAAACTTGACCCGCTTGAGAAGCTACAAAATATGAATATAAATTGATGTTGAGAACATATAAATTAAAGTTTAAAATATATATATGAGATAGATCATTAAATACCTACGATGAAAGGATCGTATCCTTAATACTTTCCCGAGGCGCGCACATCAACAATGCCACTGTTGCTCAATCGGGTGCCTTTACCAACTATAGAATCAAACCACTCACATTTAAAAAGTGTGATATTCAAATTGACTAATCATGTATACTCAAGCTCCATGATATCAGATAACCTCTCATAGAAATCAATTCAGCTCCTCTAACACATATCCCATAGTTACATGTCTTTCGGTCCCACCCGTGTTTCCGCGTATGAAACAAACAACGTGTAATAGATGGGCCATGTTTTCACCTTGTTTAAGGGACCATACACTATCTCTTCAACCGATGATGGGAAAACTCCGGTGTGTTTTCATAAGTTGGCCTGCGTAAAAAAATGACAACCATAGATCGATGTAATTTAAAAATATAAATAGTTATATTTGATTAGATAATTTTTGCGTACGTATTCCATAACCCATAGAGAAAATACTTCATCTCGTTTGCTTGCGACATCATCGTCAGACAACTCTGGATTTTTAGCACGAATTTCGCCTTCGTACATACTGTTTAATCACAAACTTTGCGTCAAAACAATATTAATTGGAGCTTGAGTATATATACAGCATAAACATACAATACCTCTCTAAATGCCGAAAATATTCAAAATTTCGTAACACATATGCATGTGTGCACTTATAGTCTTTCTCAAAAATCCAAATTTCTTTCATTTCTCCGCTTCCACGACCTATCTGAGTAAATATATCCGGTACTCCAGGGACTGGATACATGGGGATTTCTTCTTCAGCGAATCTTGTCGACCTGAATAAATAAATGAATAAAGACTTATTAGCAATGACATTACTACACACAACCTTTAAATTAATGTGAACATAGCTAATTATAGAGTTTGCGGACCCTGATTTTGTATGTATATGCGCTGGAAAGTAGTGCTCTGAGTAATAAGATATCTCGTTGTTGATATATGATTCAACAATCGAGCTTGCTGCATATCTTTTATTTTTTGCCTTGGATTTCAACTTTTTGAAAAACCTTTCAAACGGATACTTCCACCTGTATTGCACTGGTCCTCCTAGCTGAGCTTCGTAAGGGAGATTTAGAGGCAAGTGTTCCATAACGTCGAAAAATGATGGTGGAAAACTTTTCTCCAAGTTGCATAAGATCATAACAATGTTTTCTTTCAGAGTTTGTAATCCACTATCTCGCAAAGTTCGGGAGCATAAATCACGAAAAAATAAACCAATCATTACATAAGTCATATTACAAGTGTTTATTAAATTTAACAATATAACTATATTCATGTAAAATTGCAAAAACTAAAAAAACCTACAAATAAGTACCTGATAATGCGAGGTGAACGTTGCGTGGTAATAGTTCTGCAAAGATAAATGGAAGTAACCGCTCCATAAAAACATGGCAATCGTGACTCTTCATGCCTTTAAACTTGCCGCCGTCTTTATCCACACAACTAGCTAAGTCAGATGAGTAACCATCAGGAAATTTTACATAATTTTTTGACGCATTCCAATAAAATCTGTCTGGCGTTTGGAGTGAGTCTCCATGCGGGAAAATGAGCGTTTCCATTATCATCAACATGTAACTCCGGACGATTACAAAAATTTTATATATCCTGTCTTGACTTTATTGTGTCTTTTGATTTTCCCTTAACGTCATGAGAGTGTTCATGATGTTGTCAAAGAAGTTTTTTTCTATGTGCATCACATCCAAATTATGCCAGAGATTGAGGTCTTTCCAATACAGAAACTCCCAAAATATGCTTTTTTTTGTACCAATTATGATAGTTCCCATATCCTTCTCTCCTCACTTCATGATCGTTCCCACCGCAGATACACGTTCTCGGTGGATTGACTTCGTTGATTCGCTCGTAGAGAATTTTCTCACCATTGAGAGATTCAGGCGGATACACATTCAAAGCATCTTTTCCCTTAAGGAAGTTTCTTTTATTGTTCCTCAGGGGATGGCCATAAGACAGAAACCTCCTGTGGCAATCAAACCAACATGTCTTCCTTCCATTTGGGAGTTGAAACACCTTCGTATCGTCCATGCATATTGGACAAGACAATCTACCATGTGTCATCCATCCTGATAGCATCCCATATGCCGGGAAGTTGCTTATCGTCCACAAAAGCACTGCTCTTAAAGTAAAGCTTTCATCCAAAGAAACATCGTATGCCTGGACTCCAGTAGACCAGAGTTCTTTCAACTCATCAATCAATGGACGGAGGAAGATATTGAGGGCAGCTTTGGGATGATTTGGCCCAAAATTCAATATTGTGAGAAACAAATACTATGTTTTCATACACATACCAGGTGGGAGAATATATGAAGTCATGATCACGGGCCATAACGAATAGTTATGAGACATGCCAAATGGATTGAAACCATCTATACATAATCCTAAATATACGTTACGGGGCTCTTGGGCAAATTGAGGATGCTGCTGTTGAAAACTACTCCACTCTGTCGCATCAGATGGATGACTCATTACTCCCTCTTCAGGTTCGTGCTCGGCGTGCCACCTCATTGACGATGCAGTCTTCTCGCTCTTATACATTCTCTTCAGTGTTTCGGTAATCGGTACATTCGACTATAAGGTATTTAGTTCCTTCGAACTTGTCCTTCGTTAGGCTCATATCTCGGATGTTTACAGAATTGACACTCATCCCATCCTTCATCTTCTTTCCAGAAGATCATACAATTGTTAACACACACATCAATTGTATAAAATGGGAGACCTAAATTCCGCATCAATTTTTCTGTCTCATAATATGAGCCAGTTGAATTGTTTCCGTCAGGCAAAACCCGTGTGAACATTCAGCCCACCTATCTACACACTTTTCACTCATATTATGATCCGCCTTAATGTTCATGAATTTGGAAGCCAAATATAACTGTGAGTGACCTTCATGACAACCATCATATAATGGCATTTTTGCAGCTTCTAGCATGTCATAATGTCTACCCCCCTCATCGCTAAATCCATCTACATTCTGATAACTATCTTCCTGGTGATAGTTACCAAAATTAGCCGAGTAACGAAATGCATCATTCACCATATCTACATATCTATTTTCTACAAGGTTGCCCACTTCTTCTCGACTCCCACTTATATGATGACTGCTATTAACATCACTCGTGCCTAAATCCGTATTAAATTATTCCCCATGCTTATACCAAACATAATATTCAGGCATAAATCCTCTACTATACAGATGATCTATAATTTTCCTTCCCGAGTGTATCTTACTGTTTTTGCAACTACTACAAGGACAACAGAACTTACCACGATTGCTCTGCGTAAATGACTGATTATTTGCAAAATCCATGAACTGTTGCACCCCCGCTACGAACTCCACCGAGATATTCCTCGTCTCTTTATCAATTTGATTATACATCCACGCTCTATAATTATGATAGTTGTAATTTCCAGACATTTTTTTGACAAAAAGGAATGGATTTTTCTAAAACAAAGCTGGTTTGTCTTGTGTTTATGTGAATGGGGGAATGTGTTGCTATCTATATATAGAAAAAATGTGCCACTAATGGGTCACTAATTTGCCACTATATATCTGCAACTACACCTTTCAGTGGCAAAAAAAGTAGGTATACCTAACAAATACACATGAAGCATGTGTTTTTCAATTGAAACGGTAAAATGCGACTAAAACGATATTATATTGCCACCAAACTGCAACGATTTTGCAACTATATGTTTTAGTGGCAAAAATTTTGGTACACCAAACAAAAACGTGTCCAGCATGTGTTTTAATTTGTAACCGTAATGTGCCACTCCATTGCCACTAGTTGTTCACTACAGGTGCAATAGCAGTTTGGTCGCAAAATCTGCCACTAAATAGAGACTACGTCATATTGCCACTACATTGCAACTGATATTTTGTGATGCCATGTTTTAGTGGCAAAATAGTGGTTAATTTTGCTACTACTTTGCGACCAAATGACTTAGTTGTAACAGAGTCACAATTTCGTGTTAAATTTACCACTAAACTGCATCGGCACCAATTGGTTGCAATATTGTCACGTTTTGCAACTACAATTATTTGGTGGGTATTTGGTCGCAAAACAGTCACTTTGTGGTTGCTCGTTTTTGCCACCAAATTTAGAGTCTCGAATAGGAGTGGCAAAAATGATGTTTTCTTGTAGTGACCGTACTTTTGAGGAGAATTCATATGTGTAGTCTCCTGAAAAGGTCAAACAATGATCAATTGCAAAACTAGACCTCTTGTGAGACTTCATGATGAAGTCTCCACTATATCACGCATGAGACTTCATAGTGAAGTCTCTCATAGAAGACTTTGCGGTGAAGTCTCATATGTTAATTCTAGTAAAATTGAAATTTAAGTTTATTTATAACTAGTTATTTTAAATTTCTTGATCTAACATATGTGTTACTAATGTCTTTTGACGTTGTATGAGTTTGAATTATTTTTTTTCGCATAATTATTTTTAAATCATTTTTCTCAACTTATTAGGTATTTAACTCAAATAATTGAGACTTTATAGGTGAAGTCTCATGGCTAGACTTCGGTCTGAAGTCTCCACCAATAATTTTTTTTTAAATGTATTTGTATCTTATTTATTTTGAATTTTCGAGATTTTATATTTTTTGCATGTGTATTAGTTATTGTTGTTGTAAATATATGAGTTTCCCAACTTAATGTGTTATAGCCTATCTTAAATCGATTTTGATAAGTTGTGAATTAATAAATATTTATTACGAGACTTCACTATGAAGTCTCTTCGTGAGACTTCATTCCGAAGTCTCAGATGTTAATTTTCTTTAAAAAAATTTGGTATATTTTAGCTACTGCACAAGATATATTACTTATGCTACATACTCACTTGCTAATGTGATTTGTACATATTTTCTTAAACACATAGTTGACTATTTATGTTGAATATGTATGAGTTTCACATCTAAATATTATATAATTAAGTTTTAATCGATTTTAAGAATTTTGTTAATTTTTATTTACCGTGATAGACTTTATTATGAAGTTTTATTTATTAATTATGTTAAAACAGGGTTTTAAAATACATGGTAAGACTTTGAAATCTTATAGTTTTGGAGAGTTAATATGGATAGAAAACAAAGACTATCACAAGTATGTGAAATATTTTAAGTAAGGGTTATAGTTTTTGTAGTATTACAAGTACAAAAGCATCACTTTGATTAGCTTTTGTAGTACAATTACAAGTAAAATCCATTTCGTTGTTCATCTTATGTATTCTCAATTTAGTTTTAAAATGGTTTTGTATAATAAATAGTGAAAGAGGTAAAAGATGATGACTAAGATGAATCATAGAAAAATATCTTAATACTATTAATACTATTAAAAATGAAGTATAATTAGAAAAATGTCCTTACTTTTATATCTAAAATTACATAAATTATCAATGTCATTATGATTTTTTAGTGAAGATTAGTAAGGGTAAAATCATATTAAAAAAAAAAAATTCTACATAATTTTCTCTGAAACCAAAAGAAACGGAGCTAACCCGACCATAATCGGATTCATGCGTGGATCCTTATGTTTTTAAAATCTCATCCGTCTAATTTAATTTGTTCTAATCTACACTGTTCAAATATTTTCCATTATTTTTGGCGAAAAAGATGAGATTTTGGGCCGAATTAGTCTATACTTTCTAGATGGGCTGGAAAAAGCTTGACCCGATTAATTTTTTTTTTCTCCATCTAAGGTCTTCCCCTCAGATTCTCTATATCCCTACGCGCCTCTCCTTTCTTCTGCTTCCTAAACATAACCATAAAGTTCACGAGATTATCGAAACTATGGAACGATAGTAGCAAATCCACTTTAATCCGAAGAAAAAGAAGAGAGAAGAAGGTTCTAACCTCGCCGTCGGTATTGATGCTAGCCGTGTGATTGCGAGATGATGCCAGTGAGTAAAGGAGCATCGTAGTTCTGGCGCAGCGGATTGCAGATCGCTCTCGAGATCAGAATAGGTAAGTCACCGATCGTAAGTGACATATAGTTTGTGATTTTCATCTTTTCTGTAGAACCTAGGTTTGAGTACAGATTTCTTCTTTTAAATTGTGGAGGTTGATGGGAGAAAGTAGTTGTCCAAGTTAATGATCTTTTTGTTATTATAACACGATTTTTTTGTGATGTTCTTAATGGGTTTTAACATATTGATTCTGAAATTGGGAAGATAATGGCTATTGAACAGTTTGAATTGGTGGGAATATTACACTCTCCATCGAATCATATATGATATTTTTGTGACTTGAATCGTTTTTTTTTTATTATTGATTATTACAGATTCTTACTTTGTTTTATCATTGTGTAGTTAAGCAGCTTTTTTCTTATTCTTCTCCAAGTAAACCAGAGAAAGGGAGTTCGAATGGGTTAGGCTCAATAAAAGAAGAAGAAGAGAGGTTGAGTTAAAAACAAAGAAACTGTCATGAAGAGGTTTGTTTCTTCTCGAAATAACTCAAACTTGACAAAAAAGATTTATAGAATCCGGTTTTAAAATGTTCTTCATGTTTCCACAATACTTCGTAATTCTCTTTTCTCTGATTTGCTATTGTAGAACAGCTTACGTTATTGCAGTTGTAAAGAACGGAGTTATCGAAAAGAAAGAGAACAACAAATGAATAACGAATCTCTTTCTGTCAAGGAATTATGATCAATCCGCCATTGACGAGATGAGATGATAAATGGTGTGATGAGGATGATAAAGTCAACAGTAAGCTGTAAAAAAACTCAAATCTTCGAGTTAAAGTTACGTTTCCAGTTCATCATATCTTATTTTTAATCCTTCATCAAAAATTGTATCTAACTATTACTCTTTTTGGCTTTTGTTTCAGCTGTATCGAACTATTAATCTTTTTGGCTTCGTTTCAGCTGTAACGAACTCTGATGATGAGAGTGCAGTAAGTGTTTTTTACACTGTAATTACTTATTTCTTTCTACTGCAGTTCAGTAAAAGCGGCACTGTTTTGATTATTTTCACCTCTTTTATTCCATAGTTTGCTGATCAACATTTCGAAAGAAACGATGATGATGGATATCTCTGTAGGTTTCAATGATTCATAATCTTCTTACAACAAAAAAGATAATATTTTCACATATTAATTGAAGATTAATGAATTATTATGCTTAAGAACCAGAGTTTGAGTAGGATTATCATGTGAACTCATCTTCGTTTCCTTTTGGATTCTTATTCCGGTTCTGATTTATGGCAAATTATCTTATCTCAACATCTGCATCATGAATGATATCTTAGATAGCTTCAAAATCAATTGATACTTAATTCCTCTTTGATGATTTTGTAAATAATATCAGATTTGATAATCTCACAGGGATGTTTCTTGCGAGACTAGAATGCAACATCCAATGTTCCATCATTGGTGAACGGTCACTTCTAGACTATGGTGTTGAGCTTCAGGTGAATGAATCTCCAGTTTGAGTATCTCTCTATTTTACAATATTATGTTGTAATCACACTCATGTTTTATTTGTTTTCCAAGGATACATTGGTGTTATACATCACCTAAAAATCTGTTTATCCTTCTATTGATTAATAAAATCTAATAATATCTTAAATGAAGTTTTCAAATTGTTTAAGATCAGTTGAAGTTCCATTTATGAGGTCTTTCTTCATTGCATCTTTTCCACATTTTACAGTAATTTCTTGAGCCGTTTTCATATGATTGTGAAACCTATTAGTTTAATTGTTTTGCTTTTGTTAGCAGGTAATAATAAGATCCTGACAATGATGAAAGTATATAAAAGAGAGTGTGTGGCGAAGCAGCTGTGGTTGAACCAAGTTCAGCAGATGTGAGCTTTGCATCTAATCATTTTCCATCATACAAGTTAGGACATGATGATCAGATTGTTGATGAACCAAAGATTTGTCAGATCAGGAAAAGCGCCTTTCAGTTCGTGACCTCGCTTGCATATTCGACAAGTATTTAGCTGCAGCTGCTAAATTAGTTGACGAGGTTTCCACCATAATAACTTAACTGTTTCTGTTTGTCTATTTTAGATCAATGGTATCATAACCAAACTACCATAATGTCTTCTTTTTTTTTTTTGGCTATTCTAGGCAAAGTTAAATGGGGTGACTTCTTTGGAATGATATGTTATGCTAAAGAAACTTAGGGATGTCTTAGAACCCATGAAAGAGCAGATGGATGGACGTAACAAGGAAGAAGTTGAAACTGCTATCTCCATGGTTGGCTTTTGTACTTTATCCGTAAATGAAATAGTTTAAGAAGAATGGACAATGTTTTGCTACAATATTCACCTCTCCTTTTCCTTGATCATGGAAATGTTTCTTTCATTGATGGAATTTCACTTAATAAGAAGCTAAATGCAAACCTTATCCGCTCTCTTTCTATTTACTCTAACTAATGTATTTGTACTTTAATGAGTTTGCAGATACTTCAAAAGCCACTAGAGTTTCGAAACACACGATGGGAAACACAGTCAAGGACTTGAATCCACATCTATCATATTATCATACCAAAGTGGGTTGTCTCGGTAAAGGTACCTAAAAGTCTTTGAAGTCCTTGAGATCTTTTATCAACAAGTATTCAAGCTCACTTTTGTCTTTTCATTTCTTCTTTTCAGAGCTCTTTGTAATATCCTTACTATGGCTGTAAAAAAAAATAAACAAAAAGTTGTACAGTTCACACGTATATCCTCATAGTTACTCTAATAAGTGTGTGTAATGCCACTCTGTTTTGTGACTTTGCTTAAAGAATACAAGTACATCATCGTTTTTTTTTGGGTCCTGGTAATCCAAGAATATTTATGAAACATAAATTTGTTTTGATAGTTCGAGTAAAGAAACAGTTTACCTTGAAAAACAAGCCACAGAGCTCTGTATACTAGGAGAAGACAAAATAAACGACATTTGGAGTTTAATTTTTAGTGATTAATTCATATTTACAACACTTCAAACGAATTATTTGACTACAATTCTATAAAAAACTAAAATTGTTCAAACGAATTATTTGATTACACTTTTATAAAAACCTAAAATTATAATTTCGTTGAATCGAGACCAAAAAATCAGTTTTGATCCGCGCCTTTAGTTTTGTCCTATAAATTTATTTTCTAATAGTTGTTATATGTTTTTACTATTCAAAATTATTTTGAGATATGTATTTGTTCTTCTTTATTAAGCTATGTTTGTAAGTTTTTTTATCTTGAGATCACAAAGCTTTTGCTTTAGAGAGATAATTAGGAATGCATGAATTCTTCCTCTTCTATATTGGTTTTCTCTGTAAGATTTTCCATAAAATACAAAGAGATGTATGTTTTTGACAGAACAGATAATGTCATAGAAAAGAAATTCATAGAAAAATTTCATAAGGTATTAATAATCACTATCCAAACTACACCTTCAAAAAATCGGGTCTAATAATAATGGACAAAGTAGCGTAAAAGTAGTTTGGGTAGTTTAAATCATTAGTCAAACGGGTAGTTCGAATAATTGGAATCACACGAAAAACTCAAGCAAAAATTGAAAAGAAAAAATGAAATCCTCACCCATAAAAATGGAAGACAAACTATTTGAACTCTCAACGTTGAATCAAGTGAAATCGTGAAAAATCAGATGGATGGTTCATGTGAAGGTGATTTATTCATGAAAAACTGGTAACTCACAATTTGGTGAAACAGTGGATCGATTTAATAAATCATTTATTAAATTTTTCCTCTTCATTATTCTTTTCCATTCTAACGGATTAAAATAGGTATAAATCCAAAACTGACAAAACAACCAAACCTATACAATATTAAACTTATGCTAAATTAAACAATGATAACCAAAAGACTATTAATTTTGGTTTAATTCTCCAAAATAACCGAAATAAACCGAAACCAAAACCGATCAAACTTGCTAAAATTCATCCAATATGGAAAAATACCAACCTACCAAATCAACGGTCCAAAAAAGAAAATCAAATTTGTATATCAACAAAAATTGATATGACAACAAAATAAAATATATATATACAAGATTTTATGGAAACTTACCACATATTCTCCTAAACAAGTAATATCTTAATATTCATTTAATAAAATCAATCTAAGGGGAGCTTATTGGTTCATGAATTTTAATGGGTTTGTAGTATTTGGAAATCCATGTTAGAATCCATTAATTTGAAATCAAACAAGTGGATTGAGAATGAAATACAATAGATTTGAAAATCCAAATAAATAGATCGTAAAATCAACCAAATTGATTGATGGAGATGATTCATGATTTGAAAATGTACTTACATGTATATAAAAAGTTATAAATTATTTTATGAAACAATTCTTCTTTATGTGATGATTTAAAAAAATATAATCGTTACATGTGTTTTTTTCATTTTATTTTATTTTATTTTATTTTTGATCATGACATGTGTTTTTTTCTATATGATGATTAGAGCATGCTTAGATATGTAGTAGTGGAATGAATATCTTCTCACTATAAAAAAAAATTAACCGTGGAAGCTTTGGTGGTTCGTAAAGAAAGGATTTATTTTTTTCAAATATTGTTCAAAATAATATGGTTTGAGTAAAGATTTCACCCTTTGTATTTTTAAATGGAAAACACTTCCAAATCCACTGAAATCTATTATGAAATCAAATCCAAATCCATTGAAATTCATTATAAAATCAATCCATGAACAAATTCGTAGAATTGAATAAGTGGTGATTTGAATTAGTATTTATAATTTATACAACCAATAAGAAAGGACTTTAACACAGATTTTAAAATCATAGAGCCAATAACACTCGATTTAGTTTGGATTCCAAATCCATTAACCAATAAACCCCCTAAATATTAACTTCATTATTCTATTCGACTATACCCGATTATAACCGGTATAAACAAAAACTGACAAAATTGACCAAACCAATTTGATATTAACCTTAATATTTTTTTCTACCTTTTAAGTTCGCAAAATTCTCATTCTATATGAAATTTTTGATCTTTCATATCTACAACTATGTCACGATCAAATAAATTCATTCACCCAACAAAAACTCAAACACAAAATACTACAAAGATATTGAATTCATAATACGTTAATTCTTAAACAATTCTCATCATAATCTACACATACTTTAATATATCAAAACTAATACATCTAATTTAATTTATCCACGAGAAAGAAAAAATGAAGAAAAGAAAGCCATCCGCACGTCATCGCGCGGGTCAAAATCTAGTAGTTTTGTATTAGCCCAGAGAGTTGAATACAACTACAACGACTTTAAAGATAATTCTAACTCTTTCTTCTCTCCACCTCACACAGATGATGATCCTTTCTCTCACTCCTAACAACTTCATTACTAGAAAATAACAAGATGGATTCTTGACCCTTTGTTTCTTCAGGGTCGTGCTGTTCTTCTCCTCTCGTATCAGACATCTCATGATCTGCTTCTGCCCTTTCCTTCGTTTTATTTTTTTTCTTATGCTTCTTCTTTCTATGTCTTCTTTTCCTTCATTTTTTTCTTTTGAAAACCAAAGAGAATAAAAAACAAATCAAGAGAGCTGATCAATACTTTGTGTTTGATATAAGACCAAAATCGGGGTCGCTAACAAAGCATACAGCTTGAAAAATTTCAATGAGCTTGACAATTACCTTGAGGATTCAGGTTGGGGAAGAATAAGTAGAAGAAGGAACGGAGAATGAAACTTTTGGCAAGGGATGATGAGAAGCTCAGCTCTAAGGCAACACCAAAAGCTCAAAGAACCACAGCTCCAAACTATTTCATATAGAACCAAATAAAAATAATGACCTATCAAGAAAAAATAAAATCACCAAGGAACTAATCCTATCACATATAAAAATGACTAGGTGATTGGTCCGCACTTATGTGCGGGCTGTGAAAGTATATATTTATGAAAATAAAATTTATTCTATTTTGGTTTTTGGTTGAGATTGAAAATGTGATATTTGTTGGATTTGTAATACTTCGATTATTATTTGTAATAGTAAGAAGTAATATTAGGTTATCAAACAATGGAAATCAATTAATTGAATGGAATTCATAGAAACTAAAATATTATGAAGACAATTTAAACATTTTAATGCGTAACACAAAATATTATTATAAGAAAACGTCACATTTTCGTATTTTCTGATTAATTTTCTAGCTCGAAATTTTTTACTAAGTTTTTCTAAATATGTCCATGTTTTCTCTAAAAAATCTCACCTTTTTTTTTTCCTTTGAAAACCCTAAACTTTCTACCTTGGGTTAGATTTTCTTGTCTTCTTCGGACAGCTTTCGACCTCTCCTCAGAGACTGTTCTTAGGGCTACTTCTGTTTTTGCGACCACTTGGTTAAACTCTACTAATAATTTTTTATATTCTACTATTTTCACCTCTAAAAGTCTCACTAAAACGATAGAATATCCCACACATCACATTCTCTTTCCGGCTTAGGATAAATTTCAAACCCTTTTATTTCCCGTTTTCCCAACTTCTTTCCGTTTCCCGACCTCGGTCCCGTGTCCTCTCTTCTTTCTTTTTCTCTTTTCTTACCCGAACGTCGGAGAATCTTCTAAAAGCAAACCCTCATCGTGTGTTCTTCATGGACTCTCCCTCCATTTTGGCATGAGATTGCTCTCTGGTTAAACAAACCTCACTCCCACTTTATACATACATGAGTTTAATCGAAAGAAAAATTAACATGTTTTATAATAATAAAAGTTGATTACATAAATATATATATATATATATATATATATATATATATATATATACTATTTTGTTTATATGGCTAACAACATGTAATGTTTGTTGTATGGATTTAAATTTGAAGCATTATCTTCACATTGTTATAGATTCTTCATTAGTTCCTTTTTTTTTTTTCTTCTTATTCTCCACCTGCTTCTTTTTCTTGGTTTTTTTTCTTACTATGCTCTTATTTGGTTTTTTTTCTTACTATGCTAAGCGGTTCATAAAAGGAAACGATAACGACATTTCGTGTTATGATTGTGATGATCTGGATTAGGATAAAATGTGAAGAAA
The DNA here is from genome assembly GCA_900116095.1 of Euclidium syriacum. Classification (NCBI taxonomy): domain Eukaryota; kingdom Viridiplantae; phylum Streptophyta; class Magnoliopsida; order Brassicales; family Brassicaceae; genus Euclidium; species Euclidium syriacum. The sequence continues at coordinate 7,711,484 of FPAK01000009.1, read as the reverse complement.
TAGAAAAAGATAAAACTAAAGGATCTTTTTGCCAAATATTTATAGAAGACAAAGAGATTTATCCGATCAACTAATTAGTTAGAGTTTAAAGAAACTATATTACAAAAAAAAATATTTTTATACCCATAAACGTCATAATCTAGTATTTTCTAATTAGTTTTATAGTTTGACACTTTTTACTCAGTTTTTCTAAGTATATCCATGTTTTCTAATAGTTCTCCCCTTTTTTCCTTTGAAAAAAAGTAACCTTCCGTTGGATTTTCTTTTGTTTTTTCGGAGAACTTCCAATCTCTCATGAAAGACTGTTTTCTAGCTATTTCTATGTTTTTCAGCCATTGGCTAAATACCACCCACAAACTTTGATTTTTTACTCTTCACACCTCTAAAAGGCAGGTTTTCCGCATATCACTTTCTATTTTTGACCGCTTATCAATTGAAACCCCTTTATGTTTTATTTTCTCAAGTTATTTCTGATTTCCAATATTGATCTCATGTCCTCTCTTCTTTCTTTTTTCATATCCCTCTCTTATTTCTTTTTTCTATTTTATGACCTGAGCATCGAGAATCTTCGAAAAACACGCTCCATCGTATTTTACAGAGACTTCCCTCTCTCTTTGTTTTTCATGAGAATTTATCTGGTGAACCAAAATTCGCTCACACCTTTGTTAATTTTTTTTATATTCTACTCTTTCCACCACTAAAAATTCACTAATCAAATAAAAAAAATCGATGTTTAAAAATGTAAATATATATGATTGAAATTCAATATTATATAAAGAATTTTGTAGGATATGTTAATTTGATTTGATTGATATTATTTGTCAAGTAAAATACTTCAGCGAATATTTAGTGATATTTATTGATATTAAGTTGTTTATGAATTTCTGAATATTTTATCAATTATTTGATTACGTATTAAGTTAATCATATGGTTTTTACAAAATAACTACCAATAATAGGAAAATTTGAATTTAAACTATATCGTAGTTTTGTTTGATTACTATATTCAAATAAACTATATTCAAATAGGAAATTTTGAATTTAAACTATATTTGATCATAGGTCAACCATAATTAGTTTTTTAAAAAAATCTTAATAATAAGAAATTTTGAATTTAAACTATCAAAATAGCATTAAATTTGGTAAGAAAAGAAATATATTTAAAATAAAAAATTCAAAAATACTGAAAAAATGTTATATTGTTTGATAAATATATGCTTAAAAGTAAATAAACAACATATAAAAGTAACTTGTTACGTTTTGAATAAAAACATAATAAGAATGATTATAACCGTATAGTTTAAATAATACAAAAATAAAACAAAAAGAATCATATATAGTATGAAGGTTTTATATTTCTTAACCATAAGGTTGCATAATATACAAAAATAAGTTGATATGATGATAGCAAAATACAAACTGAATAATTAAATAGTATAATTGATAGAATACAAAATGTAAAACAAATATAAAAAATCGTATAGAGTATGCATCAATATATATAAAAATCGAGTAATCAATAATATGAATATAAATCGAGTATATTAATAAAAAAATTTTTAGAATATATCAATATATATAAAAAAAATCACTAAAGACAAATCGATTGGGTTTTGTAATACGTTTGTAAATCAAACATAATATTTATAAATGTATATGATATGTAATACACAAAATAATTAAACAAGGCGGATCTAACTATTATAATTTAAAAGACGAATTCAATAAACATATAGTTTTCATCAGCTAAGACGAAATTGATACGTTCCATCAAGAACATCTTTCTTCCACATCCTCATTATATTTACATGGAAGAAAGACGAATCAAGTATTATGAATTGGCATTCATATTTAGTTTCCCGTTGACTTCCATAACAAAACAAAAATGAAAAAAACAACTTGTTGAAAAATTGTAATTAAAAAAAAAAACTTGAGGTTTTGTAAATGAAAGAAAATTTGACTGATTATTTTTTCTGTGTGTGATGACCAAAGTGAATGGATTATGAACACTATATATATAGGAGACTGACTATGATAAGGTTACAAATTTGAAAATTAAGTCGGCCAAAGTAAAATTTAATTATACTAATTTGAAAATGAATTAATTTAATGCTAAAATATAGGAGTAAATCCAAACTTTCCCTAAAAATAGGTAACAAAATTTTGAAAATAAAAATTTATCAACAAAAGAATCTTCATTAACCGAAGTAAATAGACAACATAATTAGATTTGTTCTAAACGAAAGTTATGAAAATTTTGAATTTAAATTCCAAAAAACACATTGAATACTTTTGAGGTCAGATTTTTAGTAGATTTGTTTTTTCTAAATTTTTTATTAGTTTTTAGATAAAAAAAAAAGTAAAAAATCTTATTAGTTTAACTGTTAACAAAATTTTCGGAAAATCATTAACTAATTATATTAATTTTCGGATATTAAATTTTGAAGGATTTTCGATATAAAAATTTTTTTTATGAAAATAAGTTAAATGCTAATTATAGTTATTATGATTTTTAAAAGTTAATTAAAACCAATTCTCATGGTTACCAATTAAATGGTCATGTCAACATTTTATATGCCATGTCAACATTAAAAGGCTGAAGAGTTCTTTCATGATGACACATCGTCAAAACTCCTTGTGAATTTATATCTACGGAGTCTTGATTTTCATATGAGATTTTACCTTTAAAGTCTCCAAACATTTTGTGACTTCAAAAATATATTTCAAGTATTTTACATATGGGTTATTGGATATAAACGCGGATCCAAATCGAATTAAGTAAAAACATTTTTGGCGTCTTTTTAGATTATTTATTGAGACTTCAAAAAGAAATCTTTGTATGAGACTGCATCATGAAGTCTCTTCGAAATCCTATACTAAAATATAGGTTATTTAATTATTTTTATTAATATCTCCTGTTAATTACTTACATTTGGCATGAAAATATTCTAATTTCACACAAAACCTAAGAAATATATCAACAATTAGAATTTTACAAAAAAAAAAAATCTAACCCTTAAGTCTAACCCTAGAGACATATACATGAATTCTAACTCTTTGTCAAACTCTAAACCTCTTAAGCCAATCTAAAGAAGATTTAGATCACTTGGTTTAGTTTTAAGCAATTTGATGAAATTATATTTTTAAATCATTACATTTGTTATGAAAAGAATTATGTATCAAAATTTTTAATCAAATTATTTTTTAATATTTTTTAATTTAAATGTAAAAAGTAAATTACAATTTGAGACCTTACGATGAAGTCTCGACGAGTGTTATGAGTTTAAAATATAATTAAGTTAAAATGATTTATTTTTATGCATTTTTATGAAATTTTAATTTATATACCCCATATTCGATCAAACTTAATTATTTACTTTTAAATTTTTACAAAAATATTTTTTCTTCTTTAAAAAACTAAATATAAGATTTAATTACTAATTAAATTTCACATATGAAGTCTCTATATTCTAAAGTAGAGTATAATCAACCTTATACACTTAAATATTATTAAATTGATTGAAACTTTAATTTATATTGCTCATATTCAATCAAACTTAATTTTTATCTTTTAAATTTTTACATAAACATTTTTTATTCTTTTAGTAAATAAATATAAGATTTAATTACTAATAAAACTTCACATGTGAAATCTATATACCCTAAATTCAATTTGTGATTTAGAGAATAATCAACTTTACATGCTTAAATATTATGAAATTTATTTAAGTTTTATTTTTGAAGATTATATTTTTTTAACATAATTTACGTATATCAAATTACAAACTAATTATTTTTTATTATTTAAAAAAATTAAATATAAGATTTAAATACTAATAAGACTTGACATGTGAAGTCTTAGGGTTGCATGAGACTTCATATTGAAGACTCACTCTGAAGTCTTCGGACGCGAGAGCTTAAAAATCGTAATTGCGAATTCTGTTTTTTTTCTTTACACATAAAGGCACCAAACGTAATTTCTCTATTCCAGGGGTCTATTCCTATATTTGTTTCAATTTGGGATCTAGCTTTGTTTTTAAAATCTATTTTTAACAATTATCTCTAAATTTATTACCTTTCATTTCTGAGCCTCGAACATTAGTATGAAAAGTTGTTAATATATATATATTCTTTTTGTTAAAAAGTTGTTAGTATTTGTAGTATCTCTGAATAATAAATAATCCTAACAATGTGGAATCAGGTTTTTGCTCGGAGAAGGATCATTATTGTTTGGAAGAATTGGTTTAATATTATTAAAATTTTGTATAGTTTAAAATATAATTCACTTTTTAAAATTTTTAAAAAATAATATTTTAATGAAAAGACATAATTACCATTATTAAGATTTACATCATTAAATAAATAAATAAATATATATATATAAAATAAAAATAAGAAACACTTATGTATTAAGCATATCTCGTGAGACTTTTTTTGGCAAAATGAAATTCATTACTCTATACAAACGAACCAAGAATTATAGTTATACGATGGGTTTAATATATAATCCAAAGATAAAACAAACCAAATAAATAAAGATATATCGATGGTTTTAGTTCATAACCCAAAGATAAAAGAAACCAAAATAGAGAAACGAAGAAGAGAATGGTGAGATCAAACGCTGTCTTAGGGCAGCCTCAACGGTGACTTTCTATGGGAGTATCTCATATTAAAAAAATAAAAAATATTGAAAAAGGAAGAGAGAGAGTTAGAAACGGTTCTCATTTGTTCTCATTTGAGAGACTCAAAATAAATTCTAAATACTTTCTCAATACTTGTTCTTTTTTCATTGGTTAACTTTTATTTTAAACTTAAAATTAAATAAAAAAATTTAACTAATTAACAAATATTATTATTTTTATCACGCAGAAACCCATCTGGGTTCCTCACCGTTAGAAATGCTCTTAGGGTTCTCTGGGCCGGAAATAAGAATGGTAACAAAAACTCTCGTTTCATGACCAATGATGGAGGGAAATTATATGGTGTCACGATTACCGGCCATAATGAATATTGCTTCCCGCTCTTCCCAAAATGGTTGAAACCATATGTACATAAGTCGAGGTATATGTCCTTGACTCAACCGAAAATTCGAAATACATCGACTAGTAATATTTCCATGCAATTGCATCTGATGTATGCTCTGCATGCTATCTCATTGGTCATGTCGTGCGCTCCGACTGGTATAACCTCTTCAACCTCTATGCTAAAGGCAAATACCACATCCTCTTATACGAGACTTTTCCACCTATTTCCTTGAACTGGTATTTTCCACAATGTTTGCATCTCGTTCGACCTGTGTCAGCTTTCCAGTACAACATACAATTATCGATGCAAACATCTATCATCTCATACGGCAAACCAAGACCTTTCACCAATGCCCATATTGCATTGTCCGTTGTTGGCGTTAGATTGTTTTCAGGCAGAATGTCTTTCACAAAATCAGCAAACGCATCCATACATTCCTCGCTCACATTGTGATATGTCTTTATGTTCATCAATCTAGTTGCAGCATATAATGGCGAAAGACCGTCTCTACAGCCATCATATAACGGCTGGTTAGCTGCATGTAACATACCGTAGAACCTCCGCGCTTCCAAATTAGGTTCGTCCCTAATTCCCTCATCAACATTTGTTGTTATATGTTCTCGATATGCATCATTAACCATCTGAAATCGCATATGTGGGGGTTGATATAGCAATCAGTGGCCTATAGGCTTGTCTACATCGATGAAATGTTGGAACCAGCTACAAGTTCCTCTTAAAATGTATGGTTTGTGGAGATCGTATTGTGTGTGGCTTGAAGCAATTAATGTTAGTATTTTAATGAACGTTAGATATTTTTTGGTTCTCTAAACTTAGATTCTTATGTTTGATTATTTAAGGTTATTTTGGTAATTCCATTTATAAAAAAAAATAATTTTCAAATTTTTTCAAATGTTGAACATTTTTCCAATTAAAAAAGTTTTTTGTAATATTTTCTCAAATTTCCTCTTATTTTTTCATACAGATAACTTGTAAGTTTAACCTAAATGAATTTAAAATTCTAAGTAATTATGAAATCCCTAATACTTAATACCAAATGTAATGTCGAAATCCCTAATCTATTAGTAATAAAAGTTAAAAGTATAGCACTGTTAGGCCGTCCACATAGGATTTTAGTCCACCAATAGAAACATTACATGTCATCATCATTAATCACAATTATTAAAACCATATATAAACCTAACAAATAAAGCCCATTAACCTAATTAAAAAATCAGGTCATCCACATGTATTTTTAGTCTAGCAATAAAAAATTTACATGTCATCATCATTAATACACATCATCACAATTATTATAGTCATTCATAACTCCATTAAATAAAGCTCAATAATCTAATTAAAAGGTTTATAAATAAAATTACCTAAGACTTAATAACGGAAAATTCAATCTAAATAAACAAAGTTTTACACTAAAAAAAATCAGACCAGATCTTGGAATTGCAGCATATTTTGTTCTCTCAGTGGATAAAAAATCGATAAAAAAAAAATCAACACCGATCCTAAAATTGCAACATATTTTGGCTCATCTCGACGGATTGAACATCGGTGTTTCAGACAAACTAAAATTCTAGACAACGTCGGATCATAATCATCTATTCAACACAGAAATTCGTCGGATGAAACATGGGAGGCATTTGTTTCGGATTGATAGCTTAAAGGTAATTAACACTTATTCAATCATTTTGGGATTAATGTAAACGATGCTAACAAGAAGTGTAGAAATAAGCTTAATCCTCTAAATCCTCTACTTTTCGCTTATTCTCTTGCTGAATTTTCGCAATCAAAATTTTAAAATTTGCTTATGAGAAAAGTAAAACCTTTAATACTTTTTGAAAATGTTTCAAGATGGTGAAGGGGAAAAATATGTGGTATTCAATCAAAGTATTAAAACTTGGTTTCCGTAATATTTGGTTCATAGTGAAAATATATGTAGTTGCAATTTTTTTTTCATATATGTTAGTGTTGGGGTATAATTATGTGTGTGACATAGAGGCGTGTGACCAATTTTTTTAACATAATTGTTTAGTAGTTTTTCAAAGTGGTCTTTGTTTTTTTTTTCTCACTGAGCTTCAAATGAGCCATTTAATTTTTCTAAAGTTTTTTTTTTCTTTCTATTATTTAGCTTCTTTTATGGTGTGAGGCATCTAATAAGCTTTTAGTTTTCTTGAATTAAACTTTAAGTTTGGTGATTACTTTGAATTAAAAACCAAGAATGCAAATAATAAGTTGGATATTTAAACTATTGTCTCTTATTTTTTGTTTAGTAAAAAACACAAAATTTTTAGGCTTTAATTGGTAACCACTTGATGAACAAAATGAATGAATGAAAAAATGAACAAAATGAAAATAAATAAATTGAACAAATTGTAAACACATGAATGAATAGGAAAAAATGTAGAGAAAAAATTGAACAAATTAAAAAATGTTAGTACTTTTTGTTCCTCGCCAAATTGACTGGGAAAAAAATTTGTTCATTGGTTCCTCACAATATGAGGAATGAGGAGGAATGATGTGAGACCCATATCTCAAAAAATTGACCAAAAGTTAATTTAAAATAGTGTAAATTTAGAGGACCAAAACATTCCTCTTTGTTCTTTCCACAAATTATGGTCACCAATTGGAGACTTAGTAAATAGGAAAATTGAACAATTTATAAGTGTTTGAAACAATTTTTTTTATAAAAAAAAAAAAAACAAAATGAAACAAAAGGATTTTTTAAAAATATACAAACCAAAACAAAAGGACTTTAGGAAAATCAACATCTACTACTATTAATAAAACCTACCGAATTTGGAAATTATGGACAATCAGCAAAAAAAAAAAAAAAAAATAAATAAGAATTTGATACCAATATGTTTTGGATTAGGAAAATTCTTCGAATTCATAATAGTCATCTCCTCTATAAATAATCATATATGTTGAGTCATAAACTATCAAAAACATTCATTTATAAGACAAATAAGACAAATAGCTTATTGTGTTTACATCAGATGTGAAAAATTAACAATGATTTTTTATCAGCTTTAGAAAGGTTGGGAAACACGAAACCCAAAGAAATACAATTTACTTATGGGTCTTAAACTGCTCGTCATCGACAAAAAGGTATTTGTTTATTTACTCACGTGTAACCTACTCAGCAGTAAACTTACTCTAATACAATTTTTATTGCAAACATGCATACCGGCTAGCAAAATAGGTTTTTATGAGGCAAATCTCAAGGTCGATGCATCCTAGAGGATTAAAAAATTATTGGTTATTAACAACAAGATCAGCTACAAGGTGTGTTCTCACAAGTTCCTGATTTAATTCACACCACAAACAACTTTGGTCCGAGACGATCAAGCTGGAACTTCTATTGCAAGAAAATTTTTTAGGTTACGTTCTGATGCCAAACTTGAAGAAGTTGTATTAAACATGGGTTTAGATCATTGTCAATTAAGATCTAGATCATTGACACAATTTCATGTTATCTTATATCTAACATCACGATGAATTTTTAGTAAAGGTTTTAATTAAACTTATGTAGAAATAACCAAACATTTGTTATCTCAACGCCTAACTTGCTGAATAACTTCTCTAAACTAAAGCTTCTTCTCTTTTCAACTATTATCACAATCCAAATGATTCGAGAGACAAAATATGTTATGGAATTTAAGTATAGACCTAAGTGAAAGGCTTTATAACTTAGCACAATATAGGTTAACACTTAACATTTTAGTATTAATTTTTATAAAAACCTTGAAAATCATGTAAGGTCCACTAAGCTTGATATCTATATGATCTGAATCACCCAAGTGCTTGCAGAGTACATCAATTGGCTTCACTCGACCTTCACGTACTTTTATTTCTAACATCACATTGCTTTGGTCGATATGGAACAGAAAATTAAAAATAAAAAGGATAACGGAACTGATGGTCATATGGTTGTAGTTGATTCAAAATTCCTAATGCAATCAACTAGAGATCATATAGAGAAAATATTTCAAGCCACAAATGCAGAGAACGGACTAACAAAAAAAAAATACACATGCAAGCATTACATAGACAACATCCTAACACCCCGAAATGAAACAATTGATGAGATTAATGCATACATGTTATTAAAACTGCCATGAAAATAAGAAGAATAACTCATATCATAACGTATAGAAATTGGTGACACAATATCAACAAACTATGAGACGCTATATACGGTTGAGTATCTAAACTCTCTAGAGTTCGCAGGATTTTACCAAAACATAAGCTATCCTTAAAAGTGGAAGTACCAATAATGCTGCCCCCAAAAATTAATCAAAAGGAAGGACTATGCAATATTACACGATTGATAGTAACACGTTTGTGCGACTGAGTAATCGAGGGCGAGATAATCATGGGAACAAAATCCTGCCAAAAATAATCTTATCCCCAATTGACTCAAAGCATCCTTTCACATTACGAAGAAGAAAATTCTCAACAAAAGTATGCTATGCAATGACAATTAATAAAAGCTAGGGATAAAACTTGAAATCGGTTCTCCTATACTTGCCTCAATCTGTTTTCAGTCATGACCAATTGTACGTGAAACTATCAAGTCTAACATCTCTAAAAGGTCTACCCATTCTAAATTCGATGGTGATGCAGAGAGTACATTCAAATATATTGTTTATACATAAATATACAAATGATTAGATTCAGAAGAATATCATATTCGAGAAGCAATGTAATAAACATGGGCTAACATGAGTTTAGATAAGTGTCATTTTATAGTTTCTCATTAATCATAATACTTTCTTTACATCATGATTATATGGAACTGGTTTACAACGGTTTATATTTAACAAATAGAGGTTCTTTTCTTTATTCTATTATGCGCCTCAAACTGGCATGGAAAAAGACTATAATGACATATTGCCTATCAATACATGAAATTGCCCATACAATAAAGCTTTTGTAAACACATCTACAATATGAGAATCTGTGGTGATTTGCAATGTTATAATCAAACTATTTTCAACTCTATATCTTACTTCCTAACACAAAAAATAAAGAATAACAACAATAAACTCATATCGAATTAAAAAAATAAATAAATAACTCCACCGCATAGAAAATTCAAATAACATGATATTAATGAAAAAAAAACAAACTTATTATAAATTATTAGAAAAACACAAAAAAAATAATAATAATAAATTTTATTTCCTAAATATATTCCAAAAAATCAAAGCATAGCAGTTTTAAATTGGAAAACAAAAAAAATGATAAATAAAGTAGTAATAATAAAAAAAATAAAAATATTAAATGTCATCATATTGTTCAATAAAAATATATTATTAAATATCAAAATAAACGACACAACCAATATTAAGATATCCGGGCGTAACCCGGGTTTAAAACCTAGTATAGTAAAAGACAATGTTAGCTTAAGTTTTGGGTCCATTATGAATTATGATTTTATTATTCCATATTTTACTAACATAATATATTGAATTATGATCACGGATCTACCTCATCTTCTCCAAAAAGCTGAGACTACGAAGATCTCTCCTATATATGCGATTAATCCTAGTGTCATCCTAGATCCCCCTGTTTGATCTAGTGTTTACGTTTGTGAGCTTCCTTATTTGATCGTGTCCTAATCGCGCTAATCATCCGCTGGTTTGAGTTTGGTTTGTTTCTCTTCTCCGTCTCCATTGTTGGACAATCGGGTAGGTGTGTGGTGCGTGAGATCTAGCTGCAACAACTGGACCGCTTCCCACAAACTTCTTGTCCGTGCTCCCTCCATGCAATTCGGTCGGGTTTCATCATCGTTTCACTTATCAACTCTTGGGAGCAAAGCTTTTGTCTCACCAAACCTAGATATTGCTAATCCATTTGCTTTTCTACCAAGCTGGCTCGCCTTGATCCCTTATAGATCCAGATTCACAACGGTAGCTCTGATACTGTCCAATACAGTCCGTTGCTAACTTTGATCCATTCTGGATTCCACTGTTGCCCTAGTGCATTTGTTGCTGCCTTGTGCAGATTTTTCTTTTTCGACGTCACACGTCTTTCCTTACTGTGATAATACATTTTAAAAAGTATTTAGTGATTCATCTGGTCAGGTTTGATGTTATTCAAGGAAATTTTCAATTAGCAATGATCGCAGCAAGCTGAAACTGTCAAGGGCTCAGAAGCACCCTAACAGTTGGACGAGATATTATGTTTCTCATGGAGACAAATAACCCTAATAATTTTTTCTTTAAAGTCTTTCAATTGATGGGGTATGGTAACAAGTTTACTGTCCCACCAATAGGCCTAAGCGAAGGTTTAACTCTATTTTGGAAACATGACATTCACTTGGAAATTATTTCTTCATGTGCTAACTACCTCGAAACACGCATTAAGTATCAGGGAAAATCTTTCTATCTCACCTTCGTTTACGGTCACCCGGATACCAGTATACGCCAACAGGTGTGGAACAAAATCACCGATTTGGGTGAAACAAGAACTAATGTGTGGCTACTCACGGTTGATTTCAGTGATATTGTAGATCACTTAGAGAAGAGAGGGGGTTCACCCTGTTGTGACCGTTCTTTCATAAACTTTAGGAGCTTATGTTCTCAAAACGGAGTTTGGGACGTCAAACACTCTGGTAATCCACTATATTGGCGAGGAATGCGCCACACTTACTTTGTTCAAGCTCGGTAAGACCGGTCAATTTCAAATGATTCTGACCATCGGCCTCTCCTTACCTTCCTAAATGGCTCAAGAGCCAAGAAGCACGGTGGTTTCCGGTTTGACAGAAGACTTTGTGAAAATTAAGAGGCCTCACAAGTCATAAGGGATACATGGAACGACCATGCGTGGGCGTCAGTATTTTCTAAGATCACCGAGGTTCGAAAAGCCATCATTAAATGGTCGAAAGAGCGAAATGCTAATAGTGCCACAGAGATCCGGAATGCCTGGAGGAAGCTGGAAGCTAGAGCGGTTCATGCCGCCTTGTTAGACGCAATCCATAAAGGGCTCCAGGAGCTTCATGTGTTCTCGGATTCGTAGTCTTTGATTAGAGGTATCAATGTGGAACCACTAACTGAGATATTCACCATTGTCAAGGATATCCAAGAGCTTTGTATCTAGGTTTTGAGCATTTATTTCTTGTTTGTACCACGCATTACAAACGTGGAGACTAATCTGATAACTAAATACGCCTTTAGTGGACTGGTTGTAATCTCGGTTTAAACTATCTTAATAAGTTTAGACGTGACAAAAAAAAGAAAAAATTTCTTGCAGTAAATAAAATATCTACAAAAAATCCTTAAAAATTAGTAGGTTTAAATTGCTTTGAATTGATATACCAATAACTGGAATATTTTTTATATTGATTCCGATAATAATAGTTTAGCCATAAATATTATTTATCTGAGAATAAAAAATGTACCAAGGATTTTTATATATAGTTTATTCTCTTGTAATTGGCTCAAAATTAAATGTAGATTGGCTGAGCAAGTGTAAGGGAAATAAATATTTGGAAAATATCAGTAATACATAAAAATTAACATTTTAAATTTTTAAATTATGTGAAATGATCATCAATGAGTTGCACCAATATTTATGGGTAACTAGGCGGTGGTCCGCGCCAAATGTGGAATGGAGGATTGTTAATCGAAAAAACCTAAATAATCAATACTATAATAACGAAACCAAATCTCTCTATCAGTGCCACATCAGCCTCCTTGTGTTAAGAGGAGGTGACACATCATTTAAAAAAAACTGATTTAAATAACCAATCAAAACATAACAATTGAACACATCATCAACTCTAAAAATATCTTAAATAAATAATAATAGTTTTTTTTTTATGAATTTTAAATAATTGTTCATGACTTTATTCATTTTTCCATAGTGTTTGGTTTTACTCGAGATAACATACTATTAATATTTTCATTTTTTTTGTCGACTCCTACTATCAATATATTCTCACATTTGATACAAATCAAAATATCTCTCCATTTGTTTATGATTATTACCTAACCCAAAAACTCGATGATTATATTGCTAAAGAATTTAATTCAAAAAAATTTGAATAAAAAATCATTTCGAAGGAATATAACTCATTTCGAATGAACTAATGGTGCTTACATGTAAAGGATTCACGAGGAAATGAATAAAAAATGGGAGTGAAAATGAGTAAGAAAAATATAAAAAACCTAAATGTAAACAAGGGCCATAAAAGATCCCAAGCAGCCGGACTAAAAAGATGAACGTAAAATCGACAAATAAAAATGCTCATCGGTGAGTTGTTCGAGAAAGTGTAGGAATCAAAAGAAAAAATGACGAACCCAAAAAGTTGCAAAGAAGAAAAACAACAGAGTCGTTTAAACCTAAAAGAAAAAGAGAATCCGTTTTGTGATTTCTACGACTATGTAGATTTTCTAAGGTCATGGTTAAATTTGTAACTACCAAACATAAAGAAAGTTACCTTAAACATAAATTTTGACACAAATAACATGTCATAAACATCGAACATCATAATGCCAACGAAAATTATGGTATCAATTTTTCGTAATGGTAAATGCAAAAGTGAATAAACTCAATTGAATTATCCTCTATCATCTATAGCTATCTAATTACAAATTAGATGACACTAAACCTATTAAAAAAAAAACATAAGAATAACCTGCGGCGTAGCGCGGATATTTATCTAGTATGATATAAAGAATATATGAAATAATGATGGATTTAGTTTGATAATTAACCGAATAATTATCCAGGAGAAATTAATAAACTAAATATGTAAATTCCATTAGAAAAAAATCAAGAGTTGAAATTACTAAATAAAACCAATCATAATGAAAATAATTTAAAAAAAATCAATCCACCAAAGGTAAAAAAAAAAAAAAAAACCAAAATCGTATCAAAAGAAGACCTACAAAAAAAAAACTACAATGGCAACTCGTTGTATCATTACGAAACACGAATCACAAATGATATTTCACCCGCGATGATAGAACAATTGATTCTCAATATGTTTGAGATATATAGGGATTACTAAAAAAAAAAAAGATATATAGGGATTATAGATATATTATTTTTGAATCAAGTTATATGAATATCTAAAAACAACGTTTCTCAAAAATATTGAGAGGATATATACAAAATTCAATTATCTAATTCTATTACTAATAAAAGTTAAAGCTATAGCGTTGTTAGGACGGTCATATAAGATTTTAAATAACCGATAAAAATATTACATGTCATTATCATTAAAATATAATAAAAAATCCAACAATTATAACAAGTCTGTAACTCATAAGCCCAATTATCCACGTAGGATTTAAGTCCTCCAATATAAACATTATTACAAGTCATCATCATGAAAAGCTAATAAAAAACTCAATATCAGCGGGATTTAAGATCACCAATAATATTGTTTCACATCAGCGTTTAAAAATAAATTAAAAATCTAATAAAAAGAAAAAAAAGTCTAAATAAGGAAATTATATGGTTATAGTATTGTTTTTTTTTTTTAACACTTTTGAGACTATTACATCATCATGATATTTGATACTATCATATTACAATGATGATATACCTGCAAGATTCCACATACGACTCCAATGTGGCGGCTCTGCCCGCAATACACGAATCCAAGACAGGCGGTTAGACCTGACACCATGTACCACGATGGACAACTTAACCCTTGACTCCCGAGACCGGACGGTTTTACCAGTTGCGCGCTGAAACCTCTGATAAGCCTTGCGTCAATAATCTGCAAGAAAATGCACTCTCTGGGATTCGAACCCTATACTTAGTGTAGAAGTTATTAAATCCTTGACCAGTAGGCCACAGGTTCTTCCACAGGGTTATAGTATTGTTAGGTTGTCCACTTGAGATTTTAAAACAAAAATCACATAGCTCACATAACTATTTAATTTCCTTTTTTTAAAAAATTAAAATTTAAAATTAAGAACATATTTTCCTTTTTTAACTCGACATCATTATCTAAATTTAATTTCATATTTCCCTTTTTTATTGATTTAAAATTAATTTTAAATTATTATCAATTTAAATCTAAATTATTATCTAAATTTAAATTTTTAATTGTTGAAAAACAAATTTCAAATCATTGTCTAGTATGATTCTTGCTTAGGGTGCGAGCGGTCCCGAATTCAATTCTCGAAATGCCCTCTGACTTGTTTGAAAGTTGTGACAAAAAAAAAAAAAAAAAACAATTTAAACACATATTTTTAAAAAAACGAATCTATTAGCTTCACATACTATTTAATTTCCTCTTTTTAAAATTACAATTTAAAATTAAGAACATGTTTTCTTTTTTAACTCGACATCATTATCTAAATTTAATTTCATATTTCTCTTTTTTTATTTAAAATGAATTTTAAATCATTATGAATTTAAGTCTAAATCATTATATAAATTTAAATTTTTAATTGTTGAAAAAAAAATTTCAAATCATTGTCTAAATTTAAACACAGATTTAAAAAAAAAAACGAATCTATTATATACTAATAAAAGCTGAAGCCATAAACTCCTAAGGCTGTCCATGTGAGATTTAAAACAACCAGTAATATTGTTCCACATCAGCGTTTTAAAATAAAATAGAAAACTAATTAAAAATGGAAATTAGAATTTAGAAAATAAGGGAATTGTATATAGTTTCCACCAATAATATTGTAAAAATAGAAAACTAAGTAAAAAATGAAATCATAGTTTCCTAAAAAAATTTTTATAGTAGTACCCATATGGTTTTAAATGAAAAAAAATATTATTCTACATCACCTTTTAAAAAAAAAATAGAAAATTAACAAAAACCTATAAAATTTTTAGGATAGGGTAGACTAACAAAAAAAAACTTTAATATCAAACATATTCAAAATCAAACCCCATCATGTTCCATGTTAATTTCATATTTTAATATTTTATTTTTTAAAATGAATTTTAAATCTAAATAAATTTTTTAATCTATATCATTATCTAAATTTAATTTGTTCATTGTTTAAAAATGGGGTTTAAATCATTTTGAATCATTATCTAAATTTAAACATAATATTAAAAGAATATTTTTTGTATTTAAAAACGAAAAATTTACAATTTAAAATTAAACACATATTTTAGTGATTGGTGTTTTACAATTACCAATCCAACCCAACCTAATCACCCATCAAACTGAACCATACCCAAGATTAGATTTAGCCCAAAAGAGTTTTCTTCTTGTGTTGATTATTCATCTTTAACCAAAATGTCTCTGATAGAATCATCACGAAGCTCAATAGAATCTTGCACATTACAACTTCTCACTTCTCAGATCGATCCATTTCTTCTTCAATCAACTCTGTGAATCGCCTATCTCTCGCCGACGAAGACAACAACAAAATTGAATCTCGGATTTTCTTTTTTCTATTGGAACTGATTCGACTTGCACATTACAGCTTCTCATATCGATCCACATCTTTTTCAATCGAATTCGTGAATCGTCTACCTCTCGCCGACGAAGACAACAACAAGATCAAAGTTTGGATTTTTCTTTCACTGTTGGTGATTTGAGTGGGAAAATGTTTAGTGAAGCTAACTGGGGTTCTTATGTTAGTGAGAAAGCTAAAAATTGAAGGAGAGATTTGGAACTACAATACAATGTAAAAGAGGAACAAGAAAAACACAAAAAATATTTCAGGAGTTTGAATGTGCAACAAAAAGTAGTTTACGATGCAGCTATGGAGTCAGTAGAAAATGATATGGAAAAACTATTTTTTATATATGGTCCTGGCAGAACAGGGAAAAACATACCTTTATAAAACCATCATTTCTAAGATGCGCTAACAGAGAAAATAGTGTTCCCAGTAGCTTCATCATGCATCACAACATTCAATGTGCCATATAAGGTCTGGAACAATGCTTGTTCGATCTTATCATATGAGATGAGGCATCCAGACACATCGGTACGCATAGACAAAACATTAAGAGATTTGATGTCCATGAAAAATGAAGCAGCTAAGGACAAGCCTTTCGGAGGCAAGACTTTACTACTAGGTGGTGACTTCCGACAAATACTACCAGCCGTTCTACATGATTCTAGAGTAGATACAATATTAGCATCAATCAAAGAATCATACTTGTGGGAATCTTGCAATGTATTCACTTTAAAACATAACATGAGACTCCAAGAATCAAAATCAAGTTTTGCAGCATGGCTATTAAATGTTGGAGATGAAAATGCACCCACAAAGGAAAATAAAAACGATAACATGGCTGATGGTCATATGGTTGTAGTTCATTCAAAATTCCTAATGCAATCAACTTGAGATTATATGGAGAAAATATTTCAAGCCACAAATGCAGAGAACGGACTAACAAAAAATACACATGCAAACATTACATAGACAACATCCTAACATCCCGAAATGAAACATTTGATGAGATTAATGCATACATGTTATCAAAACTTCTAGGAAAATAAGAGGAATATCTCATATCAGAGTGTATAGAAAAAGGTGACACAATATGAACAAACTATGAGACGCTATATACGGTTGAGTATCTAAACTCTCAAGAGTTCGCAGGACTACCAAAACATAAGCTATCTTTAAAAGTGGGAGTACCAATAATGCTTCCTCGAAACATTAATTTAAAGGAAGGACTATGCAATGGTACAAGATTGATGGTAACACGTTTGAACGATTGAGTGATCGAGGGCGAGATAATCACGGGAACAAAATCATGCCAAGAATAATCTTATCCCCAATTGATTCAAAGCATCCTTTCACATTATGAAGAAGACAATTCCCAACAAAAGTATGCTATGCAATGAGGATTAATAAAAGCTAGGGACAAATCTTGAAATCGGTTCTCCTATACTTGCCTCAATCCGTTTTCAGTCATGACCAACTATACGTGACACTATCACGTCTAACATCTCCTAAAGATATATCCATTCTTAATTTGATGGTGATGCAGAGAGTACATTCAAAACTAGTGTTTATACATAAATATATAGAGGACTAGATTCAAAAAAATACCATATTCGAGAAAAAATGTAATAAACATGGGCTAACATGTGCTTAGATCATTGTCATTTTATAGTTCTCATTAATCATAATCATAATAATTTCTTTATATCATGATTATATAAGAGTGGTTTACATCAGTTTATATTTAACAAATAACGGTTCTCTTCTTTATTCTATTATGCCCCTAAAAAAGGTATGTAAAGAGACTGTAATGACATCTTACCTATCAGTACATGAAATAGACCAGGCAATAAAGTTTTTGTAAACACATCTGCAATATAAGAATCTGTGGTGATATGCACTGTTATTATAATCAAACCATTTTCAATTCTATCTCTTATTTCATAGCACAAAAAATAAAAAGAAACAATAATAAACTCATATCGAATTTAAAGGAAAAACATAACCCTACCGCATAGAAAATTCAAATATCATGATATTTTTTGACAAAAAAATACAAATTTCTTATAAAATATTATAAAAACACAAAAAAATTGATACATTTTATTTTCTAAATATATTCCAAAAAATTAAAACAAAGCAATTTTAAATTGAAAAACAAATAACATAACAAATAAAGTAGTAATAATAAAAATTTGAATATATTAAATATCATCATATTTTTCAATGAAAATATATTATTAAATATCAAAATAAACGAAACAGACAATATTAACATACCCTGACGTAACTCGGATTTAAAATCTAGTATTCTAAAATACTTGAACTATTAATTCCGATAATATCCATAAAATTAAATCTAATAAGGAATAAATAGACATGAAATATGTAATTATTCCAAAACTATATAAGATAAGCCACACATAATATTCGAGGATATCATAGTTTTCTATCTACGCTATGTGCGGGGGTTAACATATTTCATTAACAAAAACTATATATATCATAAAATGTGATATTAATGATAACGTCTAAAATGCAGCTATATTTTGTAATCCCAATTAAAAAAAAAAACATTATGTCAAAAACAACATTGTACTGGTTATAAATAATCTTAAAAAATGCAAAAAAATTTTACACTCAACTACCTAGTTGTATTTATTTTGTCTAATAAGTATGCATGAGTAAATTATTAAATTATAAAAATTGCATAGGAGTTAAAAAGTCTTTTTTTACCTGGCTTTCTAATGATCTAATTTGAACTTTACATTATGTGGTAGGACCGTGAACTTATACCCGTTATCCATCTTCGACCCACTTTTTCCAAGTCGGGTAAAGGGTATCAAAATCTCACTACCTGCTGATAAAGGTGTAGTATTGAGTATCAATTATTTTGTAACTACCCGTTTTCTTACTCGACTCATTACTTGATATATACATGTCCTATATTTTATAAGTACCCATCATCATACCCGACTCATTACTCGATATATTACATGTCATATATTTTTTAACTACCCGTCTTCTTCTTCCTTGATGTTTTCTTCCGACATTCCTAGTCATGAACGTCCATTTGAAAAATGGTTTTCTGTGAAATAGGCTTCAATTTGTTGTATCTTAAAGACCTGATCTTATTCATTGCAGTCTAAATCAAATTGTAACTATGCTTCTCCTGCAACATTTTGAGATTGCAAATCAGTCGGTGAGCTCAGTGGTGTCAATAGAATTTAACGTCACTGTGTCGATTGCCATTTTCATTACGTATTTCCTCAGATTGATTATTTCTTCCAGCATTCTCTATATGTACTTTCTCAATAGAATTTTGCATGTCTCAATCACCTAAACCAAAAATTAAAACAAAATGTTAATGACAAACTTTTATAACACAGAAAATTAAGATTAACGTTACTAAAGGCTACCATTCATTCCCAAAAAGTATATAGAATCTTACTAAATAGTAAAGAAACAAAGAAACTTAAAAGTTTAGTTATACTGTGTTTGAAAATTAAATTCACCTTTACACACAAAAACAGATTTCATGATTCCACTTTTAACTTGTGAATAAATGTTCGCAATTGCCGATCATTGCGAATATATATTGGAGAACATTATTCAAACCCATACTAAAGAAAAGACAATAACTAAGTTTAATCTATGCTTTTAACGGATCAATACAAAAATCTTCATGAATAAACTGGATCAACTCTTTAAAAGTTATTTTCTTATCAATTTCACAACAAGAACCTCCTTTATCACTATCGATAAGACAATCCCATTGAAGTGCATTGTTTTGTTTCCACTCTCCACAAGTAGACAAAAGTTCAATCATTCCATTCTCCATATCTGAAAATCACAAGATAGTATTTAAAAGACTACAACAATGTACACTTTATTATCAATACTATAAATAGAGAAAAGTTTCTAAAAAATGTATAACAATCATAATTCTACAATATTAAGAAAGCCTATACAAAATGCTTAAAAATTAATCCTGAAAAATACAATAAATGTCTAGAAGAAAAATTCAAATCAATTTCGGTAGATTATTGACAAAAGCTCCAATTCTTAATAAAAATGAAGAAACACAAGTGAATAATAGAACTATATTTATCCAGAAACAAAACGAATTGAGAGAACCTCAGACACTAACAATACAATTAATCAAATTTGTAAAACAAGCAACACATATCATTTCGCATTAAACAACATATCATTATTGTCCTACGACAATACAAATCAATTATTACAAAAATTGTATCAAATCAACGTAATTTGAAATCATAGATGAGATGAGATGGTTATCAAAGTTTTACTTGAAAATAAAAATCGAAGATGAGATCGGAGACGGAGATGGAGAAAGAGACGGAGACGAAGACGAAGAGGAAGGAGATGACGAAGAGAAAATTCAAATTAGCTCAATTTTAATTTTGAATAGATCAAAGAAGGATTTTAAAAGCAAGGGTAAAATGAAAAACAAAAGTTGCAATTCTATCTACAACTACAACGTATATCATTTTTAAAATAAAAAACTATTTTATATTATTTTGGTCATTTTCTTTTTAATAATTCTCCTTTATTTGTATCATAGTTGGACGAGAAAAAAAAAAAAAGTTTATTATTTAATGTTTGCGTCAATTTATTATGGATTAGAAGAAGGCAGGATGCCAAGATTATAGCCTCAAAATATAAATTAGATTTTAGAAAGAAAAAATTCAACTTTTCCAAACCAAAATTTGCCACGTGTAAGCGTAGCACAAATGGTAGTATCGTAATAATATACGCAAGAATATAGATGATAAACTTCTCTCCGTCTTCACCTCTCTGCTTTATAAGGCGGTCCTCTTATCAGCTTGACCACCATAGAAACAAATCAAAAATCAGATTTTTCATTTTTTCATAATCTTTTGGTTGCTGCCGTTTTGTTTTAACACAAGCTTTCCGAGTTGAAATTTATTTAGGGATTTATAAAGAAGGAGAAGAAGATGGGATTGTCGATGGGAGGAGGCACCGGAGGATTTCTCCTCTACCTTCTGGTGGGTTTTTCCGTCGCTGTCTTCTCCGTTTCTTACGTCGGAGATACAAACCCTAATCTTCATCTCTCCTCTTCGCCTACGCTCTCTGTCACCGAAAAAGTTTGGCCGGTAATTAAAAATCCTTCCTTCCGTTCCTCTCAACGCCAGTATTCTTCTCTATATTCCGTTCCTAATGATTTAACTTGAGTCGTTTTCAAGAGCCGTGAATTGTTTGATTTGATGATCTACTTCGTTAGAAAATACCAAATTTTTAATAGAAAAATAGTCAAACCGTTTGAATAAAACAGATGCGTGTTAATTAAAATAATGGGAGATTCAATTTCCTTACGTTACACCATTTTTTTTACCCGCAAGTCTGGAAGAATCTAAAAAACTGAAATGTTGACTTGTTTTTTTAATCGGAATATATGTGAAAGTAGGATTTGGAGCTGAGCTGGAAATTGGTGGCAGCGACAGTGATAGCGTTTATGGGATCAGCATGCGGGACAGTTGGTGGCGTTGGAGGGGGTGGAATATTCGTTCCTATGCTCACTCTCATTCTCGGATTCGACACAAAATCCGCAGCTGCTATCTCCAAATGTAATTTAACTATAAGTCAAATGTTTCCAGGAGAGAAAGTGTGAAAATTGACTTTGGGTTTAATTAATCTTTGTGTTAGGTATGATAATGGGAGCGTCTGCGTCATCAGTTTGGTACAATGTGAGAGTTCGTCATCCGACGAAAGAAGTACCAATCTTAGACTATGACCTTGCACTTCTTTTCCAACCAATGCTTCTTCTAGGCATCACTGTTGGTGTTTCTCTAAGTGTTGTGTTCCCTTACTGGCTCATCACTGTCCTCATCATTATTCTTTTTGTTGGTACTTCTTCAAGATCCTTTTTTAAAGGCATTGAGATGTGGAAGGAAGAGACTTTGTTGAAGGTTTGACCTAATCCCTCTCTCGCTTCCTTCTATTCTTTTCGGTTTTTTCAGTAATTGAAACACTTCTTTGCGTGGTGTTTTTCAAAACAGAACGAAATTGCGAAGCAACAAAGTTCCACCGTTAATTCCCGTGGAGAACGTGCGTAAACCTTTTCACTTTAATTTCTTTTCTTAATTCCTTTTCTCGTGTTTACTGTTTGAAACTCATTACATTCTCTCTTGATTCTCCACAGTTTTAATCGACACAGATTATGAGCCGCTTTATCCTAGAGAAGAGAAATCAGAAATGGTACATAAGCATGGATTTATGATTTTTAGCTATTCAAGATATGCATTGAAGATTGAAGAACCGTGTTTCCGTTGTTTACTTGCAGGAAATAATAAGATCCAACCTTAAGTGGAAAAGGCTTCTGCTTCTTGTGACTGTGTGGTTGGCTTTCTTGCTCATCCAAATTGTTAAGGCAAGTAACAAAAAATTAAAAAATAATAATAAATAAATTTGTCTTCTTCTACTAGCTTTTTTTGGTATTCAAAACTCTCACACTAATCAATCTAAGTAACCATTTGGTTTATACAGAACGAAATCAAAGTTTGCAGCACAGTGTATTGGGTGCTTTTCTGCTTACAGTTCCCAGTCGCTTTCGGAGTGTTTGGATTTGAAGCAGTAAAATTGTTCAGCGAGAACAAAAAGAGGCTAAGTAACGGAAACACTGAATCAATCTGTGAGGCTACGATCCAGTGGACTCCTCTGAGTCTTATCTTCTGTGCTCTCTGCGGACTCATTGGAGGCATCGTAGGTGGTCTTCTAGGATCCGGTGGTGGGTTTGTTCTCGGCCCTTTGCTTCTTGAGATCGGAGTCATCCCACAGGTTGCTAGTGCGACTGCAACGTTTGTGATGATGTTTTCTTCGTCTTTATCTGTAGTTGAGTTCTATCTCCTCAAGAGATTCCCAATCCCATACGGTAAGATCTCTCTCTCTCTCTTTTTACACAACATGAGATCACATTAACTGATGATGAAGGATGTTTGTTTCATTGACAGCAATGTACTTGATGTCGGTGTCGATCCTCGCTGGTTTCTGGGGACAGTCTTTCATAAGAAAGCTCGTGACGGTCCTGAAAAGAGCTTCGATCATCGTATTCGTTCTCTCGGGAGTTATCTGCGCCAGTGCTCTCACAATGGGGGTGATTGGGATTGAGAAGAGCATAAAGATGATACATAACCATGAGTTCATGGGTTTCTTGGGTTTCTGCAGTAGCCAGTGAATCGGTCAATTGTCAAAGTGGTTTCTTTTTCTTACTACATACTGGCCAATTTCGGTTGTCCAACACCAGTTATGAATCAGATTGTCTTGTTGGAGGGTTTGCTTGTGCTCCAAGCCATTTGTGAACTCATTTTGGTCAATACATAGTTGACCATTTTTTTTTCAGAAATAAAAAGTTGGTTATTATTGTGTTGCCATTTTTCTTTTGTATTATTGCATCTTTGAATGCTTGCGAAACAAACAAACAAAAAAACTGAAGTACATTTCTCACATGTGCAATGTAACGATTTAGTACAAGAAAACGCAAGATGATAATTCGTAAATTCCAAATTGGACTTTGATTAGATTTGGACTTTAGTACATCTTGAGACAGCTTGACTAAGAAAAAGACATCTTCAGGCCAATCTCACCTCATCATTTATGTGTGATTCTCAATGTTTCGGCTGAAGATATATGGCAATCCTTTTGTATTCCCACACAAATTTGTGTGATAAATACAAAAATAATTCTTGTCGTTGGCTTGCGTCCTCTGGTTTTTGGGACCAATGACAATAACATGATATGATTTTGAGAGTCATGGCCGGTTTATTTGAATTTAAGTCTAGTTATTACGATATTGTTTGTTAGCTCGCAGTTAAACGTCTGAATACAAAATAAATAAATGGAATTGAGATTTTTGGTCCACTCCTTAAAAACATGACAGAGCCAACTTTTTATTCGTGACTCTTCGAACTTACTCTGATTTTCGGTTTTTCATTTCGAACTTCGAAGTGTGACTTATACAATCTGAAAAAAATTTGGGAATTTTTTGTCGTGGAGAGGACAGAGGCACTAACACATAGTATATTGTCGATTGGATAAGGCAATGGCAAACGGACAATGACACAAGAAATACTTGATGGGTCACAACGAATACTTGAAATTTGAAGGCTCTAGTCAAAGACCTCTAGTGAAAACCTTTGTACCACGAAAGAAGGGAGAAGAACGACTATTAAGATATGATAGAAAAAACATTTTCAATCTGGAAGTCAAAAAAATAAATGGATGAGATGATTCCACAGGAGATCGATAAGCTATAAGGTTGGGGAGTGCAGGAAAGAAATAACTAAATGGCAGAAACAGAGGCATATCAATGGACAAAAGAAGATTGAGGAAAAAAGAAAAGAACTGGATGATGCACTTACGATTTATTTGAATTTAACTCTAGTTATTCTGATATTGTTGGTTTGCTCGCAGTTATATGTAAAATACAAAATAAATAAACGGAATTGTGATTTTTGGTCACTCCTTAAAACTGTTTCATTGATGACAGAACCAACTTTATATTCGTGACTGGTGACTGCAATGACTGTAGAACCCTAAATCGGGAACTACGGACAAGTGAATAAATTGCAAATGATGTGCGTTAAGGAAAGCAATCGGAGTCGAAATTCAGAAATTTCTTTCCTTAACCTGAATTATCCCAGGATAAAACCGATACGTATTGATTCCGCTCTCACTCGGAAAACAATACCAACGAACAAAAACTCTATTAAACTCTCGAACTAAACAACTAAGAACAGAGGAACAATATTTCTTACTTGGTATGAGTGTTTGCGATGTAAGAGATTATCTTGTAATGAGAAATAGAGCTCGTTTATATAGGTGAGGAGAGAACATGATTTGCCGAGATTTTAGCAAAATGGAAATCATTGAATTGGAGAAACGGATATGCAATTTAATTTGAAAGATCGAAACAGCTGCAGGCTTTAATGGCTGATTTGAAGAAAAGCGTGATTGAAGAGAAGACGAAGAAGAAGTGATTCTTCTTTCTTAATTCAAACTGACCAACCAAACCATTAAACCGATCAATTTAAATTGAACCAGCAGCAATTAATTTGATTCTTAAATTAAACCAAAACCAACCAAACTAAATAACCAAACCAATTGATTTAGTTTCTTTGGTTTACAAACTTTCTCCAAAAAATTAAACATGCGCGGAGGCCCCTTCGGGGCCTATTGCCAAGACCTAAGCCCAAGCCCGGCCTGGCTCGGCACGGCACGGCGGCGCGCGCGTGTGGTCTTTCCAACATATCTCTCACACTCCATAGTGTGTTCAACTATTTGAACGATGACATGAAAATGTCCTTTTTTATACAAGTGTAAACTTTTTCACACAACCAATGTGGGACAATTATACACAAGTTTCTTCATTAACACAATAAGTTCATAGCCCATTTGTTTCTCATTCACACATACATATTATATCAAGCTCATATACTTTATAACTTAAAAATATGTTCCAACAATCCCCTAAATGAATAGAAATTACATCTAAAGACTGGACAGACTCGAAAACTATACTAGATAAAAACTAAACTTGACTAGACGGAGACTAGAGAGTCTTTCGAGAGTATAAGCGAAAATGTAGTTGTATCTGATAGGTAGCATTTTTCAGCTCTGAACCAATCATTTTTAATATTTGTCGGGTTTACTTGGCCGCGAGGTGAACATGATGTCTTGAACCACCCGAATTTTAGTGTAAACCGAGACAACAGGTATCGCGCAACAACATTTCCTGATAGAGTTTTGTTCTCTGTTGTGTTCGTTTTGGCCCTGAACATTTCTTGGTTTATCATGAGTGAACTTGGAGAATTTAGCCTAACCTTCATTCTCCTAGAAACGGCCCCATTTCACACTCACTAGGTGATCTGCATTAGTTTCTTTTCAAAAGTATCCTATCATACTCCACTATTATAAAACTACGGAATCATTAAAAGCCTATGCTTATCCTTATACACAAACATGTAGCACTGTTTATCATTTAAGGAACTGGGTATAGACACAAGTCTTACAATGCCAAACTAGTCCATTTGAATCAGTTTTCCCTTTGAACCTACATCTTGGGATCTCCAGTCACGTAGGTGGGGTTTCCATCAAACTTCCTTTAATTTCGTAGGCTTCAAGCCCATTCCTCTTGATGATTTCAGAAATTTATCCCGTGGCAAACCTTTGGTAAACGGATCTGCTAGGTTGTCAACTGATTTGACATAATCTACATGGATTATACCTGTGGTGATAAAGTTTCTAACGGTTTTATGACGTCTCCTGAAATGACGACATTTACCATTATAGAAATTGCTCTTTGCCCGAGCTATTGCAGATTGACTATCACAATGCATACGAATAGCGAACACTGGTTTATCCCACTCCGGGATATCTTCCAACCAATTCCTAAGCCATGCCGCTTCTGCAGATGCAGTGTCTAGAGCTACAAACTCTGACTCCATCGTGGACCTGGTTTGAATTGTTTGGTTGGAAAATTTCCAAGACACCGCTGCATCTGCAAGCATAAAGACATATCCACTCGTGGATTTTGAATTTTGGGAGTCAGATATCCAATTTGCATCGCTATATCCCTCCAAAATAGCCGGCTCTTTACCGTAGTGCAGACCATAATCCTTGGTAAGACGTAAGTAGTTCAATACTCTAGTTATACCTTTCCAATGACTATGCCCTGGATTACTGGTGTAACGACTCAGTACATTTACTGCGTGCGCTGAATCGGGTCTAGTACAATTTGTTAAGTACATCAAGCTCCCGATCACCCTTGCATACTCCAGTTGTGAAACTGCGTCACTTGTATTTTTCTTCAAGCGAAGTTGAAGATCAACATAAGTTTTTGCTGTCCCTTTTGAGTAGGTCTTAAACCTCTCAAGTATATTTTCAGCATACCTTCAGTAGTTCTAATGATCTTAATCCCTAAAACTACATCCGCAAGTCCCATATCTTTCATATCAAACTTTTGGCTAAGCATATTCTTAGTCTGAGTGATCATGTTCGTTTTACTACCAATGATGAGCATATCATCTACATATAAACATAGCAAAACATACCCATGTGGAGTACATTTAACATAGATGCACTTATCACACTCATTTATGCTGAAACCATTCGACAACATTACATTATCAAACTTCTCATGCCATTGCTTCGGAGCTTTCTTAAGTCCATACAATGACTTCACAAGTCTACACACTTTGTGTTCTTGTCCAGGAACAACAAACCCTTCGGGTTGTTTCATGTAAATCTCCTCTTCTAAATCTCCATTTAGAAAAGCAGTTTTAACATCCATTTGATGAATTTCTAGGTCTCTTAATGCTGCTATTCCAATCAGCATTCTAATTGAAGTTATTCTCTTTACCGGAGAATAGGTGTCAAAGAAATCCAAATCTTCTTTTTGGCGGAATCCTTGCACCACAAGCCTAGCCTTGTACTTATCTATCAAGCCATTGGTTTTCAACTTGGTTTTGAAAATACATTTACACCCTAGTGGTTTGAACCCTTGGGGTAAATCAGTTATCTCCCAAGTATGATTCTGCATAATAGAATCAATCTCACTATTAACAGCTTCTTTCCAGAACGCTGCATTTGGTGTAGTCATGGCTTCTGTGAACGTTCTTCGTTCGTTCTCTACGAGAAAAACCATCAAGAAATCACTGCCAAAAGCTTTTTCCTTACGAGCTCTCTTGCTACGTCTAGGTTCATCTTCTTTATCTGTCTCAACTTCAGGACATGAAGTGCCGGAAGTGCTTGCTTCACTTGCATCTCTTTGCTCACGTGTCCGCTTAGGATAAAACTTATCTTTACACGAAAATACCATTTCAAAGAAAGATGCATTGCGTGATTCCATTACAGTATTGACATGGATATCCGGTATGTCCGACTTATGGATCAAAAACCGATAAGCACTACTGTTGTGCGCATATCCAATGAAAATACAATCCACAGACTTCGGTCCTATCGTGACCTTTTTCGGAGGCGGCACTGCCACTTTTGCTAGGCACCCCCACACTTTAAGGTATTTATACGAAGGTACAACTCCTTTCCAAAGTTCATAAGGTGTCTTGCCAGTGACCTTGTGCGGAATTTTGTTAAGGATATAATTTATGGTAAGCAACACTTCCCCCCCCCCCCCACAAATTCTGAGCTAAACCGGATTCTTGCAGCATTGCATTCATCATTTCTTTCAGAGTTCGGTTCTTTCGTTCCGCAACTCCGTTAGATTCAGGTGAATAAGGAGCGGTTGTTTGATGAATAATTCCATGTTCCGTACAGAAAGCATTAAACCGTCCATCATATTCCCCTCCTCTATCACTTTTGACTACCTTAATAGTCTTACTTAGTTGATTTTCAACTTCCAGCTTATATTCCTTAAATTTATCCAAAAGCCTCATCTTTGCTATGTAAAAAATATATTTTGTATGATCATCAATAAAAGTGATAAAATACTTTTTCCCACCTCTAGTTGGAGCATACTTTAAGTCACATAAATCAGTGTGAATTAAATCTAGAGGTGCTGTAGTCCTTTGGACTTGGGGCGATGGCGTTTTTTTGAGTTTAGCCAAATATTAAAGGACTCAAGCAAGTAAGCAACATACTTGTTCTTATTCATTCCAGAATTGGTTACAACAATAGAAACATTTGCAGCATTATTCTTAGAAACAACAATCTTGTCCTCCGAGGTACTTGCTCCACATTTTCCTGCATTGAGGACAGCTTGGACACACATCTTGACCAATCCATTCTTGACGAATCCTCTTCCAAGGTACATGCCCCACTTCTTAAGGGTGAGGTTTTTAGCCTCGAAGATCACTGAGAAACCAGCCTTGCTCAGCAGCGTACCGGAAATCAGGTTCTTCCTCATGTTAGGGACGTGTTTCACGTTCTTCAGCGTGATCTCTTGACCCGAGGTCATCCTCAGCACCACCAAACCCTTACCTTCGATTTTGGAGACAGCCTTATTACCCACGAAGAGTGCCTCCTCAGCCTTGTTTTTCTGATAGGTGCTGAACATTGCCTTATCATTGCAGATGTGGGTTGTAGCACCAGTGTCGTACCACCACTCATTGGTCTTCTCATCCACAAGGTTTACCTCTGTTACCACAGCACAAAGGTCCACCTCAGTCAGATGAGCCTGATAGTTTGCCGCTTTCTCCTTACTGCGACACTCCTTGGCCATATGACCGTTCTTACCACATGTATGGCACTTACCCTTGAAGAACTTCTTATTCTCAGCAGCAGGGGCGGAGGCAGAGGCAGAGGCAGCAGCATGCTTCTTGAAGTTTTTTCCATTGGGCTTGAAAGGCGAATTAGCAATTGCCTTGCCTTTTCCCTTGTCTACTTTTTTGTAGTGAACAACCACATTGACACTGTGCTCTTTGACTTAGACTCCGTTAGCAGTACGGTTCCGATCCTCAATGTTCAGCCTCTGGATCAAATCCTCCAGCGAGATAGCCTTCCTATTATGCTTGAGGTAGTTCTTGAAGTCAACCAACTCGGAGGAAGCTTCTCAATGAAGCTGTTGACCGTGAAGATCTCACAAATCGACATTTCCTCCGTGGCTACTTCTTGACAAATACGCTGGAAAGCTTCAACTTGTTCCATCATTGGTTTTTCATCCACCATATGAAACTCCAAGAACTTTTCCGTTGCATGCTTCTGACATCCAACATCTTCTACCTTGTACTTTTTGACCAAGGCATCCCACAAGGTTTTAGCAGTCTTCTTTTCACAGTAGATCGCGTAGAGCGGCTCCACAAGACGGACGAGGATCCATCCTTTGGTCATGTAGTCTCCTTGATTCCATGCATCAATGGTGCCAACGGTGTAGACATCACCGGGTCCTTCTCCAATCACGGGTTGTTCCTCCTCGAGGTACCGAGACAAGTGCATGGCGTGAAGGTAGAACTTCATTTGGTTCGACCACATCTTCCAGTTTTTCCGTTGAACTTGTCCGGCAACAAACCTTGGCATGATGCCTGAAGAGAGGCGAAAGATGGTGCTGGCGAATTAACAAACTCTCCAATTCAGATAAGTGCTGAGGAAACTGCTCGTAGGGCCTTGTTCCAAGCTGATACGGAGAGGACTGAAAGAGAAAAGACTGAGTTGACTGCGAAAGAAACAGCTGACAAAGAGAGGGCTGAGAGGGTTGTCCATGCTCCTCCTCCTGCACCAGCTTTCGCCTCTCTTCAGGCATCATGCCAAGGTTTGCTGCCGGACAAGTTCAACGGCAAAAGCTGGAAGATGTGGTCGAACCAAATGAAGTTCTACCTTCACGCCATGCACACATAGCCGATTTATACAATAACGCCGAAACGAGTAAGCTTTCAAGCAACAAACAAACGCAATAAACAATCCAACAGATTTGAATTCGGGTTAAGACTGTAGAACCCTAAATCGGGAACTGCGGACAACCAGTGAATAAATTGCAAATGTTGTGCGTTAAGGAAAGCAATCGGAGTCGAGATTCAGAAATCTCTTTCCTTAACCCGAATTATCACCCGCAGTGAGACGGTTGAATGTGATAAACGAATCCTAGGATAAAACTGATACGTATTGATTCCGCTCTCACTCGGAAAATAATACCAACGAACGAAAACTCTATCAAACTCTCGAACTAAACAACTAAGAATAGAGGAACAATATTTCTTACATGGTATGAGTGTTTGCGATGTAAGAGATTATCTTGTAATGAGAAATAGAGCTCGTTTATATAGGTGAGGAGAGAACATGATTTGTCGAGATTTTAGCAAAACGAAAATCATTGAATTGGAGAAATGGATATGCAATTTAATTTGAAAGATCGAAACAGCTGCAGGCTTTAATGGCTGATTTGAAGAAAAGCGTGATTGAAGGGAAGACGAAGAAGAAGTGATTCTTCTTTCTTAATTCAAACCGACCAACCGAACCATTAAACCGATCAATTTAAATTGAACCAGCAACAATTAATTCTATTTTTAAATTAAACCAAAACCAACCAAACTAAATAACCAAACCAATTGATTTAGTTTCTTTGATTTACAAACTTTCTCCAAAAAATTAAACACGCGCGGAGGCCCCTTCGGGGCCTATTGCCAAGACTTAAGCCCAAGCCCGGCCTGGCTCGGTACGGCACGGCGGCGCGCGCGTGTGGTCTTTCCAACATATCTCTCACACTCCATAGTGTGTTCAACTATTTGAACGATGACATGAAAATGTCCTTTTTTATATAAGTGTAAACTTTTTCACACAACCAATGTGGGACAATTATACACAAGTTTCCTCATTAACACAATGAACTCATAGCCTATTTTATTTCTCATTCACACATACATATTATATAAAGCCCATAGACTTTATAACTTAAAAATATGTTCCAACAATGACATCATTCACGGAGAAGGAAAAGTAGGCAGACAAAGCAAACCAAAGGGATCACTCTTGTTTATTATATTCCATCTCGAAGTGTGACTTATACGATTTGAAACATTTTGGGAAATTTTGTCGTGGAGATGACAGAGGCACTCACAAAGAGTATATTTTCCATTGGATACGACTATGGGAAATGGACAATGACACGAGAAATTCTGTGATGGGCTACCAAACTTATGTCCAATTCTCCAATATTATGATATTGTTCGCTTTGGACATAGGAGTTGTCAGCTCCCACGGATTTCTTACTGGGTTATTCTTCCCAAAAGACCTTATATTAGTTGGAGTTGGACATGACTTATAGACTAGACAATTCCTGATTAAACCTCCATTGTGAGACATTGTTCGCATCCCAAAAATCTCCCCCCCCCATAAGCTAAAGACCATATAAACTTATTGTCCTCTGTTGCGTTGTACCCTTCTTGTGCCGCCGTAATCACCAACATATTTCTTCACCCTAACTCTGCAATTAGGTTGTTTGAGTAAGAAAGTAAAGAATATAGAGAATCTAACGAGTTCTAATTATGATGTGTGATCCTACGTCTCGACCTGGAGCTTTCCAGAAATCCACTATCACCACAGATTACAACAATTTAGGGTTTCTCACAATCTCTCTAAGGACAAGAAAGATCTCTCAAAGGACAAGAAAGATCTTTCAAAAGCTCATAAAACTCTCTTAACCTAAATCCCACACATGGTTAGCTTTATATAGACTAAGGCAATTACAAAGATAAGACCGTTTAACCCAACTGTGGCCCAATAGAAATAAACTCATTCCTAAGTGACAAATACAAGTTGGACCTAGTTATTATTCAATGATTTTCATCACCAAAGAAAGAAGGGCCCAAACCCAACAAACTCCACCTTGATGACAATCCCTTTAAAATATAACATTTTCATCTTTGCATCTCATGTGCCGCTCCAGACAAACCAGCACCTTAGTGCTCTTCTAGGTTGAGAAAGCTCAAAGCCTTACTTATCCACAAGAATAACTTTTATCAACATATCAGCCGGATTCCTCTCAGTCGGGATCTTTGACAGCTTCACTTCACCAGACACAACAATATCCCTAATGAAATTAGTCCTCCTATTGATATGCTTTGTCCTCTCATGATGAACGTTTTTCTTGATTAAACTCAAGGCACTCGGAGAATCACACCAGATCTCTATAGTGTCTTGCTTAAAACTGAATTCCTCAGTCAAACCCCTTAGCCAAATAGCTTCTTTCACAGCTTCCATCAATACCATATACTTTGCCTCAGTTGTAGACGACGCGACGACATGTTGAAGACTCGATTTCCATCTTATAGTTGTTCCACATTACTACGACGGACAGAGGTTAAACGACTAGGAGCTCACCTTGATGTACTATGTCATTGGAGATGGATTTGCTTTGCCCAATATTTTAAAACCGATCCGGACTGGCCGATTCAACCGGTCCGATCGGGAATCAATGACTAGCCTAGTCCGGGTTAAGTTAAAAACCGGATTTGAATAGAACCGGTAAAACCGGTCAAAACTCGGCAAAAACCGGTGACCCGGTTTGATGTCAAAACCCAGTTTTTGAGGTTTAATTTTTATTTTCCTTTTTTAAGTAATAGCTTACCATAAAATAACTAATCAAAACCCAAAACATAAATCATACCAAAACTTACGTAATCGAAACCCAAACCCAAATTACTTTTTAAGCTATATATTTAATTTCTATTTTAAAATTTTTCTCAACTCAAATTAAGGAAGTCAGACCATATTTGGAAAACCGAAATCTTTGTACGTGGAGTATATAAGGAAATTTGTTAGAATTTCTTAGTTTTTAAACAAGTCTTACATTTTCTAAGTATCTCAATGAGAATATAAAGAAACTTCCTTCATATATAATTTTTCTGAATATTATTGATCATGGAATGGAATGGAGACTCAAAATCATTTTTAATTTTTTCATTCTTTACATGTTTTTACTTTTTTATTTGTTAATGATTGTATATAATACTAGATTTTGACCTACGCGTCACGCGCGGACTTGTGATTCGAGTTTTGGTTGACTTGTGTTGTTTGTTTTTTCTCCCGTCCCATTTTATTCGGTCTGTCGTATATCGCAAGTTAAAATGATATACATCTTAAATGAAGTAAATTTATAGTAGGAAAGGAAGTTTGTAGGCACTAGTCAATCAAAACTAAAAGAAGTATTGCACATAATGTGAATAATGAAATAAAAGTGATCACAACATAAAACATCGATAAATAATGGAGCTTTGATCATCTTCTCGAATCACCTTCGTTCCTTAAAGATCTTCATATAACATGTTTATATTGTTAAGAAAAAAAAGTATTAGTAGTGTTAAAGTAAATATGCGTATGAATATAGCAAAGAATGTAATTAGTAAAAATAAGGTGGGTAACATACCCTGAATGTTCTGAACGACTTTATGGAAAACTTTTTTGAAGACAACATTTTTGGTAGTCTTCATCGGTTTTCCATCTTTGTCAACGATCAGCACCTTTAATCCTGTTTTCGAAGTAACTCTAGAAACTGCTACATATAGTTGTCCATGTGAAAACACAGGCCTAGGTAAAAACAACCCAACATGATCCAGTGTTTGTCCCTGACTTTTATTGATAGTCATAGCGAAAGCCACAGACAGAGGTAATTGTCTTCTTCTCATTTTAAAGGGTAGCTACGTGTCAGACGGAGTTATCGTTATCCTTGGTATAATCACAATCTCGCCAGATTTATCACCAGTAATAATCTCGGCTTCTACCATACCCTCATCAAGTCGTGTTATCTGGAGTCTCGTGCCATTACATAATCCTTCTTTCGAGTTAATGTTCCTAAGCAACATGACATGTGTACCGATTTTCAAAAGTACGGAATGGTTGGGTAGACCAGACAGCTTAACGTTGTTAAGAAAATCCGGTGAGAAGATATGATCATTAAGTGAGCTTTTGTCAGATGGGTCTATAGAATTGGCACTTAGATATAGTTGCTCTGGAGCTGTAAGAAATCAAAATTGTAGGAATCACAAATCTTAAGTATTTTATTTAAATTTCTAGTCATAATAAGGAAATAAACGACCACGGAAATCTACTAACCTTCGAGCTTAGATAGCATATATTCGTTTATTTGATTGACATCGTCGTTCGTTGGACATAGAATTGTTCTCTTTTGGAAGAATGTAGCGTTTTTAGTCTCATTCAAGCGATCTCCATAAATGGCTCTAGCTATAGAATCGATCGGATTCGAAGTATATGTTATCAAATTCTTGTGGAATATCAATATCGACTTCCTTCTCCAACATTGCCATCTCCAATATCTAAGATCCAGTCAGAAAACTCTTTGATGTTGTTAGCCTCGGCAGGACTTAAGTCAGCAAATAACCTCATCTTTTTCGTCAATGTCATTACCATGCATTTACTCCATAGATAAGATGAGCAAAGTGATGCGAGAACAATGTCATTCCTTGAACCACCAGGAATTACAGGTATAACATGTCTGAAATCACCTCCAAAAACAACAACCTTACCACCAAAAGGTTGGTCGTTTCTCATAATCTCTTTAATACTTCTGTCTAGAGTCTCAAAACAATACCTCGACATCATAGGTGCTTCATCCCATATAATCATAGACGCTTCCTTAACCAAATTCGCAGAATCGGATCCAATCTTCATCGAACATGTAGTAAACTCGGTAGTTTTGATGGGAATTCCAAACCGAGAATGTGCCGTCCTTCCATCAACTAACAACAACGAAGCTATTCCACTCGAGGCAACATTGAGACAAATAAGATCTATAATTCTTACCACAGCAGATAGTAACTTCCACAAAAAAGTTTTTCCAGTTCCTCCAAATCCGTAGACAAAAAAAACACCTCCTCTATTATTGAGAACTGAGCCAATAATTTCATTTTAAATTTTCCTTTGCTCATCGGTTTGCATCAAAAACCATTCATCATGTTGTTTTCGCAATCTATCATAGTTAAACGACTTTTCATCATCTATTAAACGATTAGTGGTTACGATACCGTCTGATTCTGGCTGAGGCATGTTTGCAAAGTTTGAGAGAGAACTTCCATTCCACGACAACTGCTTTTCAATCTCTTGAAGACAAAAGTTTTTTTTTTGCTCCACACTTAAAGTGAGGTCTACAAAAAAAAAAAAAAAAAAAGCTATGTAAATGTAGAAATATAAATATACGTTGTATACTACTTCATGAAGAGAAATAGGCTTACAAATATACACTAATCATTACTTGGTCGTTTCAATTCGATACTTTTGAACTTCTCTATATCATCGATTAACAACGGCCAAGATTAACAATGGTCAAGATGGCATAGAAGCTTAAAATTCATAAGAGACATTTCATCCATATTACTTGTTTGCATGTTGAAGAGGTCTACATTCCTCAAGTACGCTTCATCATCGGGGACCCTCCTCAAAATGCGACACGATGCTCTTATGCGGGTGTGTTCTTCAAAATCCGTTACATCCAACATGATGGATTGGAGGACATCGGCTGGAAGATCGACTAAACCGGTCGGATTTGGACGATTCAACCTCCTACACCGCCTCTCGTTCTCACCGGAAGAGGAGCCTCGATGGACAACCAATCGTCTTCTCTCCCAAGCCATTCTTTTTGTTTTTTGGACCTTTGGTTTTCCGGTGAGGTAAGTCGAAGAGTATTGAAAGAAAATAAATGAAAAGAGCGTACCCAACACCTAGGTTTCCTTTTGTTTTAGTAAAGACTAAGCTGAATTTAAGTAGAATAGCGTTGGAAAAACCTAGTTCCTATTTTTATTCTTTTTTAATTGTGTTGTTGTCTTGGATATATATTGATGGATGCACCCAATAAATGAATATGACGGTTTAGCACAATGGTTATGATATACGCGTTTCAATAAATGACCCGGGTTCAAAAACCAGGTTGCCATTTTTTTAAGGCAATTCCGATTTTCGTTTGTAAATAGTGTTATCTATGGATATATTTTAATGAATAGAACTCATGTCCGAAGATAACAACTTAGCATGATGGTTACGATTACGCGTTTCAGCCATAGTTCAGGGTTCGATTCTGGCTGTTTTTTTTTAAAAGACACTAAAATAATTTCAAGTGTTTTTGGTCTCAAACTTCAAATTTTGCAGATTGATTTTATGTTTAAATATTTTTGTTTAGGATTTTAAACATAGATATAGTTCTTTTGGCTCTAAATGAATTATGGAATGCAACGATTCTTATTAATACGGACGACTTCATATTAAAAATTCAAAAAAATTAACAGCATCAAAACTAAACCAAAAATCCAAATTGATACTTTATCTTCCACAAAGATTACATTCATGCTAATCACACATCTTGATTCATCTAGAAGTCATACCTTGTACCCATTGACTCTATCCGGATAGCTAGTGAACATTCCCTTCACCGCTCTTGGTCTCAACTTCCCTTGATCTACATGTACATATACCAATGCCCCAAATATTCTCATGTGCTCTTAACCAGGACTTCTTCCTAGCAATAGTTCCTCAGAAATCTTACCATCTAATCCCGATAAAAGGCTTCTATTTATTTGGTACACCGTTATGCTCACCGCCTCATTCCAGAATTCTTCACCCAAGCCACTTTCATCAAGTATACAACGCACTTTCTCCATTATCGTTCGATTCATGCGTTCTGCCACTCCATTCTGCTTCGGACTGTACAAACATTTTTTTTGCCTTTCAATCCCATGTTGCTTGCAAAACCCATCGAAGTTTTTGTTTAGAAACTCCAACCCATTTTATGTTCTCACACACTTAACCTTCTTGCTGATCTGATTCTCAACCAGCTTCTTTCATTCACAAAAATTTGTTATGGCTTCACTCTTAACAAACAACAGAACACCCACAATTTTCTAGTGTAACCATCAATGATAGACAAGAAATATTGTATACATGATATGATTGGAGTAAACGATGGAGATTCTCAAAGATATGAATGGACATACTTCAGAGTTTCACCTGAATTATGCTTCTCAATGTTGAAGGTCAATCTCTTGGTCTTCCCAATTACACAACTCTCACAGAAATCCATCTCTCCAATATTCCTCTAGTCAATGATGCCCCTTTTTGCTAGGATCAT
The DNA here is from genome assembly GCA_900116095.1 of Euclidium syriacum. Lineage (NCBI taxonomy): Eukaryota > Viridiplantae > Streptophyta > Magnoliopsida > Brassicales > Brassicaceae > Euclidium > Euclidium syriacum. Next base: position 7,673,495 of record FPAK01000009.1, on the reverse strand, counting down.
AAGATAAGTAGGGTTGAAGAGTAAAAATAAATAGGGTTCAAATATCTCTTCTCCCTAAAACAATCTCTTTCTAAAAACCCTAAATAAAATAAAGCACAGCCTAAACAATGGCTTAAAATAGGTATTTATAAGTCTTTGGACGTCCATGAGTTTTTAGAAAACGAATTGAAAACATCAAAGCCCATTAGGAATAGGAAATATAAATTTATTTTTTTCTCTCGTCAGTTCCCGCCATATTTGACATGTCTTCACTAAAATGAGCGAGATTCAGACAACAAAACGACTTGAAACCACTTGGAGATGAAAGCTAACTTCCGTATCTTCATTTTGATATATAGATAGTCTCCTAGATCATCTGATAAGTGGTCCTACTAATGTCAAACTTCTGGAACATAATTTTGTCTCTATATTTCCTTTTCTTGTCCTTTTTGCTCCAAAATCTTCAATTCATCCTTAAACCTATAAAACCTATAAAACACACTCCAGAAACTAAAAAGACCCTAATAGACTATATAAATATTGGTTAGAAACTCATAAAAACACGGTTATATTATCAATGATGCCCCTTTTTGCTAGGATCATAAGATTTTTCATGCTCATGTGTCCCAACCTTCTATTCCACAAGACTGTCTCATCATTGGCGGGTTTCCCGGAAACACTAATATTTGACTGTCTTGTTACAGTCTCTCCATCAAGCATATACAAAAAACCACACATAGTTCCTTATAAACCCATCTTCCCGTTCTTGTAAAACCTTGTTTTTTCTTTGCCTCCTGCATGATCAAACTCAAGCTTATCCAATGTAGTGGATGAAATCAAATTTCTCCTGAGTTTAGGGATATACCTGACATTAGTCAATATCTTTATTGTGCTACCTTTAGCATTGATGTTAAGCTCGAATGTATCAAAAAACTATCTCCTTGAAATCATGTGATATGAAGCACCCAAATCTATCACCCACCTCTCTTAACGCCAATCTTCCGAGACTGTTTATACTCCAACTCATGTTGATTGGTCGATGAAAACTGCCGCAGTGGCATATTCATCATTGCCACCTTTCCTTTTCTTCCATGCAAAAAAAATTAACTTTCATGTGTCCATCCTTATTACATCCTCAATGGTAATGGATTCTGTACCATACTTCAATAACTCCCTCATAGAATCATATATGGTGGCAAGGAATTGAGCAAAAAAATAAGTTGTACCTCATCCGCAGTTGTGACCTTTACACCAACCAACTCCAGAACAGTCTTCAAGAAGTCATCGACATTCTAATTGATTGACTTAGACCAATCCATCTTGAATGTATAAAATTGATACAACAAGTGAATCTGAATCGATACTTGTTGTTATATAATCTCTCTAGAGCTGCCTAAAGATAACAACTTGTTGTGCGCTTCTCTGTTTTTCTGAGGACCTTGTCTCCTAGATATAGAGACTAAACATCCATTGCATGCTCTGCTCATTCTACCTTCTTGACTTCTTTTGCCTTAAGTGTCTATGCGTAAGCTTCCGCTGATTCTTCCTTCTTAATCACCAGCTTTTTCGGCTTAGTGGTTTGTGGTAGTAGCTTTCCCTTCAAACCCTGGAGATTCATGTGAGCTACCTTTCTTCTCTTCCACATATGGATGTCACATATACCATCAAAGATGGCCATTTTCACCTTCGGCTTCTTATATTCGTGAGGCATCTCAACCAAACGAAAAACTACTGTCTCCCTGCAGTTATTGTGTCGATCAACAGAAGATGGTGTGTCGATCAACAAAGAACCCAGACGCAGATTCTCCTTCAAAACATAGCCTCTGTGTTGATCGACAGAGGATGTGTGTCGATCGACAGGTAACCCAGATCACGATTCTTCTTCTTGGAGAAACCGCTTATTTCCTTTCCCTAGCAATCAACACAAAACCCTAAGACTATCAATCTATTAACCCTGATCTAAAACCTAAATCCCAAGATAAATTATTTAACCCAAGCTGTGATATCAATTGATGGGTTACCAAGCCCATGTTTAATTCTCCAATAGTATGATATTGTCCACTTTAGGCATAGTAGTTGTCAGCCCGCACAGATTTGTTAATGGGTTCTTCTTCCCAAAATGCCTCATACTAGTTATAATTGGACATGACTTATATATGGGTCAGGACGAATACTTGAAATTTGAAGGCTCTGGTCAAAGACCCCTAGTCACAACCTTTTTGCCACGAAAGAAGGAAAAAAGCTATTAAGATATGATAGAATCATAGAAGTATCTTTCCCAATCTAGAAGTAAAAAATTTGGTGAAAACCACATGGAGAAGATGTTGTAGGATATCAATAATGATACAAGCTTGTAATCCACCAAACTTATGATCACGTTATGGACGAGAGATTCCAAGCTATATGCTTAAAAGATGGATGGTGATAGAGATAGAAATGGATAGAGGTTGTCGAATTAATCTACACTCAACCACAAATAGAATAACTTGAATACACAAGCTATTTGGCTCCCCAAATTACAAAAGAAAAGTGAACTCACACTATACTTTAAATGAAAAAACACAAAGATAATTCTTTGTAAAAAAAATGTTATATTTTAATTAATCTTTAGAAAAGGGGTTGGTTTGTAATGAACTAGGAACTGACTTATATAGGGTTGAAGTACAACATCTCTAGTGTCTAACAAAAGAAATAAATCACAGAAAAATAGCCGTCGGAGAATTAATGAAAAATCTTTGAAATAAGGGAAGTGTAAGGCTCCTTGTATCTAGAAAATTTTGGGAGGAAATGGTATACCTTTGGGATATTCTGAATGTTTTATAGAGATGGACCCATAATTGATTTTAACAGAGGTCAAAATAATAGTCTAACAAAATTGACATCATTATTTTCTAGGCAGTATAATTTGGGTAAACATCAGTTCGGTTGACGTCCAGCAAATTAAGGGGTAGGAAAAAAACAGAACCGGACTGAACCAAGCGTAACCAAAACCCAAAGTATACCCAAGCCATTCTGTTGAAGTTTTCTTAATCCGAATCGAATAAAAAAAAATTATGTGGTTATTGAATTAAGTATACTAAGGAGTGATTGGTATGGAGTTTCATTTTAGATTTTTATATTTAAAAGTTGCTGTAAAATACTCACTTTAAAAAAATGGACTGACTTTAAAAAATATAAAAGTCTCAAATTAATGGCTTTAAAAAGTTAAAGTCATTAATTTGAGACTTTTATATTTTTTAAAGTCAGTCCATTTTTTTTAAAGTGAGTATTTTAAAGCGTAAAAAAGAAAAAAAAAATCAAGCAGTTTGAATTTGAGAAAATTAAAAAATATTTTCAAGACTTTAAAATGTCTTCTAATTAAATTTTAGACTTTAAAATTTTTTAAAGCTCTCATATTCTCCGAGCATAATTACCAACCACCCTAATAAGATACATAATATTATGATCCTTTTGCCTAAATCCACGTTTTTCTATTGTTTGTTGGAGGTGGGTTTAGCAACCCCCATAGAAGGATCCGGTTCGAATCAACCCAAGATCACTGATTAAACAAGCGAAAGTCCAAAACAAGGGTTTAAACTAGCACGGCCCAAATCAAGTCTAGAAGTCGATCCTCAGCTTCGGTGCAACGTCCGAAAACCACGTCAATACCAAACCGAGCCAGTAAACGAGCGCCACGCGCCCTACCCTACCAACTCGAATACCCTACTTTTGGTGGATGCTTAACACGTAGCCTACACCAAACAAGAGTTGTCGATCGAGGACGCGTTAGAAGAAAGTTTTTGAACTTAGACGCAACTGCCTCCTGACCGTAAACAGTTCGACTGCTGAAGAAATGATGACCTATCCAACTTCCCGCAACTCTAACTCGGCAACCTCGTAGCAAATGATGACCTTCGAGACACGAGCTCACCTTCTACAAGCCTTACGCTCATCTCCTCAGTATAAATAGGAGGCACATTCAATGTAACTAGACACACATTAGCTGCAGTCAATGTTCGGGATTTCGATTACAGAGATACAACTAAGATCATCTTTAACATTTCAGCTCGACTTCCAAAGTCATAAGGTGTTAGATTGCGATCTCAGCTTCTTGTTCGATCTTATTCGTCGAAACCACTTGTCTACTTCTCTTTGTAACTCCTTTCTACTTATAAAAATAAGGTTTTGGAGCATCCCTTTAGAATCTCGTATTCAACTTTTTTCCCTTTGCTTAAGGTTTACCTCATCGCTGAATCGCGGACCCTCACATTTGAATATAAAATCCGTACTTGACTTGCGCTGAACTTCTCGGGTTCAACCTTTGGTGCCGTCTGAGGGGAACATTCATGAATATTCTAACAAAGTAAAAGGTAGACCCTAAATAGTGAATGACTCAGCTCCAACCGCTATGAGCGCCTCAAGCTCGCAAATGATACCCGCTACAACATTTGCACCCATGTAACCTCTCCCTGCCAAAGTTGTCATCATTCCACCTCCTATTGCGTCGGCCACCATGACAAAAGCCACACCATCCGAACCTGTTCGCGTCAAAGTACCAGCGACCCAAGTAGCTCCCAACTCCGCTATCGCAGCAGAAGGCTCGAACGCCATTGGTTCATCCCGACTAGGCATCGACGTTCAAGTCGGGGGAGTGGAGGCTGTCGTCCTCACAACCGGAGACGAGTTGAAACCAGTATGAACTCAACGTACGCGAGCCATGATCCTTGGAAGATGCTCTCTTCAAGGTCCAGACCTTCTTCCGAATGAAGGAGGAGCACGGAGCCTCCGACCCTCCTCTCCGAGCCCCTCCAGCCTTAACTACCGCCGGGCAGCAACAGCTTGCCACAGATCTACAAGCAAAGATGCATCGAGCAACGGTGCACCTGGTTGGAGAAGGGACCAAACCCCTGGATCATAATGTGAAGAGACCACGAGATAACGACCACGATCTGAAGGCCTACTACAAATACATAAAAGGTTCGGGCATTCGACTGAAGGATGTCGCCATCTGAACTACCACTTAATCGAGAGCTTCAAGAAAGGAAAGGCCGACATCCCTCCACCTACACAAAGGAACGACAGGAAGCAAGCAGCACCACGAGTAAACCAAGTATTAACTCCACGGTACCCCCAAGGGAATGGACAGGCGGAAGCATCATATCGGAAGATTGTGGACGGGATTCGAAGGAGTCTTCTTGATAAAAAAGATAAGGGGGTATCCGAGCTCCACGGAGTCTTATGGGCGTATCAAACTACTGATTGCCGAGCAACGGGACGATCTCCGTTCTCACTGTCTCACGACATATAAACATTTGCCTCGGTCAAAGTGGAGGCATCGTAATAAGAATGATAAATGCTTTGTATTTTATCAATTTAGATATTGTGGTATTTGGTTTAGGAGAGGTAGGATTTTCCTGTATTTTTTTCATGGTGCTTTTCAATATTTTTTTTCTTTTTTTTTTCAACCTATCGTCTATGCCTTTTTCTATTTTTGTATCTTACAGGTTTATTTATTTATTTTTGAATGGTCTATGAAACTTCATGTCTTTGTGTTCTTAAATATTCTTTATTGTTTTTCAATTGTTATTTCATACACTGTTGTAATTTATACCCACCTTTATAAATTTGAAGCCTTATAACTTATTTATTTTCCATAATTTATTCAACAAAAAATGTCAAGTTAACAAAAAATAACAAGTAATAGCTTTATTATGCGTAGTGATGATGATTTGTATTAACAATTAAACTCTCTATGTAACAATGTTAATTCTTATATTTCAAGCATTCCTAATTTTTATAACAAAAGAGGTATTCAATTTTTGTAAATTTTGATTAATCATATTATTTATAGATGCTTGCAAAATTATTTTGCTTTTAAACAGGATATCCATTAGCTTTACATGTTACAGGTGAATTCTTTGTGTTTAATAATTATTTATATAATTTGAAATATTAGTTAAATAAATTTTATTAAATTTTTTTCATACCTGCATCTAATTAGATTCGGAGAGTATAATTTTGGACATGGAAAGAATAGAAAATTTTGGTGAACGCAAATATAAGGAAGTTATCCAACCGTTGAAAGGTTTAGTTACCTTTTTTTTTAATAACACTATGATCGTCTTGTCTATACCTTTGTATCATTTTCTATCTTCTAATATTGAACTTTGTGTACTTTTTTGTTAAACTCTGATTATTAGGTGTAAAGAAGCCGAAATACAGTCAAATTATAGAATGTAATGATGGTAAAGGTATGTTAAAAAATTTAAATAGTTTTTAAAAAGTTTTGTATCGTCATTTTAAATTTAAAAAATAATATGCAGAGAAAGGTAAAATTTCTCAAAATACACTATACAAAGGTGTGGAGACTGTGATGCTTTAGTGTGGCTTGGTGAAAGCACTGAGAGAGACCGAACAACAAAACATCGATTGTTTACAATATGTTGTAAACAAGGACATGTGAAACTACCAAGGATTGAAGAACCTCCTCATATACTTACAAAACTTCAATGTGAATCTGCAACTTTTCGTACAAACTTTAGAGTTTTTAATTCTATGTTGGCTATGTGTTCCATGGGAGCTGATATAGATTACTCAGTATTAAATTCCGGATGTCCTTTTTATTTTAAGGTTCATGGTGAAAATTATCATAGTATTGGAGCACTCCTTCCTGTTGATGGTGAGAAGCCTAAGTTCTTGAAAATATATATATCTAATACATCTAATGAAATTAAAAATAGGATGTCAATTATGAATCGAGAAGGAAATATAAATTTTAGTATTGTTGATAAAAATGCTTGACGAAAATAATATGCTTTTAATATGAAGAAAAGCTAGAGATAGATGTGAAAGTGGTGAAAATGCGGAGATGAAAATTCATATGGTAGGATACGATAAAAGAAAAAGAGAATATGATTTACCTTCAGCAAATGAAATAGCTGATTTAATTGTTGGTGATTTTTCTACTAAGATTAAAAAACGAGATGTATTAATTCAACATAAATCAGAAAATTTACAACGAATCTTAGCTACTCATCCTCTTTATATGTCTTTATAATATATATTATTTTTTTCTTTATGGAAAAGTTGGGTTTTACAAAGGAATACCCTATGATAATAGTTCTTCATCAAGTGAGGTTAAAGGTTATGTCTCAATGACATAATATTATATGTATTGTATCCATAATAGAAGAACCGAAGGATGTATTATACTAAGAAGTGGGTGATTATTACACCAGTTTGTTGTTGATGCATTTACGATAATTGAATCTAATCGTCTTATATTTATAAAACTTAATCAGAATAAGATTAGATCTGATGTTTATAACAATGTTAAAGATAATATATTAAGAGGAGATCATGATCCTCATTGTCTTGGAAAGAGGATAGTATTACCCTCTTCTGTTATAGGAAGTCCAAGGTATATGGCAGAAATATATCAAGATGCAATGGCACTTTGTCGTTGTTATGGAAATCCATATTTGTTTATTACCATGACTGCTAATCCTAAATGGGTTGAGATAAAAGATTTTTTGGAAATCTCGGGCAATGCTTCTGCTAATGAAAGGCATGATGTTGAATCAAGAGCTTTTTATTTAAAATTGGATGAATTAGTGGATTTAGTTCGAAAAAATCTTTTTTTGACTAGTTAATGGAGGTAATTATATGTATATATATATAGTTTAATGTTATAGAATTATGTTTTTACTTTATGATATCTATAATAATTTGAATGTAGATTACTTATATATAATTATATAATTTTTTTGTAGTCGTTTATACAATAGAGTTTCAAAACGCGGTTTTCCACATGCACATATTCTTGTTTGGCTAAAAGTTGGACGTGATATAGCTCTTCAAATAATGTTGACAAATTTGTGTCTGCTGAATTTCCCAATAAATTAGATGATCCGCAAGGTTTTGAATTAGTAGAGCAATATATGATTTACGGGTCATGTGGGATGTATAAACCAAATAATTCTTGTATGAAAAATGGTGTTTGCAGTAAAAAAATTATCCTCACCAGTTTTATAATTCGTCATGTATCGACGAAAAAGGTTATGTATTTTATAGATGAAGGGACATCAAGTCTAGCTTTGTTATAATATAACAAAGGTGATATCAAATTAAATAACCAATATATTATTCCACATAATTTGAAATTATTCAAAATATTTCATCTTCATATAAATGTGGAATTTTACAAGTGCAGTGAAATATGTTTTCAAATATATAATAAAGAGAGTTGATAAAGCAACAATTGTTTTTGTAAAAAAAAATAGGAAGACAAATAATTATGACGTGGATAAATATGATGAAGTTAGTGAGATTGAAAATTATATTGATTGTCGATATGTATCTGCATGTGAAACAATGTGGCGAATCTTTAAATTCGAGATACACCATCAACATCCTCATGTTCAAAGGTTAAGCATGCATCTTTTTGGGCAACAACCAGTTCTTTTTAGAGATTATTGTGATCTAGATAAAGTTCCTAATTACTATGAATCTCAAAAAATTATGTTTAGCTTAGTTATACATCAATAAAGTCGACCTTGAAGCGAGAGAATTAACATATGTTCAATTTCCAAGTAAATATGTTTGGAACAAATCAGAACATATATACACCAAACGAAAAATAGTGCGTTCTATCGGTAGATTATATAACATACATCCTTTTTATGGTGAGTTATATTATCTTAGAATATTAATTAACCATTTAAAAGGACCTACAAGTTTTAATGATATTTTGACTGTGAATGAAAAGTTACATAAAATTTTTAAGGATTCATGTGTTGCTCGTGGATATCTTGATGGAGACGAAACATGGCAAAAAAATATGATGGAAGCTGCAACATGGACAACTCCTATTTATTTACAAGATTTATTTGTAATGCTATTAGCTCACTGTGAGGTAACAAGTCCTGTAAAATTATGGAATGCTTGTTGGAGAGATTTAAGTGAAGATGTTGTTTAATTAGCTAAGAAAACTTTTAGATTTTGATAAGCTAATATTAAAAGATGCAGATTTTCAAACATATACTCTTACTGAAATTGAGTTGTTATTGTTACGTTCTGTTCGATCCCTTTCAAACTATCCAGATTTGCCAACACCAGAGAGTATAGTTGCACGTTTATCAAATTTATTTGTTCAGGAAGAAAATTTGTTTGATACTGTTAAATTAAAAGAGGAGTTTGAAGAATAATTTAGTTTATTAAATAAAGAACAGAAACAAATGTATGAAGCTGTTATAAATTCAGTGCATAATAATAGTGGAAAATTATTTTTTTCTATACGGTTCTGGTAGTACTGGAAAAACGTTTGTATATAAGACTATCATAAACAAACTTTGATCAGAAGAACTAATAGTAATTCTCGTAGCTTCTTCAAGAATTGCAGCTGTGCTTCTTCCTGGTGGTAGAACAGTTCATTCTCGTTTTAAAATACCTATGAACTTGTTTGATGATTCAGTATGTGATATAAAAGTAGGACCTACATTGGGTGATATATTGATACAAACAAGTTTCATAATATGGTACGAGGCGCCTATGACACATAAATATGCATTTGAAGCTCTTGATAGATCATTATGAGATATTATGGGTAAAGTAGATGATTATTCACATTTAAAACCATTTGGAGGAAATAATATATTATTAGGAGAGGATTTTCGGCAAACTTTACCAGTTATTGCTCAAGGAACAAGACAAGATACCATACTTGCTTCATTTAACCGCTCTTATTTGTTCTTTCTAAAAACATGTGCTTAAGACAATCTAAAGTGGACTTTTCTAAGTGGATTTTAAAGGTTGGAGACAGAGTTCCAGATAAAGTAGATAATGAAGCTTCTAGATACTCTGGTGAAGATTATATATTTGTCGATGACAATTTGCTGTTACAATCAAAGGATAATCTCATTACTTCTTTGGAAAGTCATGTTTATAATTCCTTTTTTTTTATAATTATACAAACATATAATATTTAAGGAAAAGAGCAATATTAAGTCCAAGAAATGACATCGTAGATGAAATTAATTATGTTATGTTGACGTGGCTACCAAGTAAAACAAAAGTTTATTACAATGTAGATTCAGCCAACAACAATGAGGATGACGTCTCTAATTTTAATTTTGGAATACCCCCATTGAGTATTTAAATGCGATGAATTTCCAAAATTTTCTCCAACATAAATTGTGTCTTAAGGTCAATTATCCCATTATGCTTATATGTAATATTTGTCAACGAGATGGTTTGTGTAATGGTACACAGATGATTATCTCGCGATTAGGTTCACGTGTTATAGAGGCCAAAATCATTATCGGACACAACGAAAGAAAACTAATTCTACTTCCAAGAATCTCACATTGTCAAACTGATGAAAAAATGCATGTGGATATACGTAGAAAGCAATTTCCCGTTAGACTTTGTTATGAAATGACAATTAATAACAACCAAGGACAAAACTTAAGTCAAGGTGTTTTATATCTGCCTAAATCTATATTTATTCATGGAAAATTATATGTTGCACTTTCTTGAGTAATATCCGTTGATAGTTTTAAGATATACCAAAAAGTTAAAAATCATAATACTATAGTTTGTAATATTGTTTACAAAGAAGTGTTTAGTTATATGTAGAAATTTTTAAAATTTATACATTTTATGCGAGTTATTATTGTTATAAACTTCTTATGGTTAAATAAAATATATAAACTTTAAAAATTTATGTTAAAATTATATTAAATTTTATTCAGTTTTTGGACATCTTCGTTATTGGTGATTTTTAACATATAAGTGTATAGTTATAGTTATATACTTATAAACTGGTTAACTAATTTTATTTAGTTTATTAGTTACTTATCAAATTATAGTTATACAAATATAAGTATATTACTTAATAATATTTCATTTAAATTTAAAAGAAAAATATTTTACTCACTTATATGTTAAAATTGTTTTTTTTTTTTTTTTTTTTTTGTTAAGTAAATCAAACCATGTAATTCTTAGTCAATGTTTAGCTAATCGTTTAGTCATTTGATCATCTAGAATGTTTTTCTTCCCAAAACTACACCGGATTAACTGTGTAAATTAGTCTAAGAAAATAAAAATTTTATTTGGTAGATCTGAAAAGTTTTCATTAGTTATAATTAAGAGTTTTGTACCAGTACAAAATTGAACATTAACAGTGACTCTTTAGCAAGAGAATCAACTACTCTATTTTTTGGCTCAATTTAGATGTTTAAACCCAACTCCCTTGAAGTTTTGAGTGAATATGTCGATAAGATGGACTATACTGTTTTCATCAGGATACTTTCATTCTAATCGTTGCTAGCTTCATCAATCACGTCGAGCGTAGCTTTACCTTCTGCTATTAGCAGAGAGCTGATGTGGTAATGCCTCTTCTTCTCTTGATATAGCCGTTACTTCTTTTGGTGCATATACCTTTTATCTGAGTATTGGTTTGCCTTATCCACGCTACATCAGAGTGTATGATGTAGGCATGTAGGAGAAGATTGATAATGTTTTCTTCCTCACGTTGCAGAGTTTGCTCTTCATTTGTTTCCCTCACAATTATTTTATTCAGTTTCTGATTAAACACAATTTTTTTATAAGAGTTCCAAACACGAATATTAAATTACATTTTAGTCCATAAAGAATCTAGATGAGAAAAAGAAAACAATATTAATAGAGACATCGTTTCTCTTCATAAAAAACTGATAAGTAAACAAAGCTTTACACCCTTATAAATATAAAACACATGTAAAACTCTTGTTATTGGCGATAATAAAATTTTCGAATTAGTGTGTGTTTTCTTCTCTTTAGTTTTTTTGGGAACTTCCGTCCAACGATAGTGTTCTTCACATAAAAATGTCTTGGTCATTTGACTAAATTCTTCGTGTAAGTTATTGCTCTTACTTTTAACTTGTTAACACATTCTCACTTTCGTTTAATCGGTTTTTTGCAAACATTGTTCCTACCGTGAAATTATTTCAAACGCCTCTAAAATTATAAAATTGTTTTTTTTTTTATTAAAAAAACAACGTTTTTAATAGTGAAATTATTTTAACATACCGTATATAAAATGTAGTTCATGCTGTTAGTATGGTTAATTGGATGGATCAAACAATTATCACATTTCATGTAAGAACGGAGGCATAAATCGGAGGAGGATGTGGTGGTACAATTGTAGTATTGTCAAAAAAATTCCATAACTTCATGGTATTCCCCACATTAAGGCCTTACAAAAAAAACGGAGGAATTGCATCATTTTTTTGCCATGTTTGAATCATTTATCACTGATCCAAATGTGTGTTGAATCACATAGAAAACCGACGTGGATCTCAGTGATGCAAATGACTTGTAACATTTCGGGCAAGCGATTTAAAAACCGACATCAATTCAACCAAACGATTCACTTTTGCACCATTTGGAAAAACTGATTTCAATATTAAAATCAGTTAGGTAAAACGATTTTAAAACTCATATCAATTCGAAGATGTGATTCAAAATTCAGTATCAGTTTTTAAAAATTGATAGAAAGATTAGTAACACTTTAGCAAAACCGATATTTTTAACTGCGTCATTTATTCTAAATGATTGAAATTACACAATCACTTATTCATTTGATATAACTATCAGAATCATTTTTCATATTTGATTTAAATCTCTGTATCACATTGATTAACTGATGTTAATTTCCCTATCATTTTGTTTACATGATGTAAACTTCTGTATCGTTTAGATGTATTGATTTTAATTATTAAATTAGTCTGGGTAAATGATGTTAAGTACGGTATCAATTTTCTGTAGCTGAAGTAAACATTATCATCATTTGTCCGTATAATCAATGGTAGTATTATAGTATCGGTTTCATAAATTTTTGATTTAAAGTTATTTGCGTCTTTTTTGAACAATTGATACTATCATTGGTGTCTATTAAGGTAACCGATTCCCCCCAAACTTGTATCATTAAGAAAAGATGATTTTCTTTTTGGAGAATAAAAATTAAATTTAATTCCATTCCAAAATAAAGAAAATGACAATATTGTTTTCAATCAGAAGATCAACAAAATAAAAGAAAATAAACCAAAAAAATACATTTAAACTTGAAAGAACGATATTGAAGCCAAACATCACAAACTTCTCGAAGATGTAATCCACCATCACGACCAACGTCTTCATATGTCCTCGGGAAGATCCTCATCACCAGTACCATTACCAGTACCACCATCACTCATGTCCTTCAAAACAAACCGCAAGATCAATAGGATTACGACCACAACTTTCGAATGGTCTGGATTTAAACATAAATAAATACGCATATACAAATTAAGTTACCTGAGAACTGTTTGTGTTTGGTATGTTTGCTAATATTTCAGCTATTTTAGCCGACAATGCATTGTCCTAAAAATGTGGTTTAAGTTGTTAGTGTTCTATCTCATCGTATACTTATTAAACAACAAAATAGAATCCGTTTACTACCTTTTCACCAGAAGAACTCAGCAACTGTTGGATGATGGTATTCAAACCCTTCACTGTGTCCCCAAGAGTTTTCACTTTTGTCTTCAACTGAACAACAGTGTCAGAATTCTCTATTTCCTCTGAAATCGGACGTGATATTCTCGGCAACTTAGACGGAGTGGGACCACGACCAACACACCTAACTCTTCCAGAATGCTCCGGTCCAAACACTTGAGCATATTCATCATCCAATCTTGCAGGAGCATGGGTTGTCAATTGGGTATCCCATTCTGGCTTAGTAATACCGTTAATGCCTCCTGAAAAGTTAAAAAAATAAATTATAATATGTTATAAGAGGATGCAACATATGATTATATAAAGTTTAAATTACCGCATGTTCTCTAGCCTCCTCACTTGCAAAGGTCCCATCACGTTTCGTACGAGTAGCAATGAACATCTCCGCTTGAGATGGTGTCTTTCCAGTTTTGGTTTTCTATAGTTTGATCACAATGCACAAATGGTAAACAGAATTAGGACAAGAGTATTACATACGCTCATCAATCACTCAAAGAAGAAGACTTACCATCTCATGTCTTCTCCTACCAAAACCCTTTCTCCCAGAGGCATGAGGTACTTTGTTCAATGTCTGGTTCTTGATATTGCGCTCTTGCATTTTCTGAGAACACCAAAAGATAAAAAAGTTATTTGAAATACATATATCTTCATCAACATATATTTCCAATTCTAATCCGGGTTTCTTTTATACCTTCCACTTTTCTGCAAACCTCATGTGAACAAGATGACACCATTGATCTTCAGGGATATCCTTTGGTCGGTTCTTCATCGTCGCAGCTTTGTCAGGTAGTTTGTGTTCTTTCCAAAGTCTTAGTTTCACATCCTTGCATCTGCTGCCGAGAGCACTCATCACATATTTTTATCTGATCATAGGGTCATCAAACCAAAACTTTGATTGCAATGAAATCAAATACCCAATGACTGGTTAGTTTTTAAACAAAATAACTATTGTCAAAAAGATTTACATTAATTCATTGTACCTTGATTACATCCCATGCCTTATCTTTTACGTGCGGATCCACCGTTCTCCAGTCCGTGATGGGCAGTAAATGGACATCATTACTGAGTTGTCCTAGCCAAGATCCAAGCAATCCTGCCGAATCTCCATAAGGCTGTCCACTATCTCCATCGAAATGGACAATCACTTTGCTGTTTTGCAGCTTCCAGACCTCTCTTGATGTCACCATTTTGGACTGAATGTTTCCACTTCCCATTTGAAAGTATTACACTCTTTAGCACGTGTCGGAGGAGAATCATAATCCATCGTCATATGAGTGTAATCATCTGGCATTTGAGTCTCTGAATCCATCGAGTAGAACATCCTACACCAAACAATGGAAATAAGAAAAGACGTTAGTTGAACCCTAACCTTTTGCTCATACCAACCTGTTGATCTTAGGTTATACCTGCAACGCTTTGGGATACGAGTTTAAGATGCTTCGTTTCTTTCTAGAGTAAAGTTTCTGATCAATCCTAATTACATCGAGACGTCTTTATATACACATATAGGATTGACCTAACTTCTCTACATGAAAACATTTTTACTCCCGCTAAGAAAGAAAACAAGCGGGACTTGTGAAAATTTGGCGAAAATTATATTGGTTTTCCAAGCATTTTCTAGTTTTGAGGAGAATGTATGTTCACCTCAACCAATTGACCACTACACAAGACGGTTGTTGGAAATGAAAATCTCACAATATATATTGTTCCTTTAGTTTTTCTGTAGTTTCTTTTAAACCTAAACTCGATATCTACGTTTAAGGAAATCACAACTGATCCTAACTCCTCGGGATCTTCACTTAATTAATAACATAGTATCTAGAATAAATGCGGTCTTCACCACTTATTTCATTCTGTGATTTAATAACCAAAAAATCAAACGTGTTTACTTAAATCTATTATAAAACTTTCAACAAAAAATTAAGATTAAAAACACATGTCATTCTTCTTCCGGATCGTCCATATCATAAACACCTCTTGGCTGGACATGAACAGCGATTACCCACTCTGTCTCCGTTGGATGCTTCACATAATAAACCAACTTAGCTTGAGATGCCAACAAATAAGGCTCATCTTCATCTTTATCTCCGACGTCCACCAATCATGAGAAATTCACCATTCGATGAACATAAGCATCCTCTTTATAACCACGTTCAGTTCGTGTATCAGCCCATTTGCATTTGAACAAAACAACTTTGAAGGTGTCATAGTAATTTAACTCCATAACTTCAACCAACTTTCCATAATAAGCGACATCTCCTAATCTCGGGTTTTGATCACGTGTGCTAGCATAACTCATTGTTGCTGCAGCTACAAAAACACCACTATTTTGCGTGTTTAGGCTTTGATCTCTTCCTAAGGTTCTGAATTTAAAGCCATTAATGTTGTAAACTGTATGTTTTATCACATAGAGATAAGGACCTAGTGCTAAGCATCTGAAATCATCAGTTAGACCCTCTATCTCATTTTTTTTCTAATTTCTTTCTGAACCAGATAGAGAAATTGAGATGGACTTCTCTGTCAATGTCGATAGCACGATTCCGTTTGCCTCGACGAGATTGATTCCTCAAAAGCTCATTTCTGTATTTCCTACGCATACAATAAACCAAGCATTAACGTTTACATGAACAGAGAAAACCAAAAACAGAATAAGAATGACTTACTCGCGTAGATGGTCTATGAGGGAAAAATTGGAAAGTATATATCGATGTGCTTGATGTCTTTCCATATAACTGAGTTTATGGACTGGTCTGGATTTACCAGGCCGACCGACATTAGGGAAAATGCGACTGAGTTCTGAATTTGGGATGGTAGAGTTCTCAACAACTGGTTGATCATCAACGCGGCTAACTCTATTGAAACGTGTTTCTATATCCTCCAGATACATTGAGCAAAAGGTCATGCACTCATCAGCTAAATATTGCTCACAAATTGATCCTTCTGGTTTGGCACGATTGCGAACATATTTTTTGTAATGTCCCAGTGTTCTGCAGTTTACAAATATCCAAAATAAGAACAAAGACTTTCATTTCAATAGCGGTGAGCTGGAAAAAAAACCAAAAGTAGACTCACCTTTCAATTGGATTATGTATCCAACGGTAAGAAACTGGCTTACCCTTTTTTTGCTTCTTCTGTGAGGTGTACAATTAATGGACCATTACTGTGAAAAAAGGTGGGGGAAATATCATCTCCAGATTACATAAAGTCACCACAATATGGCCTTGTAATTTTTAAAGCTCCTCTCTGTCTAGAACCTTTGCACAGATATCTCTAAAAAAAATGACATAGGTCAACGATAGCATACGTAACATCTTCTGGCAACAAACTCTGGACCGCGATAGATAACAGATCTCTAATTATCATGTGGCAGTCATGACTTTTCAAACCAATTAGCTTTCCACTGTTTACATCTACACAACTGGAAATGTTAGACGCGTAAGCGTCTAGAAGTTTAACCTTTTTAAGAACATTCAGAAACAATGATTTCCCATGTTTACTCAGAGTAAACGATGCTGGTTCGTCATTCCCATTCTCATCAGGCCATAAAGCAGGACGTACGCCAAGCTCTTTGAGATATTTTCTAGCATTAAGATCATCTTTCGATTTATTCTTGTCGTCCAGTAACGTACCCACCACATTATCAAACACATTCTTCTCTATGTGCATTACATCTAAATTGTGTCGCAAGTGAACTCCCAATAAGGTAACTAAAAAAAAATACTCCTCTTCTTCCATTGTTGAGTTTTTTCCTTCCGTTGTCTTTTTCCACCAACAGTAGCAAATTTCTTCCCAAGTACAACATTAACTTCTTGCAATTGCTGCATAACTGTAGAACCTGTTGATGTGAGTGGTGGACCTCTGCTTTCTTCTTTTCCATCAAAATCATTTAAATTATGTCGAAAATCATGATTATGAGGTAGAAAACGGCGATGTCCAAAAAAACACGGCTTCTTTCAATATGTCAAGCGTTTTCCAATGGTATCAAAGTTGCAGAAAGGACAAGCTAAACCGGTATACGTATTCCAACCAGATAAATTCCCTAAACCAGGAAAGTCATTGATTGTCCAAATTACGGCTGCTCTCATTTCAAATGTTTTTTGGTTGAAGCATCTAGCGTTGTTACTCCTTCAGACCACAACTCCTTCAACTCTTTGATAAGTGGCTGTAAATACACATCTATATCATTTCCCGGAGCTTTCTTTCCATGAATTAGTGTCGAGAGTATCATCGACGTATGCTTCATTGCCATCCAAGGTGGTAAATTGTAAGGGAATAACATCACAGGCCAAATGCTGTAGCTTTGACTCATCGTACCAAATGGATTGAAACCATATGTAGCTAATCCTAGTCTCACGTTCCTAGGCTCAGATGCAAAGTCACAATACTTTAGATCAAATGCTTTCCAAGCATCTCCATCTCTAGGATGACGAAGTTTATCATCGTTATTTGTGGCTGTTGCATGCCATCTCATGTCTGATGCTGTTTTTGAAGACACAAATAAACATTGAAGCCTTGGTTTAAGTGTAAAATAGCGTACCTTTGCTGCAACTTTTTCTTTATGACAACCTCTTCAGTGGCAGGAGTCTCTGTATTCACTTGATCAGTTTTGGTGACTTTCCACCTACTAGCTGCACAAACATGACAAATTTCTTTGTCTGTATTTTCATTCCAAAACAGCATGCAGTCATTAGGACATGCGTCAATTGTATCGTAAGACATCCCTAGCTTACGAATGAAACTCTTCATGTCGTTGAAAGAAGCTGGCAGTTTCGCAAATCCAAATGCTTCCCTAAGCAACACAATCAACATAGACATACCTTTGTCGCTAATGCCACAAATGCATTTGATAGAAACGACAACCTCGTGAAATTATTGCATCATGTATATAACTCCACATTAAACTCAGAAAACAATTCATCAAAACCTTCTCTGGATTGAGTTTCTGTTGAAGTAGATGGTATATCTGTGTTCATATGTGGTTGAGTTGATTCATCATTCGTAGTATTCAGTTCAAGAAAGAGGTTTTCTAGGAGGTTCATGGTAGAATCTAAATAAACTGGTGGAGAGTTAGTTTCTACAGGCACTGATTGTGTATCTCCAATACCACTAATAGCCTCTCCGTGTAGAACCCAATTTGTGTAAGAACTCAAAAACCCTGCACACATTAGGTCACCTTCGATCTCTTCTCTTGACTTAAAGCTCTTCAAAACACATCGATTGCAGGGACATTTCATTGTCGTTGTATTCGAATCAACAAATGCAAAATTCAAGAAATTACGAACCCCTAATACGTAATCTGTAGATAGTCGTGGTTTGTTTATCCATGACTTATCCATTTTTTTTCCTGAAAAATCAATGATGATTTTGGTCACTGGTGTTTCAATCCAAAATCTACCTATCGAATCCTTTGCTGTAGGCAAATAATGAATCAAAGTACTCAATTTCAAATCATAATTACTAGTTACCTGATAGTAATTACTAGATCCCACTCTTCGATGGAGCTTGATAGTGGGATCTGGTAATGTCGGAGGTGTGTAAGTAAATAATTGCAGTTGTGAATGTAATGCGAGCAATGAATATATGTTGGAGATTTGGTTTATTGTACGAGTAATATGACATAGCATTCTGGATACACGCTGAATAGAAATTTATTGTAGACCCGGGTTCGACCAAAATGAAGCTTTTAGTGGATTTTGGTAAGTTATTTTTTTTTTTTTTTAATGAATTTATAAACTATTTTTTTCATTATAAGATTCATATATAAACTCGAAAAACATTCTAAAAAGCAATCGAACTCAATGTATGTTATTAGGAAGACTCTGGAAAGGTGTAACTCTTCCTAATTACATCTGTAGAACTTTGCAGTGAGCAGTCGTATCAGTTCACATCCAAAAGTAATTATTACTAATACTTAAGAAACGATTTAGTTTCTCCATCATCACAACCACTGCCACAAATTAAAGGATCAAGAAGCAGTTCTCTCCCCAAAACAAACCCTTTCACTAATTTTTTTTTTCCTCTCGCTGTTCCTCCATAAACACTTATTTCCTACCAAAACAAATAACCAAATGGCGGACTACAACATGCTGTCAGATTTATATGTTGATGAAACACTAAGGGCTTGGCACTTCATGGTTAAGTTCATACGGATCTACTCTTTCGAAGTCTTTGAGAATGGATCATTTACAAGTTACATCCTTGCGGACACGGCGGTAAGTTAAATTATTTTCCAGTTTATGGTTTTCTAGACATGCATGGCTTTCTGTGTAATGGAATGTTTATTAAATGGTCAGGGAAATAAGTGTGAGATGATAATCCCTCCAAAAAAAGCTTACAGGTTCAGGGGAATGGAAGAGGGAGAAGGGAATTGGGTGAAGATATCTTGTTGCAGAATTGACAGAGCGTTTCACGGGTTTAGGGCTGTTAAGTGTCTTTATAGAATTGCAGTGAACAACATGACGCACATCTATCTGATCCGTCCTGTGAATGACCATCACTACATGGAGTTCAAAGGAATCCGCGAGATCAAACAGACAGACGACATAAATATAGCTGTAGACACTATTGGTGTCGTCGTCAAAGTCGAACCACTCAAAGTCTCTCCGGACCCTTCAATGACAAGTGTAGAGTTCCACATAAGAGACAACTTGTAAGTCAAAAGATATAATTAATGTTAATTCACACTTTGATAGTAAACTATGATTGTAATAAGTTATCGTTATGGTAATATCTACTATGTTTGATGTTACAGTCAGAAACAGATAACATGCTTCTCAAGAGGAAAGGCCGCTTATGCATTCAAGGATGAGATTGAAGCCAACAAGGGTCTAGGAGTAGTGGTTGTGGTGCTGAAGATGTGGCGGATATGTAAACAAGGTGAAGAGGAGCTGTACCTTAGAACACATATGGGATTGTCTGATTTCCGTGTGAACCTCAAGATGACCGAGGTTGGCAATTTTTTAAGGCAGTTTTCAAACGGGTCTAATGATCATATGTGACAGACGCGTGTTTAATATGTTTTGTATACAATTTTGGTCCTATGTTTTATTTGGTTAAATGTTTATTATATTTAATTTGATTTGGTTGTTTTGCGCGGTCTTCTCATAATCTTTACTTCTTTCATGATTTCCAATATATGATCTTCAATTCGAAAACAATTGTAATGGAAGTTGTTGGTTTAACAAAATTTAGAGTAAGATAAAGCGACTTACAAAAAAAATCAACTTAAAAGGTTTAGGGTTTAGGGTTTAGAGTAAATTTGCTGGAAATGCATTCTAAAAGTAATTTCAATGACCACAACAAGATTTTTTGTTTATAAAGTAACCAAAATTGAAGTCATCTATATAATGCAATTAGCAATAAACTTGTTAAGACCATTATCATGTATAGGGATATTTAAGAACAAAGTTTAGCTTCTAAAATGGTATACCAACTTGTAAACTTTTTGTTAAACCCACAAAATCAGATTAATTAATGATACCAAAAGGAACTTTGTAGAGAAGAGAAATATTTTCCAAATAAACATGTTTTAACAGGATGATGGTAATCAAATAACAAAAGTTACTTAGACTTAAAGTAAACATTACAGAGTTCATAAAACAATTAAAAATCAAAGGGAAATGAGAATCGACGAATCTTTGTTGGGAAGTACCGACTGAATCCAATAGCGTGGATCGTTATGAAGCAGTAGTCACACATGTCCGGAGCTTTGATCGTTTCATTTTCTATTCCTATCCACAGATTTAAAGCAGCACATGGACAATTGTAAACAACTCTATAATCAAAAGCTTGAATTCTTTGCGCATACAACTCAGGAAATTCTGCCGGCCCCCATGAGTTGTGCCTAGAGAACTGGACCCTATGCCTCATCTGACGAACCAGATCACGATCGGGATACATCAAATGAAGATCAAGATGGAGTTTCGGGGTCATGATTCGTCTAAGCATGGAATAGACATAGATTGTGAGTTCATAATTTCTAATAGCACACTCACGGATTATAGATAAACCATCTTCTAGATTTCCACGGTAGTAGAAGTCAGAGCATCCTTGAAGGAAAAGAGCGGACACATTACCTCTATGGTGACTAGTCAGACGGAAGTTCTAAATTGAGGCCGCATCGTGATTTGATGTGTGCATGACGAAGAGATCTACATCTCTCAGGTACACTTCATCGTTAGTCACCCTTCGGATTGTCCGAAAAGCCGCACGAGCTCTGGTGTGGTCCTCAAAGTCATTAGCGACATGCATCATGATGGAGTGAAGAAGCTCTGGAGGTAGATCGGTAATCCTAGTCTGATTCTGTTGAATCACCCTTCTTCGACGAGGATTGTTGTTATTTGAAGACGAAACTTGCCGGAAAGCCCATCGTCGTCTTGAGTTTTCCATTGTTTTTTTATTAGACGTCTCGTTTTCCCGGTAACGTTTGATAGAAGAAGAAATGAGTAATTATTGGGAATAATTGTTCTCTATATATATATATTCTTAAGGGTAATCTAGGTTTTCGTCTAGTTTTTTTCCCGCAGACCTATCATCTTTATTTGTATTGATTTTAAATAAATATTTAAAATGATGAAAATAATATTTTCTTCATTTAGGGCAGTTCAATGGGCTTGGCCTAGATCTCGTAATCTATCTCGATAAGTAGTATTAAACAAATTCAACGAATGTAATAATTACGGCAGTATCATTGACAAGACACGACTTAAGGAGAGTTTAACCATTTGAGGAGGTGTACCGTTTCACTTTCCTTATATTGAATTAGTTTCTGAAAAAAAAAAAAAAAAAAACTAATCTATCTAAACCAAATCCACAGAAATCGATCTCGTCGTCTCTTCTGCTCTAATATCATGTTTGCAATTCGAATACGCTAGTCAGTCACGAAGTTTCTCGTTCAATTGAAAGGTAAAATCGAATCCATTTTCGTTGAAATTTTATGGTTTTGAAATCCTGGAAGGAAAATATATATATGAAAATACTACTGCATGCAACAAACATATAGAACAAAATACTCGAATGCTTGTTTGATAACTATTTTTGATGTGAATTAAAACACGGTATTGATGTTGTTAAATATTGGTTGTTATGAAAGAAATATAACAATTTTATTTTGATCAATGTCTACAGGTATGGCTCAAGTTCTAACAGACAGACAATTCGTGATAGCGTATACAGAAGAAACATCAAGGACTATTGTAAGTACAATTGCTTCAAAAAATCAAATAGTTGACAAATATTTTATTTCCAACATCTGTATACATTGTCGTAAGAAACTTGTGTCGTAAAATAGGAATTACCGGAAGAATTGTATGCAAAATATTTCACTGGGACAAACAGATTATTGTTTCATGAGATGTGGCCGGAATCCTAGTTTGGAATGGGGGGTGACTCTAAGAGGCAAACACCTAATTAATGGGTGGAAAAAGTTTGCAGAGTCTCAGTCATTCGAACTTGGAGACCACTTGCTTGTTGAATACCGTGGAGGGTGGAATTTTTTTGTCAATAAAATTGTTGTAAAAACAGAAGAATGAAAGAAACCGTGAGTAAAAATTTCTTTCAAACATGTATATATTTATAACAATCCGTGTAGTATATTAATTTGGTGACATGTATTGTAGTGGGAACAAAGAGATTTGACACTCTAAAAGTGACAGCAGACAAGGTGGAGAGGAGCAGAATGGTAATCCCAATTTTCAAATAAATTTTCAACTTCGAATTGTACTGCGAGTTTATTTTCATTATTGTCGTTAAGTACTATCTTTGTCTTCGTAATATCTTCCGCAATGGTTCGAGGAGGCAAATGGAT
This sequence comes from Euclidium syriacum, assembly GCA_900116095.1. Classification (NCBI taxonomy): domain Eukaryota; kingdom Viridiplantae; phylum Streptophyta; class Magnoliopsida; order Brassicales; family Brassicaceae; genus Euclidium; species Euclidium syriacum. The sequence continues at coordinate 7,650,199 of FPAK01000009.1, read as the reverse complement.
TGAAAGAGTTAGCCGGAGAAATCATCTTCTTGGTTAACGAACAAGGATTGAGCTGGCCAGTTACTGTGAAATTGGAGTTCAAGGGCACAAGGAATAGATTGCAACTAGCTTCCGGATTAACAGATTTCTTCGAAGAAAATGACATCGAACCGGGACACAAGATTATGATGGAACTGCTATGGGAAGACGAGTTTCCAACACTCCAACTCCGCTCAAAGACGATCTAAATGAATAAACCGAGTTTTTCAAGCAATTTAAGTACTAATTCGGATAAAGGGTCCTATTTTCCAAGTCATGATCGTATATAAAACCCTAAGTAACTATTATGGTGTTGAAAACTATACATCTCTTTCTGTAAATTAAGATTATCGGTGGATCTAAATAATCAAAAGACAATTTGTTTTATTTTTTAAAATGATGATTTTGTGACAATGATAGATCGGTTAACATACTGTTGGAAATTAAAATATTCCGAATCAAAATCATATAAATGAAGCAGATTTTTAGTTTTTTAGTTCATTTTCATTGCAATGATGTAAAATTATATTATTCCGAATCAAATTCTTGAAAACGATGCAGATGTTTAGTTTTTTTTTTATCTCATTTTCATTGAAATGATGTAAAATTTCATTTGTTTCGATTTTAAAAAGTGATGGTAATATTTAGAATGATACATCGGTTAAGATTATGATGGAAATTATATTATTCCGAATCAAATTCTTATAAGCGATGCAGATGTTAGTTTTTATCTCATTTTTATTGAAATGATGTGGAATTTAATTTGTTTCAATTTTATAAACTGATGGTAATATTGAGAATGATACGTCAGTTACGATATTGATGAAAATTATTTATATTCGCGTCAAATTCCAATAATTGATGCAGAAGTTTAGGTTTTTACTTCATTTTCATTAAAAATAATGTAAGATTTCATTTATATCAATTTGGAAAACTGATGGTAATATTGAAATTGATAAATGATACTAAACAAGATATTCTAAATCAATTCCCAATAAGTGATTTACAATACTATCAATTTTTTTTTCTGATACAATAAAAGTGATGCCATACACCCTTTTTTTTGTAGTGAGGACATTTTACTTTGTTCTTGCTGATTTTGTATATGAAGATGAATCAAGAGATAAAGAAGACTTCTGTGAAACGTTGAGGGATGAAGGTGTGGAAACCAATGATGCAAATAACATATTGATGAATCTTATTGGTAATTCGATAATGTACTATCTTCTCTGGGTTACTCAATCTTAAGAGTTGTAACATTATATATATATTACTTCATATTTCTAAATCGGTCTCTGCGATGTCCCTAACCGAACAACAAGTTATTGAAGAGTCTTTTCAATCAACTATTGTTGTCCAAAGACCTGCTTCTTGACAAACGGTTGATGCAATAGAGAGGACGACAAATGTACGTGATGGAGTTGTTAAAGATCAATCAGATGTGAGCTGTCCGATATGCAGAGAAGAATTCAAAAACTATCAAAGTCTTATGGTTACGCCATATAGTCATAAGTTTTGTGAAAAATGTCTTCTAAATTGGTTTCAAATTAATGGTGTCTCTCCACTATGTCCATATATTTTTCCTTGTTATATTTATTCTAACTTAGTTTTATTGTTAAATTAAATTTTCTTATATACATTGTAAACTTATATATTGTTTAAGCCAATTTAAATCTTCTCACTTGTATATTAATTAATCTACACTTAGAAAAATGCGAAGTACATTAATTATTTTTTCAGAGGCATCATAAAATAAACAGATGAAAACAAAAGGCAATTATTAAATATTATAGAGAATATATTCCCTACAACTATTATTGATAGTTTAAAATCTTTTAACTTCATTATGAAATTACAATTTACTCAATAAATTTATTTAATATAAAATAGTTGAAACAAAAATGTCTACTTATGGCTTCTATTTTCATAATATTAGTTAATGTTTTAAAAAACACTAGACGGTAACTATGCATTCGATAAGGCCTAGCGCTTAAGGGGATTAATCGGAGCCTACGCTCCGCGTAGGCGTTAAAAAATTATTAATATTATTGTTAATAATATAAGACTTATATATAATATTTTCCAGGTATTGAAGATAATTATTTCGATATTATTAGCTTTAAAGTTATCCAATTCTTTTTTGAATAAACTACTAACACATCTTAATGACAATTGACAAGAATCTCAAGACATGTATATAGTGCGTCTAAGTGGAAATTTTTCTACAAATTTCAACTGCAATGCTCAAAACATCAACTGAAGTGACGATGCAATATGAAATAAATAAATCGAAGCCTATCCAGAGGCTTCCAGTCCACACAAACACTACAGCTCACGTATGTATTGTTTATTTGTTTTAAATAAATAGACCATAGTAGGATGTATGTATTTTATTGTTTTCAAAAGCTTTGTCAAAAAAACAGAGCATGGAAATTTCGAAAAGGAAAAAGAAAACTTTGCAGAGAATAAGCGGCTTATAAGGCAATGTATATTAAAAAGAAGTTGACCGAGATGGCCGATTTGACTCGAATTAACCCGAGTTGCATCGAATTGTACCGCCTGAATCGGACCAACGATTTGTTATAGCGATTAGGCATAAATCGCGATGGTTCTTAACTTCGAGCAGTGGTAACTTCGATATTTGGTTAAAATCTCCAACTGGAGAAGTTTTGGAGCAGAGTTTCCGATTGGCGTTTGAAGCTTCCAATAATGAAATGGAATATGAAGCTTTAATTGCAGGCCTACGTCTCACGAAGCAATAAGAAGCTCAATATCTCTGAACTTGTTGTGATTCACAATTGGTTGCAAATCAGTTCAGTGGTGAATTTTAAGTAAAAAATGATCGGATGGGTACTTATGTAGAATTGGTAAGACACTTGGCAGGGAAGTTCAAGGAATTTGACTTGATACGAATTCCGCGAAGGGAAAATACGATGGCAGATTCCCTAGCTGGTCTGGCTAAAGCATCGGATCCTCATTTACAAAGGACAATCCCGATTGAGACGATCAATCATCCGAGTATCAGTGACCATGAAAGACATTCATTTGTGGTAGAAGATGTGGATGAAGAAAAAGCTTTACTAGAGCCTCTCGGAGAGGATTTAGAAGATTGGAGAACTCCCATTGTTCGATATATTAAAAACGGTGAAGTTCCATCGGAAAAATGGCCAGCGCGCCGACTTAAGACCCTAACTGCTCACTATATGATGATGGACGATGTTTTTTTCAAAACTTTGGCCGAAGGACTAATGCTTCATTGCGTCGGAAAGGAAGAAGCAAATGAAGTAATGACTTCTACCCATTGTGGTCAAGGAGGGAATCATTCTTGAGGAAGAGTGTTGGGAGTAAAACTTCGAAGGTTAGGATATTACTAGTCTACTATTATTGCATATTGTGATAAATTCACGGCATATTGCGAGAAATGTCAAAGACATGCTCCGGAAAATCATGCGCCGACATAAATGGTTATGGCTGCGGTACCTCCCTATCTATTCATGCGCTGGACCCTTTCCGAAGTCAACAAGTGGAAAACGATTCTTACTCGTCTTAGCGGATTATTTTACCTAGTGGGTCGAAGCAGCAGCTTATCCGAATATTCAAAGCGAGGAAGTTGAAGGTCTCATTTGGAAAAACATTGTTTGTCGGCATGGAACTCCTTATGAAATAATGACAGATAACGGTTCCCAGTTCATTGCGAACAACTTTGAACCATTTTATGAAAAGTGGGGAATTCGCCTGAACAAGTCGACTCCGATGTATCCCCAGGGGAATGGACAAGCCGAAGCTACGAACAAGAAAATTGTAGCTGGAATAAAGAAAAGGCTTCTCGGCAAAAAGTGACGTTGGTCGGATGAATTAGATGAGGTGTTGTGGTCCCATAGAAAAATTCCTCGAAACGCGTCTAGACAAACCTCTATCTGATGGCATGGAAGCACTACAAAAAAAAAAGTGGATTACATCACTTAAATTGTATCACAAAACAAAGTGATACTATTTTAAATTATTTATTAAGAAATGATACAAAATATGTTGTTTAGTATCAATTAGTATAATTGATGTTGTTGTTGAGTTCTTTAACATCATTTCATTAAAATTGATATAAATATCTATAAAATTTACATCACTTGAAAATTATTGATTTAAAAAAAACGATTTACATCAATTCTAGAATTGAAGTATTTTTTTCTCGTTTTAAAATCATTTTTGTCAAACGATATAAATTTATTTAATATCATTTCATTAAAACTGATATAAACAGCTGTAAATTTGCATCACTTGTAAACTATTGATTCAAAAATTAAAAGATTTACATCAATTCAAGAATTGAAGTATTTTTTCTTCTTTGTAAAATCACTTTAGTAAAATGATATAAATTGTTTGACATCATTTTATGTAAACTGATATAAATATCTGTAAATTTATATCACTTTTAAGATATTGATTCATAAAAAAAAATTTTTACATCAATTCAAGAATTGAAGTATTTTTCTTTTCTTTTAAAACCACTTTAGTCAAATGATTTAAATTTATTTGACATCATTTCATTTCTTTTAAAACCACTTTAGTCAAATGATTTAAATTTATTTGACATCATTTCAATAAAACTGATACAAATATCTGTAAACTTACATCACTTTTTAAATATTGATTCATATAAAAAAAAAATCTACATCAATTCGAAAATTGAAATATTTTTTTTCCATTAAAAATCGCTTTAGTTAAATGATATAAATTTACATCAACAATAAATGATGTAATTAGTAAATTTATTTGTTAGATTAAAATTATTTATGTGATTTAGTATTATGACCTTAATTCAAATTTAGGAAAAAAAAAACAAGTTAAAAAAAAAGAAAAGCATCGGCACCAATAAAAGGAAAAAGGAACCGAGAAACCACAGTGACCTATCTTCTTCTCCTTCTTCTTATTTCCTCGTTCTTTTTTCTATTTGTCACCCATCTTCTTCTTCATCTTTCCTCAATTGAGAGGTCTTCTAAAGAAGCAGCTAAGAAAACACCTCGGAACGAGGAAGCAGCTTTCGACCGATAATCCCATTTTTTTGGCTGGATCTGAAGAGTGGAAAATTTTCACGGAATAGATTTTGAATCTTTTTGGAAAATCGTGGTCAGCTTAGCCAGGTAACTACTAGTTTCGATTTGCTTGTTTACTGAATAGATCAATCCTGGTAATGGCTTTTTATTACATTTGTCAATGGTTTCTGTTGCTACTGAAATTGAGCTCGGACACTCATATTTTTTCCACGTTTTTTTGATTTGCATCTAATTTTAAGTGAAACCGCCATGTGAATCAGTTTAAGTTTCTGTGGGTTCGTTTAGCTGATGATTGTTCACCCACGGAACTTGAAACTGCTTTGCAAGTTTGCCTTTTACCTCCTTCACATTTACATTCGTTTTTTAAGTTCTTCCATGTTCATCTCAAACTGTTTTTCTAACACGTTTGGCTGAAACATAGCCGTAGGAATCATTAACCATAACCACTCTCATTAGTTTGGTGTATTCTTTTAGCTTTGGTAAAATCTGGATGATGGAAATTAAACGTATTGGAAAATATATAATGGTGAACAGTTGTAGTTAAAGCAAATCCAAATATAGAAATTATCCAGAACAATTGGCCTTGGTGAAAATTGCTTGCAACTCTTAAATCTACCACTGAAACTTAATAGCGTTATTCAATTGCAATTCATCGAAATCCCAGTTTTGTTGAATCTTGTTGTGGATAACACTGTTGAAGTGAATGGTAACAAGTGGAGCTTTTAAGTGAATGGATAACCTTTCTTTGCCATAGTCATTTTGCAGTGGAGCTATTAATTGCTTCTTAGTTGTGTCTTGCACAGTTTCAACATCGGTCTGTGCTTCTGCTAAGTGCTAACATATTTATTTTCATATTCCAAGGGTACAATCCTTGCTGTTGCAGGTGGAAGTAGTGTCTCGGTGAAGCTTTGGGACACTGCAAGCTGGAGATTAGTCTCAACTCTATCAATCCCACATCCAGAAGCACCTAAACCTTCTGAGAAAACCAGCAGCAACAAATTTGTTCTTTTGGTGGCTTGGTCTCCTAACACAAAGCAGTAGAAGGCTTTTTAAACTAAAAACTTTACAGGTAGACTTGTAAAATTGTTTTATAAAGCCACTGTTATTATTGGACGAAAATATATATACTTAAATTTTTTTAAAGGAAATTTAAAACTCTCTAATTCATCTTCTACATGTCGAAACCTAGAAGGAGTTGTTTTTTTCGCCGTTGAAGGTTTCTAGCACAAATTATTCAGATTAGTTGTCCAGTCAATCAGAATTCAAAGACGGCTAAGGTAACTTCAATTTAGCTTCACTTAACTTTTAAATTCGATGATTGGCCTTGGTACTGAATTTCTTATTCAAAAATTGTTTAGACCCTTCCATTAAATCAGAATATACACTTTAAAGAATGTTTCATGATTTGATGTCTAAAAGTTATAGAATTCATGTGATAGACTTTATGTAGTAGTTTGTCAAATTGATTAACGTCGATCGTGTTCTTGCTAGCATGGGCTCTTATATACTATAGCTATGAACTTAAAACATTTACATGTCTATGGTAAATCAATATTACTCCTGTATGCTATCATTATATGAAGATTTTCTAAGTAATCTATATAAGTAAGGGTTTCAGGTTATTATGGATAAGTCATGGATAAACAAACCACGGTTATCTCCGGATTATATAATAGGGGTTAAGACTTTCTTGGATTTTGCATTCGGTAAATCAAAAGCAAACACAATGAAGTGTCCGTGTAATCGTTGTTGTTTGACCAAATTTAAGTCTAGGGAAGATATTGAAGGTGATTTGATGTGTTCAGGCTTCTTAAATTCTTATACAAGTTGGGTACTACATGGAGAGGATATTGTTGTTAGTGGGAATACAAAAGCAATGCCTTCTGATATTAACAATGCTCCGAGTTGAATTAGATTCAACTCAGAATCTGTTAGATGATCTGTTTCTTGATATTAATACTAATATATATGATGAATCTGGATCATTTGAGCAACATATGGACACCGATAGGCCATCAAATTCAACTGAAAACCCTGGAACAGAAGGTTTAGATGAGTTGCTTGCTGAATTTAATGAAGAGTTATATACAGGATGCACTAAGTTCACGAGGTTGTCTTTTATGTTAAAGTTGTATCATATCAAATGCATGTGGGGGATCAGCGACAAAGGGATATCTATGGTGATTGATTTGCTTAGGGAAGCATTTTCGAATGCAAAATTGCCGGCTTTCATTCAATGATATGAAACATGTGATTCACAAGCTAGACATGTCTTATGAGTCAATTAATGCATGTCCAAATGATTGCATCTTGTATTGGGAAGAAAATGCAGGAAAAGAAACTTGCAATGTTTGTGCAGGTGGAAAGTAAATCTTTCTGCAGTGAGTATAGAGTCTGTAGAGGCTGCAGGGACTGTAGAGACTGCAGAAATAAGCAAGAAACAAGTCCCAGCAAAGGTTCTACGATATTTTCCTCTAAAATCACGTTTGCAGCGTCTATTTATGTCAGCAAAAACTGCTACAGACATGAGATGGCATGCAATTGCATCTAATACTAATGGTAAACTTCGACATCCAAGAGATGGAGCGGCTTGGAAGACATTTGATCAAAAGTATACTAATTTTGCATATGATCCAAGAAATGTCAGACTAGGCTTAGCTACTGATGGTTTCAATCCATTTGGTACAATGAGTACAAGCTACAGCATTTGGCCGGTAATCTTATTTCCTTATAATTTTTCACTGTGGATGTCAATGAAGCAGACATCGATGATACTTTCTACGCTTATTCCTGGAAAGAAAGCGCCTGGTAATGATATTGATGTATATTTGCAACCACTTATCAAAGAGTTGAAGGAGTTATGGTCTGATGGAATTAGAACGCTAGATGCTGCTACGAGAGAAACATTTGACATGCGAGCAGCCATCATGTGGACTATTAGTGATTTTCTTGGTTTTGGAAATTTATCTGGTTGGAATACATATACACAATTAGCTTGTCCAAGCTGCAATTTTGATGCCAGCGGAAAACGCTTAACATATTGGAAAAAGCCATGTTTTATGGGTCATCGACGTTTTCTTCCTTTAGATCACGGTTTTCGGCAAAATGAAACAAATTTTGATGGAAAAATAGAAACCAGAGCTCCACCAACCACGCCGTCAGGTTCTACAGTTATTCAGCAACTAGAACAAGTTAATGTTGTTCTAGGCAAGAAATTTAGTTTAGTTGGGAACAAGAGACAGCGAAAGGATTCACAAAAAACTTAACAATGGAAGAAGAAAAGTATATTTTTTGAGTTGCCTTATTGGGAATTTACATTGTTGCGACATAATTTAGACGTGATGCACATAGAGAAGAATGTGTTTGAGAATCTAGTATTTACATTGTTGGGTGATAAAACGAAATCGAAAGATAATCTGAATGCTAGAAAAGATCTCAAAAGACCTTGGCGTACATCCTGATTTGTGGGCTGATGAGAATGGAAATTACGAAGCAGCACCTTTTACTCTAAGTAAAGATGGAAAAGCCAGGTTTCTAAGTGTCTTTAAAGAGGTAAAACTTCCTGATGCTTATGCTTCTAACATATCAAGTTGTGTAGATGTAAAAACTGGAAAACTATCAGGTTTAAAAAGCCATGACTGTCACATGATAATGAGAGATTTGTTATCAATCGCAATTCAGAGTTTGTTGTCAGCAGATGTGACATCAGCTATTGTTGAGCTTTGTCATTTTTTTAGAGATATATCTGCAAAGGTTCTCAACATCGAAGAGCTTGATAAATTACAAGGCCGCGTTGTAGAGACTTTATGTCATCTGGAGATGATATTTCCTCCACCATTTTTCACAGTGATGGTACATTTAATAGTACATCTCACAGAAGAAGCAAAAAATGGTGGGCCAGTCCCATATCGTTGGATGTATCCAATTGAGAGGTGATTTTTTTCTCTCTTTTGTGGGTGTATTTATTTTCAAATAATTAGTAACTTATTTGATTCACTTGTCTGCAGGACTCTTGGACATTTCAAAAGTTATGTTCACAATCGTGCTAAACCAGAAGGTTCTATATGTGAGCAATATTTAGCTGATGAGTGTATGACGTTTTGCTCAAAGTATCTCGATGATATAGAGACACGATTTAATCGAGTTAGCCGTATTGATGATCAACCTCTACCTCACAACAGTACAAATCCAAACTCAGAACTTATTCGCATTTTCCCAAACCTTGGTCGATCTGGTAAAGCGAGAACGGTCCATAAACTTAGTTATATTGAGAGGCAACAAACACATCGATATATACTATCCAACTGTCAGCTTGTTGATCACTTACGCGAGTAAGTCTTTCTCATTCTTAAATGACTAATACATGTTTTGTATGATTTGGCTTCTCTGATGCAGTGAGTATTGAAAATGTTTGTATAGGAAGTACATAAATGAGCTGCTACAGAAAAAACAATCACGGCGGGGGAAGAGGAATCGGGCTATTGACATTGACAGAGAAGTGCATCTTAATTTTGCAATATGGTTCAAAAAAAAAGTAGATAAAAAGGAGATAGATGGGATAACTGCTGATTTTCGATGCTTAGCTTTAGGTCCATCTCTCAATGTTGTGAAATATAAAGTTTACAATGTCAATGGCTTTAAGTTCAGAACAATAGAAAGAGATGATGGCAAAACCACACAAAATAGTGGTGTTTATGTGGCTGCTGAGACTATGAGTTATGCTAGCACACGTGATCAGAACCCAAAATTAGGAGATGTAGCTTACTATGGGAAGCTAGTTGAAGTTATAGAGTTGAACTACTATGAGACTTTCAAAGTTGTGCAAATGGGCTGATACGCGTACTGAACGGGGATTTAAAATATATGCATATGGTCATCATATGGTCAATTTCTCACGCCTGGTAGACTTAGGTGATAATGATGAAGATGAGCCATATGTATTGGCATCTCAAGCAAAAATGGTATACTATGTCAAACATCCGAATGAGATAAAATGAGATATTGCGGTTCATGTTCAGCCTAGAGATGTGTATGATATGGATGATCCGGATAATCTAGACAATGAATGACGTGTTTGTGATTATGACAGTCATAATGGTGTTGATTGACAATGTACATTTTTAAGGAGATGCTTTTGATGATACGGATTTGTTAGAGGAGATTGGCTTTTTTTTTTTCTTTTTTTGATGAGTTTGATGACACGATCTTCTTCTTCTTATCTTTACTTTTTTTTTTCTTTTTTTCGAATTTTTATCTTTTTGTTTTGAAATTTTCTTTGAGATTTACCAACATTTAAAAAAATATTTTTTTAAAGACGTTTACCAACTCTGTGGTAATGAAAATTTTGCCAACAGATTATAATTACTACTCCATTGATTGGGAATAACACCGGATAAAATTGTGACTAAATTGGACCTTTGTCCTTAGCTGCAAAGGTTGAAGAGATCCGTGTTCCATTGTTCTTTAGATCTCTAGATAAGTTTTTTACTTTTCTCAGATATGTAAATGTGTGTTCGTTGAAATGCCGATTTTTAACAAAACATTCTTTCTTTTTGGTTGTTAAAGGTGGAAGAAGCAAGATATGTGTTTGAGGCTAAAACCATACTGATAATGATGGAGCTTCTGTTTCTTTCTACTCTTCAATGGAGGATGCATCCTGTGACTCCAATCTCCTTTTTCGATCACATTATCCGACGACACAGCGATAAATCTCACCACCAATTCGAGTTCTTGAATAGATGTGAATCTCTCTTGCTCTCCATTGTCACTGGTGAGTTCACATACATGATTTTCATTGGATCTCGTTTAAATTCTTTCTTTCTTTGCGCTTAATTTGTTTTTAGACTACAATCACATTGTGATCTACTGTCCATGTATCACGTTGTTGATGTTGAATTTCCGATTCCATAACTTTATTTTGACTGATATACTTGTCTTGTTGCAGATGTGGAAGAGTTTTTTGCATATTGTTTTTCCATAGGCACACCTTCTACGTATGATGTTCCACTGTATAATTGTTGCCTTTAGTGTTTCTTATCTGGTGACATTATATTAATCAATGTTTCATTCTAGTTTCATGTCTGAAACTTTCATTGGTAGTTCATTTGTATTGTATGTTCAAAAATCTTAGTGTTTAAAATTTTCTGAACTCTTTATGTGTAGATGAATGGAGACGTTCAAGGATATTGGAGCTTATGCGGAAGTCGGTCTGAACTCTTCTTTTTAGACAGGTTTGATCTCTTATTTTATTAAAATATTTACTAAGTTTTTTATTAGATAGAAATAATTAAGGACGTATGTGAATATAAAAACAAAAAAATAAAAAAAACTATCAAAAGAATATTCTTTGAGAATGTGAAGTTCTCTCTTATTGGTCATATAAGGAGCGTAATATTCTCTTTACACGTTGTATTCCCAAAAACTGATCCCAATTTTTTTTACAAATCCCGTTAGTTTTATTTCAACGCAGGCGGGAGTTGAAAATTTTAGGTTTATACATATGTATTTAGACGGCACACATGACAAGGAAGTAGGGTTTCTAAGGACATTTTTTTTTCAGCAAAGAAGAAAACCTGAGAAAAGCTAGAAGACGAAAACAATTCAGGTATTCTGGATTGTCTTTCACTAATATAAATAAAATTTTCTCTCACTAACTAGTTTTTCTACTGTGTGCTTCCTTTAATTTTACAGATTTAATGGATTCAGAGACACAAACACCGGATGATAGAGTAGATTTCATGGATTCAGAGACACAAACACCGGACGATAGAGTAGATTTGGAGAGGGTTTATGATTCTCCTCCCCCACTTGCTCAGGAATGTAACACTTTCAAATGGAAAGTAGAAGTCATAGGTAATGTTAAAATCACAAAGTCTCCTAATATATGTGTTTATCCACCTAACAGGTAGTTATAATTTATGCATCGATAGAGAGATAAGTAGTTTGTGATTTCTATTGTTTTCTGATTCATTGGAATGATTGTTTTCTATAGAGATTAATAGTTTGTGATTTCTATTGTTTTCTGATTCATTGGAATGATTGTTTTCTATAGAGATTAATAAAGAACTGTAATTCAGATTCATTGAAATGATTGTTTTCTATAGAGATTAATAAAGAACAGTAATTCTGATTCATTGGAATGATATTTTCTAGATATAGTATATATCTTTATTTTAAAAGAACAGTAATTATGAGTTATTGCAATGATTCTTTTGTAGATCTAGTATATATGTCTATTTTGATTACAATATACTAGTAAGGATTTGACATGAGAAAATACAAGATTGATTAAATGGTATTTGTTTTATCAAAGAGTATAATAATAAGTTCTAACATATATATGTTTGTCTACTAGCTGATGATGGAAACATAGAGAGCAAATTGATGACATCTAGAGATGTTTGGAAACTGCAAAATCAGAGGGTGATTGTACATTTCGATGAAGATAGCGGCCAACCTATTGGAGATTCTAGAGGTTTGCTAGGATCATGGTTAGGTCAGTTGAGCAATGATGTGATTTTGTTGCCCATCAACTACAATGATTGGAGAACTGTAGGTCCTCACATAAAAGACAGGGCTTGGGACGTAATACAGGTAACATGTAATATATATCGAGTTTTTATACTGTAGATTTTGTAAAAATTAAGATGTTGTAATTGTTCTACAGGCTAAGTTTTGGTTTGATGACCCGACAAGACAAAAATATATGATGGGTGCACTAGGAAGCAGATGCAAGGATGTTAAATTACGTACTTGGAGAGACCACAAACGAAATGACCGAGCTGCAATGCTGCAGAATCAACCCGAGAATGTTCCCGTAGAGCAGTGCCATGATCTTGTTTACATGCGGTTCACTGAGAAGTGGAAGGTATAATTTATATACCTGATATTTACATATATTATTGGATATTATATCAATTGGTATTAACTTTGTTTCAATATTTGAGCATCCAGAAAATGCGAGATAGGAACACCATAAATCAAACAAAAAATGTCATGCCTCATGCAGGTGGAAGAAAGGGTTTTGGAAGAAGAAGACATGAGATTGTGAGTCTATCTAGTGTACAATCAACTTCGATATTATTATTTTTTGTTTACAATAAAATAGTATAACTGATTTTGTATATTTTATCGCATGTACATTGAACAAAGAAAATCAAAACTGGAAAAGCACCAAGTCGAGCAGAGTTCTTCATTGCGACTCGCAAGAAACGTGACGGAACCTTTGTGTCTGAGGAAGCTAAAACCCGTGCGGTAAGTTTTTCTCGTTAACTAATGTACTAGTGAAAGGTCACCAAACATAACTCACGTTTTGTCGTACTCTGTTCCTGTATTAATTAATAAACCTTTAAGAGATATAACAAAGTTGTTGTTGGAAGCATGAATAGCCTTTGTCATCGAGCTTGTGCATTAGATTTTCTTTTTGTTGATTGAATATAGGACTAACCTCGATTTTCACATGAGAAACACCCATAATGTTTACTTTTATAGCTACTTAGTCAAGTTAACTAACTATCACTTTCAAATTGCACTTACCGATTGTTGAGTCAAACTTGATATTTATATTTTTGTTGTATTTTTTAGGAAGCACTTACAACATTATTAACCCAAAATCCAGCAAGACAAGTTACAAGTAATAATCCAGCTACATTTGGATGATGAATTTGCTCAAGTTTTCGGTCCAGAACGACCAGGACGAGTACGTTGTGTTGGTCGTGGGCCCACGCCTTCTAAATTACCGAGACGGTCTCCTGCAATAACATCAGATATAGAAAATCCTCGAATTGTTTAGTTGCAAACAAAAATGGATACATTATCAGGTCAAGTTGAAAATATGAGTACATTCATCCAACATATAATCAATAAAGCATCTGGTGAAGAGGTAATAAGTTGATTTTTTTTTTTCATTTTAATTGTATTACTATGTGATAATACACTAATTTGTTCAAGTAATTATTTAGGCTACAAAACTGGCTGCAACTTTTGCTGCAATTGTTGGTAATACACCAAGTTCAGCTAACTCTCAGGTAGATGTCATTTATATATATATTTCATATTTATCAAGAATGTCTATGATAAAAATTTGTTATGTCTTTCTTTTTTTTAGGAAATGAATGATGTGGTGGCAATGGAACTCAAAACGTTTAAGAGTCAACATGGCAGTACCAAGATAGTTTTACCAACTTTAGTGCGATTATGTTTTTCTAGGATTTTCGTTTTAAATTACGTATTTTAGTTTGAATTTTCTAGTATTTTACGTTTTTTTTATTTAAGTCAGTATTTTGTTTTGGGGTAACACCCAAAAAAATATTTTCAGTTTATTTAATTTAAATTTTTCAATTATATGTTCAATTTTTTAATATATTTTAATATGAGATACATAAAAACTAAATAATAAATAATACATTTAAATTATATACGAAATCAATATTAATTTAAGATCAATTATTTACAACTGATAGGAATATATTGTATCAATTTTTTGTAAATAATAAAAATATTTGTTTCGATTATCAAAATTGACACTAGTGTTAAAATCAGTTATTTACTATTGATGAAAATATATGAAATCAATTATAATAACCGTTACAAATTCATGCATCAGTTATGTTTATTGATATTAATATGTAGTATCGATAATTGTAAATGATATATTTTTAAAAATCACTTATCAAAAAACACTCTAATTTTATCATCATTTATTTACAAGTGATGAAAATATTATACATCATTTATTATAAATGTTACAAATACTACCATCACTTATATTACTAATACGAAAATTACATCACCTTTTTATAAGTGATACAATACTAACATCATTTTATATTAGTGATACGAATATTACATCACCTTTTATCAAGTGATACAAATTAACATCGATTATAATAATCGATGCAATTGTTTGCATCTATTGATTAAAGTGATGTAATACATTTGCATTACCACATTCAAAATCACTTTTTTAACTGATGCAAAAACTGTTTGCATCACTAATAAGTGATGGGAATACATGAAATAAATGATGTAATCTGTCACTTTTTTTTAGTGAAGCAATGTCTCCCTCATAAGTTAGAGTAACAAGTTTCTGAAGAACTCTAATGATACACGATACTGAGATAAACAATACAAAGTTAAAGAATCGGAATGACGAAACTCAATAACTTCGGGATCATTCTTTACTTCGTATTCAAAATTATCAACAAGTCACTTCCCGATATTACAACAAAAAGTCTGTAATCGCCTTCTAGAAGAAGGAGATTTAGTCTTACGGAAGGTCTTTGAAAATACTAAGGAGTCTAGAGCTGGTAAGCTCGGAGCTAGGTGGGAAGGTCCTTACTTAGTGATAAAGAAAGTTAAACTCGGAGTTTATCGTTTGCAAACCATGGATGGTGAGGATGTAACTCGGGCCTGGAATTCATACCATTTAAAACGGTATCATTCCACGGATGGGCCCTAAGGATCTATTCCTTATTATTCAAAAAAAAAAAACCTAGTGAGGTTCGAACTACGGATGGCTTGATCACTTCGGGTATGTAGGCAACTCTTCGAAGTCCAGCTATAACCAAAAATAAAAATCGGTACCATGATCACGTACTCGATAGGAGGGTTCGTCCCTTTACACATTCTTTACAGAATGCAGCTGAAAATTTCGGAGCTTGATAATGTAGAGTCATTCCCGCATATTTAAAACCACTTCAAATACCGGAATTCGATAAAATACAATCCGGTATAACAGATAAAGGTCGAGCATTTCTCGTTAAAACAATATTTCAGAAAAAATGACAAAAGCTTATGATGTGATAAAGTAAGATTTGAGCTAGGTCATCATATCTTTCAGTTTTAATTTTTTTTAGATGGAAATACAATAAATTCTGAAAACTTCGGAATAGATTCGTACAAAATAAAAAATTAAAGGAAATGATTACAATTTAAGAAAAGACATGTAAGGATTAAAAACTTTGGGAGCTAAATTCATCTTCACGTCATCCGAGCGAATAGTATGCCCATAGTTCCCTCGAAATAAAGATGGAACGGTCAGATCCGAAGGACTAAGAGGAAAGTCGGGAAAAATTTTCAGTCGACATTCAAGATTATTTAATTGGGAGGAAAGTTCCCCTTTTATGATGGAAGGAACGGGAACTTTCTCCTTTTCGAGTATCTCAACCAGATCGCACTTTCCTTTGACCTAGTGAAGCAAATTAGTCAGAGAATTACGAAGTCGGTTTGCTTTAACGAATTTTTGAATATTTTCGAACTTACCCATGCATTCTCCTAGAGCGTCGAGCCGACCGATCATCTTATCGTTCAGTTCATTCTCCCTTTTTTTAGCCCCACTCGGCCTAGAAGCAAGCTCGAACGGTTTAGATTTCCGAACTGCCTCCAACTCGCGTTCAAGTCGCCTGACTTGATTCATGAATTTGGCAGCCTTTAGGGATTCTTCCTCGACCATTTTTCGAGCAATTTCAGAGTCATGAGAAGCATTCTTCACTTTGGATTTCAACTCCTCATTTTCCGCCTTCATTGCTGATTGTTTGGTCTCGGCATCCGAAAGAAGACGATTGAAAATAGCTACCGCCTGCAAATAAAGAAAAAGATGAGGTGAATAAATTAAAATGATAGAACAAAGAATGTGTCATTTACAAACCTTAAAGTGAGAAGCGGCTGCCATTTTAATCAATGAATTCCTCTCAATCTCGGAAAGAATAGGGAGAGAACCAGATCAGCCTCCGAGCATGAGCAAAATTTTGGCACATTCTTTCCTATCATCAGGGAAAGGAATGTCCTTTCCAAAGGCGTATTGAAAAGGATGCAATGAAGCCGAGATAAGCGACCTTCCGATTGGAAACCTTATCCGAGATTTTTATTTTGGAAACTCGGGGTAAGGGTTTTAGAGAATCGGCAGAAGGAGCAAGTTTACTTGCATCAAGTAGAGAGGGAGTGGAAGATATTGCTCCGAAGGATGCAATAAATCCTTTGTCCTTAGGAGGGGGCATGTTCACGGAACTATTATCCCCACCTTGGGGTTCGGAGACGGGAATATTCGTGCTTCCTCCTGGATATTGAGATTTCGTGACAGAAATTACCGCGGTTTGTTCCGAACTTGGAAGCGTCGAAGTGGAGATTTGTTCGTCGCCAGACGAAATGATAATTGTTGTGTCCTTTTGATCTGTCAAAGACGAAATAAAATCAGGATTAGAAACTGCAGTACTAATTGAATTTTTTTCACCTGGTTTGAAGTACTTTGGAGAGAAGCTTTGGTCGCTTCACTTTTCGTTTTCTTCTTATGTTGCTTTTCTTCGGAAGTTCCCGAAGAAGTTCGTTTGGTTGGAGATGACTTCGGAGTACTTTGTTCTAAAGGATTTGTTTGTATGTTTGAATCTTGTTTCTCTTCGGAACTTGGCTCCTCTAGTTGGAGGACTACCAACCGGGGCCTGTAGACCTTGAGGTTCTTCAAGAAAGGATTCAACATCGTTTTTGAAGGATTTGAAAGTTTGAGAGAAGATTATGAGGCGATGGGGAGAGAATTATGGTCTAGGGGGTGAATATTTATAAGACAAGATGCGTCGTTTCTTCTTCCCCATTCATTGCACCCTTTTAAAGAGTGACACGTCATAAAGAAGAAGAAAGGTTTTTTGAGAAATCCGAGATTTGAGCACACGCGTCAGAAGGGACCTTTCATTTTCCACATTATTCCCGCCAAAATGAATTGACATAAAAAAGAAAGAAGAAATGTTCAAGATTTCCGAAGATCAAGATCGTCAACAACCGAACTTAACTTATCAACAAGCTGCATTACTTCAAAATTCGCCGACTTTTCCCTAAGTTTATCCTCGGACGAACTGTGGGGGGACTTACTGTTGATGGTGGGATTAGCACCTCTGATCAATAGCTTGGCAATAATTAAGGTTCGGTCCCTACCGATCTTTCCCTAATTATGAATTAGGTCATAAGCCCATTCAATAGGATTAGAGCTATCGGCCCATATGACCGAGGGATACCTCGGTTACCGAAGCGGGGGTATAAACTACTTCGTCCAAAGCCGAAGTCTAAGCTCAAACAGAATAAGATCAAATTTTATCACAGGTTCCCTGATTTCGGAAAATGTAATATTTCCATTTTTCCGAGATTAGTCTATGGGCTTAGATAACCGACTACAGAGGCATATAAATACATACCCCCCCCCCCTTCATTAAAATCAATATTCAGAATCGTGGAGAAGAATTACTAGCATACCTAAGTTTAATACTTCTCTTTGATAAAGTTAAGTCGGCATTCCGAGTTACCACCCTTGTAACCAGTATCAATAATAATACTTCTTTTCCGAGGAATCTTTTGTCTTTCTTATTTACTTAACTTAATCCAAAAAAAAAGAACCCCTATAATTATAAATAATTAGAATTTGAACCCCTCTAATTATAAATAATTAGAAGTTGAACCCAGTATTAACATGCATAAGCATAATTACTGAATCCCGAACCCAAACCCGAACCCTGCCGAAAAGACAGAGTTCGGGTTCGGGTTCGGTTGTATAGAAAAAA
Source organism: Euclidium syriacum (assembly GCA_900116095.1). NCBI lineage: Eukaryota > Viridiplantae > Streptophyta > Magnoliopsida > Brassicales > Brassicaceae > Euclidium > Euclidium syriacum. Next base: position 7,631,589 of record FPAK01000009.1, on the reverse strand, counting down.
CTGAATGGGTTTTGAGTACCAAATATTTTGGGTTCGGGTTCGGTTAAACTGGAAAACTCGAACAAGACCTGAATAAACCGATGCTTATACAATATGTGTATTACCTCCATATATCACAAAGACATATGTTTTGGTGTTCATTAGTTTTCCGCTAAACGAATATTGGATTCTTGAGAATATTTCAAAGATTTTTCTTTTTTATTCTCATATTTCTTTGCATTTTAGGCTTTGAATTTAAACTTTGAATTTGGTTGTTAAGTTTTTTTTATTGTTCTCAAACTTATTCGGTTGTTAAGCTTTAAATTTGAAAAATCAATTTAATCTTTGAATTTGATATTTTGTCTTACTTTCTTAATTTTATTGCATATCTACATATTTTTTGGTCAATTTCGGGTATTTGAAGACCAGTTAAGTTAAAAAGCCGCACAACCCGAAGCCAAATATAAATTAACTTAATTAAACCGCATAAACCCAAACCTAAAATCCGAATCCGAACCGAATCGAACCCGGTGGAACCTAACACGATTCCGACAAGGTATAGAAAATACCCGATCGTTTATAATTCACTAAACCCGAAAAATTGTAACCCGAACTAAACCGAATGAACCCCGAATGGTTATTCGAACGCCGATGCATACTAAGTAAATCAATTATTTTGAAAAAATCCACATTAAAGTGTAATCTATACTTAATTAATATATTTATGAAATATTCTTTCAAAGATTTTAAATAAATGAAATGAGATCTCTACATTTAATCTGTCGGCGGGTATGGATATACTAACTATACAAATGATCATAGTCCTTCACTTAAACAACATTCACAATCAACATAAAAAAGTCTATCCCTACTTTTATTATTTCCTCCCCTATAATATAAATAGAAATTATTTATGCCCTATAAAATGAGGAACAAAAGAATACTCATATTTGTTGTATTGATGTTGATGATTGAAAATTTTATGGTTGAATCACAGGTTTTTAATAAAGTTCCAAAGAAAAACCTTTGTTATAAAAAATGCATGACTTTGTGTTATGCTGATCCAGAAATAGAAAAAGATGAATGTCAATTATTGTGTAAAAAACGTTGCAAAATCGGTGGTGATACTCAACATTGTAAATCTGTTGAAGATCATAGTAAGTTCTTCTAACAATTTTCAATTTTAATATCTAGTTTACACTAATTTATTTGCATAATGTATTTATGTTTATATATATATACAATATTATGACTTTTAATACCCTTTTTTTTTTTTTTTCTTTGTTGTGTATTATGAACAGATGCAAAGATAGATGTTGAGAAGAGTATCTTTGTAAATTCATGTTCAAACACATGATTTAGAAAGAACTAAAAATATAATTTGTTTAATTTCACAATAGTTGATGGTTTAATAAAGATAGTTTGATTCATTGGTTCATTTTGTTTTAGTATTTAATTCAAATTAATATCATTAGATTCAATATCATCTAAAATTTTTGCAACCCCGTTAAATCACTTTATGGAAACTTACTATACAACTATAAAATGATAAAAGTATATCTAATTTTAATACCTTAAACGAAATTTATCATGTAGTTGCATCATCTTCGACAATTAGTAAATACATAAATAAATCCAAGAGGAAAAAAAATGTTGCATCATCTTCGACAATTATAGATTAAGGAAACGTATAAGTTACGGTTATTACTTAACAAATTTTAAATAATATAGAATATGTCCAGTCCATAATACTTAGTATTAATCAAATAATAAAATATTGTTACATTAGTAATTAAAAAAATTATTATATTATTGATTTCTTTCATTAAAAACAAAAAGTCACGACTTTTGGTTTCCAAACATCGTTTCTCTTCATCTTTATACACTTTGATTCTTCAGAAACTGCAAAAATGCAACGTAACACTCGATTATTGATTCATTGTTCCTGCAATTTCAAATTAAAAATATAAACGACTAGATTATCACTTAAAAATGGTTAACCAAACATTTTCCATTTACAAGGTCACCATCGAGAACCATTAAGTGATGAATACGGTGGAACAACTATTATAATTTTTGAAATCTACCACGTTGCCACTTCAATGACGGTATTGAAATAGTTAAATTTCAATCCTTCTGATTTTATTTCTGAAGATTATTGTACCGATAGAGAATATTTCTACAACTCTTTACTCGACGAAGGAATAGAAATTGATGAGGCAAACATAATTCTGGCGAATCTTATCATTCTTGCTCGCGAAGCAACTTCGTCAGATGAGTATACAGTTTCAAAACAGTAACACATACATTGTCAGTGAACATTTACAGTGAGTTATCTGTTGATGAATTTTGGGAGCATCAAACGATACAAGCTTCTTTTCTTTCATTGAATCTCAATCCTGCACCGAAAACACAAGATACAATTAACTCTCTCGAAATGATAGCATCCATTGAAGACATCACCAATAACGAAGATGCCCAAAAGTTGTGTGTCATTTGCCAAGAAGAATTTGTAACTCAACAAATTCTTCTCAAATTTCCATGTGGACATGTGTTTGATATTGGATGTCTTCTATCATGGCTTCAAACAAATCATATTTGCTTCTATTGTCGTTTTATATTACTTTATTAATCACAATAGTTAGTATTGAAACTTTTTCAATATAAATAATATAGTATTTAATATTTATATATGTCCATTAATACATTTGTTTGTTTAAAAAAAACCGGATTACGTTATGCTTTTGTCAATATCCATTTGTAAAAAAGATTACTAATTAATGACTATTAGAAAGTAATAGTTTCTGTATTTATTGTCAAAATAAAATATGATTATTAAAAATTATTTATCTTCACCTTTTAGATTTAGATATTAAAAACTAAGAACCAAAATATTTTTTAAAAAAAATATGAAAATGTTAGCTCATTTTATTATCAGATAGATCAGCTATTTCAGAAATATACAAAGTAAAAAACACACAGGTTCATTATCAAAAAAAAAAAAAAAAAAACACACATATTCAAAGACTACACATCCATTTGCCAAATCATGAACAAATGATATTTAGCGATGATGATCATTCAGAAAAAATGCCAAAAAAATGAAATATGAAAGATGTATGTTTTGTAGCTGATTAGATATAAATGTAGAAGATGAAATTGTACATAATCTACCATACGTTTAATAACCAAGAATATGCAATAAAGGTCGATAAATGTGGTGTAAAAGAAAGATTGGTCATAACTTAAATAGTAGAATAATTAGTATTCATTCCAACTGATGGTGAGTTATTTTTTCTTCGTTTGTTACTCAATTATGTAAAGGGATCCAAAAGTTTTGAAGAAGTTTTTACGGTCAATGAAAACTCTTCCTTCATTCTTCCTTTAAAGATGAATATTTTGTAATGGAATTATTAGAAGGAGATGAAGAGTCTTACTATTACTTAACTGCGAAGTTATGAAAGCCTTAAATGTGGAAAATATATTGGCATAATTTATAATGGTTAGATAGAAATAAATCAAGCATTTAAATAAGACATGTTATATTGTTTTCAAGTACCTTGATTATCATAATTAAGAAAGAGTTGTATCAAAATTCGAGGCATAACTATGTTTCTTAAGTAGGGGTTTAAGTATTTTTTAAATAAAAATGATGTAGCTATTATCAAACATTATTTAAGTGTAAGACTAATAGATATTTTTTTCAATTAAAATGGTTTATGTAACACTATAAATATGTTTAATAACAAAAATAATTGGGTTTTTTTTTCATTATATACTATGGTTTGTTAAAGTATTCTAGAATTTAAATTAAAAAAAAAACCTATAAACAGTTTTGGGTCAAACATCGCAACTCCTTACAAATTGAAACCGCCAAACGCCATCTTTTCGAAGCTATAAATAAATAAAAAACAAAACTCGTTTCATTTCAATTCCCGCTTACAATCCACTTCTTTTGATTATGTCTGATTTTGTAAATCGTCCAATTAAAAATAACATCATTGGTTCTAGTGATGGACTAATTTTATTTTCACAGTCTCTTCTCGTACCTGCTGTTTCAAGGACTCGTTATTCTATAGTCGTTAAACCTATCAATAACAGTAACAAGAATTTTCATGAAATTTTAACCCAAATACCAAAGATTTGGGGTGTTTCCAACGTTTGTATCGGTCGTATGCTTGAAGATGGTAAAGCTGAATACGTGTTTCAGAATGAAGCATGACTCAATCTTGTTCTGAGTAGTGACATGTTTTCTTATGACATGCAAGCCATTTTTAAACGATGACGAACGTGGATTTGATGATAAACCGGATGATAATGTCAATGATGGTGGCCAAGCATACAATGTTCAAAAAGGCACTGGCAACAACCAGCCAAGGATTGATCCTTATAAATCCATTCGGAGAAAATTTCGAGATTATGTCACCAACGCCAATCACTATGGCTTTACCCCTCGGGTCTGATGAGAATGAATGGAAAGTGAAAAACATTGTCACTGTTATCCTCATAAAGAACATGTGTTCCATTCACTAAATTCCGGTCCAATCAGGGAGGAGGATGTGTTAACATTTGGTTACCCGGCTTGTGAAGATGTACAACTTTGGGATGATTCCGACTACCACACGGGCATCTACAAAGATACGCAACTCACAGTTGAACGAGCTCGTTATCTGACTAAAAAATATGGACGAGAGATGTAGGAAACACCCTTTCAACTGTTTATATTTTCATTTGGTTCTAACGGGTTGTATTAAAGTATATAAGTTTGCAATTAAGATAAAGGTTCATACTTTTTATTATCATTTGTTGAATGTTTTATAAACAGTAACTTTAACTTTATGATTGAAATAAAGTTTTTAAAGTTAATAGCTAAATGTTTTTTTTTAATTTAGACAACGTGAAATATTAATTGATATAATTGTAAAACATATAACTCCCATATTTTTTCAAAGTAATTAGATCATCTAATATGGGTCATACTAATTTTCAGTTAAAAACATGGACGAGAATGGTTATTACATACTCCAAACAGTTTAAAAAAATGTAGTACTACAAAAGTAGAAGTTGTATTCATATATAATAAGTATCAATAATTAAATAAAATTAAACATTAATTAATACTCTAAAATATAACAATATTTCGACTTTTCAATTCTTATATTATTACTCCATTCATTAGAAATATATCTACTTTTACATATTTTTACATATATATGTTTTAGTCATTTGGGGGAGAAGTAGAAAGAGCAGCATCAATGATAGAGAAAGACGATGATAGAAGAAAGAACTCATTTTGAAGTTGGGGTTTGGTGCTACATTTTCGATCATTATTTATTGTCAAAACCGTAGGTGTATACTGGTATTCGGTAGAATACATGTTATGTATTGTGGACTATTCAATGTCACTATCATTCGACATGTCACTGTCATTTGAGATGATCCTGCACTGTGGTTAAGTTTGCTTCATACTCAAGAAACCCAAAAATCCTATTGCCGCGACATAGACTTTTGCTTATAAGAAAATTATAGTTTGGATTGTGGCGTCTTATGAATAGTCGATTATAATTTGATTTAAATTTATATAATTATAGCGTTGTCTCTTTTCTCATTTTTAAACAGCTTTTTAATAATATTATTATCACTTTTTTATTATTATTTTGATACCAATATTTTTTCATTAGTGACTTTTTTTAATATGTTTTGTTTTATATTTTAGGTTGAAAAAATCCAAAAGGATCATATAACTGAACTAGTAATTTTGTTATATATCCAAAATTATTTATTATATTTAGACTATAAGATTGATATTTTAATAAATAAACTATCAGAGACAATTAAAGTAGTTGACGTTATGCACTAACTTTTTTTTTGTTCATCTGAAACTGCTTTGATTAAACCGAAATAGAATTTACATAATCAATGTGTAGAGCATTGATAATAAAATAGAGATCATAAAAAAAGATACAAATTGAACATTATTTTGTATTCATGTTTTGGAAAGAAGATCAGTCCGAAAATATATTGTTTTATTCAGTGAAACTAATAATTTTAATATTTTAAATAAACCTAAAAAATACAGTTAAATTTTCCATGTAACTAAATGATATAAATAAATTAAATAAAATTGGAAAAATTTCCTTTTACATAAAACCAAATTATTAATTTAAATTAGATAGTTTATAGTTTTTTATGAAAAAATGATTAAATAAACTAAATAGGAAGCAGTTATCCTATTTAGATCATCGTATCTCTTCAATAAAACTTCTTACTGAATGAAGTTTTACAACCATATAAATTAACATCATCTGTAGAAGGGTAAAATCTTCTCCCTAATGATTGTGATATAAAATTCCTTATCACTTTCGACTATAATACACAAAATTACTTTCTGATTACTGTTCTTAAGTCTTTTATTGGAAAAAGTTTGGTTAGGCAATCGGCTTCTTGACAGAAATCACAAACTTGAACATTTGACTCAATTTTTTCAATAAGTTTTTTTAACCTTACATTAAAGTTTACGGTTACAATTCTCCTTCTTTTTTGCAACTGATTTTCTCTTTTAGTAATCCTTTTTGCGCGGAAAAAATCATCTTCCTCCAAATTTTAAAATATTTAGTCGTTACAAGTATCATAATTTAATTCCAGCGAATCCACTTAGTATTGAAGAATCCATTTTTATTTAAAAAATAAAAAATAAAAAATAAATCTCTCAAAAATTTCTTTCATTTCTAAAACATATAAAAAATTGTTATGAAACAAACTAAGCTTTCAAAATTTAGTGATTTCATAATTGTTTAATTAAACCTATGTATTTATAGTTTTTAAAAATATTATGTTAACTATATATCTTGGTATTTTTAGATTAAATTGGATGGATTTAACAATTTTAACATTTGATATAAGAGCGGAGACTTTGATGGAAGGCGAATGTGGTGGTACAATCGTGGTGGAGACTAAAATTTACCATAAATTCTCACACAATTCCCGCATTAAGGTCATTTTACTTTACTCTCGCTGATTTTTTATATGAAGAGGAATCAATTGATAAAGAAGATTTTTATGAATCGTTGTGGGATGAAAGTGTGGAAGTTAGTGATGCAAATAACATATTGTTGAACCTTCTTGCAATTGTTGATGATGTTACAACTTATCCTGATTACTCAATTATAAGCTTTGTTACATTATATTTATCACTTCACATTTCTAAAACGATGCCTCCATTAGCTATCACCAAACAACAAGCTATTCAAGAATCTTTTGCTACAACTATTATTGTCCAAAGACATGCTTCTCAAGAATCGATTGACTCATTAAAAAGGACGATATATGTAATGCATGGGATCGTTCAAGATAAAGGAGACGTGAATTGTTCCATATACAGAGAAGAATTCAGAGATAGCCAAAGTCTTATGGTTATACCTTCTGGCTATAAATTTTGTGAAAAATGCATCCTTAATTGGTTGAAAATTAACGGTGTATTCATATATGTCGTTATATTTTACCTTAAAACTACATATTTTATAACAAATCTAAATTTTGTTGTGTATTTATTTCTTATGTACTTAAGTGTGTTAATAAAAACTTTAGTGTATCTAAAACTATGTAATATTGTTTTATTTATATACATTGTAAACTCAAATTTATTTCATATTATATTCAAATAGTCTGTTTTCCTAAGAAATTAAAATATAGGATCCAAATGGTAACCATTTTTTAGGAAAAGAATGAGAAGCAACATCAAATTCTTCATCATTCCTCAATTATTTTACCATTTGAGAGTAATATTTGTTACTTACCATAACTCTTCATTCCTCTCATTATAAGGAATTATAGAGCAAATCTATTCTCACCAAATTTTATAAGGAACAAAAAGGAAAACAATAAAAATTAGTAAAAACATATTTTTATGTATAAATATTAGAAATAAATTTATAGCAATTCGACATTTTGACGTGAACCCCTCAACACTCATTAGGTTTTCTTTCTACGTATATATACATCTTATATATGACAGAGATTTTGCTCTGCTCTAATCTAATACGCCGACAAAGAAGTAAAGGTACACAAATAATCCTTCTTCTTTCTTTTTGATTATAGATAGACGATCCTTTTTGTGCTACGATAATAAGATCAAAGAACATGATGATTAATAATGATTCTTTGTATCAAAAAAAATTTTATATTGTATTTTGATGTATCATGGATTTTACCGATTTTATGCCATGATATGACTGGTTTTATAGAGTCTTTCTAATGTGTTTTAGGTATTTATACAGGTTTTACAAGCAAAAGGTGTTTTGGAGCAAAAGGAAACAAAATGAAGCAAAAAGGAAAGAATTGGAGCAATTGTCAGAAAAGGAAAGTGCAAAGCCAGAATTGAAATCTGGAAGTCAACGGACAATTGACCGACCTACAGGAAGAGTATAATAGGCAAAATACATATCAAATCGAAGCCCCGAGAGTTGACTTCCACTTCTATTTGGAATCGGATCAAATGGAGTTCTGGAACGCGAGATATTGTTATTTTACTGAAGAGGGTCCATTCGGACGAATTTTACAAGACTGGCCCGTTTAGCTCCAATCAAGCTCGCCTCAAGTTTTAAGGAGGTTTTGACCTAGGCACGACTTTTCTACCTATAAAAGGAGTCTTAAGAGGCAGAGAGCAGAAATGACAATCACGAAATTCACAGCCTCCATAGCCACCAAATATTATTTTGTTTTCTAGATTTCTAGGGTTTTGATACACTAGCTTTGCTTGAGAGCTTGAAGGGGAGAAGAGATCTGTTCTTCATACCAATATACTAAGTTTTTATCTCTGAACCTCTTTACTTTTATGAATTTTACTTTGTGCATGAGTTTTCCTATGTGCATGAGTTTTCTTATGTGCGAGTAGACAACTTGTTAGATCTAGGGTTTTCAATGGTTTTATAGATCTCTAATGCATTCAACATGATATAATCAATATTCTCTACTTTAATGGTATTCTCTACTTTATTCTAATCTGACCATTTAGAATATTGCTCATAGGAGGAGTTACAACAATACACCATTGGGTAATGATTCCTAAACATGGTTTTTAGTAGGTAACCTTGTCCTCGACCAAATGAATGTTTGGCTTGGAAGGTTATGAACAATCAGATCTGTTTCATTGCATGTGTTTTCATATTAGGTTTGGAAAGCATCATTTCTGATCTAATGGTTAACTCATAGGTATAATATCTCGAGAGATCAGTTATTATATATATCATCTTCTGTGTTCGTGAATCTATTGATTATTGATTGATTGTTGATCTATATTTCATGCGATTTCCTTTGGATCTAGCGCCCTTAAACCAATGATGAAACATCTCATTTGCGTTAGTCTAATGATATCACTAATGATACTAATCATGCTTTGCTTTGACAAGTTCCAAAGTACCAGATCTGCGGTAATCCCTTGGTTCCCTGTGGGATCGATAACCTTTCATGCTACAAATGTACACTGTGCACTTGCAGTTTGTTTAGGTGAAAAAAATTCACGAATCATATTTGATCAATGATTAATTGTTACATGTAATTCAAGAAATAAAAGTGTGTGTGGACATCAATCAAATGATGAGGCAAGAACCACAAGTGATGGCCGAACAACTCGTGAAGGCTAGGTATTTATTTTTATTATAACTTGTTTTATTCAAATATATTGATGTGCACCATTTAACTATTAAAGAATATATGCTTATTAGTATGTGTGGAAGGATAGAAATTTCCAAGTTATACTTGAACTTGTCATTGAAGAGCCAAAAGCAGATGAGTATCGTAGTAGAATGTAGAAAAAGAGTTGAAACCAAATACTCTGATTTAATGGGAGAAAAGATTTCTTGGAAACCAGAGATAAATAGCAAGATTGGTTATTTGCGTAAACTCTGGATTATTAACCGTCAATTGATGAAACGCACTGGTGTTGTTGTTAATCTATATACTGGACAAATAGATATGATGCAAACCTGGTGGGCCGATCCTATTGAGGTAATTCACTATCTATATCATATACGATCATATGTTCTTGTTTATAATTTTTTCAAGTTACAAATTTTTGTTCTTCACAGGAATATGGAAATAAAGGAAAATTTGTTCGTATTTTGCAAAACAAGCCTTTACCGTTCAAAGATTTGTAGGACCAAATTTTTGGTGAACACGAGATCAAGATGAAGGTTATTATCCGCATATGCTTGGCCTACATCTCCAGCAGATTCAACCTGCATTAGCTGGCAATGATAGTGAGACAACCGATCAGCAAAAAGATCAAAGTGTTGAGCCAATTCAATGATCAAGTATCCCAACCGCCAATTCAAAGCACATCAACCCGTCGTCCTCCAAGAAGAAGAGCTAATTTTGATTTTGAAATGCAGGTTGAGAGTGGATGTCAGCATGTAATAAATACTCGTCAAGATTTTTTGGAAGAATTGCGCTCGCGAAAAATTCAGAAACTAACATATGGTGATGCAACGGATGTTTTAGAGAAACTACCATTTGAACACTTGGAGTATTTTGGTGGGCAGCAAATAAGCTACTTAAGAACGAGGTTGATGTCCGTGAAGCCTTTATGAAATTGGAGTGTGAAGAAATTAAGATCAAATATCTGGAGAATTTACTTGGCACTGATAGATACGGGAATCCATGCAATTTTGTCAATCTGCTAATGACAAGTCAAAACGTCTTTCAAACTACTGGAATGATTGGAAGTGGTTCAATGGGAACTGAAAATGTTAGAACTGATTTCATGAGCTTGTTGGAGCTTCCTCTGGATTAGAAGAATCAACAGGAAAAACATCAAATATAGTCACTATACTTGATGATGAGTCGATGGTGATAAGCTCACTTGAGTGTCATGGGATTTCACTATTTGCTAGACTTTTTTTATTTATTTCATAAGTGTTTTAGAGGTTTGGTGTTTGCTAGATTTTGATTCACGTGTTGGAGTTTTTAGACTTTACTATTATATGGATTTTTATTTATAAAAGCTTGATGTTTTTTTCTTCTTCTAAAGTTCAGATTAATAATAGTTTTCATATAAAATATTTTCAGGACTTTCGTATTATACAACTCAGATCACGTGGAATTGAAAATTTAGATGAAGATGAGTTAATGGAGCTATTTTTATGGGAAGAAGAAGAATTTATACAATGGTACATCCATGATATATTAGAGTACTACATAAAGAACTTTTGTAAGGAACCAATGAACGAAGAGTTAGGAAATGGTTGGAAAATAATACGGGAGCAAATCTACAACAACGAAATATCGTGTCATACTCTTATCCGCATGAGTCCAGAAGCGTTCATCCATTTATGTGAAGTTCTTCAGAGAAAATACAAATTACAAGAGTCGCATAATGTTAAAGTCGATGAGAGTGTAGCGATTTTCTTGATTCTTTGTGGTCAAAATGACACTCAACATGACATCGTTTAAGATTTGACCATGCACATGAGACTATATGTAGAAAGTTTCATTATGTCCTTGAAGCAATGGTACAATTGGCAGTTGACTATTTACGGCCAAGAACAGTCTATGAGTTTGAAGCAATATCCAATAGTTTACAAGGTGATAAACGGTATTGGCCTTATTTCAGTGGATTTATCGGAGCTCTTGATGGAACTCATATACCAGTTGTAGTGACTCTAGGTCGAGATGTATTACGGTTTGTGAACCAAAAACGAACATCAAGTCTTAATGTTCTAGCAATGTGTGATTACGATATGCTTTTTACATATTTTTTCTTCGAATGGCAGGATCAACACATGACTCTCGAGTGCTAGAAACCGCTATACGAGATTCTCCAGTGTTTCATAAACCTCCTGAAGGGAAATATTATCTCGTAGATTCTAGTTATGTGAATAGACGTGGATAAATAGCACTATATAGTAAAGAAAGAAAAGAAGGTACTCGATATCATCTTCAAGAATTTTTCAATAGCGAGCCTCCAAAAAATAGTAAGGAAATGTTCAATAGATGGCATGCTTCATTGTGTTCAGTTATTGAACGTACGTTTGGTGTATGGAAGAAAAGTGGATAGTTTTAAATGAATTTCCAAGGTATGATATTTCAATGCAGAGAAAGGTTATATTTGCAACAATGGGGCTTCACAATTTTATCCATTGGAACAAAATTAAAGATATCGATTTTGAAGAATCAGATGTGGGAAACGAAGGTATGCGTATACCTCAAAATGACAACAATCATTTAGATGATGAAAGTGATGCACTAAGAAATGAAGAAACATCAATGGGAGTTTATATGAAGGCTGTTCGAGATCATATTGTTGAACAATTGTGGTCCCAAAAAAGACCTTCTTCTCGTCGATTTTAGGTTCGTATCTTTCTTATTACTATATTAAAAACTTTACAAAATACAATCTCTTGGATATTTAAGTACTCCATGTTCAAAAGAATACAATTTCTTAACGGATGGTATTACAAAATAGTAAGAAATAAACTGAAATCATATTTTAGTAGTTATTAATTGGATTATTTTGTGGATTAATAATACTTGAAATGTTTTGTGTTTAGTTTTGAGATGCATTAGAAGATGGCTAGAGATTATATGATCTGCATAAAGTCAGAAGTAGATGAAGAAAAGATGTACATGACTTGAAAACCAATGTTGAAGAAAAAGCAACGGCATGATCCTTTTTTTTTTTTTTTCTCAAACATTAATTATCTAATATTTTACTATTTTGAAATACTTGTTTATTTTTTTCCTATCATTCACGGTAACATTTGTTCCATTCCGTCTCTACTTTTTTCCCTATAATTTATTCCTTATTGTTCCTTTCATTCTTTTTCCTCATTGTTCCTAATATTTCTCAAGTCGTCACCCTTTAGAGCCACACTTATCAAATCCTTAATGATCTTAACAATCGTTTAACATAGAGTCTTACCTTTCGCATCCATCATTTTCCGAAATTATGATGCAGGTAAAAAAATGGTGTTACATACACTTATAAAATGATCTTAACACAGTAACAATTCTCTACCGAAACTTACAATTGTTATATAAAAGCAGATATAGTATTTAAAATTTCACAAGAATGAGTAAATCCAAAAAATGATCAATACAAATGACAAAAGAAGTAATTTTAAAAAATAGATATTAAAAATCTTTAACAAACAACAATACATAAATCTTGCTTGGTCTGGTTACTTTCAACTCTAAGTCTTTATCAAAAAAATCTTCAGTCGTCTATCAACATTCTTGCTTCACTTGACTTTGAACCTTCTCTTTTATAAAATTTCATTATTGCCGTTGTTAATTCTATTTTATCTTAGTTTTTTTGTGCCCTCTCTTTGCTGGATTAGTTCAGAAAATGTAATTTCGTTGGGAAATAAGTAAGAAAAAAATAAAAGAGGTGTTTTAAAAGGAAAGGAAAAGAAAAAAGAAAAAAACAATAACTAAATCATAAAAGTAATTAACGTAAAATATAACAACATTTGTTCCTTTACACCAACATGTTTTTGTTAAGTGTTTAACTTTAAGCAATTAAAAGAACAAACAAGAATTAAAGTGTAGGATTAGCGGAAATATCTATAATAATCTATTACATAAATCACCGCTGATTTATATTCCTAAATCACGTCATTTTAAAAAATTTAACATTATTAATACCCCAAAAAATTTCGTTGGCTTTGGAAAAAATGGAAAAAATTTGATTTCAACACTTAATATATGAAAAGAATGATTAGAGAGAAGTGTCAACAATAACTAAGATCGACACGGTCATTATACGTGTCGCTGCGACGGAGGTAAAGATGTTGGAACAAAACGCAGAAAATCAAGTCAAATATTAAAAAGTATGTTTGGGCCTCAATGTTATATGCCCAAGTTTTGAACCAAAATGTCGTGTCTTTTCTGATGTAACCGATATATCGCTGATATTTCTTTTAGTTTCGTAACTTTTGATGGTGATAAAATACTAATTGCCATAATTTGCATTTACATAATTACTATAACCAGATTCACAATGGAAGGCTTCAATCAATCGTACTTTGAAAAGAAAAATCTTGTGAGATATGAAACAAAGCGAAAAATCGTTGTCTGTTTAATTCGACAATGGAAAGAACGTAATTGGAAAAAAGGAAGACATTTAAGAAGCCTCAATCTCCTTCTTTTAGATAAAACAGTAATGTTTACTAAATTTGAAATTATTATAATTAATATTTTAAAACAGTTCATTTTTTATTGACTTAAAAGGGATATGTGAAAAAAGCATCAATAACATGTTTAAGGAATGCAATATTTACCATATTTCCAATTTGGAATCAGCGATCCAAAACAAGCGTTACAAGTTAAATGATCACAAATATATTATTCACTTCACTCATCTAACAATTGCTATTAAAGTATTGTATGATGTTTTCGTGATAAAAGAGACAAAGTTTACAATCCATAACTATGCTTCATTACTCAAGTTGGAAATTGAAATCGCTTTTTACCAGGTATTTTTAAAGTTTAAAAAATATATTAAAACGGAAAAAATTAGATGAATACTAATGGTTTATATATATATTACAGATGTTGTAGGAAAAATAACATATCTTTGGAGATCTAATCTCCATTACATTGGTTCGAGACATAGGATAATGGCAAGAATTACGTTTAAAGAATAAGTCCCTACATATTAAAGTTAAAAAATCTATAATACATTTTTAAAAATACGGCCATTGAAAATGGAAATAAAAACTAACCCTTCATTTCTTCTTCAGCGGATCAAAAGTCATTCTCTCTATATGAGACAATGTTGTATCTGGTTTTAGTAGATTACTCAATACAACAAATAGAAAAAAACGTGTTGTTGTTATAATAGCTGTTAATCCCAAAATGTTTGCCGGTAATATCAAAATATCCAAAAAAAAATAATAATTTATATTGATTAAAAAAGCATAACTATAAATTTATATGTGTGGGGGAACTATACTTAAACACATCACCGCGGTCAAGATTTTATGGCGATAAAATTTAAAAGAAATAATAGATTTTGGTATAAGTTTTATATTGGTAAACAATATTTATTGTTATTTTATTAGAAAATTAAGTATAGTTGATTTTTTGACAAAATTTGAAATTTTAATGGCAGCCAGTTTCAGGAAAACAATCATAATTCCCCTTTACAAGAGCATGAATTTGAAGAAGAAAGTTCTTCAATGACAACCATTTCTCAATGTTATCATTTATGGATGTTGAATAGCCCTAGGTTTTGATAATTACTTTAAATATTTTTTAAAAAAATTAATAAAACTTTAACACTAAATTTTGCAGGAAAAATTTTTTTATTGCTCAACCAGAATTGTAGAAATCATAACAAATAATGGATGGTACTCTATCTCATGTGCAAAGTGCTATAATAAAACTAGGAATGTTGATGAAAAATTAATATATCGCTACTGTGAAGATAGAAATTACATTGGCATTGTCAGGTAATTTAAACATTGTCTTTTAATATATAATTTTATAAAACTTTTAAAAAGTTTCGCGTAAAAGGTTAAAATATTTGTTCGAAATTAAAATAAATACAAATTAATTAGTAAATTTTACAAAAGTATAATAATACAAATATATTTTAAATAGGTTCAAAATTGAAATTATTGTTGATGATGAAACTGATCAAGCCAGATTTGTCATATCTGATAAAGATGCAAGAAAAATAACAAACATGAACGTTGAAGATTTAATTACTTTCCAGGTATGTTGTGCATCGCTCTAAGGTTAAATCCATCAATTTAAACTAAATCTTAGATTAATAACATGTTTAAAATACTTGCTTTTACCGATCAAATCCTATCAATTTAAATGAACAGCAAAATCTTCCTGCTTGTTTACGTAATCTTATTGGTAAAAATTATACCTTCCAAATATGTCTCATGCAATTTGATTTCAAAGCAAGAAGCAATACATTCTCGGTAAAAAAAAGTTTGACAAGGTATGGAAAAAAAATATATATATATAGAGACAAGAACATATATATATATATATATATATATAATAAATAAACAACACTAATACTTAACTATATTTTGTAGGGGCTGAATGCAAGTTATACGATTTCTTTTCGCACTTCAAGAACACAAAAAAACCACTAAAATATTTTTAAAATATTAAAACTTGAAATTTACGTTTTGAATAATAAACTATTAAACCACATAAACTACTTCAGTTACTTATTTATTTATGTATTCTTTTTAATTAGCTATTAGGAGTTACAAGAGTTACAAACCTTAACTATTGTATCTTAAACTATTGATGTTCACTTTATTTAATTATGTATTGTTTTCTTTAATTAGTCTTATCTTTTATTTATTTAATCCAATATTTAATGCATTTAAAAAATACATCTTAAAAAATATAAAATATTAATAAATTTATTATATATCAAAAAGACTAATAAAAACAACATCTAATTAGGAAATAACAAATAAAAACAAACAATAAGCTCCAAAAAAGAAAACAAAAGATTACACAGAGAATAATAACTTATTTAAAAGAATTTGTTATTCTTTTTCTTCTCTCTTTTACTCCTTATTGCTTTTTTGATATCGTCATTCATTGATTCATCATCGCTATCCAAATTAATCACTTCGATTTTCTTATGAATACATTCATCATTCTTAAAATTTTTAAGTTCTTCACAAAGAGACTCGGGAGAGAGCAGCATAAACTCATCCCCATCAGGTTCAACATTAATTTCGTCATTTTCACTACTAAGTCATCCTCATTGAGAAGATTCACCACCTATCATAGATTTATCTTCTATCAAAGTTTGTTGAATGTGCTTTGATTATTAAGAAGACGAGTTAAGTTTGTAACCTTCAACATGATGATATGCAAAATCACTAAATACATCTCCCACTTGATAAGTTGATTGTGCTACTCCATCCAACACGTGTGTATCTTTTCCCTAATTATGATGAAATATTTATGAAAACCCATTGTAGTGACTATTTATATTAAATCTTACATATGAAAAGAAAAAATATATTAGTAATAAGCAGGAAACACCTCTTCACGATCTATTTCCATTGCTTTTTCATTTTCTTTTTGTTGATTGTCCAAGCAATCGGTAAGAAGCACATTATATTCATCGTCTTCAATTAAATACCAACCCTCTTCCCCATACACCTGAGACAAAACAAAAAAGAATTTTTTTTTTTTTTTTTTAGAACAACAAAAAACCAAAAAAAAATACCTTCATCAGATCTTTGATTGTATCGTTAATAACATTTTTGTCAAATCCATAATCTTTCATGGAATCAACTGCTGCATCTTTTCTCGTCATTCCAACCTTTTAGTAAAAAAAACGCAGAAAAAAATTAAAAAATAGTAAAAACAAACAACATGAAAACTAAAAATTTTAACTTTACCTTCTTACATTTACCACACACTATTTCTCTATAATTAAAATATATCACAAACAAACAAAGATCAATAAGAAAGTGAACAAATAAAACATACCAAAAAGTATAAATATACTGATAAGATCAAATAGAGATATAGATAGAGAGAGAGCATATTGTATAAGCGATGATTAAAAATTAAAAAGTATAGAGTGCGATCAAAGTTACTCTTATTGCGTGTTAATGGTCGTGGATTGTTGAGTTTAAAGAAGAAGACAATTTTAATGGTAAAAGTTTTTTTGTGTCAATCCTACACTTATATTTTGAAAACCCAAAAAAAAAAAAAAACTGCTAGACAGTTTTATTTTAAAACACGACAACTGCAAATCAACAATTAAACAAAAGAACCCTTATCTCAAAACACAATGGTGATAACTTTTAATTGTTAAACTGTGTCAATTAATTTTAATGGGCTATTTAATTGACCCAATTAAATACACACTTTTTCATAATCAATAATATAAGGTTACATATGGTTAATCATCAATTTTTAATCTTTTTAATGAGTTAAAAAACTTGTTTCATTTTTGTCAAGAAAACAAAATAAGTTTGCTTGGACAAACCTAATCATGCAAACATATGCTTACAATATTAAAATTATTAGATCGAACGGCTCTTCTTTCTAAAACAAGAATACAAATAATGTTCATTTTGTATCATATTTTTATGTTCGCCGTTTTATTATCAATGCTTTACACATTGATCATGTAAATTCTATTTCGGATTAATCAAAACAGTTTCAAATGAATAAAAAAAAAAGGGTTAGCTCATAACATTAACTACTTTAATTGTCTCTAATATATTATTTATTAAAATATCAATTATATCAGTCTATATATTATAAATGATTTTTTTATATGAAAAAAAAAACAACCAGTTTAGTTATATGATCCCTTTAAATTTATTCCACATAAAATATGAAACAAAATATATTAAAAATGTCAATAAAGAAAAACAAATTGATGACATATATTACAAAATATATATATATATATATATTAAAAGGCTGCCTCAAAATGAGAAAAGAGACGACGCTATAAGTATATAAATTTAAAATCAAATTATAGTCGACCATCTATAAGACCCGACAATCCAAACTATATTTTTCTTATAAACAAAGGTCTGTGTCGCGGCAATAGGATTTTTGGGTTGACAAATTTTGCAGTTTCTTGAGCATGAAGCAGACTAAACCACGGTTCGGGATCATCTCGAATGATAATGATAGTGAGAAACCCGCAATACATGACATGTATTCTTCGGACTACCTGTATAAACCAACGGTTTTGACATTAAAGATAAGTAATGATCAAAAATGTATCACCAAAACCCCACATCGAAATGGGTTCTTTGATATATCATCTTCTTTCTCTATCATTGATGTAGCTCTCTACTTCTACTCCAGTTGACTAAAACAGATTCGATTAAGCATACATATATATGTACAAATAGATATATTTCTAATTAATAGAATACTAAAAAAAAAAATGGAAGTTGATATATTGCTAAAATCTAGAGTATTAATTGAGGTTAAATTTAATTTAATTAATGATATTTACTATATATAAATAAAGCTTTTATATGTGCAGTATTATCTATTTTAATTGTTTGAAATATGTAGTTAGATTCGAGGTGACTTATGGTAATAACCATTCTCGTCCATGTCTTCTTACTTTAAATTAGTATGACACATATTAGATGATCTACTAACTTTGAAAAATTAAGAGAGTTATTTGTTTTTAAATTACATCAAGTAATATTTTACGTTGTCTAAGTTTAAAAATAAAACATTTAGATATTAACTTTAAAAAAAAAAATCGATTATAAAGCTACATTTTTATTATTAATTAACATTCAACAAATAATTTTTAAAAATAAGAATCTTCATATTAACTGCAAACTTATAATTTGAAATGATATGTTTTACTACAAACGTTTACAACCAAATGAAAATATAAACAGTTGGAATAACATATAATACTTAAAAAAATATTAAAACTAACATAGATTTCTTAAAATAAGAGAACGATTATATAAAAAAACAAAACGGATATATCCAATCATTGTGATCGAGTTCGCATTCAGAAAATGGGCATTCCCATGTATGGTCAAATACACCATGTCCAGTCTGAAGAAACTCGACAATTGTTTTCTCCATCTCTCTATCAATGGAGTTTAATTCCTCTATTTTACTTCTCGAATCTTTAATTTTCATGTTAAGCATTTCCAATCCCATGCTTGGTAATCCATAAGCAATGTTAATTAGAACATCCGTAATAATTGATCTTTGATCACTTAAGTCTGTAGATCGTTGAATATACGACCACCCTAAATGAAGCTCTCCATCCGCACAAATAGTTTGTAAACCTAAAAGGTATAATGTCTGGGGATTGTTGTCCTTTACAAAATCAAAGAATAAGTTAAAGTTCTTACTAATAAGACGATTATTCTCAATAGACATCGAGAGATCAACTTGTCTTCTAAAACCAGAACTAAGAATTATATTACGTCCCTCTTTTCCCGCTAGCAGAAAATCAATAATTGCTTTCATATAACGACGCGCCATTCTTAGAGCTATATCACAAATAATATCATTAGGTATATCAGGTAGATGTACTCCCACAAATCCACTCCGTTCATTTAAAGACAAACTGTATAAGATTAAAAGTTTAAAAATTAAAATTAAAACCATATTAATAATACGTCCATAAATATGTCATGACGATTTGAACGAAATATAGTTCATCATTTCGTCATAGATTTTAAACAAACATAATAACATCTTAACGAAAAAGAAAAGCCAGTACATAAATGGAAAAAATAGAGAAGATCAAAACAAAAACAAGCAACGTTAAAAATAGAGTAGACGAATGAAAATTAAAAGCGATTTAAAAATACATATTAAAACAGTTTAACCACAAAAAAAACGTGATATGCTTTGATTAAACATAAATAAGGAAAATATTTTTTAAAAACAAACAAGAAAGAAACAATCTAACCTTCAAGAAGCAACCGAAGACGGAGTTATATTGCTTTCATCTCTCAGTATTATTTTTTAACATTCCTCTGAAATTCAATTCCTTTTTCCATTTTACTCAAGTTAAGATACATGATAAATATTCATTCGTATTTATAGAAAACAAACATCAGTTACTGTCTTTTTAATTTTAATTAATTGTGAGACAAGAAAAAGCAGTTATTGCTTGGAAAAAAAAACGGAGGATTTTTATATTTATGTCGTGACTATAAAAAAATCAAATTAATTGACAAAAAAGAACAAATATTAGACAAGAAAAAAAAAGTTAATTAAACAATAATTTAAAAACACAAATAGACACAACTTTCCATAAAGAATGCATACTTTCAAAGTAATTTTTAAAAATTATATAAGCATACACTACTTTGATTAAACTATCAAAAATGAAACCTATCACTAAACATATTTCCTTATTTTCTTTTCTTTTTCTCTTAAAAACAATTAATTCTCATGCAACTTAATTTCAATTTCAAAATGGATATAGACAATCTTCTCCAATACAAACTACTCGCTAATGTTCAAATGAAACATGGTCAACAATGAATTTTTGGAAGAGTTATACGGATATGAGAAGTAAAGAACACAAAAAACGGGAATAAAATGATAAGTTTAAATTTCCTTCTATTGGATAAAAAGGTAAGTTACCTAATTTTACTAATATTTAATTTATACTCATTTACGCTTTTACAAATAATATCAACAATTTCTTATTAAGGACACAACTATAATGGGATCAATATACAATCGTTACATAAATCATTTAAACGAAATTTTTTCAGAGGGAAAAGTTTACTTATTCAATGCTTTTGAAATGTGGCGAGCCAGAGACCAATATAAAATATCATAACATCCTTTTACAATACGCTTAAATGACCGTTCATCTATAATCGAAATAATAGATAACACAATATCTATTCATTTGGAAAAATTTACATTCCAGAATTACGATGAACTGATGGAAACCGAAAAAAAAAAAAAACCAAAACCAGACTCCATAACTATCACACAAAACCAGTGACGGAGCTACATACGGAGGAGGAGGGGCACGTGCCCCACATGAAATTTTTTAATTAGTGTAATTTTATAAGAGTTTTATATAGTGCACCTCTTGCTATTAAATTTTTATGCCCCACATATATTATTAACATAAACTACAAAGCTCATATCTTTTATTTCTTATTTTTAGAAGCCCATATTAGTTACATAAACCTTTTAAATGATCTAGAAGGTTTATTTTTGTGATTTATAAAAAACAATCAAATCCTTAAAATAATATATAAAATTTACTTTTAAGTTAAAATTAAGGGTTTCACAATCTCTTGTTCACGAGCAGTAGTCAAAAGTCATCTTCTTCTTCTTTTTTTCTTTCTCTTTTGACTTTCATAGTTTCATTGGAGATTTAATTTTATCGGAATTTGCAGAAATTTCTAACACAAATTCTTTACTTCAAGTAATTTTCTTCTTCGTTTAGAGAAATTGGTTTTCAAGTATTTTTTTTTTTATCATAGAAATTGATTTGTATATCTTTTTCAAAGAAATTTTTAGGTTCACTCTATGAATAAAATATTAGGTTGGTAATCGCTTCAATGAATCGATATCAATTTTCTATTAATATATAGTTTAATATTTCGCAGACAAATCAATGGAGCGCTATTTCCAAAGAAAATCTTCTTCAACTCCTACTATTAATTTGGATGAATTACCATCAGATCCTGCTAAAAGAAAAAGAATAATGGATTATCATCCAAATCAAAGAGACGAGGTAAGACGCTGGTACTTAAACAAAGGTCCTTGTAGACCATATGATCATAACTTTGAGGCAAAAGAAATCGGTAATAAGAACAAGAAATTTAATCCAGTTTGGTTTGATAAATATCCTACTTGGCTAGAATATAGCACGTCTACGAGAAAAGCCTTTTGTCTGCAGTGTTACTTATTTAAAGATGACATACCAAAACAGGGTGAAAATTATGCGTTTGTGTCTGAAGGTTTTTCTGGTTGGAATAAACCTGATACTTTATTTAAACATGTGGGTAGTGATAGCAATAGCTTTCATAATATTTATGCTAAAAGATGTGATGATTTGTTGAATCAAGGTTAGTCTATTGTGCATGCTCTTTATAAGCAAGATGATGTGGTGAAAAATGAATATCGGATTCGGTTAAATGCTTCAATTGATGCTTCTAGGTTTTTGTTACGACAAGGGTTAGCTTTTCGTGGTCATGATGAGTCAAAAGAGCCTGCTAACAAAGGAAATTTTTTAGAGCTTGTGAAATATATTGGAGAGCAGAATGATGTTGTAGGTAAGGTTATTCTAGAAAATGCTCCGAGAAATAACCAGATGGTTTCTCCGGTGATTCAAAAAGATATTGTACATTCCTTTGCAGAGGAAGTACTGAAATCTATCATTGAAGAAATTGATCATGGTGTATTTGGTTTGTTGGTTGATGAGTCTGTTGATGTTTCTGATAAAGAACAAATGGCTGTTGTTTTTCGATTTGTTGATAAAAGTATAGCAGTGAAAGAAATATTTTTTGGAGTTATTCATGTCAAAGAAACATCTTCTTCACATCTCAAATCTGCTATTGATGAATTATTTGCCACATCTCAAATCTGCTATTGATGAATTATTTGCTAAGCATGGGTTGATCTTGAAGAAGTTAAGAGGACAAGGATATGATGGAGCAAGTGATATGAAAGGTGAATTCAATGGTCTGAGAGCATTAGTTTCCAAGGGAAGTAGTTCAGCATATTATGTCCACTGTTTTGCTCATCAACTTCAGTTGGTCGTAGTGGCAGTTGCGAAGAAGAACCTTGCTATTGGTAATTTGTTTGATATGATTTCTACATTGTTGAATGTAGTTGGAGCTTCTTGTAAGAGGAAAGATATGATTCGAGAAAGTTATCGGAAAAAGGTGGAAGAAGGAATTAGTAGTGGTGACATTAGAATTGGAAAATGACTCAACCAAGATATTTCTCTTCAAAGGCCTGAAAATACTCGTTGGGGTTCACATTATAAAACACTGTTACGTTTGGTTGAGTTATTTCCTTCTGTCATTGAAGTTCTTGAGTATATTAAAGATGAAGGTGTTGATGAATCAAAAAAATTCCAGGCAGATGGTCTTCTAAAATATTTTTACACATTTGATTTTGTGTTCTATATGCAGCTCATGTTACTTATTTTGGGATTAACAGAGAATTTTTCAATGGCTTTACAAAGAAGAGATCAAGATATTTTAAATGCCATGTCTCTTGTTGATTCAACTAAGCGGGAGTTACAGAAGTTTCGAGGAGATGGTTGGGATTTCCTTATGAAGAAAGTTTCTTCTGCATACTATTGAAATGCTTGTGATGGATTAAGACTATGTGGGTTCAAGGAAGCCAAGAAAAAAATCGATTATAACCAATCTGCATCATTATCAAGTAAATTGTTTCTACTATGTTATGGATTTAGAGCTTCAAGAGTTTAATGATCGTTTGACCAAGATAAACACAGATCTGCTTATTTGTATGGCTTCTTTAGGTCCTGCTAATTTATTCCATGAGTTTGACAAATCAAAACTGTTGAGATTGGTTGAGTTTTATCCATATGATTTTAGTTATGGCGACCGTTTATCTATCGAGCAACAACTTAGAATCTACATTGACAATATAAAAAACGATGAAAGATTTAAGAATTTAAAGTATCTTGGCGATCTTTCTCGTATGATGGTGGAAACACAAAAGCATCTTGCACATCCTTTGGTTTATAGGCTTCTGAAGTTAATACTGATTATTCCGGTTGCTACCGCAAGTGTTGATAGATGTTTTTCTGCAATGAAGCTAGTGAAGGCAGACACACGCAACCGAATTGGAGACCAGTTTATGAGTGACTGTTTAGTATGTTATATTGAAAAAAAGTTGTTTGAGTTTGTTACAAATGAAACAGTGATGAAAAGATTTCAATTTATGAGTAAGCATAGGGTAGTTTTGTAAGGCGTTTTTTCTGGAAATTTAAAAGAGGTATGTTCTATATTAAATACATAGTAATTTAATTTTACATCTAATTAATTTTTTTTTAAATAGTACTTATGGAATATTATTTTTTTACATCTAATAATAACACAACTTATACAAATGGTTTGGTGATCCAAACCGGAGGAACACAACTTACATATGTAAAATCCAAACCACGAGCAGAAACACTACATGCCAAACAGTTTGCCTTACCATTAAGCTTCCGAGGGACAAGAGTAAGAGTGAAGTCTTGGGATTGTCTTCTAAGACTGCAAAAATCTGTGAGTGGTGCCGCAAACGCAGGCCAGTCTTCCATCTTGGAGGTCATCGTTACGAGCTCCCAACAATCTGTCTGGAACGTCATCACCAATTCTTTTTGGGCTATCATACACTCCATCGCCCAAAGGAGGGCCTCCAGCTCAGCATGAAGCGGAGATAAACTTTGTCTCAGGCCTTTGGCACCCATCATAGTGGTCGAACTTTTATAATTGCCTAACCACCATCCCATACCTGCAAACATACCATCTTTCCTCCATGAACCATCGGTCTGAAAAATCTTTCCAGTTACTGGGAAACTGATATCTTGAGTAGGTAGGTACACATAATTATGATCCTCTTTTGACATATGAGCATCGGCCCAGGCTTGGACTTCACCCATAGCATATACCTTCTCATTTCAAGCCTTCCATATAAACTATAAAATCCAAGAAAAAGGATTAATAGTATAATCTTGAAGCACTGCCTTTGGAATTCGAGAAAAAAAGAAATCCTATATTTGTGTACACCGAGAGTGAGGGAAAAGAAAGAATCTCATTGAGAATAGGAGATAGCCCTCAAACCTGCACCGCAGGAGGACATTCAAATAAAGCATGATTAATCGTCTCCATGTCCATTCCACACCGAGGGCATATAGTATCACCCTTGATGCCTCGATTACGAAGTCGACTATAGACCGAAATGCAGCCCATAATAACCTGTCAAAGAAAGTGTTTCAATTTTGGCGGAGCATTGATTTCCCATGCATGAGCTTGTAATTTTGTCATTGTAGGACCAATGAAATGCGGTTCTAACTCATACGTGACAGCATGATGAGCTACCCAATAACCAGACCGGACATAATACACACCAGACTTAGTCATTGCCTACCCAATCCTATCAGAGATAGGAGACTTACTTATCCGTATACCCCGAATGAGAGCAATGTCATCAGGATGGAAGAACTCATTCCATAAATTAAGGTTCCAAGTCCTCATGAGAGGATCGATCATATGGTTAACCATGAGGTTAGGGGGATAATTAACATTTCAGGGACGAGCAGGTCTAGGCCACACATCTGGAATCCAATGATCCGTCCAGACTGAGATAGAGTTACCTGAACCCACCATCTTGATAAGTCTTTTTTCAAGAATAAACCTAGCGGAAATAATACTAGTCCAACCATAGGAGGGTGAATACACCCGATTAACAGCCATCAGGTTAGAATTACGATAATATCTCCCCTTCATAACTCGTGCTAGAATAGAATCTGGAAACTGAATTAACCTCCACAGTTGCTTAGCTAGGAGAGCCGAATTAAACTCATCGATAGTTTTGAATCCTATCCCCCCATCCTGTTTTGGAGCGCATAAAATATTCCATTTGAACCAATGTAAACCAAGCCTATTTCTTGCAGAGCTCCACCAAAAGGAAGCAATAGCACTAGAAAGTTGGGAGGTTAATGTCTTTGGTAGCCGATTACATGACATAACATGATTTGACAAAGCAGAAGCCACTGACTTAATAAGCACTTCCTTCCCACCTTTAGAGAGTAACTTGGAGGACCAAGTCGTGGTCCTGTCCTTCAAGCGATCTCGAACAAATGCAAAAATCTTGCTTTTTTACACCCCCCAAACTCTCTGGAAGACCCAAATAGGATCCCATTCCGCTCTATGTGAAAATACCTAACGAGTCCATAAGAGCCACCCTTTGGTCTGTCGGAATCAGATGACCAAAGGTAACAGAGGACTTGGATAAATTTATTTGCTGACCCGAAACCCTCCCATGTTGTTTTAGAATCTCAAAAATGATCGTACACTGATTGACATCCGCCTTACAAAAGAAAAGACTATCATCCGCAAACAAAAGATGCGATATAGGGGGACACGATCATGCCACCTTAATACCAGTTATACACTTATCAATATATGACTTCATGATGTTGACAATAAGGACTTCCATGCATAGGATGAACATGTATGGCGAAAGCGGGTCACCTTGTCTGAGACCTCACTCCGGGAAAATTTGACCATGAGGATTCCCATTAAGTAAAACTTTATAGGAAACCGAGTTGACAAATTTCATAATCCACCCTGTCCATTTGGGATGAAAACTCATTTTATGTAAAAGATTCTCGATAAAAGCTCATTTAACCCTGTCGTACGCCATGCTCATATCGGTTTTAATTGCCAAGAAATTACCCTTGCATGATTTATATGTGCGGAGACCATGGAACATCTCCTGCGCAATGAGGATATTGTCTGAAATTAGCCTTCTTGCCACAAAGGCTAATTGAGTCTCAAAAATAAGGTTAGGGAGAACTCTTTTCAATCTCTAGCAAAGAACTTTAGATATGATTTTATACCCAACATTACATAAACTAATAGGCCTAAACTCCGACATATTTCGAGGCTTCGATACCTTCGGGATTAGACAAATATTAGTTTGATTTAGTCTTTCATCAAGCAGCCCTTCATCCATAAAATTATTCACCATTGCCACTAGATCATGCTTAACGATACCCCAAGACTACTGAAAGAATAACGCAGTCATCCCATCAGGACCAGGAGCTTTATCTGGGTGCATGAGAAATAAAGCACACCGAACCTCTTCCTCCAAAATCGGGACAACAAGCATCTTATTCATATCCTCCGTGACACAACGATTGACCGGTGCAAGGACCAGTTACAAATCCGAAGGCCTAGAAGACATAAATAGTTCTCCAAAATAACCATACATAATATCCTCTAGATCCTTTTCCTCCTCCACCCACTTTCCATCATCGTTCTCTAAACCCGTAATTCGATATTGGGCCATGCACTAGCATGAAAAAATTTCATACTTTTATCACCCGCTTGCATCCAATTAACCCTACTTTTCTGCTGCCAAAAGACATCCTCATCATGATAAGCATCTTTTAAATCCTTTTAAATCCTATTAACCTCAACTTGGGACACTAAATCGTCATTCTTGGCCAACTCAAGCTGATCCTTTAAATTATTGATCTTCTCCTTATCATATGAAATTAAATTTTTTTTCCAGCGCGCAAGAGAGGATCGGTAATTAAAAATTCGGTCCACAAGACCTAGTCCATCATCCCCAAAACTACCCCTCAAACCCTTCTCTATAGCATCCACCATACCATCCTTACCAACCCACATTTTATCAAATCGGAATGATCCTTTTCGACTGACACGACCAACTTCACATTCCGCCATAATGGGTCTATGGTCCGAGCCAATCATGGGAAGATATTCAACATGAAAATGAGTGAAAACTGAATGCCAACCTTCATTCCCCAAAGCACGGTCCAAACGGCAGCGAACAGTTCCATCTGATCGATTCCCTCTGCAAGAAAGAGGATTACTAGAGTAATTAAATCCTAACATACCACAATTTCCGATCATCGTATTGAATGAGATAAAAGAAGAGACATGCCTTAAAACACCTCCTTTTTCTCATGATTACCAGTAATCTCATTGAAATCCCCAATCATGAACCAAGGATTATTCCGACCCAGACTGATCCGAGTTAGTTTTTTGCACACATAATCCCTTTCTTTAGGAACGGGGTCCCCATAAACAAACGATATAAACATCAATTTCCCACGTGCCAGTATCTCAACATCAATAATCCGGGGGCTAGAATAAAGGATTTTGACATCCGAATAATTATTAAAAGATAAAGCTAAGCCACCACTCCAACCCACTGGGTCAACAATGAACAAATTGTCAAAACCGAAATGGGCCTGAAAACGTTGCATATAGCAATTATCATGTTTGGTTTCCAAATGAAATAGAAAATCAGGCCGATAAAGTCTCCATATATCGTGCAAATGATGAACCGTTATTTTATTACCAAAACCTTGACAGTTCCAGCTAAGAATTCTCATAATCCGAACGGTAGTTCCAGGAGAACTACCTTCCCATACATAAAATTGTTCCATAGTTAAAACCCATCACTACCAAAGAAACGAGTAGATTGGTAAATGAAACATCAACCAAGATCATAAACACAAATATAACCATCATGTCAAGTAAAAATTGGGAAAATCCAAATTGGATCGCAAGACTAAAGATTGTGAATACAAAAAACTGATCAAACACCAGCGACCCATAACAATAAAGAATAAAA
The DNA here is from genome assembly GCA_900116095.1 of Euclidium syriacum. Taxonomy (NCBI): domain Eukaryota; kingdom Viridiplantae; phylum Streptophyta; class Magnoliopsida; order Brassicales; family Brassicaceae; genus Euclidium; species Euclidium syriacum. The sequence goes on along the minus strand of FPAK01000009.1, from coordinate 7,602,768 downwards.
TTAGTAGCGCAAATCGAGAACATCAACCAATATAAACACTCGCATAAACCATAGAATAAGATCGTGATAAGTATATTCATGAGAAAATTATTACTATTAAAAGGTCAACCACCAAACCGAGGGGACAGAAAACATCATAATCCAACCCCAAACAATCAAAGCCATTTCCAAAAACATAAAAGAACATAAAATCAATTGCAGATAGCTTCATGGATTCAATCTGGCTTTTTAGAATCACCATGAGCTACACCTGAGCCACCTGCGGGGTAGAGGCCATCACCAATATGAACGCCCTGTTTTCTCATAGTTTTCTTCCTAGGAGAGTCCAAGGTTTGTAGGATCCTCTTTTTTGCACCCGCTCCGTTTACCAACTGAGCAGATTTACCAGCCTTCCTCTTAGTAACATGGCCGTAACATCACCCGGTAACTCCTTCGAAACATATGGACCATGCACTATCTCATCCGGTTCCTTTAAAACCAAATCAGTCACCTGCTCCAATAACAATACATTTTCCTCCTCAGTAGCCACCACTTCTCCCTCCTCCATATCCACCTTACTACTAGAATAAGCCGGAATCATATCTGATTCAATCCCAACACCTGAATCCACCAGCCCCTCATCCGGATCCACCACCATCTCCGCCGCTTCCGGGATAGGGAAGATCTCTTTCCAGCAGACTTGACAGTTATCTCCGATTGCATACCCAAATCACTTGTCACCTCCTCCACCATCACAGCCATATTCGACGCAAGCGTGACCTTAGAGTCAGTATTCAGAGAGTTCTCAAAGTTTGAAGGATCAACCTGCCCCATTTTCGAGCCAACCTGACCTTGTTCCGATACATGAGAGGAACTCCCTTCACCATTTTTCTTGGGCTGGTACACTTTCTGCACAACATCCTTACCATTCCTCTTAGCCTTACGTCCAAATTTGGAACCATTATGATGACCGTGCCCATACCCTTGACGGACAAAGCCTTGATTTGAACCACCAACCCGCCCATGGTTTGCACCAGACCCGCCAGAATTCCCCTGCAATGCCTGAGGATCCTGTTCATTGACAACCGCCGCAGCATAACTCTGCATCCTAGGACCTGTATCATGATCACCTGAACTCGGCACCCCCGAGCTAGCTTCTGTGAAACCATTTAGAGGACACCTCTCATTGCTATGGCATAAGCTATTGCACACCCCACATCAACCATAGAGCCTATCGTATTTCAGAGTGACTGGAATCTCGATTCCATCATCGAACTCAAGTCAATCTGAAAGCATAAATGTTTGAAACCATCTAGCACTACCTGAACTCGCCCATAATTGATGTCTACCTCTTTGAAAACCCCAATAGTTTCTCCAATACTCCTAAATGTTTGATCAGCGCAAAAATGAAGAGAAATCCTTAGAACTCGCACCCAAAAATTGACAAAATATAGATACCGAGACTCTATCACAGGTTTCCAACGCACCAAAGACACCATCCATTGATCAAAATTGAATAGCTCAAGTTTCAAAACCTCAACAATTATGGAATTTTTTAAACCATATAATTAAGTAGAAAAAGGAATTCACATGTATTGGTAAGATAAATGAAATAAGTTCAAGAAATGGATGAAATTACATTTCATGTAACCATTGTAACAAGAAACTAATGAAAATGACGATCACCTTTGTAATACATGCACAAGAACAGATATCGTTGGAATTTTAAGGTATGTTTTACAATAATCTATCTTATATAATGTACAATATTAATTTACATGGTTTAATAAAAAAAATTTATAAAGAACAGATATCGACTAGAAATCATTGTTGAAGATGATACAGATAAAATTTTTTTAATTATGTTCAATAAAGATGTAACCAAAGTTTTTAACATGTCTGCAACAGAGTAGGTAGAATTAAATGTACGTAAACTTGATATATTATCCAAAACAAATATAACATACATTTTTAATAAAACTAAAACGTAATCAATTTTTTTACAAATCATTAGGGAAAAAACTACAAGAACTCATCAAATGAACCGATCATATAATTCCTCGAGAAAATACTTGTAGGGAAAAAATTTAAGTTCGATTTAAAAGTCACCACTTTTAACTTTCAATCAACCTCATTTGGGTTAACCGTTACAAAAATCACTGGTGGATCATTAAATCTGAAAGAGGTATCTTCTGCAAAAGTTAAAGAAACTCTTAAAACTCCAAAAAGTGAAAAAAAACGAAAATGACATTTGCAAACATTAAAAACATTCTGAACATAACATAATAACAAGAGAAATTAAGATTTTAGCAAAGAAAAGTGGGAGCACAACTACTAAACATAAAGATCCAATTTTCAAACGGCCTCAAAGAGGAAGGAATAAGAAGTTAATACATGATATTATTAAGGATGAAATCATTTATGATAAAGAAGAGACAGAAGAGACAACTCCACTCTTTAAGAAACCACAAAGAGGAAGGAAGAAGATTATAATTGATGATGATATGAATATTGAGGATGAGAATATTAATGATATCAAAGACAAAGTTCCAATATCCAAAAACCACAAACAGGAAGAAAGAAGAAGATAATTGATGATGATTTTGTAATTTGCTGAAAGAAGTATTTAAAAAGAAATAATTATTAACTACAATATACGATGTATTTATTAAATTAAGAGACTGGATTTATAAAAAGCTAAAATATATTATAAAACCTGATTTACTTTATTCAAATTTTTAAAGGAATATATTAATTTAATTATAAACTATTAATTCCTTTTTCTATTAAAATCAAATTTATTTCCGTTCATTATAAATATTATTTGATGGTCAATGAGAGAAGAATTGACGAAGCGACAAAGATACATAATTAATAAACTTATTCATATAAATTTAATATAAACAAATGAAGCAGTAGGACAAAGAGATGCGATTGAGTAAACAAAATATTTCTCTTAAACACGATTAAAGAGTTCTGTTTCATAAACACGTTTTACCTTAAAAATTCATTCTCTAACAAAGAAATGAATCAAAAATTTAATCTAAAAAGACAAATGAAATATTAATTCAAAATACAATAAATTTTTAAAAAAGAAAAATTTAAAAACTATTTTCGGACAGCAACGCGCGATTCGTCACCGAGTTATTATAAAAAAGATTATTTTCCTATATTTTTTATTGACTAAATTTTTTTAAACAACTTTTTCTTATAAATTTTGTTTGACTTATTAAATTTACAATTATTTTATAATTACGCTAAAAAAATATTGGTTTTTGTTTTGTAAATTGATTTTTCTTAAGCGAACCAAACTAAAACCAACCCGAATAAAAAAAATCGAACATTAAAAAGATTAAGGGGAAGATTGGCACAAAAATTTTGAGAACTTTGAACAATTTAAAAATCTTGAAAGCTATTTTTTTACCGATCAGACTTTAAACAATGTAATTATTTTAAAACCTTTCATAGCCTTTTTTTCTTAATCGTTGCTTCCTCATTTTTTTAAAACGTGGGTGGTAAAGCTTTAAAATCCAAAAGCCAAAAGCCAAAAGCCAACTTCCATTTTCTTTTTTCCATTTTTTTTATTTTCTATTCTCCTCTTTGAGTAAATTGATATTCTTTTTAGTTTAAAGTTTATTTTAAAATCTGAAAAATTTCATTTTATTAAGATTTTGTTTTTTTTATTTTACATCCATTTTTCTAATATTTTTTTTCTTTCAAATGAACCAATTTGAGTAAGATTGGGAATAAATCCAGAACTGACCATAAACAATCGGTTCATTTCGGTTCCGTCCAAAATGAGAATTTACTGATGTACTTAACATTCACGTGTATTATTTCAGTTTCAGATATTACCTGAGAACTGAAATGAGGATCTGAATATTCGAACATAATACACTTACAAATACATTAGGATAAATTGACATTTCATACAATTTATTAGCATTCCGAGTACTTTATTGACATTTCAGATATTGGATTCGGATATTTTTTAGTCATTTCATGTATTTTAGTTCCATGTCCGCTTTTTTATTGGTATTTTGGATAATTTGTTGTCATTTTATCAATATATCTTTATCCTAATCAAATTCCGTTGTTTGGTATATTATAAAAATTAAATAATTAAAGTAACAGTCAAAGCTCCGACAGTCTTGGGGCAAAAATACTAACTATATCTTTCCATGTTTTTAAGTGCAAAAATGTATCTTTTAAAAGATGTGTGTATTTATGTATCTTTTTCACTGTTTGGTGTGAATTAAATGACGTATTTGCCCTTAATGAAGAGAAATTGCATTCGGTGGATAACGGGTGATCTGCGGCAGTGTCAGTTAGTATCTACATGGACAGCTAATTGTGGACAAATAATTTTTTCTTTATTCTTTTAAATTATTTAATCATTTCTCCCTTCTCTCTCATATTTCTTTTTTCTTCCATCTCAAATGGTTTTGAATGTGGCCAGCGTCGTGGTGATGGGGTTTTCGGCTTTGGAGACCATTGTAAAAGGGTTATAATCGACTGATTAACCGGAATTCAAAAAATAAAAACAAATCAGACTTATTTCAGAAAACCCATATGGACAATTGGCACAATGTGTCCACATGGGCATCAATTTGTGGACAGTAAAACGATGGTTCCTGTCCACCGAAAGCCCAAATGGACAATGTGTACACACGTTCTCTTGCTATCCACCGAAAGCGTCTATCATATGACACGATCGCGGTGTTATTCATGAATATCATGTGCTATGATTGTCGTACTATCCATATTGTGTTCGTGGACAGTGTTCACCTATATTAGATGTTTACATTGGTGGGCACCACCATAATCGACAGGTCATCCGGACTTTCGGTGGACAACAGCCATCTTTTAAAGTTCACGAATTGCTGCACATGTGGAGACCTGGTGTAGATTTTCCATCTAGGTTTTTCGAAATAAGTCCGATTTGATTTTTTTTTTTTGAATTCTGGTTAATCGGCCGATTTGCACCCCTTTGCGACGGTCTCCGAGACCAAAAACCCTAGCACCGCGACGCTGGTCGCCTTCGAAATCATTTGGGTTGGGGAAAAAAATAGGAGAAAGAATACATAAATGAATAAAAAAAAATAAACAGAAACGATTACCTGTCCACGATTAGCTGTCCATGAAAACATCGATTGATACAATGCGGATCACCTGCTATCCACCAAACACATCTTCTCTTCATTAAGGGTATAATGGTCTTTGTGACGCCTCGGTACCTACATAAAAGATACAAAAGATACATATATGAATAACACTTTTAAAAGATGTAGTTATGCAAATACTTTCTTAAAAAGAGATAGTGTGCACAAATACTTCGATAATCTTTGCTACCAATCTGACTTTAAAATACATCTAAACTTAAAATCGCAATTCTAAAACCCAAATTCTCTACAACCAAATATCTAAAACGAAAATATAAAATAAAAGTCCAGCCCCTAAACTAACTTTGCTTGAGTTCACTTGGAGGTTTATTTAGACCAAACCCGAACTTAAATCGAAATGTATACCCTTACATGAAATCCATTAAAGAAACATGGATTTTCTCGATTCCGGGTCTCTAAAATTTTGTCTACTGGGCCTGATCGAACTAAAGATCTTATTTAATGGGCCAAATCATATAAGTTGGGCTGCGAGGGCTATATAAATTCTTGAAAGCTAGGGCTCAGAGAATTCCTCCGCCTTAAATACGATTCATTTGCAGTCAACAAACCTTTTTTTAGGGTTTTGAGTCTGTAGAGTATCAGCGCGGCGGAGCCATGGTTCTCAAGTAATCAATTTCTATCTCTCTGTCGTTTTCACGCTTCTGAGCTCTTTGGCTTACCTTCTTTTTAATGATCTGTGTGAATCCTCTGCTAAAATGAATTTTCTCTTTAAATTTCTTCTATCAATCTGTTAATTTTACTGTCAAAATGGTTCACAGTTTGAGAAATTTAGGTGCTAGATATAGATTGTACTGGGAAATGACTAGATCTGTTTGTCGTACTAATGGTTTTGGTCTCTGTTGGAAAATTGGCTGATTTATTGGTTGTTTTGTATTTCATTTCTCTTCCCATTGGTATGATACACACTAAGCTTCTGATGTATGTATTTTTCTTGCTTTGCTAGTCGTGTTCTATATGTAGTTTAGAACATTCCTATAAGAAATGGCTTTGAGTGTTTTATCTAATCCCTTGACTATGTTTTGCGTGTAGGACTGAGCTTTGCCGTTTCAGTGGCCAGAAGATTTACCCAGGCAGGGGAATCAGATTTATCAGAGCTGACTCTCAGGTGTTTTTATTCGCCAACTCCAAATGTAAGAGGTATTTCCACAACAAGTTGAAGCCATCCAAGCTTTCATGGACTGCCATGTACAGAAAGCAGCACAAAAAGGTCAAAATCTCTTTAAACTTCACTATTGTTATTTTTGTGAATTCTGGTCTGGTCTGAGACAGTGACCCTGACCTGTGGGTTTTGATCTCTTTCAGGACGCAGCTCAAGAGGCTGTGAAGAAGAGGAGACGTGCAACCAAGAAGCCTTACTCTAGGTCCATAGTTGGTGCTACTTTGGAGGTCATCCAGAAGAAGCGAGCTGAGAAGCCTGAAGTTCGTGATGCGGCCAGAGAAGCTGCACTACGGTTTGTTTTTCCTATAACCAAACATTGACTAACGGAAAACCTTTGATATGCAAATAGACTCAGAAGTCGTTTTGGTGATTCTGCAGTGAGATTAAGGAGAGAATCAAGAAGACAAAGGACGAGAAGAAAGCAAAGAAAGCTGAGTTTGCATCAAAGCAACAGAAGTCTCAGGTTAAGGGCAATATCCCCAAAGGTGCAGTACCCAAGGGTGCTAGGACGGGTGGTGGTGGTGGCAAACGCTGAATGCAGTAGCCACACTCATCTCTGTTCACTTGTCTTTCTTTCTTGTTTCAACCTTTTTTTTTAATTTTAGTTTTGCACCATTATCTAATATATTTGTATCTGAGGGTTTTATCACTTTATGCAAGTTTATGAAACTTATTTGTTTGGTATCTATCCTCTTATGTTATTCTCATTGGTGATCATATTTGTCGCTTAATAGGTCACCCGTTGTTGTTAGTGTGATTTGATAAGGCATTTAATCTGAAGTATTGGCTTCAGTGTTTTTCGATGGCAATGTTACAAATTAGAAACAATTATTTTTATTGCTTTAGGTCTTGGTTATTTTATAAGGGTAAATGGTTCCCAATCTTTTATGTTGAAACACCAAAGCTAGTCTCCATTTTGGATATAGGCTTGACAAGTAAATTTATAGCGACACTCATTACACAAAAAATATTTTTTTCTTTTTTTACACCAAAGACACCATGCATTGGTTAGACTATGGAAAAAAGTTTGCATCAGTGCTAAACCAAACCGATCTTACATAGCTAACATGGGAAAATAGGAAACCTCGTGTTTTTGCCCCTTTTGCAAGGACATCGGCACGAACATTAGATGATCTAGATATGAAGACTATAGAAAACTCTAAAAACTTAGCACAAAGTGTATTGAATTAATCCAGATCTGCGTAGAAAGCAGGCTAATCTGACTGGTTATCCGTCATCGAGATTAGCGTCGAGCAGTCCGTCTCTATCCTGACCAAAAAAAGTGTCTCTCAAGAAAACAAGACATAGCTCAAAGAAGGCCGTCTAGCTCTGCATGTAAAGCTGAGAGACTCCGTCGACATCCTTGCATTGCTAAAAGGTAGCGTCCTCTGGTATCTCGAAGACACCACCCTAGTCCTCTGACTGGTCCAAGATCGTGCCAAGAAGCATCAATCTAGCATGTAAGGGATTAAAATGGTGCAAGAGACACCTCTAATGGTTATGCTTCCGCGCTCTCCTCTTCTTCTTCTTCGTCTCCTTTCTGATTGGCCGATCTCCAACTTTCCGCTTATAAAACCGCTATCTGAAGAGTATCTTTTGGCGAAACATTCTTGCCATTAAAAACATTCTTGCCATTAAAAATTTTCTCATTTCTCGCTTTCCAAATATACCACACGATCCAAGGGAAAAGATCATGTTCTATCTCTGATAAACCCGAATCCTTGGTCCTCCAAAAAAGATAATCCATATTTCGGTATAAAGAGGTACTTGGGAAGGAACCGAAAATGTGGGAAAAGAAGACAATGCCCAGACTTGTAAAGCAGGGAGACACTCGAAGATAAGATGATTTATCATTTCCTCGGTGCTACCACATCTTGGAGAACTACGATCTATGCCCAAGTGACGGAACACTAGGTTCGGACATGTCGCAACACAACCTGATAGCGCCTGCCACATAACTTCTTGGATGTCTTTACTTTCCATACTTGGCTTTTTAGTGCAATAGTGCTAAATTCTAAAATCGGTTTAGGGACTGGAACATCTTCCATCTTGCTCGCTTTCTCATATCCTGATTTAACCGTGTAACTTCCAAATTTCGTATAAGACCAAGCATATCCATCCATGGTGAATTGTCGACTCGGTCTCATCCCAAGGATAAGCGGGATGTCCTCTAGATGGATAAGATCACGTAGTTTCGTCTCATCTCATCCACTCGCGTCCCGTTGGATCAGACTATGTACCAACAAAGAAGGGTCACGATCCTGAGACCGGTGAGCAGATCTCGCCGGACGGGCCAGGGTATTTGGGATCCAAAGTTCATACCATACACTCGTGTTGCATCTCGATTCGATAGTATTCTTCAGTTCTTGAAAAAGAAGGGATCTTGCCACTAGAATACTCCTCCACCCGAAAGAAGGAGCTCGAGACTCGTAAATCTCCAAATGACTAGAATGTTTGAAGTATCGGGATCTAAGGACCCGAGCCAAGAGAGAGGATGGAAAATGTAGGAGCCGCCAGTGTTTAGCTAACAAGGCTATGTTGAAAGCATGTAGATCCCTAAAGCCCATGCCACCCAACTCTTGGAGAATACAAATCTTGTCTCATGCAATCCAGTGGAGACCATTACTATTGCTCTTAGAGCTCCACCAGAAGTTAGAGATAACACCACTAAGTTGTTGGACGGCATATTGTGACATTGTGGGAAGAGGAAACACGAAATTGGATATGTCGGAAGAGCTTGAGCCACCGGTTTAATTAGAGTTTCTTTTCCACCTTTGGAGAGCAATTTTAAAGTCCAAGTGTTGGCCAAGTTGCTTAATCTTTCTTGGATATAGGCAAAGACCTTCTTCTTTGAGCCACATATTTTTTCAGGGATACCCAAGTACATTCCCATGTCTCCTTCCTTGTTAATATTAATCGTCAATTTGATTTATCTCTTGATTTGTGGATCCACCTGTTTTCCAAATACAATAGAGGATTTCGACCGATTTAGTTCTTGCCCTGACGCCTTCCCATATATCTCGATTATCTTAAAGATCTCTGCACTTTGCAAGAGGTTAGCCTTGCAAAAGAAAAGGCTATCCTCAGCGAAGAGAAGGTGTGAAACTGGAGGACTCCCCCGAGCTATCCGCAATCCCGTTAAGTGACGTCCCTCCTCCGCCCCATTTAAAAGGGAAACTAGAGCTTTTGTAATGATTATGAAAAGGAATGGGGACAAAGGGTCGCCTTGGCGTAAACCCCGTGAAGGTCGTATGCACTATTTTGCCTCGCCATTAATAAGCTCTTGGCATGAAATCGAGGAAATGCAGTACATCATCCACCTCACTCATTTTGGGTGGAACCCGAGTTTTAGCATCAGGGCTTTGAGAAAGCTCCATTCCACTCGATCATAGGCTTTACTCATATCCGTCTTTATAGCTATAAACTTGGATTTGCACATTGAACTTATCCGAAGGGCATGAAACTTCTCTTGTTATTGTGATCCTTGATGGTGTTCAAGAACCCATCCAAACTAAGTTGGTGCGAACTTAGTAAGAGGAACTGTGGTTCTTTGTCTTACTAAATTCTCGACAGAGTGATGGTGGAATGTAACTCTAACCCACAAAAGTTGTGAAAGACTTGTGATATAGAAAAAATCAAAGTCTCATGGATTACACCAAGAGACATAGATCCAAAAATAATCAAGAACACATTCTTGAAAATAAAGAGAAACTCTCTAGACTTTTTAATTTGATTGAAACTTATTTTATTAACAAAAGGGATGTGAGCTTATATATAATTTTACAAACCACCAAAAATGAAAATAAATATTTTACAAACTAATCAAAATAAATAAGGAAATAAAATATAATTACATAAGTAATCACGTAATTCAAAGACTATAATTGTGAAAGAAGATGTGATTGGAATATCTTGTAATAATGATGATTTATCCTCTTGATTTCACTAAACATAATCTTCAAGTGATATTTTCTTTGACATGGTGACAATTATCAATATTATGATAAGTATTCACATGAAATAATATTCACAAACATTCTCATTGTTCCCAAAGGTTTGAAACCTTCTCTTTGATTCCATGTCTTCATCACTTGTGCTAGTAAAATATTATCTATAATGAAACGTCCAACCATAAAGGCCGATTGGGACTCCGAAATCAGTTTTGGGAGAAACTTCTTCAGTCTCTTGCATAGGATTTTCGAGATGACCTTGTAACTCACATTACACAATCTAATAGGTCGAAATTTTGTCATTGCCCGAGGTCGCTCAGTTTTTGGGATAAGACATATGTTGGTCTGATTGAGCCAAGGGTCAAAGCTTTCCATTGTGAAGAATTCCTTGACCATCTTAACAATGTCTTGGCCCATAATCAGCCAGAATCTCTGGTATAGACGACTCGTCATCACATCAGAACCGGACCAGGCATAAAAAAAAATACATGTTTAAATACGTTTATTTATGATTTATGTCAATACTGGATATTCATGTGCATTCTGATCACAAAACAGTCATTAAGCTATCAAATAACATTAACCAAAGAAACAGACTCAATAAACATATGGATGAAGTAGGAAGTGATTTGTACAATAACTTGAAAACATCAATGTCCTAAATGCAAAACATAGTCCTGGAGATATATTTTCCTCCGCATCTCAAGTATTTTCTTGGGAGGCACCAAGATCTTTTCAAGGCAAGAAATTGATTAGTAGAAAGGGGGAAAAAAAAAAGACAGAAACACAACTCTCTGCTTCATCTTAATCCTCAAGTTCGATGATTTTAATCACCGAAGCATCACCCAGTTTCTGGCAAATCACAACTTTGTCATGTGACTTGATCACTCCGGCTTACTTCCCCTGGTCTAAAGCCACTTTCAAAATCGACTCATTTGTTTCACTTATTGATTTCGCCTAAAACAAAGATTCAAATTCGCAACTGTTTCAAACCCAACCTAAGTTGTAATGCATCCATAACATTTGCAACTTTCTTTTTGTAACCAGTGAATCAAAAGAGACTTACAGGGTGACGAGGGTCAGCAAGCATGGAAAATGCCTCTGAAAATTAGCGACTGCCTTGCCTGAGACCAAGATATACTCAAACATAGTGTTAACTCTGGACTACGCCTAGGCGTTTGGGTATTAGGGTCGGGTTCAGACTGGGCTTATTCGGGTCCGGATCTATTCGGGTAAGAGAGTTTGTACCCATATAGGTACCTATAGAGTTTTGGTTCGCGTTCGGGTTCGGGTCGGTTCCTTTTAGGTCCGGGTCGGTTCGGATCTAAAATTGTGATATCCGTTAAAAACCCGTAATAGCCAAAAAAGAACAAAAATGATTACATATTTGCACCAAACCATTATAACAGATAGTGATATGAATTATTAAGCATTCCAAATTGGTTCATAGGAAATTAAGACAAGTACTTAGAGAGAAAGAAGAAATAAAGCAACACAACAAACCTTGGTTAAGAAGAAATCAAGTACTTAGAGAGAAAGTATAAATAAAGCAACAAAAGTAGAAATAAAACAACCAAGTAACAGCCTTATGCCGGTTGAAACTCTAAACGAAGTCTTCTCCATCTATTACCTCACTCTTTAGTCTTTTTTAAATACCGGTTCAAACTCTAAAGAAATACAAATAAAATAAAAATTGAAATGTCATTAGAGAGTTATAAATCAGAAATCGAATGTCAAGAGAGAATTAGAAAGTTAGAAATTACCTCTCATGATCTCATCTTATTCCTCAATGTCAGTAAGAAGTTGTTCTTTTCTTGTCATGCCTTTGTCATTGATTTTAACTTTATATTTCAACCATTTTAGAGGCTACTAAAGACACTTGTATTGCAAGTATGTCCCTAACTATTAGTGATAAAACATGAAACTTTTGATGGTTTATCTTTCACCATTTGAAAACATCAAATTTTGAAGCTTTTAGTAGTGTTGTATTATATAGACCCTCTTTCAAATACAACTCCAACTCAGTAGCTCTGTCCTGATTTTTCTTCACGAAGCTCTTCGAAGATATCATCCATGCTTTGTCCTTTACGACGAACTGATCTCTCAGAAACTTCATCACGAAATAGTTCTTAGGATTGAGAACCTCCTCTAGTAGATATATTCGATCCACCGCTACCAGCTTTGTTCATTACAGCACTGTACTCATCAAAAAATATCGTCAAAATATCCATCACCGAATCACAAGGATCAGTAACCTTGTCACTGCCTTTACCATACAATTTTTCAAAACAGATCTGAGCATACTTTATCTTCTTGCTTGGGTCAAAATAGATGCTACTATCACTAGCTTATTAAAATCGACCTCTTCATTAAATGGATCCCAATACTTCCCTACTTTTTCTAACATGGATACTGCCTTTTTCCGTAACATTTTATCACCACCAGAATCAGAAGAAGGAATCAAAGCCTTAATGCTTTCGATGATATAGACTATCTCATTATATAGTTTATGATAGCAAGCATAAGTTGACGCAAAGAGGATCAAATTGGAGTTGTAGACTATACTAAGGAATTCTACTAACCTATCGAGTGCTTCCTAATAAATTTTTGCCGACGAAATATAAAGTGTCGTTAAATCGTCGACGTAAGTGTAGATGTCGCTGTGAGTCGACACTACTTAACGACGCCGTTGTCGCTACTTAACAACGTTGGTGTTGTCACTATTTAATGACATCCTCTTTATCGCTATTTAACAACGTAGACCCGACACTAATGAACATTGTAAATTAGCAATGACAGTAATTACCAACATAGAATAAGAACATTCTTAAGGACAAGTTGTTGTTCTTAGTTAGGACAATTTAGCTACAGAAGACTAAAATTGATTAAAAAAATTCAAAAATTGAAACTAAAAATATAATTTCATATTGGTTACGAAGTTTTAAACCATAAAACATTAATCATATTCTTCAAAAATCTAAATTAATTGATTAGCTTGCCAGAAAAAGAAAACGCTATTAGTTTGTTACTATAACAACAAGCTAATTGCCAAATCACCGTTATTGGTTTCACTTACTACAACAAAAAGTTATATATTACTAAAAAATTGACTTAGTTGGTTGATAAGAAACGCTCTGAACATCTTTGAAGCAGTTGTCATACTCCTCCTTCATTGCTATCATATGAGCTTGAAAATCCAATCTTTGTCGTGTAACAATATTCTTTGTTGCGTTGAGCTCTTTTTGCGTTGATTAAAGCTGAGACTGAAAGGTTGTAATCACAGGACTTGGAGTGGACGACGAGGAGCCTGCCATACACTCGGAAGTTGAACCCATACATACCATACCAACGTCATTTCTTAAATGGAGTAGTCTATAAGAAAATAAATGTAGTGTTAGAATAATTAAATAGCAAAAGTCTCAAAATACCAAAGTCAAGAAACATCAATCTACAAATGAACTAGAAAGCTTTTTTCATTAGAAAAGAAACCTGATGATACTATATTCTAAGTTTAACTACAAATGAAGAAGAAATGCTACCTTTTTAAAAAAGTCATCCATCTCAGACTTGGTCAACTCTCGAGGTGTGTCGTCAAACTCGTCTCCATCCTCTGCTAGCTGAGATAACTTTTCTGCAGCCTTCTTATTCACCTCATCTACAATTTGAATTGTTAATTGGATCAATGATAACACCACCAGATTTCCTCTTGTGTGTACCCACGAAAAGGTCGAGGCGTGAATGAAGTTCCCCGTTTTCAGTTAGCTAAAACATTAAAAAATTGAGTAAATAGTTTACGTATATAAAAGTTAATAAAAAATTATAAAGTTACCATCTCATGTTCACATCGAAGAAACGACTTTTGCCCCATATAATTAATCGGAGGTGGTAAATCATCTTTTGTGTTGTTCCTAGCATTTGAAGCCCTCGCCCTAGCCTCTTGGTGTTCTTCAGTCGCCCAATGGTTATTGAATCCCTCCCAGACCGTGTCTCCCATCCAAAAAGGTTTATTCGGCAGTTTCTTCCAATCACACACTAAACTGGAGTTGCTTAAAAAGCTGGGTCCTAAACTTATTTTCCACAATCTTCGTGTACTCAAGATCCCAGTTATAACATTGCTACCAAATTATAGATTAAAAAATCTTTTAAAAACATGTACAAGTGTAAGAAACAAATTGAATGAATTTTTTTAAGACAAAACATACCGCAAAAGCCTTAAACCAACGGTCTTACACGTCTTGTGGGGTGTGGTTGATGTTGTAGTACGGTCCTTGGCAATCCCCCTGAAAGATCTCCCTAATTTGCCTTGCAACTCCATGAATTAGGTGAAACCTGAAAATTAAATGATTTAGGCAATACTAACATACTGAGTACTAAACAAAAGTTTAAGTAATCATAATTACCATTTATCATCTTTATCATGAGCATGGTTAGAGGAAGGCACCAACTTAGTCATGCTATTGCGGGTTGGGTCTCTGAAACTTAGTCATGCTACTTCCAGATTCATTCGGGATAAATGATCCCGTGATGACTGAGTCTCTGAAACTCTACCATCATCATATGATGCAGGAAATGGTGGTGGCTAACGCTATGTCGACTCCGATTAAAAGCAGCAATTGGACAAGAGACTACACCGGTGTCTTCCTATTATTAACTGCCCTCTGAAAAGAAAAATGAGCACCCGTACTTGGAGTAGAAACTGGTGTCCTAACACCATTTTTCTTTTGGGCCAAGTAGTCAGTCACAGTGTTCTTTTGAATAGTCATATCTCTGAAAAAAAAAAAAACTTAACTTGTTAGTTTAGTTCAGTTCTCTCAGATAATTACTGTATATCTAAACAAAATAAAAATCATCTAATGAAATCAAACACAAAAGAACATCTCTGCAAGTGAGAGATATAAAAGAGAGCTCAGACATGAGAAATCATGGATACAATGAAACCAAAATCTTAGACTATTATTGAGAAATCGGAACCCAGATCCTAGAGCATCAGAAATCTCATCAATTTTAACCAATACAAACAAAACCAAGCAAGCTCTATCGCTGCTTCAATTTATGAGAAGAGAAGAGCCTTACCGGAGAAACCGTTCCTCTTAATTTCAACTCCTCCGCCGCTTCAATTTAGGGTTTTTCTTTAAGGAAGGTGAGAAAATTTGCGTTTGGAAAAGAGTCATTTATAAAGAACTAGTTTTAATTAATATATTAGGCTTTGAATGATAACAGCGGACAGTGCGGACTAATCCGCAAATGGTCAAAACCTCTTTTATTTACAATTCACAATATTTGGTTCGTATTAGAGCGTACATAAAAAATAAAAAAAATTTGTTGCGGACTAAATGCTGATTAGTTTTGTGAAGAAATAAAGGTGGTCCGCAACGGTCTATCGTCGACTTCAAAAATGAGGCATTTTACTCCGCATACGGTTTAGTCCGTCCCGACCGCAGCGCTGTTACCATTCAAAGCCTTAGACTTGGTTAAAAGTCAAAATCCCAAATTTCACGAGATATAGCAGCAAAATGAAAAAAAAATTCAATAGTTGAAAGGATTTGGGTTGGCTCCCTTCTTAAAATGCTAAATAATACCACGGCAAAATGAACAGTTTGCAATAATGAATAGTTTAATGAATTTGGGTTAAGTGCATAAAAAATTTGTCGATCACAAAGTAGAATTGAAAAAATTATAATAAAAAGTAAATAATTATTTAGATTCATCTGAAAACTCTTCTGATTCATCTTCTTTGGAACATACACAAAGGTTTTCTAATTCTTGGATTTTAAAATTAGCCAAATCACATCTTCCGTTGTTAGAACAGTTGGAAGAATTTCATCGACGTTGTCTTGCTGTATAGTAGATTCTTGTTCTAAAACGTCTTCTACTCTTCATCTTGGATTGATTTTAATGACACTTAACCATGGGCCGGTTTCCTTTTTAATACGAGGGTAAAGAATGTAACATATTTGATCTGCTTGAGACGCGAGAATGAAGGGGTCATACTTGTAATATATGTGGGAGGAGTTAACATCGATAAATCCTAAATGGTTATTCTGTATCCCACGTCCGAGAATATGGTCATACCACTCACCCCTAAATAGAATGCACTTCAGATTAAAAAAATTCAAGGTACGTTACTTCAATGAATTGTGTGAGGATGTCATATAAGTCTGATGAGTTCCCTTTTCGGTTAGTCCATAGTTGACAATATCTCTTTTTCCTGGTCTAATGTGTGAAATGCAAATCCACACGTGAAATACATTGGATAAGTTGAAAATTTCATTTGTGACCCATCTACCAACTCTACAAACCATGTTGGAAATGTTCCATCATCCAGCAAAATATTTTTAGCCTGGGAAAAAAATATAATTATCGAAAAAACTGTGAACATATATGATTTAAGTTTGCATACTTACATAGTACTTCAACCATCCAGCAAAATCAGTATCTTTAAAGTTGTCTAGCTGATCTTCAGAATAATGTGGATATGTCGCTCAAGCGTCCTCAACAATTAACCTGAAAGCAATTGATATTTTAAAGTATTAACATTGAATTAACCTGAAAGCAATTGATATTTTAAAGTATTAACATGGATTTACATGAGGTATTGACAAATTTATATATTGAAATCACTAACCTCTCGTAGAACGGCTTCGCAATCCTTCAATATATATGTATGAGTGATGTGGAGGTCTTGTTTTGTGAACCATATGTCATCCTTGTCACCGCTTAACCGTCCTACTTGCGCAAAAATTTTTGGGACATTGTCAACACAATAATTTGGTTTCTCATCTCTGTCGTCGTAACGTCTAGGCCTCCTAGATTTTTTCTGTACTTGAGATGCAAAGTAGTCGGATGATAAATGCGACGTTTCTTCATTTAAATATTGAGCGATGATGGATCTCTCAACTTTGCTTAGATTTTTTGCTTTCCTTTTTAAATGTAACAAAAACCGCTCAAAAGGATACATCCAGCGATATTGTACAAGGTCTCCAAGGGCTGCCTCTCTGGGAAGATGAATCGAAAGATGTTCCATAACATCAAAAAAAAGATGGAAGAAATAATTTCTCCAAATCACATAATAGCACGGGGATGTTATTTTGCATTTGTTGTATCCCTTCTTCCCAAAACGCTTGAGTGCATAAGTCTCGGAAAAATGCTCCAATACTTGTCATATTTTAACAAATTTTTTTAAATTAAAACCAATAAACTATGAGTTTATGTTTTAATTAAAAGCATCTTAACCAACCTGCGATCGATGCTTGCACATTTTTTCGGAGGATATCCGTGAATGCGAACGGGAGTAATCGCTTCATGAAGACATGAAAATCGTGACTCTTCAACCTAATGAACTTCTGACCTTTTGAATCAACACAACTAGATAGCTTGGAAGCGAACCCATCAGGAAATTTCACATTGTTACCTATCCACTGAAATATCTTCTTATTCGCGTCTTAAGACAGCCTATAAATGAGAGACGGAGCCTTGACATTTTCAATAAGATGGAGCTCTTCTCGGCAACATAATTCAGGGAGATCTAATCTTAATTTAAGATTATCATTCGTTCTTCCTTGAACATTGAACATCGTATTCATTATGTTGTTGAAATTTTTTTTCTCGATATGCATTACATCAAGGTTATATCTTAACAATTTATCCTTCTAATAAGATAAAGTCCAAAAGATACTTTTCTTATACCAGTGATGCTTGGACTCATATGTATTCCCTTTGGTATCTCCATCACGTCCATACTTAATTGTCTCATCTACACCAAATATTCTCATCTGCTCGAGCATATATTCACTTTCCAATTGCGGAGGGGGACCATATCTAACAGTGTTACATTTTTTAAACAAAGTCTTGCTTTTCCGGTATGAATGGTTTTTGGATAAAGAAAGTCGATGACAGTCAAACCAACAAGACTTTTGTCCATTCTTCAATTTAAATGCGTCTGTACTTCCTTGACAGTGAGGACAAGATAACCTCCCGTGTGTATTCCACCCAGATAACATTGCATACGCCGGAAAATCACTTATGGTCCACATCAGTACTGCAAGCATAACAAAAAATTTTGTTGTTGGGATACATCAAACGCAAGAGTTCCATTAACCCACAACTCTTTCAACTCATGAACTAACGGCTGTAGAAAAATGTCAAGAGATCAACTTGGACTCTCCGGACCAGGGACTAGGATCGTCAAGAACAAGAACTCTTCTCTCATGCACAGATAAGGTGGAAGGTTGTCCGGAGTCAAGATCTGGTCACAAAGAGTAGTTTCGACCTAATTTTCCAAACGAACTGAATCAATATGTACATAAGCCGAGGTAGACATTTATTTTCTCATAAGCAAACTCTGGATATATTATTTGGAAATATGTCCAAACATCTGCATCATATGGGTGCGATATTTCTCCACCGCTCGAGTGCTATGCATGCCATCTCATTGGTACCGATGTACGCTTGGATTGATATAATCTTTTTAGTCTGTCAGCTATCGGAAAGTACCACATCTTCTTGTGTGGAACTTTACTTCGTCCACGTATGGTTTGAATTTATACTTACCACAAAATCGACACTTTTCTTCTTCAGCATCATCCTTCCAAAATATTATACAATTATCAAAGCATCCATCAATAATCTGGAATGGTAAGCCAAGTCCCTTAACCATCTTCCGCACTTCATTATACATCTCGAGTGTTAGGTTCCCTTCATGCAAGTATTCTTTGATTAGTTGCGCCTATGCATCAACACAAGCCTCAGACATATTATAGTCTGTTTTAATACTCATCATCCTAGCAGACAATCACAGTGGAGAGTGACCAGCTGTACACCCATCATAGATTGGCTGATTCGCAACATCTAACATGTCGTAAAACCCACCTGCTTCTACATTCGGTTCTGCTCCCAAGTTTTCTTCATTAACCGAGTCTGGATATGCATCTAACTTCATATTGTCGTTTATATTCCTTCCATCCATATATCCACGATCATTACTGCCAATATTATAACTAGATTCATTCCAATGACCTCCTACACTATGTTGCCTAGTACCGCTACTTGGTGGATCAATCAAATCCTCCCCGTGTGCAAATCATACATAGTAATTAGGTACAAAACCTCTACGATGTAGATGAGTCCAAACAGTATTAACTGATATTGGATACCCATTTTTGTATTTTTTACAAGGGCAGCATAACATCCCGGTTTCGATGCATAGCGGTTGGTTGCTCGTAAAGTTCATGAAATTTCACAACCCAAACTTGAATTCTTCCGTAATTCCACTTGTTTCTGGATCGATTCGTGAATACATCTAATTTCGAGATTGATAAATATCTAATCCAGAAGAAGCCATTTTTTCTTTTCTAACTTCAAAACTTCCTCTCTGTTTATAAAGTCAAAATCTCAAAATTAGAGACACATTAACATATATATATATATATATATATTGATTAAACATATCAAATATTAAATTTACATCTGTTTGCATATTCTTCAAGCTGTTGTCTAAAAAAATTGTATAATGTTGAATTTATCTCCTTAAAGAAGATGACACATGAATCAGATTATTGTTTATAGCAAAAAAAAGAAAATTGAGTCATTGAAGTAAGTCTGAAGAAACAAAAAGTGAAAGAAATAACATTAATACAATCCATAGAATTAAAAATGTTGTAAACTTATATTAAAAATAAGAAATATATTTACATGTGAAATGTGATGAAAAAAATCGAGTGGTATGAGAAAAAAGACGATGTAGATGGAAACAATGTCTTTAATTTTAGATAAAAATTCTTTAATTTTGGTATAAGTTTGACAGATGGCCTCTTTCAACTCATGAAAAATCCTCATCTTGCCTTCGTTCTCCTTCAACTTTGGCTCCGGAATTAATTCAGATCTAACCAACCAAATTATGACTATCAATTATCTTTCTATCTTCACATTAAAGTCATCCACATTGATTACATTGTTATGAAAGTCACCATTCTGGAGTCATCAGTTGACTTCTTTTTCTTATTGGTCTCTTGTATTGCATTTGGGCTTTTATTTTAAATTTCTGTAACTGGGTATAAACCCAAAACTAATTCTTTTCCCCGAAATGCAATTATTTATTTAAATATACATGAAAAGTTAAATAGAAATTAGGTGAAAATTTAATGCTTATATCACCGAAATAATGACGTGGGTAATGTTTTTAATTTTAATGACATTCGTACACGTAGCTAAAGTTTTAGGACACTAAAAATCACGTCGTTAATATGTCTCTAATTACTATTTGTCACCGACAGATTATTTTGCCTCTTACTTGCAGTGTAGTGTCGTTTATTAAAGACAGTTTTAGCGACGTGTTGTTCAAAATGTTGTTATAGTGTCGTTAATACGTCGATAATTAACGACGACCTGTGATGTCTTAAAATAGCTACATATTTACGACAAGGAGCTAAATATGTCGCTAATACGTCATTGATCTGTCGTTAGTTAGCCACGTTATTTATATGTCGTTAATTTCGGTCCATTATCAGCTGTTTTCTTGTAGTGTATCAAAAGCAATTTTGAACTTGATGGCTTGTTCGAGCATAAGGTAAGTTGAGTTCCATCTAGTCGGCACATCTAAAGGCAAGCTTCCTTTTTTCACCTTTCTTGATTCAACATGTTGCTCAAATGAGTTGAGTCTGGGTGTTGAAGACCTCACAAAGTAAATGCCATTACGAATAACATTCACATTGTCATATACTTCATCCAAACCTTCTTTCAAAACTAAGTTAATCATGTGAGTGGCACACCTTAAATGCATAAACTCTCCCTTTAGCACGAATGAATCATCTTCAAGTGTATTGAATTCTTCCTTGAATCTTCTGATTGCTGAACTATTAGTTGTGGCATTGTCTACAGTTATGGATACTACTCTCTTAATGTCCCACTCGACTAAACAATCAAGAAGAACCTTATAGACTGTTTTTCCTTTATGATAATACTTTCTTGATGTCCCACGAAGCATCAACAAAGTGAGCTGTTATTACCATATAACTTGCACCAGTACGAGGAACTACCCATATGTCTGTAGTCAAAGATAGCCGATGCTTGTTCTGTCCAATTATCTTCTTCATAGCCTCTTTATTTTGGACATACATCTGCATAATATCTCTTGTGGATGTTCTTCTAGAAACAGGCTTGTACATCTTAGTTTTTGTTGTGAAATTTTTCCAAGCTAAACTCTCTATGAATGATAAATATAGCTCTTTTAACAATAGCATCTCATTTGTAGCTTCTATAACCACAAATTCATATACCTTACAAAGTTTCATATTACCACTCTCACCATCAGTTCCCAACACATTATGATCTTTGTATTTACAAGCAGCTTTCCATACATTATAAGCCTTGCAATGGAACTTTTTATGCCTTTTCATGTTGGATGTCCCTGATTTTGATGGAGCCTTCATTTCTTTCCCACAATAATTACAGTTAGCTTTATCCTTGTTGTTGATCTATACTTCATGCGGTTCTCCCTATGATCTAGCATTTTTAATAATATAAGTTTAAAAGCTAAGTTTGATTGATATGTTACTAAATATTAAATTTGATTTAAGAAAGATTTCCTTATTTGAATTGAAACTCAACATAATCTCTATGGGATCGATAGTCTAAGTACTGTAATTGTACGTTGTGAATTTGCAATTAGTTTTTAGGTGAAATATTTCACGCATCATTAGGCATTTTGATGATTCAATCTAAAATCCTACCACTATCTGGTGAACCCAAGAAGAAAATCATAACGCATAGGAGCTAAAACCTTCCTTATAATTAGACATTTTTATTATATAATTTAAACTCCCACCACTATTCATGAGGTCATTCAATATGAGATCATCAAGCCAAATGTTAACCTTGGATTCAAGAGTAATGATGACATCGAGTTTCCAAACCAAGACATTCAAGCTCCTCATGTACCAAGTGAAACCATTTCAAGGAAAATGATAGAGAGTCTGGAAAACAAGTTCAAAATCTTCTTGGAGCAGATGAAATATAAAGGAATGATCTAACTTGACCAGTTTGATGCCATTCGTCTAACTCCATTCGAGAGCTCTCAATTGAATGTTGTCTTCAATGATGTGTCTATAAAGACTCAAGACGACCTAGGAGATGAGATACATATCAAATTAAAGCTCTCTAAGGCTAGTTTCCAGAACAGTAAAGATCTCCCAGAGACTTGATGTAGAACGCATGTTCTAAGCAGAATAGTGACGACTGATATGGTGGCCGAATGGGCCTTATTCTTCCCCAAACATGAAATACACCTAAGCATGTGTTCTATAGTCCTATAAGGTTCCTAAGAAGCCTCTGAATCAGCTATAAGATCTCAAGTTATGAAGAATCAAGTTTGGAGACGAAGAGATCAACTTTCCTTATTTTGTCTTTCAATTAGTTTTATGTTTAGCAACGTCTTTTTCTTTTGATTTTGCTGTGTTTTTTCTTTTTTTCTATTGTAGATTGATTGTGTTTTTCCTTTAATTTTGCTGCTTGAACCTAGCTATATAATGCTTGTAGTTCTTATTTTATAACATTTGATCAATAAAATTGTTTCTTTTTGGTTTCACCAAAATCATGTGCTTCTTTGTCTCGTGGGATAAGTCCGAGTCTAAAGCAACCCCTTGACGTATCATCATGCTTCTGCACCTGTTGTGGTTTAATTCAATCCACCCTCACTCCATCCTATCCCGAATTAGCTAGAGAGGTCCTTAGACCAGCTAGTGATCCAAGCCTCTTTTGGCTCAAAACTTTTAGCCAAGCTCGTATCATCTATCCGGTGAACCTAAAAGAAAAAGTATCATGCACGTGAGCCAAAAAGCCTTCTTTATACGAAGAGGTTCTGATGGTCTAATTTTAAAACTTTATCACTACCTGGTGAACCCAAGAGAAAATGATAATGCACATAAACTAAAAAACATTCCTTATACGTATGCGTTTTGATGATTCATTCTAAAACCCTACCACTATATGGTGAACACAAGGGAAAAATCGTACCACACGGGAGCTTAAAGCCATTCTTATACGTAGACCTTCCAATTTTCTAATCTAAGACTCACTATTATCTCAAGAAGTCAAAGGAAAAATAGTAACACAAAGAGATAAAATGCTTTCCCGAAATTTAACTCTTTTTTTTTTTTTTTATGATTTCATCTAAAATCTTATTATTGTATGGTGAACTCAAGGAAAATATCGTAACACATTAGAGCTAAGAAGTCTTCATCATATGTAGATGTTCTTATAGTTAAGTCTATAAAATGGAACATGCTTTGTGCAGGATTAAGAATACTAACCTAGGTCAGTTATATTTTCCTTCTCATCCAGTGCTCCTATCAGTTTTTAGGAATCCAATAGAATTTACAACCTGCCATAATATATACAGTTATGAAAGGTAACTAGACAATTGGCAAAAATCGCCAACAAACATTATATGTCACTTACAGCCAAAGGCTCTAGGATAAATGCGTCACATAGGAAGCAAGTTCTGTTCGAGTGAGTCTTCTTGCCTTACTCATTGCGCACAACGCTACACGGATATGAGCATGATGATCATGAAACGCTTTCAGTCTATGCAGTGAATTATGGAGTTTATCATCAACATTATCAATACTTCACTTTTTTTTCCCCTTAGATTTGTACTGAAAAATTGGTGGTTGATGATGGTTACAGAGCTAGAGTACAAATACAAATCAAAACTTCATATTATCGATTTTTTATCTTTTGTGGGTTTGTTTGATAATTTTGGAGATTTTGCGTTTACTCGTCAGAAATTGTCAAAATTTGCATATGTTGGATTGGTTGCATTTACTAAGGAAGCTGCATCTATTACAAAGCCTAAACTCAAGCATATCAGCCAGCTAAGTGTAAGTATCCATCTTCTTTTCTTATTTGTTGTGAGTTAGGTTGAAATGACCTAAGAAACACATTCTCCCCCAAGAATCTTATTATCAACACTTCTCTTCAATTTGATTTTCTCAAAACTTTTTACTATGCCTTTTCCTTGTTTGTGTTCTTGCAATTATGAACTTTCAAATACACAACCTCTTTCATATGGGGTATGTCTAATAACTAGACAAAGACATGTACCATAGTGCTTTATATATTAATAATCTAACTAGTTGTTTGCTTGCTACGATATTTTGAGAAGAGAGAACCTGATGATACATGTTCTTATTTGCTTGCTATTTGGACACCATGTCATCTATAAATTATTTGAATGATCTATAAACTATTAAACCATTTTTTCATATTGATAAAAAAAAGGAGTTTTATCAATCACTATGCTCTAAACTAGGTGAGACAACTTGTTCCGTTCAACCAACTATAAGCAGATCTGTTGTTCACGAAATGGGTAAGTTGTGTGATGAGGCAACTTATTTCTCATGCAAAAATATCAAGGAAGCAAGATCAAATATTGTAAGAGGAACTATTTTGGTAAA
The DNA here is from genome assembly GCA_900116095.1 of Euclidium syriacum. NCBI lineage: Eukaryota > Viridiplantae > Streptophyta > Magnoliopsida > Brassicales > Brassicaceae > Euclidium > Euclidium syriacum. Next base: position 7,578,047 of record FPAK01000009.1, on the reverse strand, counting down.
AAATACATCCAAAACTCATATGCGAACTCCATCGCATAATTTATATACAATTTTTTTCATAGTTAATATGTTGTAAATTCATGTAGATATCTTGTAAGACTGCAATGAGGGGTAGTTTTCCTCTCAACAGAATGTACTTCCAACTTAATAAGGTCACACTTGAACTACAATATTTTCAACCCTATAATTATTCATTTTCCATATAAATTCTAATGGAACTTCTAATGTATTTTGTTGATATAGGTATTAGCGGATCATGATTTCAGCCTAACATCAATTGCTGTTCCAAGGGAACTGATATGGGACTTACGGAGAAAAACTGTATAATTTGGAACAATACCTACAATATTTAAAGGTATAGTATTTTTCACTGTGATTGAAAAATAATTTATTGTGCGCGTAGAAAATATCCTAATCACTTAAATTATATTTTCAGGTTTACCAATGGAAACAATTCGACCATGCTTCTAGAAAGGTAATGACATTATATTTTGTTTAAGCTATAACGGTTCACATTTTTATTTGATTTAAGATTTAAGCAAAAAAGAGTTAACAAATAAATAAATGAGTTAGAATTCATAATTGGTAGAGATTTTTGAATGCACTCAAACAAGTTGACATATTGATAATGTTGCTTGTAGGATATGTATGCTTTAGAGGATTCAACAGTGAGACAAGAACACCGAAACCTATGATTGCAAGATTGCATTTTTTTGTCAGTAAAATGAGCAAATCGTAGGATAAATCGTCCAATCCGCTTGATGCCTAAGTGAATAATAGAATTTATGTGTAAGCAATGTAAAACATGATAAACAAATAGTCTATGTGTAATTAATAGTCTATGTGTAAACAATGTAAAACATAATAAACAAATAGTCTATGTGTAAGTAATGTAAAACACTACTAATAAATGTAAAAATTGGAACATAAGCTAATAACAATATCTTGCCTTTAGTTTTTTTTTTTTTTTTCGATTAAAAGGTTTAATAGTTTTCTGAATTTCATAATTAGGGCGTCTTGTTTGTATGAAAACCGTCAAAAAACCAGCACAGTTGAAGTTCGTCTTACATGCCACATGTGGTGATTTGGTATTCAGATTTTGAGACCAAAATTCACACTAGACATCGTTTGGTTTCAAATCGAGTTTAGTTTCCTTCCCAAATGTAAAGAGTTCACGTTTTGCGTTGTTATATTTTCTTATTATACAGCTAGCTTTAGATTACCCGACTCCAAAAAAATCGACATATGGAATGGATCTCATCAATCCGATTGGTTTCATGTAGACCCGTTAGACCGTGGGCCATTGAATGGGCCTAATATTCTTGGTACCACCTCTGATCTTTTAGCTTTTTTTGTCCCGTCTCCTTAAAATCCCCAATTCGCAACCCTAACTGATCGGAGTTTGTCCAAACCTCTGCCATTGTTGCCGAATTCGAAGCATCTCTATCCTCTCCGTCTTCTCCGCAGACTCGCGTTATGCATCGCAGTTGTCAATTGTAATTAGGGTTTTCTATTTATATGTATTTCAAGATAGTGATTGCTGTAATGCCCTGGTTCCTCTAACCAGGATTTGTTGGTTTTGCAATCGATTTCTCCGATTAGGTTAAATTTTTGGGCATATTTTTGCGTATCTTCTTTTGCTTCTGTTGTATAGCTCTTGTAATGGAGAATTCGCGTAGACCGTTTGATAGATCCAGAGATCCAGGCCCGATTAAAAAACCCAGGCTCAGCGAGGAATCCATCCGACCTGTAAATTCCAACGCGCGGCAGTTTTCATCGCAGAGAACGCTTGGTACGGCCGTGGCAGTACCACCGGTATCGTCAAGATTTCGAGTTGGTGGCAGAGAAACGGAGAGTAATACTAGTAGTGATCCGAGCCGCGAAGCTTATCAACCACAACCGGTTCATCCGCATTACGAGCTTGTGAACCAGTACAAGTCGGCACTGTCTGAACTCACTTTCAACTCGAAGCCAATAATAACGAACCTCACAATAATTGCTGGAGAGAATGTCCATGCTGCCAAAGCCGTCGTAACCACCATTTGCAACAACATCCTCGAGGTGAACACCCAGTTTTCATGCCCACTGTTATAGTTGTTATACTCTCTGTGAATAATTGTACTATAAGGGAAATAAGGTGGTTGAGATTGTGATCTGTATTCGAGGTTCAATGAGAAATTCGATTTTTTTTAAGCATCCTTAGTTCCTTTTCTTGGGTCCTTCTGTTTTTATATTTCTTCATCAAGTCACAGATCATTCCTGTGAAAAACAAGGTTTCATAGTCTATCTCATCTTGTGGATCCCTTTTTGTAAGATTATCACTTAAACAGCCATCTGTTTCCTTACGTTATGCTGTTAACTATCTCAAATTTTCTGTTGCGCATGCAACCATTTTGTCCTTCTTCATTTTTTATTCTTAAGAATGCATATTTTTGATCCTCGTGTCATTGAGTTTTGCTTCTAGGAGTGTGTAGTCTCTTTGACAGCGTTGGAGTTGTGTAAATGTATCTCACTTTACCATTTGGCAAGAACTCTCATAAGCTCTGTTTTCCATGAAGTTGGATTTTCTGTTAGTGGCTTCTGCTTCAGAGAAGCGTCTAACAGATGGAGCCTGTTCAATCCAGTGGGAAGAGAAAGATTACTATTTCACTGTTACTCAGTTCAGCTTACATTTTGTCATTGAATTGTGTTTGCCATTTCCGGGCATGTTGATTTCATCAACGTTGTTTAATGGGTTTTTGTGTGTGTTATTGGGTTCCTTATTTTGGGGATATTTTAATATAGCTTGAATGTCATCATCATTTCTGCATAAAATTCTAGTTAAACATATGTTATTGACATTTTTGGTCTTATCCATTGGGGGCTTCTTATTGTCTGTGAGATCAATTTGGCCCTTTTTCTGAGTATCTGATTTGAACAATCTCATGCAGGTACCAAGTGATCAAAAGCTGCCGACTTTGTACCTGTTGGACAGCATTGTTAAGAACATTGGAAGGGATTACATAAAATACTTTGCTGCCAGGCTGCCTGAGGTTTTGTGTTTTGTTGATAGTCATGGCTTTGTACTTTCTTTTACCCAACAACTTCATCTCTGATCGCCATATTTTTATTTCTGTGCAGGTATTTGTTAAGGCTTACAGACAAGTTGACCCTCCTATGCATTCTAACATGCGGCATCTCTTTGGAACCTGGAAAGGAGTCTTTCATCCGCAAACACTTCAGTCTATTGAGAAAGAACTTGGCTTTAATGCTAGAAGTGATGGTTCAGCAACTGTTGTGTCCTCAGGCAGAGCTGATCTGCAATCTCCGCGCCCACCTCATAGCATCCATGTGAATCCCAAGTATCTAGAAAGGCAGCGGCTTCAGCAGTCTGGACGGGTAAGCAAACTCAAAACTTGCGGCCACTGAAAGTTCTTAATGACTACACACCCTAAACTTCAGGGATTTCTTTCTTCTAATTTATAAAATGAAGGATATGTATGATTTTCAGTATTCAGATAGCATAGTATCTATTGTGTCTTTTCCTGATCCCACAATCAAATTCTTTCGAAGGTCCTGAGTACTCTTTTTCGGTTATTTTGCAGACAAAAGGAATGGCTACTGATGACCCTGAGATCGCACCCAATTTGACCAGGGATTCAGACAGACTGGAGAGAGTCTCAAGCATAGCATCTGGAGGCTCATGGGCGGGTCCAGCTAAAGTTAATGTAAGATGATTTTTCCTTTGCATGGTTTCAGTTATTTACCAAGTGTCGTTTACTGATGGTGTGCTGAATTCAGACCATTAGGCGACCTCAGAGAGATTCACTTATTGAACCCCTCTACGAGAAAGATATCACGTCAATAGCAGGGGAATATGATTATGCTTCCGATCTACTTCATAATTCTAGATCAGTGATTAAAAAAATTGGTTCAAGGGTTACTGATGACGGATGTGAGAAACAGTGGTACGGAGCCATGAGCAGGGATCCTGATCTGATCTCTGACCAGAGAGATGTGTTACATACCAAAAGCAGACTTCCCAATTATGCTCATGCGAGACTAGAAGATTCAGAATCAAGTGGTCCGAGTAGAAATATAGGTGTGCGTTACGATAGTTGGAAAAACTCGGAGGAAGAAGAGTTTATGTGGGATATGCACTCAAGGTTATCTGAAACCGATGTAGCCATTATCAACCCAAAGAATGAGCTTCAGGCACCCGAAGAATCAGAGAGATTGGTTAGCTATGATAGTAAATTTTCATTACCGTTAATTATTTTGCATCTCAGTATTTTACTTCTAACCTTATTTCATCTTGTAGGAATCTGAAAATCATCTCTTAAAGAGACCAAGGTTTCCAGCCGCCGATCCAAGGTATGATCCGGCAAATACAACAGATTCATATTCCAGCGAGCAAAAAGATCCAAGTGTTTATGGCGGCTGGACGTCTTCTCCTAGGTCTTTGCATGATTCAGAAGTTTTTTCTTCTATTGGCGCAACCTCTACTGCAGCTAGAAAGGGAAATCAGCCTCAAGCTAAGGTTACCAGCTCTGGAATTTTGCCAAACTCAGGAGCTGGGTCAGATAGACAATCACCTTTACATGATTCAACTTCTAAACAGAATGTGACCAAGCAAGATTTTAGAAGGGCTCATTCACTCCCTCAACGTGATCCTAGGGCTTCCCGGTTTCCAGCAAAATCTCAAAGTGTCACCAGGGACCCTGTACGCCCCCTATCTTCAAGTAGTCAGTTCAAAAACACAAATACGCTTGAACCACATGTTGCAACTCAAGTGGAAAATTTTGAGTATAAGTCAACAGTCGAGAATGCCCCAGGCCTTTCTATTGGTTCAGAAGCTACAGGACAACCCAACATGAGTGATTTGCTGGAAGCTGTAATGAAGAGTGGGATCCTTTCTAGTAATTCAACTTGTGGTGCGATCAAGGAGGAGAGTTCTCACGATGAGGTTAACCCAGGGGCACCAACCCTGTCAGCAGCCTCTAAGTCTAAAACCTTACCACCGCCATTGGCTGGTGACAAATTATCAGGCCGTTTGAAAGTTGAAGAGTCCTCTGCACCACCTGCAGTGTCTCTTGCCGCCGTCACATCAGTACAGACATCAAAAGAGAATAGTAAGGCCTCAGATCCTCTTGCATTCCTCTTGAGCTCCTTGGTTTCGAAGGGCTTGATTTCTGCTTCAAAGACGAAGGTGCCACCTCCTGTACCTTCCATAACGCAGGACCATAGACCGGATCATACTACGAGTAGCTCTGTGGCTGTGTCTGTGGTTCCATCAGATACTCAACCAATGGTTTTGGTGAAGAAGGGTCCGTCAACTACACCTAAGGTAAAAGATGCAGCATTTGAAAAAACAAAATCGGAACAGAAAGACCTCATAGGATTGAAGTTTAGGGCAGACAAAATCCGTGAACTTCACCCCTCGGTGATTAGTAGTCTCTTTGATGACCTTCCACATCTCTGCACCTCCTGTGGGGTTCGCGTTAAAGAAAAGGAAGAACTTGATGGGCACATGGAGCTGCACGATAAGAAGAAGGTTGAGTTAAGTGGCAGAAACAGTACATGTAGGGTTTGGTTTCCAAAGGCTGATGACTGGATAGCGGCAAAAGCTGTAGAAGTGGAAACTGAATATGAGGAAGTAGTGGGTGAAGCTGAGGATGGTCCAAGCGTAGGTGCTGATGAGAACCAATGCGGATGTATATTATGTGGGGAGATGTTTGAGGAGTATTTCAGTCAAGAAATGTCTGAATGGATGTTCAAGGGAGCTTCTTATCTGACCACTCCTCCAGGAAACGGCGAGGCCAGTGGTCCGATTGTCCATGCAGGTTGTTTGACAAAGTGTTCGTTGCAGAGCTTGGCAGTTGGAAATGCAATCAAGCAGGTAGCTTGATGATCTAAAGAATCTGGATCTTTTTTTCAGTCTAGGTCTCTACCCATTTTCTAATCCACCTTTTATTTTGGTAGGAGATTGTTGAGTAGCCCTCTATATGAACCTATGCTGGAGGAAGCACAGAGGAAGCAGGTTTGTGATATTTTTTTGAGTCCTCATGATGCCAGTTTTGTTGAAAAGAGTTAAGGAAAGATGTGCAGTAATATTCTTTCTGAAAATTTCTCATGTATGGTTTGTTCTGTCTCCTTTTTTTTTTGTTCTCATCCTATACAAATACAAAAAGAGCAAAGAGTATTTAGGCCTTGCACACATTCCATATTCTATGCTTTTCCTTCCTGTGACACAAAAGAAAATGCAGGCACTTGGGTTACGAATCCAAAGCCAACCCATGAACTCAGCAATTACTATTTTTGTTGAAAGATTTTTTTGTTTGTCATGATCTCATTCGAGTGTAGTTGTGGTTTATCATGTGAACAGACGTTGACTTTACAAAATTAACATTTATTGGTGAAAAAGGATGCGAGTTGTGAGACTTTAATTAGAGTTTGTAGTGTAGGTGTGGAGAGCAATATAAAAGCGGGGGAGCTGTCCTTTTTTTTTTTTTTTTTGGAAAATCCAGTTTCACGTGAATAAAGAGCTTTTATTTTTGTGTGGAATCGTATAAGGTAGTAAATGCAACCAAATGTTTGAGAAATTCGATGTGGTCAACTAACGGAAATAGTCAAATGCCCTTGACCCGTAAAAGAAAAGGCCTTTCTTTGCTCTCATCTACATATTGCTCTTCTGAACATGAAGAGTTGTCCGTTTTCCAAAATTGTGTTTTATTTAAGGTTTAACTCAAGAGCCACACCACATCAGTATCAACGTTGCTTTTGAATAACTCTAAAGTGACGATAAAAGAAGATTTAATACTTATCGTTGAAGTAGTTGCGACTTTTGTAGGTAGCATGAATGAGCTTATTTTTATTCTTTATTCGACTCTTCGTTTTCTTTCATGACGTCGTTGATGCCATTTTTTAATTTTTGTAAGACTTTGAGAAATCTATGTCCGCCATGTCATTTTTTGGCCAACTACACTAGTATTATATACCAAAGACTAAAGAGCTCCAGTACAAAGGAAAAGACTTTTCAAAGCCAGTACAAAGGAAAAGACTTTTCAAAGCCAACACTACTTAAGAGGCCACAAGTACAGAAAAATATGTTAACAAAATATGAGAGATCTAAGAACCAAAAGAGAGAGCGTTTCTCCTTCACAATGAGTTCCCAAAGCCAACTTGGAGCACCACACGCCACATAGAATTGGTAATAACCAAAAACAAACAACACTCTGCGTATTAGAAATACCCCCTCTATTAACGAAATTAGGAGCCTGGATTAACCGCCAACAAAAATCATTTCTAACCGCTTTTGAAAGGGTAGAGATCATGAATCGGAAATAAGCTTTCCCCATTACCAACATGCCAAAGCCATTGGGAGAAAAGCCATATATGCCTTGGAAAATAATAAGTAAATGGTTAATGGATTCATCTTTCTTTCCACAAACCTAACACCTCTTACCAACCTTAAGACCTCTATGAGTAAGAGTATCACCCACAAGTAATGCATCTCCTGATTAATTTTCAGTGGAAAAATTGAATCTTTTTCTTAGTCTTTATATCACAAACTTTTTTTTCTTTTTCTAAGAGAATTCAAAGAATGTTTTGTCCTGTCCTGACCTAACCATAAAGGTATTTTCTAAACTCTTGAGTTACTAACCAACAACCACTGACAATTTACACTCCATTCCATTTGTGAGTCTAGGTCTAAAAATCTTCAAAAGCTTAACAATATGAATCTTTAAAATCCTTGAAACATCAACTGGGAAAAATAAATCTCTATGCTTCTTGATGTTCCATGTATTCCGTTGAAAATCAATAAAATCAACCACTCGTAAGTTAAGATCAATAAAGGTATTCTAGATTAAGGGAATTACGCATCCATCATCATCAAACCAATAATCTATCCAAACCCTAAAGCTTGTCCAATTACCAATCTTCTTATTTAACCATAAGTAAATCACGTCCAAACAACATACTTCTTCACACAAAAAGAGGGTACCGGTCAAAGTTATGCATCTAGAAAATCAACGATAAGAAAATACCTACTCTTAAGTAGCTGAGCAAGAAGACTCCAAGGTTCTTGAAGATTTTTCCAAGCTTGTTGGGTTAAAAGAGTTTGATTGAAACATTAAACATCTTTGGAACCCAATCCGCCCAAATCCTTATGATATCAATTTTCTCCCAACTAATCCAATGAATCTTTCTTTCTTGATCAACATAACTCCACCAAAATTCACTTATACCGCTTGAAAGACTATCACAAATAGCAAGTGGAAGTTGAAAACATCGCATGGGATAGATGATGGAATTTATTTCCACTTCTTAAGAACTAGGCCTAAGAGGATCTAACGAACACCTAAAGCTTTACAATTTTTTAAACCCTAAACCGCTTCAAGTATAATTTATGTTATTGTAAAAATTTAGGGGTCGAATCGAAATTAGATGATTAATATACTAAGAATGAAAGCAATGCAATTAACTAGGATGATGAGTTGTTTTGGTTTTTTTTTTATCAAAATCCTAAGTACAAAACTAAATGACATCAAAGAGAATAAAATAAATTAAAAATACAAGAAAAGGATGAACAAATGAGACTAGCTAGCCAAAGACTAAAATATGCAAGAAACAATAACAAACCTATCTAAATGCATAAACATAAGTAAATAAGAAAATTGATAAGAAAAGTTAGAATACATAAATATTCTCAAATTCATTTGGTATTTTGTTAGATATTATGTATATTCAGCAAAATTCATGATGTGTGGAGAACATCATACTCCCACACTCCCACTATTGTTTCCACGATCATCGTCTTGATTTTCGATTTTTGACCAAAGGTTGTCCCAACCATACAAAACTTATGAGGTTTCCACACATAGCAACCGTTCCTTGATCGTTCCCCTAAGATGAGTAGATCCCTTATCATCAATGGCCAGACAATTTGTTCTGGTGAAGATATGAGCGAGACCTTTATCACATAATTGATGCTTATTAAGTTAGTTTTGACTCCTTCAACAAGATTAACATTAGCCATATATAATCTCGCATCTCCTAATGTAGTCCCATTACCTTTGAATTTTCCACTTTTCACATTTTCGAACATGAAATTTCCTCTTAACTAAGCTTCATTCGAGTTTAGGTTACATATGTTTCCTGTCAAATTTTTGGAGTAACCATTGTCAAAAGTACCATGCAGTATATCATGGCTTGATTCCTAGTGCATTGAAAGTGTATGCCATGTTGCAGTACTGATCATCATTGTGATCAGTCTTATACTTCCTAAGATGCCCTGGTGTTGTAACCTGTAGCAGTGAGTTTTTGTTTGACCATGTCTTTTATAGTAAAGACAAAACATCATATTCGCTGGCTGGTATCCTGTCAATCCATAGCAATGAACGAAGAACATCCTAGAAGTGCTCATGAATTTGAATGACTTATTTGTTGGGATTTCAAGATCTAATTATATATTCGGTTTAGAGATTTTATGATATGATGAATCACTTGTCTTCTTTAAAGAAAACTCTTATGTTGCGTAATAATACAAGCTTCTAACCTTACACATGATATATAACCAACATTCTAGTTCGAACAATCGAGTCCTCTTTCTCTATGTTCAATTAGCATCTCATCTAGGTCCATAGTACTATCCTTGAAGTTCTTTAATTGTTCAGATAGCTTCTGTTCGCCAGGACATTTGGATGCCCTTTACTATTTTCGAGCTTGATTTAGATTTTTCAAATTTTTAGATCAAGAGATATATAAAACCCGTTCAAGTATCTATAGATATCAGATCGGGTTTGGTTCAGAACCTTTCAGGTTCAGATTTGGATTTCGGTTTCGGATTCGGGGACTTCAAGTTAGTTCGGTTATTTTGGTTTCATCCAGATTTAAATGGGGTTTGGATATCCAAAATATCAAAAAAGCTAAAAAGAATTGGACAGACATGCACATCGATCCTCACGATATTATAGAACATGAGAATATTGTTTTTATGCTCATACTAATCACGTCAACTCCAACACTTCAAATCAATTTTCACCGTCCCAACTTTTTTGATTGAACAGATGCATCGAGCCATACATCTCTTCTCTTGTAAAATATATTCCTAATGGTTAATAATAAAACTATTCTTAGCACCAAGAGAATAAAAAATTATACATGTCGATAATGCAAGGGTCAAGATATCTAAATTTTATGTCCCTTGTCGTTTGCTTAGTTTTTTCCACAATAAAAAAAATAAAAATAAAAATTCACATTTACAATCTAATCTTTAATATTTATTTAAATAGAAAATGAAAACAATTATTTACAGAGCGGACAAAACTCAAAAGTCAGAAGATCCCATCTTCACATCCAAGACGAGAAGAATTCGTCTCTTTCTTTTCTCTCTGTATTTGATATCTTCTCTGCAACTTCCGTACGAAAGCTCGAAAACTCTGAAATTGTTTCCCCAGGTTTTATTACTAATTTACTTTCCCTTGAAAATTTCCAATGAAAATTCCAATTGCCATCTGTCATGTCTATGCTCTTCCACGTCGCCTCTAATCTCCCAAAGGCAGAATCTGTAAACTCCATTGCCCCTTTTCCACAAGAAAACTTTATCTTCTTTTCTAGACTTTGTCTCCCTCAAACTAAAGATGTTCTTCCTTTGTAGGTCGTATTCTCACGCATAGCATCCCAGAGCAAAATTTATAACGAATTTCCCTCGAAAATTAGAGCTTCCTGGAGATATTTGAATTTCCTTAGAAAATCAAAGCTGTTTCTGTGAACCATGATGAGAGGCCTTGCGGCTTGTTACAGCGAGCACGCCATTAACGTATCAGATGCCTACTGTTCAGGCCCTTCAAATCAATCCTACCTCTCTCCGGCATTACCTCCTTCAATCCCCGACACAGTGACTACAACTTACACATCTTCCGACAAACCCGTCTCTGTTTTGCTGACCTGGTCGGATAATCTCACCGTCGTGATTTCCACGCCGCCGAAATCATACTCCGTCTCCCTTAGGAAACTCAAAGGCTCAAGAAAGTTGACTTCTTCTTCCGGTTCACTCAACGCAGAGATCAGCTGGGATCTATCGGAGGCAGAGTACGAAAACGGCATACCCGAGCCAACCGGAAGGTTCTTTGTCGCCGTCGTCGTTAATTCCGAGATTGCCCTTCGAATCGGTGAGCACGAGACTCTCCGGTCGTGGCGGGTCTCGCGAACGGAGAGGTTCTCGGGGACTTGCTGGATCTCGACGAAGGCTCGATTCTCCGACGCCGGAACTAAACACGACATTCAGATCCAATGCGGCGGGGGAGGGGGAGGAGGAGAGGAAGGGTATTTGTGGAAATCGAAAAATCCAGAAACGATGTCGGTTTGGGTGGATAAGAGGAAAGTATTTCAGGTGAAGAAGCTCAAGTGGAATTTCAGAGGGAATCAAACTATGTTCTTCGACGGAATGCTCATCGACATGATGTGGGACCTACACGACTGGTTCTTCAAGGAAGCGGCGGCGTTGACTTCATCCTCCAAAACGACCTCCTCCTCTTCTTCCTCGTCCTCTTCCTCCTCCTCCTCTTCTCCTTCGTGTGCCGTGTTCATGTTCAGGAGAAGGAGCGGATTGGACAGCAGATTATGGCTCGAGGAAGACGAGGAAGAGAAGAAGATTGGATCGACACAAGATATACATTCCTTTTCTCTTGTCATTTGTGCCTCTAAAAAGTAACCCCCAAAAAATACATCTTTTTATATCACTGATGCTTTTAACTTATTTTTTCTTCATCGATCGTTTAACTTTAGCATAACTCTTCCTTTGTCTAATCTTTTCTTTTGTTTATTTATTTATTTCATTTGTCATGATATCTGAACTATATTGGTCTTGTTTAGGAACAGACGTAAGTTTGGCTCGAGTTCGAATATTTTCAAGTAATAACTTCGTTGTATCGGTATAGTTCACATTTGTCAACTAGAGACAAAACCTAAACATCTAATCGATACGGATAGAAATATTCGAGCCAATCTCCATTTTTTTCTAGCTCTACCATTTCCTCTAGAAATGTATTATTTTGTTTATAAATATCTTATAATTGTTTTTTTTTTTTTTGATCATCAGTAAATCATATTACATCTGGCCGGACTGATAAATACGATAGATATTAATGTTTGCTCCTGTAAGTTGTAACTTGTAACCGTCGAATAGCCAGAAAGCTCATCTCCGTCAACCATACTTACCATCACCTCTCACCAAGTCTTAGACAATGTGATGGGCCTCCATAAAGTAGACCCATTATTCTTCCAAAGGTCGTTTGTTGGGCCATATTATTTACGATCAAACGCCATTAAATTTCCTATCGAATAGCTTTATTAATAGGAACTTGAGTCTACATGGTTCCTATTAATTGAGGGACAAACTTATGAAATACAAATAAAGCAGCATTATTGATGGTTTGTTTTGCTAAGGTGTCTGCAGGGGCATTTGATGAACGTCTATTCCATTATATATTTGCCACCGTTAGCTTTTTTCTCCATTTGTTGATATCTCTGATCCAATTATAGCTTGCAAAATTCTTCTTTTCTCCTCTAAAATTATGAGCCACCATGTGATCATCTCTTCAAAACAAACTAAACAATATCGTTTAATCATCAAAACTGAATTGCCATTGTAAGAGCTTGGAGCTCTGCATCTAAAGTCAAGTTAACCTTGTCTCCATAAACTTGAACAACGCTCAAATATACCCGAGAAATATCTCGCAATATCTATCGGTTTCTTGTCAAATATAACTCAAAATTATGAAATTGAGTTATTGATGCAATTAAAAAAGAGAGAAAAAAATGATTATTAGAGTCATATTTCCATGAGTTATCTTGGTGTATATATAAAATTATATAATGATTGTTAATTTATGATATTATTGAAATCATATACTTTTATAGGGGTTCTTCATTAAAATTCAATGTAACTCAAACCACATATAAACTACATCAAAATGGATCCAAATATGACGTATTTGTCTCATTTATCATCATTCAACCCATTTTTCTTTTTAAACTCCAAATTTACCTAGACTTGATTCAAAATGAAAGAAATGCTATGCAATGGAAGATTGAGACTGCACAAACAATACTATATGATGCTAAAATTTAGTGTAAATGATAGGATTTAGGCTTAAATACATTGAAAACAATGCTCTAAACGGGTAATATCCTACCCTATTAATTATATCATGCAATGCATCACTATTTCAAAATATGTTTCCGTGCAAGAATAACTTGTATATGAAGTGGATACATGTGCAAATAAATGCATGTAAGGATGAACCAGGACGTGAAAATGCAGAAGATGAACAAAGACGGCGTAAGAGGACTCGTATAGGAAAAATCTTTAGGCGATGATTTCATGATGGTCGTTTTCTTAGAGAACAAGTCAATGAAAAAACAATAGTTTGTCATCAAGAAAAAAAAGTAGAAAACTAAGGGAATGATTTTCGAAAAGCAGAAACTTACATCTTTACCACAAAATGATACCGTTGCTCAAGAATTTTCCGATCACTACATCTTTACCAAAATACCGTTGCTCAAGAATTTTCCGACCACTAAAGAAAACCTAGATATGCATAATATATCCATAGTGCCAACAATTCCTTCAAAATCCTTATCAAATCTAGCATCAAAATCTCCAAAAAATCAAAAATCTCCATTGTTGACCTTTTCAACATTTAGAAAAATGCATACGTTTCTAAAAAAGTTTTCCAAAACGGGAACAAAGGGTTAAGTGTTTGCGCCATAAATATTTCATTTCATTATGTAAAAATGTAGGAGGAAGTAGTATCGTTGATGCCACTTAGTTTCCATTCCACTTGACTCATTTGTTAAACCATCATCTTTTTTTTTTTCTTCTTTATATTCTGGTATTCTCCTTGGCATATATATTTTTTTTTTGAGACTGGTTCTTTGAAATGTAAACTTATTTGTATCCTAATTCTTAATCTTCTTTTTTTTTCTTCTTTATATTCTAGTATTCTCCTTGGCATATATATTTTTTGAGACTGGTTCTTTGAAATGTAAACTTATTTGTATCCTAATTCTTATTCAACTTCTCTTAGTTCATCGTTCAAATTTATATCTTTTCAAAATCTAGAATCACGGATTGAAATCACAAGAAGTTACAAGTCTCGTAAGTTAGGTGCCAAAGATATCACACATACCATGTATTTTCATGGCAGCATTTTTTGTACAACTTATCGTTCTAACCTTTAACACATTTTAATCTCGGTGATAGTAAAAGAAAACATAATTTTAGAAAGTAAAAACAAAGAGATTGAAATTTTTTTCTCTAAGTTAAAGGGTTATGAAGATTTTTATCCCTTGAAATACAAACCTAAATAAAAACCCCATAAAAGTAAAGTATAATAGATGGGTGTGAAGTAATTCACCTAAAATAATTTGCAAGTGCATAATATACAGCTGTAGTATTTATGTTATCGATCCTACATAAAGTTAGGGCTAATAAACGAATCTAAGAAATCTTAAGTAAATAATCGAACTAGAAGCGTAGTAAACGTAGTAGGTTGTATTCAATGATGTGAAAGTATTAGATCTAGGAAAATTCAATTGATAACTATGGATATGAATTAAGCACTCAACCATATTATATCTCTTAATTCTAGAACTCTAGACACATGATTTTATGATGTCCTAATAGTGTTTCACGACAACACCTTTGTTTATAATCCTAGATCTCAAAACTACTTTGGATTGTTGTTGAGAACAAACAAGCAAAAGAGTTTAAGCTATATTTGTTCATAAGGTATCCCATATGAGCCTAATCAACGACCTAGGAAGCACCTTGCTCACTACAAAGAGATACTACGATTACTAGTGCATTACTGCCACTACATCTCGACTGAATTTGATTAAAACGGTTCGCGATTCTGCCACAATCAGTTAAGAACAACTGTAGTGAAGAATTTATGATAAAACTGGTTGATTAAAACTATTTTAGCAATTCATAGAAAAACCATAAAAAACCCTAAATCTAATGAGATGTATACTCACACATAGAGATTAATTCACTAAATAGTATTGATGAAAAGAATAACATAAAATCAAGAGTAAAAATTAGAAGATCAGAGTGTTAGAACAAAAGACAGGAAGTAGTACCTAGGGAACTAGTAAGCATGAGAATGAATTGGAAACAAAAGCTAGTAAATTCTATGATTTATGATTGATTCCATGGCCTCTTCTGCTTCTCAAGGCTCCTTTAATATGTTTAGAGGTCGGTCTTAGGGTAGAACCTCCTTAAAACTTGAGTTGGGATTGATTGGAGCGAAACGGACCAATCTTTCAAATCCGTCAAAATGACATGTGAGAGTACAAGTCAGCCGGTGATGTAAACTGTGTGGCAGCTGGAGAGATGACACACGATGTACTGCGTGTGAGATCAATGGAGAAGATTCTAGAATGCGGATATCAAGGATGCGGATATCAAGGGTGATTTAATCTGAAGATTCTGGAGATCAAAGATTGACAGCAATCAAGGATTTGGAGCAGAATCAAGGCAATCAATGTTAAGGGATTTCAAAATATTGCAAATAAGGAAACCTTGGATATCAAGCATAGAGAAAGTTAAGAGATTTCCGAGTGTGCAAGAAAAGGAAACATAGGAAATCTGTTTAACTATAAAATGAGTCGAAGATCTGTGTATGAAGATTATCACTTCACAAGTTGTAATAGAGAGAGAGAGATCTAAAACTAAGGGTTTGAAACACAACATAGGGCTTAGATCATTTGTGAAAGATCTATAGCCAAGGGTTTGTAATAGAACATAAGGCTTTGATCATTTGGGGATTATGGAGCGAGTTCTTTTGTAGAAGAGCGATTTGATATTACTTGTAAGTGTATCATAAGAGTTTCTAATCAAAGTATATTCTTCGTAGAGAAACTACTTTGTGCCATCTCGTGTCCTACTGTGTGATTACAACACACTCTTCGTCATTCCACATTTTCAATTGGTATCAGAGCCAATCACTTGGGTGTATTGGAAGCAGGTGAAGATCCTGGAGGAAGAATGGAGAAAGGTAAAGAGTTCTGGACTAAGGAGATTGTTCTAGAAGGGAACAACTATGACCATTGGAAGCAGCGTATGAAGGCGAACATCAGGCATAGATGACGATGCCTGGACTGCGGTAGAAACCGGGTGGGTGCTTCCAACCAAGGTGGTAGAAGAAAAAACGGTGCTTAAGCTCAAATCTGAGTGGATAGACGAAGAGAAATGGATGTCTAAGTTCAATGCTCGTGCCTTGTCTGCCATTTTTGGAGCGGTGAACTCGGAACAATTTCAAACCATCCAAAACTGTGAGACAGCCAAGGAAGCATGGGACATCCTTCAACGCGAATATGAAGGAACTGATGCTGTGAAGATGACTAGAATCGACTATCTAGCCTCTAAGTTTGAACTGATGAAGATGGAGGAGAGTGAGTCAGTTGGTGAATCCAGGACGCATCAGCAACGTTGCGAATGAAGCACAACTTCTTGAGAAGAAGTACAAAGAGAAGAAGCTGGTGAAGAAACTTCTACGGAGCTTGCCAGAGAAGTACACAACCTACAAGACAGCTCTCTCTGTTTCATCCAACACAGATGAAACCAAGTTTGGTGAGGTAGTCGGGATGCTAAAAGCATATGTAATGGAGACAACATGCGAAGTTAAGAAGAAAGGTATAGCTCTTGTGGCAGAAGGTGAGTCACACAAGATAGAGGAGCTGCAAAATTCACTAGGACTCCTGGCAAAGCGATTCAACCGAGCATTCAAGAGAAATGATTCAGGATTCAAGAAGAATGAATCAACTAGAAGTTCTGGTGATGCAGTCAAAACTACCTCACGCTCTACCACACAATGCCATGAGTGTAAAGGCTACGGTTACTATAGAAGCGAATGTCCAACTCTCAAGAGGAAATAAATCAAGTGCTTTGAATGTAAAGGGTTTGGGCACACTCAACAAGAGTGTCTAAATGACCAGAAGAAGGGACAAGAAAAATCCATGCTTGGTGTTAAAGAAAGTGATGAGTTAGATGAGACTGATGAAGAAGAGTGTAACAATTTTGTTGCATTTTCGGGCATTTCTGAAGAACCTGTGGATCTTGATCCAAGGCATGAGGTAACAGTTGAGAGTGACAGCGACTCTGACATCGATGTTGAAGAGGAGTATCAGAAGATGTGTAAGCAAGTGCTGGATGTCAGTCGAATCAATTCCCAAAAATCCTGTAGAATAAAGCTACTTGAGGCAGAGCTTGAGGCAGAACAAGCAAAGAGTTTAAAACTTCTTACAGATCTCACGGAGCAGCTTAAGAAGATAAAGATGCTGACGGGAACCAATGGACTTGATCACATACTGAATCAACAGAGGTATGAGAAAACCAACTTTGGTATAGGATACACTGGAGCAACAAGCTCATCCAAGATTAAGTTCATCAAAGGGGGAATGCACGACGCTGAGGCTAATCAATTGGCTGCCACACAACGTACCTCACCGCATACCTTACAAGAAGGAGAAATTTCAGATGATGAAGAACTTAATCTGGGATCGTGCTTTGTGTGTGGAAGCTTTGAGCACTTTCAGGCGTTATGTCCAAAGTACCAGCCTGTGACGAAAAAGACCACACGTCAAAACATGCATGGAAGTTGTTTTGTGTGTGAAAGCCTGGATCACTTCAAAGCCAAGTGCCCAAAATTCAAGGCTAGGGTGGCCAAACTAGCTAGGCAGAACAAGGTTCACTATGATGAAGTCAGGAGGAACAAAAGATGGGTCAGGAAGACACATCTGAATGAGGTGCAAAGACAGAGGCAGAGAAGATCACAACCTGCCTCACACCGAACCTTACGGCGACGATTTGGACGAGCGGATGCACGACAGAAGAGGTCAGGAAGACTTGAGAATAGAATAGCTTATCATGGAAAGTCTTACCCAATCCGTAGGTATGACTCAAGGTATGATAATGGCTATGGATATCCTCAACAAAGATTTTGGGATGAGGAATATAGGGCAGAACCAAGAAGAGATTACTTCCATAGAAGCTACAACACGAACTACAACTTGCGGTGTCACATGGCTTATCAAGATGGCTCAAGTGAAGTAGAGGAGAAGGCCTAGTATTTTGATATTGGATGCTCTAGGAACATGATTGGGAAACTTGAGCATCTTCATGAAGTCAAGGGGGCAAGAGGAGGTAAAGTCACCTTCGGTGGTGGGACCACATGCCAGATTCGAGGCAAAGGAAAAACCTCTAAATACCAACAGCCCCAGTTGATAAATGTGTATTTCGTTGATGGCTTGAAGGCTAATCTGGTCAATGTGAGCCAGTTGTGTGATGAGGGATTGAAAGTAGTCTTTACAAGTATAAACTGTGAGGCAATCGACAAAGATTGAAATGTTAAGATGAGAGGAATCCGGTCAGAGAACAATTGCTACATGTGGAAGAATCCCACAGAAAGCCACACGACATGCCTCAGCGCTACAACTATGTTGGATCTATGGCATCAGAAACTTGGGCACATGAACACCAGGACACTCACAACCCTGGTGAAGCAAGGAAGTGTAAGAGGAGTTCCAGTGTTGAAACATCAGGACGTGGTGTGTGGACCTTGCAAGAAAGGTAAACAAATCAAGATTCAGCACAAGAAGGTGCAAGATGTGCAAACATCCAATCCATTGGAAGTGGTTCATATGGACTTGATGGGTCCCATGCAAGTGGAGAGCCTAGGAGGAAAGAAGTATGTCTTTTTTCTAGTTGATGATTTCTCGCGCTTCACTTGGGTGAGGTTTCTTCAAGAAAAATTAGTAACTATCAATAGTTTCAAGATTTGGGCCTTGCAACTCTTGAACCAGAAGGGAGGTATCAAGTTTATTAGAAGCGACCATGGTGGAGAATTCCAAAACAAGATGATGAATGACTTCTGTGATAGTCAAGGGATAGTACATCAGTACTCAGCCCCATACACTCCTCAACAAAATGGAGTGGTGGAGAGAAAGAATAGAACTCTTCAGGAGATGGCTCGAGCAATGATACATGGAAACAAAGTTTCTCAGAGGTTTTGGGCTGAAGCAATAAGTACTGCGTGTTACATCATCAACAGGGTGTACATCAGAAAAGGAACCACTAAAACACCATATGACTTATGGAAAGGAAAGATACCTAACCTGAGTTATTTTCATGTGTTTGGTTGCAGGGTGTACATCATGAATGACAAGGATCATCTTGGCAAGTTCGACTCACGAAGTGACGAGGGGTTCTTCCTGGGTTATTCAGGAACTAGCTCAGCGTTCAGAGTCTAAAACAAGAGGACTAGAGCTATTGGGGAATCAGTCAATGTTGTGTTCAATAATACATCGTATCGGTATGTAGATGTGGAGGACACATAAAGTGACTCTGAAGAAGAAAAACCAGGAGCTAGGAACAACAAACAGTTGGTTGGACCAAATAAAGAACCAGATGATCACTCTGAAGACGATACCATAGGGAATACCACATCAGATAGGTCACCAAATCTAGTTCATCGACATCACTCACCTGATGATGTAATTGGTGATATAAATGGTGAGAGAAGAACTAGAGGGGTGGTACGTGACTACATGAAGATGGCGAAATATGCGTCTACTGGTTTTCAAGAGATGGTCATGTTTGGTTGTTTCGTATCAAAGCTAGAACCTACCAATCATGTTGTTGCACTTGAAGATGACTACTGATAGTAGCTATGGAGGAAGAACTGGAACAATTTGTCAGAAATAAAGTCTGGGTACTGGTTCCACGACCTACAAAAGAAAATGTAGTCGGCACCAAGTGGATCTTCAAGAACAAGTGTGATTCAGATGGTGTGGTAGTGCGGAACAAGGCTCGCTTGGTGGCACAAGAATACTCTCAAGTAGAATGTGTCGATTTTGATGAAACCTTTGCACCAGTAGCAAGACTCGAGTCTATCAGATTCTTTCTGGGAATGGCATGTATACTAAACTTCAACGTATACCAAATGGATGTCAAAAGCGCTTTCTTGAATGGTTATCTTCAAGAAGAAGTCTATGTTGAGCAACCCAAGGGTTTTGAAGATGCTCATCATCCTGACTATGTGTACAAGTTGAATAAAGCACTGTATGGGTTGAAGCAAGCACCCAAAGCTTGGTATGAGAGACTCACGAGCTTCTTGATCTCATGTGGCTACACGCGAGGTAGTGTAGACAAGACCCTCTTCATACTATCTCATGAATCTGAGTTGATGATTGTCCAGATTTATGTGGATGATATTATCTTTGGTGGGACTTCAAAGAAGTTGGTTGATGTGTTTGTTGAAAAGATGACCAAGGAGTTTGAGATGAGTATGTGTGGGGAGTTGAAATACTTTTTGGGACTACAAATAGCTCAAGATGATGAAGGAATTTTTATAAGTCAAAGCATGTATGCAAGGAACTTAGTAAAAAGATTTGGACTAGATAGTAGCAAGACTTCGAGCACACCTATGAGCACCACCACCAAGCTGTCTAAGGATGAAGAAGGGGTGAAGGTTGATTCCAAACTCTATCGAGGAATGATAGGGAGTCTTCTGTACCTCATAGCAAGCAGACCAGATCTGAGTCTCAGTGTTGGTGTGTGTGCTAGATTTCAAGCTGATCCAAGGAACTCACATCTTCAAGCAGTCAAAAGGATCATCAAATATGTAAAAGGAACATCTAATCTTGGGGTGTACTACTTAAAGGCATCGAACAACAACCTTGCTGGATATTGTGATGCAGATTGGGCTGAAAATCTGTTGGATAGAAAAAGCACAAGTGGTGGTTGTTTCTTTCTGGGAAATAACTTGGTGTCGTGGCACAACAAGAAGCAGAGCTCTACCTCACTGTCTACCGCAGAAGCTGAATACATCGCTATGGGGAGTTGCTGTACTCAGTTGTTATGGATGAAGCAGATGGCTTCGGACTATGGGATGGACTCTGTAACTCTACTGGTGTATTGTGATAACAAAAGTGCCATTGACATCTCAAAGAACCCAGTTCAACACTCCAAAACCAAGCATATCAACATAAGACATCATTTCATAAGAGAGCTAGTTGAAGAAAAAAAAGTAATGATTGATCATGTGGTTACTGAGTTGCAATTAGCTGATTTGTTTACTAAACCATTGGATCTCAATCGCTTTGTAAGTTTACGCAAATCAATTGGGGTGTGTGAAAACTAACTCTCTTATCGAGCATGCTGAGCTGACACATGAACTAGCACACCAGGTATATCAGACTCAGACTCAGCATGGAGCTTCTTATGCACAAATGGAAAAGAGCTGCCTCTCATGTCGTCTCATAGGCAGTACAAATTTCACACTGAGAATGGTGTACAAGGAGTTGAAGGGTAAAAATGCCAAGAAGAAAAAAAAAAAAAGGAACAAGAGAATCATGAGACAAGATCGTGAGATAGCACATCAATATAAAAATTTCAATAAAAAAAAAAAAAGGGGAATGAAAATCTAGCCGCCCTCCAGTGTTGGATAAATGTTGAAAACTCCTGTGGGATGAAGACATGAGAGTGTGAAAGTTAGCCAAAAGTGAGGAAGCAACCATGTCCTAAGAATCATGTCATAGCACGATATGTCTTGGTGGGTCAGTTCCTGAGCTAGCGCGTGTGGTAGAGGGTGTGTGATCATGACACATCTCAGGGGCTAAAAATCCAAGGAAAAGAACAACTAAACTCGTTGGGTAACTACTGATTGATCATTATACTTTGAGTTTTTAGCTTGATGAATATGTGGATGTTAAGTTATATGTAGGTCAAGGGAGTTGAAGATTGGGCAAAGAGATCTCGAGACTTTCCTAAAACTGATTAAGGAAATGGTTTTGATTTACTTGCCATTTTTGGATATTTTCAAATATTTGAAAATACGTGATTAGTGGGCAAGTGAGACCGCTTTCCATGGGAGACATGAGATAAAAGCTTTAAAAAGGGAAGTTTCAGAGTCTTCCTCTTTCATCTTCTCCAAATTCAACTGAGAGTCTGCATTCTCTCTCTCTCAACAGAACGATGGTGAATCACAAAAGAGGAAGTCGTGGTCCAAGATATGCGGTTGAATCATCTTCATCATCTTCAAGATCCTCTACATCTAACCCATAATCTGGCGAGTCAGTCCGTGATGCACCAAGAGGAGCAACGGTCAACACATGCACAACAATGGTACTTCACTCATCAGTAGTTCCAATCCATACCTCGACGAAGCCCACGCTAGAGCCATCAGAGGTGGCTGAAGACTCAAGAACTCCTTCTTTTGTGAGTTCTCGTGAGGCCTTCCCAGAAACCCTAGATCCAAATTTGGGGGTTTCTTCTGAGAAAAAGGGCAGATCTTCAAGAACAACTTTAGAGGTACGTGGTGTGCTAGAATTGGTGGATGAAGACTCCGATGACAACATTCCGCTGCAGTCTGTCGGAGAGAGGCTAAAGGAGCGCAAGAAGCAAGACTCTGTTCCGGTGAAGAGAAAGAAGATCTCGAGAAAACAGAAGGAAGCTCAGGATGTGGTAGAGCTGAGTACAGAGGATGAAGAACCACTCAGCAAAAAGGCGAAGCATGCACCTACAAAGGCTGCCACACATAGAGCCTCATCGCGACAAAAAGGAAAGGGCAAAGCTGTTGAAAGCCCAACCTCCTCTGGTGAAGCAGTCAAGTCCAAACGCTTCAAGAATGATGAAGCACGTAAGGTGTGTCAACACTACTTGACCCGGGAAATCGTGAGTCAGAGGTATGTTGATTTCCGCTTTTAGGCATCTGTTGAGATAGTTGTGATGATAAGGAGTAGCAAGATGGAGTCAACAGTAGATCGAGAACTCTTGCCTCCTTACATTCCCGAGGTAATATGTGAGTTCTATGCTCATTTGTCACATGAGAAGACCAGGCAAAATGAGGTTAAGGTATGGGTTAGGGGATATAAATACAAATTCTCCGCCGATCTCATCAACAAGGTCTTGGAGTTTTCTGTACCTACAGCTGAGGAAGCCATCGCTGCAGCCAAGTGTGACAATTTCAGCAACAATGCTGTTGCACGATTCTTGTGTCAAGAGAAAGTGACTTGGAAATCATTCTCTACCACAAGGTGTACCCCGCGGTTTGCCTCTCTGTGGATGTTATCGGGTTACAACTGGCTGCCGACTAAGAATCGCACTTCAACTCCAATCGAGAAGGGCAAATTTCTTTATTAGATGACTCATGGGCACAGGGTAAAATTTGGTGAGTTTGTATTCCAGAGGGTTCTTGCACGAGGAAGAATCACCTACAACAAGGCAGGTATGTACTTTCCATCCTTGATTTTTGCAGTGCTGATGAATCAGAAAGCGCCTCCTACTTTTGCTGGTGAGAACTCTTGTGTTTCCTCTTGAATTTGTTCCGGGTAAGAGGTCTGGAATAGCATACTCTCAAATCCACTCCAAGAAGGGTAAAGGTGTGGATGTGTCAAGCGACAAGGAATCTGACTCAGACACTGCCCCAACACATAAATATGAGACGCTCAAACTGAAGATTCCTACAGGAAGGGTTCATACTGTGGCAGCTATTGAGGCACTTCGTGACACAATCACCAAGCTGCAAGACACCCTTGCCACCCTTGAAGAAGGTAAGTAATCTTGTCCTTTTAAAGAGTATTGTTTGACTTGCTGTTTTTTAACTGAATATGCACTCAAGCAGGAGGAGAAGAAAGCTCTAGTAGCTCTGAGGAATTCTAAGGATTGGGTTCAGGGGGAGTTGATGTTATAGCTGAAGGCTGTTTTGTTTTAATTTGTGTGTTTCTATTGTTTTTTTCTTTTCCCTAGAGAGACAGAAAGCTTTAAGGATTAAAGCTTGTGTGTTTGTCTACTCTTGCTGTTGTTCAAACATTGCCATTATGGTTGTTAATGCATTAGTATTTTGATAATGGTCATGTATCTGTTGCTGCTTGGGTGTGCACTTGGGTTTCTATCTTGCAAATGCTTGAGGTGTCAAATTCAGCTAAAAAGAAGGAGATTGAGAGTACAAGTCAGCCGGTGATGTAAGCTGTGTGGCAGCTGGAGAGATGACACACGATGTACCACACCGGAGACTGCGTGTAAGATAAATCGAGTAGATTTTGGAACGCGGATATCTAGGATGCGGATATCAAGGGTGATTTAATCCTTGATTGCTGTCAATCTTTGATCTCCAGAATCTTCAAATTTGGAGCAGAATCAAGGCAATCAATGTTAAGGGATTTCCAAATATTGCAAATAAGGAAACCTTGGATATCAAGCATAGAGAAAGTTAAGAGAAAGATTTCCGAGTGTGCAAGAAAGGAAACATAGGAAATATGTTTAACTATAAAAGGAGTCGAAGATCTGTGTATGAAGATCATCACTTCACAGGTTGTAATAGAGAGAGAGAGATCTAAAGCTAAGGGTTTGAAACACAACATAGGGCTTAGATCATTTGGGAAAGATCTATAGCCAAGGGTTTGTAATAGAACATAGGGCATTGATCATCTGAGGATTAGGGAGCGAGTTCTTTTGTAGAAGAGCGATTTGATATTACTTGTAAGTGTGTCATAAGAGTTTCTAATTAAAGTATATTCTTTGTAGAGAAACTACTGTGTGCCATCTCGTGTCCCACGGTGTGCCATCTCGTGTCCCACTGTATGATTACAACACACTCTTTGTCATTCCATATTTTCATAAAACTTCTACACTAGAGATAAAACTATTAAAACATAGCTAAAACTTGTGCGCAATAGAAAAAACTTCGGCACTGCATGTAAAAATTGTCAAGTTTAGCTAAAATTTGTGCCACAATGACTAAAACTTCCGCACCATAGTTAAAACTTCTCAAACTTAGCTAAAACTAGTGCAACATAGCTAAAACTTGTGCACTGGAGCTAAGACTTGTTAAACTTAGCTAAAACTTATGGACCATAGCTAAAACTTAAGCACTATAGCTGAAACTTGTCAAACTTGTCTAAATCTTGTGTACCATTACTAGAACTTTGGAACCAGTGTTAAAACTTGCCAAACTTGATTAAAAATTAAGCACCATAGTTAAAACTTTTGAACCAAACAAGTGCACCATAGCTAAAACTTCGGGACTATAGTTTAAACTTGTCAAACTTAGTTAAAACTCTTATACCATAACTAAACCTTCGGCACCAGAGCTAAAACTTGTCAAACTTTTCTAACACTTGTACACCATAACTAAAACTTGTCAAATTTAGCTAAAACTTGTGCAAAATAGCTAAAATTTGGCAACAGAGTTAAAACTTGTAAAATTTACCTATAACTTGTGTGAAATAGCTAAAACTTCAGTATTATAGCTAAAACTTCAATATCAGGGCTAAAACTTGTGAAATGATAGCCAAATGTTTGGTACCAAAGTTAAAACTTATCAAAATTAACTAAAACTTGTGGACTATAGCTAAAACTTCAATATAAGAGATACACCTTGTCAAACTTTGCTAAAACTTTGATAAACCTTGTGCATTAAAGCTAAGACTTGTGAAACTTAGCTAAAGCTGAAACTTGTCAAACTTAGCTAAAACTTATGCACCATAGCTAAAACTTACGCACTAGAGTTAAAACTTGTGAATTTACGCACTGGAGCTAAAACTTGTGAACTTACCTAAAATTTATGCACCATAGCTAAAACTTCAGCACTAGAGCTGAAATTTGTCAAACTTGGTTAATCCTTGTGTACCATTGCTAAATCTTTGGAACCAGAGTTAAAACTTGAGCACCATAGCCAAAAAATTTGAACCAAAGTTAAAACTTGTCAAACATAGGTAAAACTTGTTCACCAAAGCTAAAACCTCGGCACCATAGTTTGAACTTGTCAAAATTAGCAAAAACACGTACACTATAACTAAACCTTCGGCGCCAGAGTTAAAACTTGTCAAACTTTGTTAACACTTGTACACTATAGTTAAAACTTGTGCACAATAGCTAAAACGTTGGCAATATAACTAAAACTTGTCAAATTTAACTAAAAATTGTACACAATAGCCAAAACTTCAGTATTAGAGCTCAAACTGGTGCACCATACCTAAATGTTTGGCACCAGAGTTAAACCTTGCCAAAATTAGCTAAAACTTATGCTCCAAATCTAAACTTCAATACAAGCACTAGAACTTGTGAGAATTTGCTAAAACTTGTGCACTAGAGCTAAGACTTGTGAAATTTAGCTAAAATTTATGCACCATAGCTAAAACTACAGCACTAGAGCTGAAACTTGTCAAACTTGGCTAAAACTTGTACACCATAGCTAAAACTTATGCACTAGAGTTAAAACTTGTGAACTTAACTAAAACTTGTGCATCATAGCTAAAACTTCAGTACTAGAGCTGAAATTTGTCAAACTTGGCTAAAACTTGTACACCATTTCTAAATCTTCGGAACCAGTATTAAAACTTGTTAAAATTAGCTAAAACTTGTGCACCAGAGCTAAAACGTTTGAACAAAAGTGAAAATTTGTCAAAATTAGGTAAAACTTGTGCACCATAGCTAAAAATTTGGCACCACAATTTAAACTTGTCAAACTTAGCTAAAACTTGTTCACCACGACTAAACCTTACGCACTAGAGCTAAAACTTATGCGCCAGAGCTAAAACTTCAATACAAGAACTAAAACTTTGGAACCAATGTTAAAACTTGTCAAATTTAGTTAAAACTTGAGCACTATAGCAAAACTTTGGAACCAAAGTTAAAACTTGTCAAACATAGGTAAAACGTGTTCACCATAACTAAAACATCTGCACAATAGTTTAAACTTGTCAAACTTAGCTAAAACTCGTACATCATAACTAAACTTTCGGCACCAGAGATAAAGCTTGTCAAACTTTGTTAACACTTGTACACCATAACTAAAACTTGTCAAATTTAGCTAACACTTGTGCACAATAGCTAAAACTTTGGCACCATACATAAAATTTATCAAATTTAGCTAAAACTTGTGCACAATAGCCAAAACTTTAGTATTAGAGCTCAAAGTTGTGAACCATACCTAAATTTTTTGCACCAGAGTTAAACATTCTCAAAATTAGCTAAAGCTTATGCGTCAGAGCTAAAACTTCAATAGAAGAGCTACAACTTGTAAGAATTTTCTTAAACTTGTGTATTAGAGCTAGGAATTGTGAAATTTCGCTATAACTTATGCATTATAGCTAAAACTTCAGCACTAGAGCTGAAACTTGTTAAACTTGCCTAAAATTTTTGCACCATAGCCTAAACTTATGCACTAGAGTTAAAACTTGTGAACTTACCTAAACTTATGCACCATAGCTAAAACTTAAGCACTAGAGCTGAAATTTGTCAAACTTGGCTAAAACTTGTGTACCATTGCTAAAACTTGTGCACTATAGCTAAAACGTTTAAACAAAAGTTAAAACTTCTTACAGATCTCACAGAACAGCTTAAGAAGATAAATATGCCGACGGGAACCAAGGGACTTGATCACATACTGAATCAACAGAGGTATGAGAAAACCAACTTTGGTATAAGATACACTGGAGCAACAAGGTCATCCAAGATTAAGTTTGTCAAAGGGGGAATGCACGACGCTGAGGCTAACCAATTGGCTGCCACACAACGTACCTCACCGCATACCTTACAAGAAGGAGAAATTTTAGATGATGAAGAACTTAATCTGGGATCGTGCTTTGTGTGTGGAAGCTTTGAGCACTTTCAGGCATGATGTCAAAAGTACCAGCCTGTGACGAAAAAAGACCACACGTCAAAATATGCATGGAAGTTGTTTTGTGTGTGGAAGCCTGGATCACTTCAAAGCCAAGAGCCCAGAATTCAAGGCTAGGGTGGCCAAACTAGCTATGCAGAACAAGGTTCACTATGATGAAGTCAGGAGGAACAGAGGATGGGTCAGGAAGACACATCTGAATGAGGTGCAAGGACAGAGATAGAGAAGATCACAACCTGCCTCACACTGAACCTTATGGCGACGATATGGACGAGCGGATGCACGACAGAAGAGGCCAGGAAGACTTGAGAATATAATAGCTTATCATGGCAAGTCTTACCCAATCCGTAGGTATGACTCAAGGTATGATAATGGCTATGGATATCTTCAGCAAAGAATTTGGGATGAGGAATATATGGCATAACCAAGGAGAGATTACTTCCACAGAAGCTACAACATGAACTACAACTTGCGGTGTCACATGGCTTATCAAGATGGCTCAAGTGAAGTAGAGGAGGAGGCCTGATATTTTGATAGTGGATGCTCCAGACACATGACTGGGAAACTTGAGCATCTTTAAGAAGTCAAGGGGGTCAGAGGAGGTAAAGTCACCTTCGGTGGTGGGACCACATGCCAGATTCGAGGAAAAGGAAAATCCTCTAAAGACCAAGAGCCTCAGTTGATGAATGTGTATTTCGTTGATGGCTTGAAGGCTAATCTGATCATTGTGAGCCAGTTGTGTGATGAGGGATTGAAAGTAGTCTTTAAAAGTATAGACTGTGAAGCAATCGACAAAGATGGAAATGTTAAGATGAGAGGAAGCCGGTTAGGGAACAATTGCTAAATGTGGAAGAATCCCACGAAAAGCCACACGACATGCCTCAGCGTTACAACTACGTTGGATCTATGGCATCAGAAACTTGGGCACATGGACACCAGGTCACTCACAACCTTGGTGAAGCAAGGAAGTGTACGAGGAGTTCCAGTGTTGAAACATCAGGACGTGGTGTATGGACCTTGCAAGAAAGGTAAACAAATCAAGATTCAGCACAAGAAGGTGCAAGATATGCAAACATCCAATCCATTGGAAGTGGTTCATATGGACTTGATGGGTCCTATGCAAGTGGAGAGCCTAGGAGGGAAGAAGTATGTATTTGTTCTAGTTGATGATTTCTCGTGCTTCACTTGGGTGAGGTTTCTTCGAGAAAAATCAGAAATTGTCAATAGTTTCAAGATTTGGGCCTTGCAACTCATGAACCAGAAGGGAGGTATCAAGTTTATTAGAAGCGACCATGGTGGAGAATTCCAAAACAAGATGATGGATGACTTCTGTGACAGTCAAGGGATAGTACATCAGTACTCAGCCCCATACACTCCTCAACAAAATGGAGTGGTGGAGAGAAAGAATAGAACTCTTCAGGAGATGGCTCGAGCAATGATACATGGAAACAAAGTTTCTCAGAGGTTTTGAGCTGTGGCAATAAGTACTGCGTGTTACATCATCAACAGGGTGTACATCAATACAAGAGCGACAACTTGTCAAACTTTCCTAAAATTTGTGCACTACAGCTAAGACTTGTGAAACATAGATAAAACTTATGCACTGTAGCAAAAAGTTCAACACTAGAACTGAAACTTGTCAAACTTGACTAAAACTTGTTCACTATCGCTAAAACTTATGCACTAGAACTAAAACTTGTGAACTGAGCTAAAACTTATGAACCATAGCTAAAACTTGACCACCATAGCTGAAACTTGTCAAACTAGGCTAATCCTTGTGTACCATTGCTAAAACTATGGAACCCGTGTTGAAATTTGTCAAACTTAGTGAAAACTTGAGCACTATAGCTAAAACTTTTGAACCAAAGTTAAAACTTGTCAAACATAGGGAAAACTTGTTCACCATAGCTAAAGCTTCGGCACCATGTTTAAACTTGTCAAACTTAGCTAAAACTCGTACACCATAACTAAACCTTGGCACCAGAGGTCAAACTTGTTAAAATTTGTTAACACTTGTACACCATAGCTAAAACTTGTCAAATTTAGCTAAAAGTTGTGCACAATAGCTAAAAATTTGGTACCATATATAAAACTTGTCAAATTTAGGTAATACTTGTGCACAATAGCCAAAACTTCAGTATTAGAGCTCAAACTTGTACACCATAGTTAAATGTTGTGCACCATTGTTAAATATTGTCAAAATTGTTGAGACTGGGTTCATCTTCTAATTATTTATAATTAGAGGGGTTCGTTTTTGGAGTAAGTTAAGTAAAAGACAAAATAAGAAACCTCGGAAAAGAAATTTTTTATTAATGATATCGGTTACAAGGAAGTTAACTCGGAATGCCGAGTTAACTTTATCAAAGAGAAGTATTAAACCTAGGTTATCTAGTAATTATCCTCCCCGATTCTGAATGAATTAAATTAGTGAAAGGGGTTGTGTATTTATATATCATAGTAGTCGGTTATCTAAGCCCATGGGCTAACCTCGGAAAAATGGAAATATTCTATTTTTCCAAGATCAGGGAATCTGTGATAAGATTTGATCTTATTATGTCCGAGCTTAGACTTCGGCTTGCGACTAAGTTGTTTACACCCCCACTTCAGACACTAAATCCGATCATTCTTCACCGAGGTGTCCCTCGGTCATCTTGGCCGAGGGTTCCAATCCTATTAAAGGGACTTATAACCTGATAAATCAATAGGGAAAGGTCGGTAGGGACCGAACCTCAATTATCGCCAAACTATTGATAAGGGGTGGTAACCCCACCATCAACAGTAAGTCCCCCCAGTTCGTCCGAGGATGTCATCGGACAGAGTTGGCGAATTTCCAAAATTAAATAGCTTGTCGATAAATGAAGCTCGCATGCCGTCGATCTCCGTCTTCGAAAGTCTTAAATCTTCTTCTTTTCTTGATCTCGTCCTTCAATATAGGCGGAAAAGAACGCAAACAGTGAAAAGTCTCCTTTGACACACGCGCAAATCTCTCTTTATTCACAAAACCTTTCAACTCCCATGTGACGTGTCATTTTGAAAAAAAGGCAAAAATAAATGAAAAGAAACGACGCCTCCTTTCACCTGAAACGATAGCTAATCAAATCTTTCCGACGCAGAAAATGAATCGTCAACCATCTTTCATACTTCCTATTTAATCCCCGATTCTCGGTTAATTTTTCTCATCATCACTTTTCCACTCTCCGAGGTAATCTTCGATCTCCATCTTTGAACCGCTATCATCTTTTCTTTAATAATGACAGAAAGAAACAATCCCGAGGTTTTGGTTTCCGGAAACACAATCTCGTGGCCGAATATCCTAGATGTCGGATACTCTCTTTTTTCTAAATCCGAGATTGGAAAAATCAAAAGGAGTGCTCAGAATCCCGATGAGATTGAGATCTTAGTTCCTAGATCCGACCAGAGACCTTGGACCTCGCCACCGGTTTACGTCTGTCTTTATGAGAGTTTCTTCTCTGAAGCTCATCTTTGGTTTCCAATCCCGCAGCTAATGGTGAGTTACTGTGCTCGTCAGGGAATGACAATGTCTCAACTAACACCTAACTTAGTCAAAACTATCACCGAACTTCTAGTGCTTGCTGCTTGGTGTAGCGTTCGACTAAATTCTTGGAAACTGGAGGAATTAACGAACTAAACAGCCTCCGAAAACCCAAGGGGAGCCTTCAAAATTGAAGTTAAACCTACAAGGAAGATACATTTAAACAAAAGTTAAAACTTGTGCACCATAACTAAAACTTTGACACCACAGTTTAAAGTTGTCAAACTTAGCTAAAACTTGTTCACCACAACTAAACCTTCAACACCAGAGCTAAAACTTGTAAACTTAGCTAAAATTATGAACCATAGCTAAAATGTCAGCACTAGAGTTAAAACTTGGCTAAAACTTGGGCGCCATTGCTAAAATTTTGGAACCAGTGTTAAAACTTGTCAAATTTAGCTAAAACTTGTGCACCATATCTAAAACTTTAGAACTAGAGTTAAAACTAGTCAAACTTAGCTAAAACTTGTGTACCATAGCTAAAACTTCGACACTAGAATTAAAACTTGTCGAACTTAGCTAAAACATGTGCATCATACTAAAACTTCGGCACCAGATTTAAAACTTATCAAACTTTGTTAACACATGTACACCATAGCTAAAACTTGTCAAATTTAGCTAAAACTTGTTTAAAATAGCTAAAACTTTGACAGCATAACTAAAACTTGCCAAATTTAGCTAAAAATTGTGCAAAATAGCTAAAACTTCAGTATTAGAGCTAAAACTTGTACACCACACCTAAATGTTTGGCACCAAAGTTAAACCTTGTCAAAATTAGCTAAAACTTGTGGGCTATACCTAAAACCTTGGCACCGTAGCTAAAACTTGTTAAATTTAGCTAAAACTTATGCGTGAAAACTAAAACTTCAATACAAGAGCTACAACTTGTTAAAATTTGCTACAACTTGTGCACTAGAGCTAAGACTTGTGAAACTTAGCTAAAACTTACGCACCATAGTATAAACTTCAACACTAGAGATGAAACTTGTCAAACTTGACTAAAACTTATTCACTATTGTTAAAACTTATACACTAAAGCTAAAACTTGTAAAATGAGCTAAAACTTATGCACCATAGCTAAAACCTCACCACTAGAGCTGAAACTTGTCAAACTAGGCTAATCCTTGTATACCATTGCTAAAACATTGTAACCAGTGTTAATACTTGTCAAAAATAGGTAAAATTTGTTCACCATAGCTAAAACTTCGGCACCATAGTTTAAACTTGTCAAACTTAGCTAAAACTCGTACACCATAACTAAACTTTCAACACCAGAGCTAAAACTTGTCAAACTTTGTTAACACTCGTACACCGTAGCTAAAACTTGTCTAATTTAGCTAAAACTTGTGTATAATAGCTAAAAATTTGGCACCATAACTAAAAAATGTCAAATTTAGCTAAAACCTGTACACGATAGCAAAAACTTCAGTAGTAAAGCTCAAACTTGTGCACCATACCTAAATTTTTTGCACCACAGTAAAACCTGATCAAAATTAGCTAAAACTTATGCACCAAAGCTAAAACTTCAATACAAGAGCTACAAGTTGGCAGAATTTGCTTAAACTTGTGTACTAGAGCTAAGAGTTGTGAAATTTAGCTAAAACTTATGCATCATAGCTAAAACTTCGGCACTAAAGTTTAAACTTGTCAAACTTGGCTAAAACTTGTGCACCATAGCTAAAAATTATTCACTAGAGTGAAAACTTCTGAACTTACTTTAAACTTATGCACCATAACTAAAACTTCATCACTAGAGATGAAATTTGTCAAACTTGGCTAAAATTTGTGCACCATTGTTAAAACTTTGTAACTAGTGTTAAAACTTGTCAAATTTAGCTAAAACTTGTGCACCATAGCTAAAAAGTTTGAACAAAAGTTAAAACTTGTGCACCATAGCTAAAACTTTGGCACCACAGTTTAAACTTGTCAAACTTAGCTAAAAGTTGTTCACCACATCTAAACCTTCGGCACCAGAGCTAAAACTTGTAAACTTAGCTAAAACTTATGCATTATAGCTAAAACCTCACAACTAGAGTTGAAACTTGCCAAAATTCGCTAAAACTTGGGCAGCATTGCTAAAACTTTGGAACCAGTGTTAAAACTTGCCAAACTTAGTAAATACTTGAGCTCCAGAGCTACAACTTTTCAACCAAAGTTAAAAACTTGTCAAACTTAGGTAAAACTTGTGCACCATAGCTAAAACGTCGACACCATAGTTTAAACTTGTCAAACTTAGCTAAAGCTCGTACACCATAACTAAACCTTCGGCACCATAGCTAAAACTTGTCAAACTTTGTTAACACTTGTACACTATAGCTAAAATTTGTCAAATTTAGCTAAAACTTGTGCAAAATATCTAAAACTTTGACAATAGAGCTAAAACTTGTCAAATTTAGCTAAAACTTGTGCAGAATAGCTAAAACTTCAGTATTAGAGCTAAAAATTGTGCACCATAGCTAAATGTTTGACACCAAAGTTAAACCTTGTGAAAATTAGCTAAAACTTATGCGCCAGAGCTAAAATTTCAATACAAGAGCTACAACTTATTAAAGTTTTCTAAAACTTGTGCACTAGAGCTAAGACTTGTGAAACTTAGCTAAAACTTACGCACCATAGCAAAAACTTCAACACTAGAGCTGAAACTTGTCAAACTTGATAAAACTTGTGCACTATAGTTAAAACTTATGCACTAGAGCTAAAACTTATGCACCATAGCTAAAACCTCACCACTATAGCTGAAACTTGTCAAACTCGGCTATTCTTGTATACCATTGTACAACTTTGGAACCAGTGTTAAAACTTGTCAAACTTAGTTAAAACTTAAGCACCGTAGCTAAAACTTTTGAACCAAAGTTAAAACTTGTCAAATATAGGTAAAACTTGTTCACCATAGCTAAAACTTCGGCACCATAGTTTAAACTTGTCAAACATAGCTAAAACTCGTACATCATAACTAAACCTTCGGCACCAGAGCTAAAACTTGTCAAATTTAACTAAAACTTGTGCATGATAGCCAAAACTTCAGTAGTAGAGCTCAAACTTGTGCACCATACCTAAATGTTTTTGCACAAGAGTTAAACCTTATCAAAATTAGCTAAAACTTATGTGCCAAAGCTAAAACATCAATACAAGATCTACAACTTGTTAGAATTTGCTTAAACTTGTGTACTCGAGCTAAGACTTGTGAAATTTAGCTAAAACTTACGCATCATAGCTAAAACTTCAGCACTAGAGTTGAAATTTGTCAAACTTGACTAAAACTTATGCACTATAACTAAAACTTATGCACTATAGTTAAAACTTATGCACTAGAGCTAAAACTTGTGAACTAAGCTAAAACTTATGCACCATAGCTAAAACCTCACCACTAGAGCTAAAACTTGTCAAACTAGGCTAATCCTTGTATACCCTTGCTAAAACTTTGTAACCAGTGTTAAAACTTGTCAAATATAGCGAAAACTTGTTCACCATAACTAAAACTTCAGTACCATAGTTTAAACTTGTCAAACTTAACTAAAACTCGTACACCATAACTAAACCTTCGACACGAGAGCTAAAACTTGTCAAAATTTGTAAACACTTGTACACGATAGATAAAACTTGTCAAATTTAGCTAAAACTTGTGTACAATAGCTAAACTTTGGCACCATAACTAAACTTGTCAAATTTTGCTAAAACATGTTCACGATAGCCAAAATTTAGTAGTAGAGCTCAAACTTGTGCACCATACCTAAATGTTTTGCACCAGAGTTAAACCTGATCAAAATTAGCTAAAACTTATGCCCCAAAACTAAAACTTCAATACAAGAGCTACAACTTGTCAAAATTTGCTTAAACTTGTGTACTAGAGCTAAGACTTGTGAAATTTAGCTAAAACTTATGAATCATAGCTAAAATTTCAGCACTAGAGTTGAAACTTATCAAACTTGGCTAAAATTTGTGCACCATAGCTAAAACTTGTGCATCATAGCTAAAACTTATGCACTAGAGTTAAAACTTCTGAACTTACCTTAAACTTATGCTCCATAGCTAAAACTTTATCACTAGAGCTAAAATTTATCAAATTTGGCTAAATTTTTTGCACCATGTCTAAAACTTTGGAACCAGTGTTAAACCTTGTCAAATTTAGCTAAAACTTGTGCACCATAGCTAAAACGTTTGAACAAAAGTTAAAACTTGTGCACTATAGCTAAAACTTTGCACCATAGTTTAAACTTGTCAAACTTAGCTAAAAGTTGTTCACCACACCTAAACCTTCGGCACCAAAGCTAAAACTTGTAAACTTAGCTAAAACTTATGCACTATAGCTAAAACCTCACCACTAGAGCTGAAACTTGTCAAAATTCGCTAAAACTTGGGTACCATTGCTAAAACTTTGGAACCGCTGTTAAAACTTGCCAAACTTAGTTAAAACTTGAGTACGAGAGCTAAAACTTTTCAACCAAAGTTAAAACTTGTCAAACTTAGGTAAAACTTGTGCACCATAGCTAAAACTTCGGCACCATAGTTTAAACTTGTCAAACTTAGCTAAAACTTGTACACCATAACTAAACCTTTGGCATCATAGCTAAAACTTGTTGAACTTTGTTAACACTTGTACACCATAGCTAAAATTTGTCAAATTTAGCTAAAACTTGTGCAAATCTAAAACTTTGACAATAGAGCTAAAATTTTTGTCAAATTTAGCTAAAACTTGTGCATAATAACTAAAACTTCAGTATTAGAGCTAAAAATTATGCACCATAACTAAATGTTTGGCACCAAAGTTAAACCTTGTGAAATTAGCTAAAACTTATGCGCCAGAGCAAATTTCAATACAA